>JBBMOL010000036.1:4854207-6067759 GCA_037954665.1 Laguncularia racemosa
GATCAATAAACCAAAGAAAGTTCACTCAAAGAATATAATGGTAAACAAAGTGTTGAGAGTTCAATAGATAGAGATAAGTCATCATCCAACTCAAGAAAATAACTTAGATCAAATATAGAAGAACAAAGCCCTAATAATTCTTTGAGTCCTATTGGTTCTCAAGAATCAGCCACTGATACCCCTATCCCCATGGTGAGGGGAGAAGAAAAAGAGATAAGATTAGAGATGTTTGATCCTAGACTTGTAATAGCTAACACAAGGGCATCCAATGGTAATACTATATTTACCATTGATGATATTCTTTACTCTAAGTGGCTTAAAAGACTATAGAACTTCTATGCTTGGTTGGTCACAAGATCTTTAACAAATAATAGTCATTTTGAAATACTGTTTGAATTTGTTCAAGATTCTCTAGAATATTGAAAGATTGATGGAATTAAGACATCCCATAGATCAACACGTCTTCTTGCATCAATTAGACTTTAATCATGTGATTAGAATCTCACACACTTTCTTGATAAGAAACCTTGAGGACTCAAAAGAGGCAAAACAAAATGAATTCTTTAAGATAAAATGTTGCTTATATAGAAAGAAAGACTTAGATTTGCATTATAAAAAATTGGTGCAATTATTTTATCAACCTGGAGTAGACCTAACTCTTAAACTTGTATTCTTATCTTCCATTCCTAAATCTCTTTCTAAGGGAATAGAAAAATTCTTTAAACTAAGGAACCAAAAGATCATAGACATTTTGTTGGAGAAATTCAATAAGTTTTGCACCTAGTAATAGACGATATGTGTAAGACAAGATAATTATTCAAGGATTATTTAAAGGGAGGTAAATTCCCTAATAAGATTTCCAAGAAAAAAAACTTGCATATTAAATCTAAGCACTCCAATTGAGAATGCAATTGCTCCATAAGAAAAAAGAGGTATCATAAGAAGGTTTCAATAGTGAAACCCTATAAATCCAAGAGAAAGAGGAGAACAAAATGGAAACATTTTAGAAGAAAAACAAAAAAAGGAAATTAAATCTCCTCAATGCTTTATCTACAATAAAATGGGACATTATACTAAGTAATGTCTATCTAAAGGAGCATATAAGATGATCCAGTTGATATTTCAGTAGACTGGAATTGAGATTGATGATAAAGAAGGTTTGGAGTCCTTGTTCTCAAAAGAAGTGGAAGCTACATAAGGACCCTTTTCTCACTTAAAGTTTATTCACTAACTTCCAATCCAAACTTATCAAACTTTGGAGAAAAATCATATTCAGTAGAGCCAGCAAATAAGAGAATGCTAGAAATCTAAAGCATTCTACAAGCTCCACACGTTTTTATTCAGATTATCATTAACAAATTTGATAGACCTATTTGAGTGATAGGATTTATTAATGCAGGAGTAGTGGAACGTATTCTCAATCCTAGGGTGTTGCCTAGAAAATTTTAGGAGCCTTATAACAAAACTTTTGTCGTAGCCTTAAATGAGGAGTGTACCTATCAAAGTTTAATTCTTTCCAAGATGCTCAATCATCACACCAATCCTTGGATCATCACTTCCTAATATATCCTCCAGTGAATACCAAAACTCAAAATCCGTGCTGAAAGGTTAAGGTTTAAAAGTTATTTTAGACCTTATAAAGAAGTCTCCCAACTTTACACCACCCATGGAGTCACCATTCAAGAGATTATTAAGAAATTACGAGTAAAATCTTGTACCGAAAACCACATAGAATTTCTCAATAAATGTAAGCATCTACTGTGGCAAAACAAAGAATTCTTTGTAAAGATTCCTTTCAAGAAGAATGGAGATATCAACCCAACTATAGCAAGTCATTCAATGATGAACCTTGAACACTCTAAATTGGCTTAGCAGGAATGCTAGGAATTACTTCAGTAAGAGTTGATTGAGTCATTAGACTCACAATGGTTTTGTGAAGCCTTCCATGTAAACAAGTGGTCTAAGCAAGCTTGAAAAAAAATTAAGGGTTGTGATCAACTATCAATCGTTGAACCATTTTGTTTAGGATGATAAGTTTCCTATTCCTAATAGGAATTCGATTTTCCAAAACATTGCCAAGGCAAAAATATTTTCCAAATTTGATTTGAAGGTAGGCATCTGGTAACTTGGAATTCATCTTAATGATAAACACAAAACAAGATTCTGCATTCTAAATCTTCATTATCAATAGAGAGTGCTACCATTTGAGCTTAAGACTATACCTTCACTCTTATAGAAGGCCATGATAAAGATCTTTAAACCAATTATTGATCACTTAGTCATCTATATAGATGACGTCCTTTTATACAACCTAAATGAAGAAACACATGTTGAATTACTCTCAAGATTTTATGAGATAGTTATATCAAAGGAAGTAATGCTAGGAAAAAGAAAGATGAAGATAGCCCATACTGAAATAGAGTTCTTGAGGATGAAAATAAAAGGTGGTTGCTATCAGCTTGAGCTATCTATCACACAGGAACTATTTAAGTTTCCTAACTCTAGTCTCACCACCAAACAAATCCAACAAATTTTAGGCATAGTAAACTATTTCATAGACTTTGTTCCAAAGATTTAAGGCTTATTGGTCTACTCTCTAAGATGTTGAAAAAAGATAATCCAGAATGAGGTGAACATTAGACCAAAGTTTTCTGATTGCTAAAAGGGAAATTACAAAGTCTACCACCACTAAAAATTTCTTCAAGAGGAGAATTCATCCTTCAGACTGACGCCAGTGACAAATATTGGGGATTCGTCCTCTTACAGTAAATCAATGGAAAAAGGTGAGTCTATAGCTATAAGATTAGATGATTTAAAGATTCTAAAATTCATTATCACTTTACCTTCATAGAAATTCTTGTAGTAAAAAATGCCATTCAAAAGTTTGAGTACTACTTGATGGGTTCTTACTCTAAGATCGAGATGGACATGAGCTCTTCCTTAAGATGCTCAAATTTAAGTAGAAAATAGTGCCACATCTACAGCTATTAAGATGGTAGGAATAGTTTTCTAAATATTCATGTGAGGTTAAACATATCCTAAGACAAAAAAATTCAATTGTAGATTTTCTCTCAAAACCTCAGCAAAATCATCAAGCTTTGCTAAATCCACTAAATTCAATAGAAAGGATGCGGGAATCTACAATTCCAATAGAACATGGATTAGTCCATTAGTTTGGCCTTTGCCCTAGGATTCATCTTTAGGTGGTATTTGTGCATTATCAAATCATGATAAACTTGGTTAAAGGGCAGAGTACTCCAAATGATAGCCATGTACTAGCCTTTTTGCAATTCTAAGGACTTCTCATTTTCCAAGAACTTTGCGAATTTCGAGTCCTCATCCTTATAGAAATCAATGGTAACATCATCAAATGCTACATCTGGCTCCTCCATGATAGACTCTTCATCTTCAATGACATCTTCCTCATGCATATACAAGCCAAGATATCCATGAGAAACATCACATCTAAAAATGGGAGAACTCATAGCTTGGAATAATTTATTTGAAGACACTAAAGCAAAAATTTAGGAATATCAATATCTTATCTTTAGTTAACATAAAAGATTAACTTTGAGGTCATATGGTCTTCATCTAGACCATCCATTTATTCATCTGCATATATTTCATTTTGAAGGACCATTTCTTAAGGAATTAAAATAGTTTTATTGGTACTTATTACATCACTATATCATAACCATTTAGTTTCTAGCCATTAAATTGTTAAGGTTCTTATCTAGCATCGAGTTTAAAAAAGGAATTTCAACCTCACATCTAAGAGAACTACTCAAGTGGTTTTGGCCCATAAACATATGGAAATCATTATCTAAGTATAGGTGGAATACATGGAAGAAAAATGTCTAGGATATAATGAGGAGGACCTTAAATTAATCATTCAATAGCGATAAGAATGGTTAAGATTAAAAGGTTCTCATATCACCCCATCTCAAATGGTGTGGTATTAGATGGTTGTCTCTTTGATATTAGAGAAAGTGATTCTTAATATCAAGAACTCTAAAGAAAGTTTTACATAGCCAATATGGTAATCCTAAAAGAGATCTGACTAGGAGCATACAAAAAAGAAGTGCCATGGGATTATAGCCAAGATTATGAGAAGACAAGACCATAAAGAGAACAAGCGTTAGCTCAATATAGTACCTAAAGATAGATCCAGAACATGGACATAGATTGTCATGCACAAAGCTAAGAAGAAACAAGGCAGTTTTATGCAAATCCTAACTTAGACCTATATTAAGATAGTTAAGATCCCTATGAAGATTATCTTAAATCATGTGATTCTAATAAGAAGAAAAATGAAGGAATACTTACATGGTTAGAACCAAAATATAACAACGATGGTTTAGACTGGTCACTAGAAAGCAACCTTTCTCTAAC
Organism: Laguncularia racemosa; assembly: GCA_037954665.1. NCBI lineage: Eukaryota > Viridiplantae > Streptophyta > Magnoliopsida > Myrtales > Combretaceae > Laguncularia > Laguncularia racemosa. The sequence goes on from JBBMOL010000036.1 coordinate 4,858,600, forward strand.
TCATTAGATTTGAATGAATATTTACTTTAGTCTATCTACTTTAGTCCTTATAAGGAATATTTACTATTTACTATAGTCTTTGTCTAGAATATTTACTATTTGCTTTAGTCTTTGTCAAGAATATTTACTATTTTCTTTAGTCCTCGTCAAGAGTCTTCACTTTAGTCTTTGTTGGGGAACATCTAGTATTCTGGATATGATTGTATTCAAGCATTTGCTATGTATATTTTTAATTGTTAATTTACGTCACCATCTTACTATAAATAGAGAGAGATATAAGGAAAAGACATAATTGAGTCTTACCATAAATAATATTGTGTTTGTTAAACTCTGTAGCCTTTTAAAACTCTCTCTCTCGTTCTAAACCTCTAAGAAAAAAATTGTTTGGATGCCTAGTTTATCTTCTAAGATTCATTGTATACTCTACACTTACCTCATACAAGGACCATGTGTATCAGAAATGATTTTTTATCATAAAATATAGGATACATAACATAAGAAAACCAAAGTAAGGAATTAGGAGGTATTGGCTTTTCGTAGGTTGCTGTGAGAGGAGAAATGTACAATACTGAGTTGGTGAACTATCTAAGCTATGGTTTTTGAAGTTATATATCCTACTTGCTTTGGATCATGGTGCATTAAAACAGAGATTTATCTGGTTTATATCAATTTCCATGATCTAATTGGATCATGATGCTTTAAAATAGAGATTTATCTAATTTATATCAATTCCTATAATCTAATATTATTGCATCTTGCAAAACGCCCCCGTTTGGTATCAAAGCGAAATGATTTTGGATTTTATAAGTCATCTGGTAGTGAAGTATGGCTGATGGGAACCCATCCACCATCGGTGCTCTAATTAGTTGGACTTAAACTTTCACTATTTTTAATAACCTTTCTCTTTCAAAGGAATGCAATAGTTGGGAAATAGTGTCACGCATATTGTTCTAGCATTTAATGTTAACTCAACTGTTTTTATTCATGCTTGCTCATATTTCAAATATTTTAAATTGAAAAGGGCCATCTAGACAACTATCGGCATACCCTTCCATCCATGAAGGGTTAAGGCCAACCTTATGACTTTGTAGTAGAGATGAGTGTATGTAACGCCCCGGAACCCTAGGCTGTGCTACTACTTGCTACGTACCCTTATCTCATAAGAACACGTTAAGGCTCTGAGTTAACTCTGAAACATTTTAACCTGTAACTCAAATCTAAAAACGTTCCATACATCTCAAAATTTCAAAATAATTTCATAAACCATATTAAACATCTAACGTAGTGGAAGTTTTTAAACACTAACATAACATTCTTCAAAAGAATATGTCTATTACAGTCAATAACATAATTATCCCAAATCCTAATCACCATAATAGTAGTGGAAATCTTCATCTTCCTCTTTCTATGGTTCACTCACACCTAAGTCATCTTCTGAGTTAACATCTCACTCAACACCTGCATCTAAAAATATTCTCCAAAAGTTGAGCTAATGCTCAGTATGTATAACACAAATTCACACACATGAACAAGCATCACACATGTCATGTAATGCTTAAACATAAACAATCATTTTATATTACAATTTATGTCCACAAGTAACAATAAGGTACTCATGACCCCTTTAACATACTTAACACACTAGAACATAATTCGGTGATGGAAATTGCCACTACGGGCTCCATACCCATGTCTACTTAAACACTTAACCTGGTGATGGGAACTGCTACTATGGGCTCTACACCTATGTCCACTTAAACACTTAAACAACATTTAGCTCGGGGTATTTCCAAGCACGACTCCACTAAGGATAATGTCGCATAAGGATCATTGGGGTGCTCTACAGGGATCTGCCACTATAGGCTCCTAGGCCGAGCCAAGCACATACAGCATACGACTTAAACACTTGAGCCAATTCATCCAGTTAAATCAAGTTCAATGCATAAATTAACTTAAACAAGCACAAATCAATATACAAGTTACACGTATCTTGAATCATAGCCTTAAGCACTTCCAGTCTTAGACTTAAGCTAAATGAAAATCTGTGCAAGTCAACAAGCTCTTCTTAGTACTTAATATAAGATTAATACCATATCTTAATTCTCTTAATCTTATTTATTTAAATTTTTCTAAGGCCTTACTAGCTATTTAGATTGCATGAAAATTAGTCTAATTTGAAGTTAAACGAATATATAATTACATCATGTCTTATTCAATATAGCCATGTTGAAGGTCGTGTTACTTAACACGGTTAGAGCACGACTATGTTAAGGGTTGTGTATTTTTCTGTGTAAAGTTTGGCTTCAACACGGTTAGAACACGGTTGTGTTGGGATGCCATGTTTCTCTTGATTCAATATGGTCAAAACACAACCGTATTAGGAAGCCGTGTTACCCTTAATTCAACACAGTTGAAACACAACCGTGTTAAGGGGATGTCTATCTCTCGATGTAACCTTTAAACTCAATATGGTCGAAATACGATCGTGTTGGGAGATTGTGTTACCTTTAGCAAATCTCACAAACTCCTAATTCTTCATTCCAAATTCTCTTAAACTCAATTCTCTCTATCTCTAGACTTAATTAAATCTCTAAAACATGTAATTACAAATAAATTACATGAATTAGATTACTTAGTTTGAAAATTCCACAAATTGTATCCTTGAGCCATTGATGCCCTGTTCTTGTATCGCCTTTTCTCAAATTTCGAGTTCTAGATGAACAAAATGATGTAACTATATCAGATTATCTATTCTCTATGAAAATTCTTATATAAAAACCCTTACCTCTCATACTTGTAATTAGTTAGTCCATTGCACTTTAACATAAGGGATTGTTTTCTATCTTAGTACTTGTTCTTTAGTGTCTAGAATTCTGATTGGCCTTTCAAAAGACGTTAGATTTAGCTGCACATTCAGTGGTTCCAAAGCCACTATTTGATCCAGGTCGGGTACATACTTCCTTAGTGGTTCCAACCTGAATCTGATCACTCATTTTGTTGGAGGAATCCTCAATAATACCTTATCTCTCACTTGAAATTCCAAAGGGCGTCTTCTTTTGTTTGCATTGCTCTTTTGTTGAGATTAGATCGTCTGTATTCTTTTCTTGATTAGTTTCACCTTATCTACTGCTTTTTGTACTAACTCCGACCCCATCATCTATCTTTCTCCCACTTTATCCTTGTGTAGTGGGGATCTACACCTTCTTCCATAAAGAGCTTCATATGGAGCCATCTGGATGGTTGCCTAATAACTGTTATTATAGGCAAACTCCACCAAAGGTATATGCTCATTCCAATTTCCTCCAAAATCTAATGCACATGCCTTGAGCAAATCCTCCAAAATTGTATAGTCCTTTCAGATTAACCATATGTCTATGGGTGGAATGCTATACTAAATTGCAATTTGGTGCCAAATGCTTTGTTTAGGCTGTTCTAGAATCTGCTCACAAATCTTGTGTCTCTATCAGAAGTGATTGTCATTGGCACTCCATGTAGTATGACTATTTCCTATATGTATATCTAGGCCAATTTTTCCAACTTGTATCATACTCTGATAGGTATAAAATGAGCAGACTTGGTCAATCTGTCCACTATAACCCAAACTGCATCCTGCTTCTCCTTGGTGTTCAGGAAAGCTGTAACAAAGTCCATTGTCACATGTTTTCATTTCCACTCTAGTACTGGAAGAGGCTATAATTCTCTAGCTGGCCTCTGATGTGCTATTCTAATTTGCTTGCATGTGAGGTATCTGATACATATTTAGCTATTTCTCTCCATGTTTCTCCACTAATAACAGCTCTTTAAGTCTTTGTACATTTTGGTACTTCCAGGATGTATGGTGTAGGTGGAGTGATGTGCCTCTTTCATTATCTCTCTCTTCAATTCTGCATCCTTTGGCATACATAGTCTTATTTTGTATCTTAAGGTCCCTTCTACATTTAGGTTGAATTCTGGAGCCTTGTCTTGTTCCATTCTACTTTTAATCTCTCGAATATCTTGATTTTTTATTTGACTAACTTTAATTCTATCAATTATTGTTGGTTGTATCCTTAGGATAACCATTTTTTCTCCCACTTCTTGTGTTAAAACTTCTAGCTCCAATTTGCGCATGTCTTCTAATAACTCTTTCTATGAAGTGGTGAGAGTGGACACATTGCCTTATTTCTTTCTACTAAGGGCATTTGCCACCACATTGGCTTTTCTTAGATGGTATTGTATCCCCAGGTCATAATCTTTAATTAACTCCAATGATCTCCTCTGTCTCATATTCAACTCTTTTTGTGTAAATATGTACTTCAAGCTTCTATGGCCAGTGAAGATTTGGAACCTTTCTTCATATAAGTAATGCTTATATAGCTTCAAAGCTAGTAGTATAGTTGCCAATTCTAAATCATGAGTTGGGTAGTTCTTTTCATATGGCTTCAATTGTCAAGATGCGTAAGCTATTACTTGACCATCTTATATAAATACACACCCCAACCCTTGAATTGAGGCATCACTATACACTATAAACTCTTCTCCACTCTTAGGCAAAGTCAAAATTGGCGTCAACACAAGTTTCTCTTTGAGCATATGAAAACTGGCTTCACATCTGTCATCCCATTTGAATTTCACATTCTTCTTCGTCGATCTGGTGAGAAGAGTTGCTATTTTAGAAAACCCTTCTATAAATCTCTTATAGTAACTTGCTAGACCCATGAAGCTTCTTACCTCTATAACTATCTTCGGTCTGTGCTGGTCTACTATTGCTAGTCTACTATTGCTCTTACCTTTTCTAGGTCCACAGATATCCCATCTTTGTTAACCACATGGCCTAAGAAGACCACTTATTCCGGCCAAAATTCACATTTAATGAACTTGGCATACAACCTTTCATCTTGTAGCCTGCCCAATACTAGTCTCAAGTGTTCTTTATGCTCTTCAGTGCTTTTAGAGTATATTAGGATATTGTCTATAAAGATGATTACAAATTTATCTAGAAAATCCCTGAATACTCTATTCATTAAATCTATGAATGCTACTGGTGCATTAGTTAGTCCAAAAGGCATTACCAGAAACTCATAATGCCCATATCTAGTCTTGAATGTTGTTTTCTAGATGTTTTCTTCTTTGATTCTTAGTTGATGGTAGCTTGATCTCAGGTCTACTTTAGAGAATACCCGAGCTCCTTGCAACTGGTCAAATAGGTAATCTATCATAGGAAGAAGATATTTGTTTTTTATTGTGACCTTGTTTAACTCTCTATAGTCTATACAAAGTCTCATGCTTCCATCTTTCTTCACAAATAGGACTAGTGCACCCCAAAGAGAGACACTAGGTCTTATAAAACCATTATTTTGTAGCTCCTATAATTGTTTCCTTAATTCTTCCAATTCTACTGGTGTCATTCTATAAACTGGTTTTGATATAGGTACTATACCCTATACTAAGTCGATGTTGAATTCTATTTCCCTAGTTGGGGGTAAAGTAGGAAGATCTTCTAGAAATACATTAGGAAATTCCCTCAATATCGGTACTCCTTTCATCTTAACTTCTTCACTAGCCTCAATAGATATAGCTACCAGTACACTTTTTCCCCACATCTCATAAGTAGGTAATCTAGTAGGTCTTTACACTTTTAACTTGTATTCAAAATATCCATCCCTAATATATTAAACTGCACCACCATGTTGTGATAATCGATGGTAGCATGATATCTTGACAGCCATTTGAGACCTAAAATAATGTCAAATTCTATCATTTCCAATACCAAGAGGTTTGCTGGCATCACCTTACCATGTATTTTTATTTTCACTCCTTTGCACACTTTACTTATTCTCCCTCCTACTCCCAAAGGAGTACCAACAACCAGACAATCCTTCATGTTTTCAACATTTAAAGCACATGCACATACAAAATTCTCAGACACACAGGATACAGATGCACCAGTATCGAATAGCACATATGCATTGCAGGAGTGTACTAGAAGCATACTTGCAATGTTATTTACATCAAGGATATCTTGGTGTCGCTGCTAGTGAATGGTGAACACTATGGTAGGAACTATTTGTCTAGGGCCTCCTGCCTATGGTCTACCTCCCTATCCTCTCATTGAAGGTCTAGCCGCCTGTTGAACTAGCTTTGTTTGATTTCTGATTTGTCTTTAAGGATAGTTGACTGCCTTATGTCCCCTCTGGTTGCACACATGACAGAAGGTTAGAGGAATCGGCCTCTCAATGAAATACCTGCTAATGCGCCCAGTCTTCTTACAAGAGAAACATGCCCTATTTGGCCATCTACACTCTCTTAACTCATGAGGTTTGTAACATCTAGGACATTTAACATTTGAGCCTATTGCAGTGAGTGTTAAAGGCACTTATTTGATATGAAGATGAGGGGTTGCAGCACTTGGTGTTCTGCTTTATAGCATGTGATGTCTTTTACCACTGTTTTGTCCTATTCCACTATAGGTAGGTCTTTTTCCCAAAGCTATTGCTACTTTATGGCTCATTTGTTCTTTTATGATCTTTTTGTTTTGCTCGAGATACTTAGCCTTATCGACCATTTTAGCATATGTATTTAGCTGAAAGGCCCCTACTGCAAGTTGTAGATCCAATTCCAAACCTCTTAAGAATCTTCTAGCTCGAAACCTATCATCATTACGTACATTTTTGGGAAGGAACTGGATGGGGCGATTTAGCTTTACCTGATATTCTTCAACTGTTCGGTTCCCTTATTCACTGTTGTAGTATTCATTCTCCATCTTGTCTCTGGAGCAGCTGGGGAAGTATCTTTGATAAAATAGCTCCTTAAATATAGCCCAGTTCATGCATTCCCCTACAAGTCTAAGAACCGAAGCCCACCATTTTGCTGCAGTTCCCTTCAGCATGAATATAGCATAATTTACCTTCTTATCTTCTAGTATCTGGAAGGTAGCAAATGTCTTCTCAATTTCCTATACCCAATCCTCAGTCTCGATTGGGTCATCCACTTTAGGGTTAAATTTCTTAGCTACTCTTATGAACATATTAAAGATGATGGGTTCGTTAACATTCCCATGTTGTGGGAAATTGGGGGCTTAGTGTTGTTATACTAGTAGTCCCACCAGATGATTCACAGTATGCAGTAATTAGATTGTCTCTTCAGTTATCTAACCTCTTTCCCCTTGTGGCTATGGGTTCTAAACTTCCTCTTCATTGGGGTTATCATGTTTAGCACCCCTTCCGGCTCCTGATCTGGTGATTCTTCGTGGAGGCATTTTGTTTAAGAAGAGACAACAGGATCTACTTAAGTTAATATCAGTCATGGTTAGTGTCATAGTGTGTAAGTATATACACATATACCACTACACATGGGTCTACTAATATATATATATATATATATATATAGCTTAGCAGTCAGAAGAATGCAAGTAAAGTAATAATACAAGAAAATAATTAAATAATTTCCCATATTTTACCCCTTCTCTTCATGTCTCACTATCTTATAGATCATGTGCTTAATTCCTCTAAAGATCATATCTTATGTTTATTGTTTAAAACTTATGTCTATTGATCATCGCTTAGTCCTAAGGATCATTACCTAAGCTCTTCAGGATCTATAACCTATGCTTTATAGATCAAAACTTAGGTCATAAAGATCATCAACCCATTCTCCATAGATTCAAACCTAAATCCCTAAAGATCATAAACCCGTTTTTTATAGATCCAAACTTAAGTCCCTAAAGATCATAAACCTGTTCTCTATAGATTTAAACTTAAGTCTCTAAAGATCATAAAACCTAAAGCTCCAATACCACTTAAGTTGTAACACCCTGGAACCTTAGGTTGTGTTATTGCTCGCTACATGCCCTTATCCCAAAAGAACATGTTAAGGCTTTGAGTTAATTTTGAAACATTTTAACCTGTAACTCATATCTAAAAACATTCCATACATCCGAAAATTTCAAAATAATTTCATAAATCATATTAAACATCTAACGCAATGGAAGTCTTTGGCCATCTAAAATAACATTCTTCAAAAGAGTATGTCTATTACAGTTAATAACATAATTCTCCCAAATCCTAATCACCATAATAGTAATGGAAATCTTTATCTTCATCTCTCTGTGGTTCACTTACACCCAAGTCATCTTCTGAGTTAGCATCTCTCTCAACACCTGCATTTAAAAATATTTCCTAAAGGGTGAGCTAATGCCCAATACGTATAACACAAACACACACGCATGAACAAACATAAACAAGTATCACACACGTCATGTAGTGCTTAAACACATACAATTGATTCATAGTACAATTTATGTCCGTCGAGTCTAATTTTTGAACTTCCCATTCCTAATCCGATCTAGACTAGACCCTATGCTCATCTAATGTAGATCCTCGACTTGAATTAGGAATTTCGTTTAGTTTTGGAGTCGCCACCCAACTGTTGTTGGAAAAGATTGAATTAAGACTAATGGAGCGGATTAGTCCTAATTTGGACCACTAGTCGTCCTGATTTCCTCTTCTCGTTTTTGTGAAGAGAGGAAAAGGGAAAACCAGATATTCTAAGTTCGGAGGCTAACCTATTAAAACCTTACGGTTACCACCTAATCTCTTAAAATTTACTCCATCTAGAAATGTCTTTTATTTTATTTTTGTTGTTCTTTATTGTGTTTTTGAGTGAATTATTCTAAGAAAATGAATTTTTTATTCTTTTTAAGATTGCCCCAAATGGGTGCCTACGTACCTGCTATTCAGGATCAAACAAGCCGTAGTTCGCTTTTCCTGAAAAATTTTAGTCTGTTTGTGAATTTTAATTGTAAAATCTCTTTTGATTTATGTTTTTACCATTTCAGGATTTTTTCTAAAAAATCTAAGCCTAAGCTTTAATTTGATTTTTGAAAATAATTTTAAGGAAAAACATCAATTTTGGATTTATTTTGAGAAAATAATTTTTCTAAGTGATAAAACTCATCATTTTTTTTTCGACTTATTTCTACTATTATAAGTTTTTATTGATTTTTATTAATTTTTGTGGATTTTTATAATTTTTATTAATTTTTTTATGATTTTTATGAATTTTCATGATTTTTATAATTTTTTTATTAATTTTTCATAATTTTTATAATTTCCATTTTTTTAAAAAATGTTCTCCTAGATTTTTATCTACCCTATTCTAAATTTAAAGTTTTATTATCATTTTTCTAATATTTTTATAATTTTCTACATTTTTATTTTTATTATTATGATTATATTAAATCCTAAAAAAAATCTAATTTCTAACATTTTTCTATTTATTGAAATATAAATAACAAATAACAAATAAGTAAATAGCAAATAAATAAATAGAATAATTTGACATAAATAAAGTAACTAAATAAAAAAAATGAATAAAAATATTTAAAAAAATCGAAAATCTAACTTACTTGGATCCGGATCTGTGTGCGGGTCGGGTCGGATCGGGTCGAAAATGGGTCGATCGGATGCGGCGGCTGGATGTGCTCGTTGACGGCGTTCCGGCGGCCTTCTTCAACGGTTGAGGTGTCGAATCCTAGGTTCTTGGGGGTGAGGAATCCAATGGTGGCAGTGGTTTGCTTTAGAAACGACTCTTGGTGGTTACCTAACTCTTGATCGGCAGTCGCGGTTTTGAAACAACTCCAGCGAACTTCGATTCTCTCTTTTCTCTCGCTTTTGATCTGTGTTCTAGCTTCCTCATTGCATCATCTATTTATAGGCTTTCAAAATCGAGCTGGATAAGCTCGGATTTCCACCGATCGACGCAAATCGGATTTGCGGTTAAACAAACCAACTCCGATTCATGTAAATCCATCGATTTGTTGAGATTTGATTCCAATTGGATGATGTTTATCTTAATTCTGTTGAAGATCTGTTGGATTCGTGCAAAAAATCGAATCAAAACGGCCAAAATTCGGATTTTTCCCCTCCCCGACGATCTCGGGCAGAGGTTGAAGACGATCACGCGCCCGACGCGTGCATTCGCTCCAGCCAATCAGATGCTACCACGTGTCCAGGTAAAGGAAAAATTTGCAAAACCCGGATTCTGCTCCCCCCGCGTTTCGAACCCCTGACCTCGCACCCGCGTGCGCCTGCCTGACCGTGGTTCGAACCAGTTGAGCTAGCCCATGTTCGTGATTTTCTTTATTTCACAAATTGCATATATGCAATGCAATTTTTTATTTTTTTGTATTTTTTTGAAATTTTAAAAATTTGTAAAAATTATTTAATCTTTATTATTGCCATTTCTGAAATTAGTTTTCAAAATTGAAGTGTTTTCCTATTTATTTTTATTTTTTGAATATTTTTCCTATTTTTGCCAAATTAGAGAAAAATTGAAAAAAATTGGGAAAAATTGGAAATTGATCATTATTGATTATTATTGATTCTTAGGGCAAAAATGGGGTGTTTACAATGTCCACAAGCAATGACAAGATACTCATGACTCCCTTAACACACTTAACACACTGGAACATGATTTGGTGATGGGAACTGCCACTACGAGCCCCACACTTATGGTACACTTAATTTTGGTGATGGAAACTGCCACTACAGGCCCTACAACCATGTCTACTTAAACACTTAACCAACATTTAGCCTAGATCATTTCTAAGCACGACTCCACTAGAGACAACATCACACAAGGATCATTGGGGTGCTCCATAGGGATCTGACACTATAGGCCCCTAGGCCGAGCTAAGCACATACAACATACAACTTAAACACTTAAGCCAATTCATCTAGTTAAATCAAGTTCAATACATAAATTAACTTAAACATGCATAAATCAACATACAGGTTACACATATCTTGAAGCATAGCCTTAAGCACTTCTAGTGTTGGACTTAAGCTAAATGGAAATCTGTACACATCAACAAGCTCTTCTTAGTACTTGATCTAAGATTAATATCATCTCTTAATTCTCTTAATCCTATTTATTTAAATTTCTCTAAGGCTTTACTAGCTGTTTAGGTTGCATGGAAATTAGTCTAATTTGAAGTTAAACAAATATATAATTACATTATGTCTTATGCAACACGACCATGTTGGAGGTTGTGTTACTTAACATGATTAGAGCATGACCATGTTAAGGGTCATGTATCTTTCAATGTAAATTTTAGCTTCAACACAATTGGAACACGACCGTGTTGGGAAGCTGTGTTACCCTTGATTCAATACGATCGAAATATGACCATGTTAAGGGATTGTGTATCTCTCGGTGTAACATTTAAAATCAACACGATTGAAACAAGACCGTGTTACCCTCGGCAAATCTCACGAACTCCTAATTCTTCATTCTAAATTCTCTTAAATCCAATTCTCTTTATCCATAGACTTAATTAAATCTCTAAAACATGTAATTACAAATAAATTACACGAATTAGATTACTTACTTTAAAAATTCCACAAATTGTATCCTTGAGCCGTTGATTCCCTATTCTCGTATTGTCCCTTCTCAAATTTCGAGTTCTAGATGAACAAAGTGATGTAACTATATCAAATTATCCATTCTCTATGAAAATTCTTGTATAAAAACCCTTACCTCTCGTACTTGTAATTAGGTTGCGCCGTTTTCCCTTTTGTCATCTTAGGGTTTGTTTCAAGAGAGCATTTACTAGTTTGCTATTTTATTGTGAGGGAGTGAAAAAGAAGGAACGTTAGGTCATCTGGGTTAAATACTCCCTTTTGTAAAATGTCCAAATTGCCCTTTTAATTTTATAAAATTCTCGTCCTTGTCTTTAGCTCTTTGTGACAATACATATATTAAAAAAAAAAAGGTATTATAGTGTATCCTTGTCCAAGCCAATGGTTTGGTGGTTTAGGAGGAATTTGAAGAGTAACAAATTGTTTGCATTACATAAAAGTAGATGTCGAAGTGCTTTTTTCCATGCAATTTCCTAAGATTTTAAATTTTATTATTTAAAGTCTAGGATAAAAATTAAAATTTTCTATGGTCCCATTCATGTTTTTGATATGACTGATCCAACCTTTAATCTTACTATTAATTTACATATTAATGATGGAGATTTAATGGTGATTAACGGTATAAATTTAATGTATATAACTAAATGGTGATATTGAAAGTTGGATTGGTTTCATTAAAATAGTGGGTGAGACAAAAATATAGCGAAAATCTAAGCTATATGTCTATATACTTATATTAATGAAAATAATTTTTTTATAGTTATTATCACTTTTAATATAACAACAATATAATTTGACAAAATTGTTTTAGATATGGTGAAAACTATTATTTAATAATACAAAATATAGTATTTATCATAATTTTATACAATATAGTTTTCTTATATTTATACGCAAAATGGTAGATCATTTCAAGAGAGTTAAAATCCTTAAGTTATGGATTTTTCTATGAGTCCGTCCATATTTTTTATAGGATTAGTCCAACCATTGTTTTTATCATTAATTTAGGTATTAACAATAATTATTTAATGATGATTAATAGTAGAGATTTAATATGTATAAATTAATGATAAATTAATTAAAAAATTAATTGAAGCAACACAACTAATAATTTATACTATAAACAACTGGAACGCTACTACAATTTTTATGGAGTAATTTTCTTATTAATGGCTCTAAATATTTTTTCCATTAGAGTTAGCATTTATTTATCCCTGTTTGAATAACAAGGATAAAGGTCTTCTCATATCTACCAATGGATTTGCTTGTTGTAGGAAGACTAATAACAAATATATTATCAATGCATAGTTTACTAAAAACTTACAAGGTTACTCATGCTGTGAAGAAATACCATCCATTGAAGTTACCAATTCAAAGCAATTGAGAAAACAATAATGTTGAAATATAGAAAATGAAATGGGTAACCTCTGACCATTTATTTATAATAACTGGGTATAGATGTAATGAAGTTGCAAATAGTGAATACTTTATTAGTTAAGAGATATAGAGAAGAAGAGAAGAGTTGACTCATGATAATTGTTTACTTGAAATTACACTGAATCAACTACTAAGGCATAAAGATAGAGACATTTAAGATACATGTCAATGAAGAAAAGCTTAAAAAACAAATATGATTGCATTTTTTCTTTCTTTCTTTCTTTCTTTCTTTTTAAAAGAACAATTTATTAGTGATGTTTATTATGATACAATCGCTTTATATTTATTTTAGAACATAAATATTAAGACTTGGGTCAAAAGAGATATCAATTAGCATGATAGCTATGCTGTGATAGTAAGAACCGGAAGATCATTGTATTTTTGTTAGAGACCATAACTATGTGAGAACATAAAGAAGGCAAAATAAATAATGCAAATTAACATTAAGCTTTTCTCAGCCTGGAAAGTTGAAAATGTGTGTCAAGTGAATACATTAGATGTGAAATGTGAATGGACAAAGCACTACAAATAGAATGAGCACAAAATCTAAAAAGGATATTAAAAATCACTCTTGAAACAAATAATGAAACAAAAGGGCATTCACATATGCTAACCTTAAGTTTTAATTATCTAATTTTCTTAGACTATGAAAACTTATAAATTTAGATTGACCTCATAACAAACTATAAAGAAAACAATGTTGAACAATCGAATTAATATAGACTATAAACTTATTTACAGTATTTTAAATTTTGGCATTTAAGATCCATTGTATAAGTTTTGTAATGTAGAGATGGTAACTATTACATAAAAACAATGAATTACATAGCAAAACGAAAAAAGAAAAAGAAAATCCCTCTTGTTAACTTCCAAAAGAATAGGAACATAAACTTCAAAATAAATATAAGACAGAAAGTAGAATGCACTAATTGTAAGTACATGAATATTTAATTTATATATATAAATATATATATGTAATTAACATTAATAAAAATGTAGACAAGGATAAGATGATAATTAAAATAACAAGATGGAGGTAAAGTGGTCATTTCACGACCTAGGTAACTCTTTTTACCAAGGGTTAACTCTTTTCCTCCATTTGCTACAGAATCCTATTTGCACTCCAAAGAAACTCTCTCAGAACCTACAGAATAAACTAAGGGAAATTGAACAAGAGAACATTAGAAACGATCCAATTACAATTAGGTAAGAATTTGAATAAATGAATATATGTATATGGTTGTGGATGTATAACCTAAAGATGGTTTAATAATGTATGATCAGGATCTGAGTCAAAGAGTGAGGCAAAATATGCATAGGAACGAATAATCCAAGAAACTAGAACACAATTCAAAACGATTAAGTACTAAAACCCATTGTAATATGAAAGGATTTGTACAATTTTAGGTCAATTAAACATATTTCATTAGAAAATTAGGCTAGGGTAGAAAATTTGATTTGGAAAAAGAGAGTCCATGATGAACAGTAAGATACACGACCTCCTAACACGACTGTGTCTCACCCCATGTTGAAACCCAGATTATACAGAAGGATACATAGCCTCCTAACACGGTCGTGCCTCTTCTTGTGTCTAAACATAAAATATATAGAAAGATACAAGGCCTCTAGCACGATTGTGTCTCACCCCATGTCAAACTATAAAACAAACAAAAAGGTACACGGCCTTTGGCACGATCATGTACTATCTCGTGTTCACCTATACGGCCTCTAACATAGTTGTGTTGAGTTAAAAAGTTTTCCTTTCTGTTTTACTTTATTAAGATACAATTCTAAGAACATGTAATTTGGATCATGTATAGGTTTGGAGGATTTGCGAAGTTAGAGAAGTGTAAGGAAAAATCAAGATTTGCAAAGTCAAGTACGTATATACCTTGTGTGTTGTTTGTGCTTGTTAAGTTAGATATTGTGTGTGGATTAAATATTATTATAAGTGAACTTGATTGTGTATGCATGTGTTTGTAAAAAACTGGGTTCAAGAAATCGGGTGTAGGTTGGTGTTCTTGGGGTGGCACCCTAATAATCGATATGTGATGTGTTTCCCTAGTGAAGTCGCGTATCAAAATGATCCAAAAAGTATGTGGAAGGATATATGTTTGTGAAAGGATACCGTGGAAGGATGTTGTGAAAGAATTCATAAATTTATGGACAGTGGGGAGTATCAACTGTCATATATAAATATTATTATGTATGAAATAAACTCATAGACAAAAGGAGAGTGCCCTTATATATATATATGAAAGGATGTGTGATGATTTTGATGATGGAATTGTATGTTGGCTAAATGTTGTGAAAGATAAATAAATTATGTTTGAATATTGTATTGGATCATGTATGTGTTGTTATTTTTGTAATGCAAGTGTATGTGTTTGTAGGTATGCATACTATTAGGCATTAGCTTACTCCTTGAAGGAAACTTTTTTAGTTATAGGTGCCATAGGAGAAATTGTAGGGTATGATAAGACTTTAGTTGAGAATAATCAGGATTAAAGTAATGAGGAGAATGTATAGTATATCTACTATGGAGATTAATAGTTAGAATAAGGAAGAATGCATGCTAAATTACTTGTTAATTTGCTTTGAGAAATTATGTTGTAATTGAAGGTTATAAGCTTCTACTATTATTTGATTGAGGAGATTGTTGATGATGTGTTATTAAGGATAGAAATTCTTGTTAATCTCTGGTATGTAGGGGATGACTTTTAATTATTATCATGGGTATGTGGATGTAAGTATTAGAGATTTGTAGTGTCTAAGCCTTTACGTGTCTTCACATAATGAGGACATCTAGTTGGCCATAGTATTACTAGGTTTTGGGGCATTATAACTTAGGTGGTATCGGAGCTTAGGTTTGACAATCTTTAGAGCTTAAGTTGATGGATCTATAGACTACTTAGGTTTACTAATCCTAAGAATTAAGATGATGATAGTGGTTAGCAAATGGGACTAATATTACTGATTAGTGAATCCCTTCAGGAATATCTAAAATGTTATTTTTGTTAAATATTCTATACTCTGAGGAATGTATATATATTCTTATATCATTCATCACTGTTGTATTTTATTTTGTAAAATGCTTAGGAGAATCTTGGGACCAAGATCATCCTTGGGAACTGGAGGTGATGCTCCTGATAATAGAATGCCACCTAGACCTCCTCAACATAGATAGGGAGGAAATGAAGTTAATGCCATATAAATACTAAAGGCTATTAATACTTTAGCTAAAGTGGTGGCACAATAGCAGCAACAAATACAAGAGATGCAAGTGCGAGTATGAGACAAGCTCAGATGATGGGGGAGATTAGAGAGAGGCTAGCTGGGGAAGTGGGTTTGGAGCATTTTGTTAGAATGGTTATGGAAGTCAAGCCTAAGGTTGACGATTCACTAGATGCTAAGTAGTGGGTCGATGAGCTAGAGAAAACTTTTGAAGCACTAGGAACAATTGAAGACAAGAAAGTGAAATATGTAGTATACTTATTGAGAAGCTTGGCTTCTGAATGGTGGTCAAGTGTCTCTAGACTCACTGTGTGAGTGATTACATGGGGTAAGTTTAAGGAGATGCTGTATGAGCAGTATTTCCCAAGCACCATTAGAGAAAGGATGTAGGCAGCATATTACAACTACTACTAGAGGAAAAGATCAATAGATGACTATGAGATTGAGCTCAATTGTTTGATGAAATTCATGCTACCTGACTTCAAAGCTGATGAGAAGTCAATGGCTCATCAGTTTTTGTTGGGGCTTGAACCCACCCTACAGCATGAAGTGGTTGCCTTCTAATTGAAAACTTACTCTAAAGCTATGATCAAAGCCAAACTCTTGGAACAGAGTCACAAAAAGATTGATGAGATGAGGACTATAGGAATTAAAATGGTATTAGGAAAAAGACCTACCTAGGGTGTTACTATTTAAGAGAAGGGTAAGAGACTCTACACAGTGTAGACTATACCTGTAGTCATTACAGCACCAACTTCTCAAACTACGACCTCATACATGAGTCAAGGTAACAGATGTGGAAGATGTTATGGGCTACACAAGCTGAATGAATGCAAATGGCTAGAAGGTGCCTGTTTTTCATATGGAAAGATAGGACACAGTAGCAAAACATGTTGGGAAAGATTAATACCACTGACATTCTACTTCTCATGCAAATAGAGGGGTTATAAAATGGTGGATTGCCCAGATAGCAGAGGATAGAATGTGTAGCCAACATCGATAGAACAAAATCAAGTTGGAAATAATAATGGTAGTGTAGCGACCCACCTACTAGGTTTGATTCTTGAACCTGTTCCAAAATTCCTGTAACTATCCTTGGTACCTGTAGGTGGGTTGCTATGCCGTCTCTGAATTAAAGATAAGGCAAATTCTGCTAATATTGAACCTGTAACTCCAACCGGTATGAAATTTTATAAACATCCTGTAAAAAGGTGCTAACAGCGCTATCATTTCATATCCACATCATATCTAAACACATGTACTTAAAATCTTCTGTCACATCATACATCATATATATATATACCATCGGGATCTGCATTCCCGGTAAGTAGGCATAGCCCATGATTAATCCTGTAGCCTTAAGTGGCTCAAAAGATTACAAATCCAACCTTATACACACAAATATTTACATTACAATCTAAAGATTAACACCTATAGATCTTATTACAAATAACAGAGGTTCCAAAATGAAACTAAGGGCTTCTTTGCCTCTATTAACGCTCTCCAAAAACTCGAGTCTCCAATAACTTATTCTTCAGTACCTATACTTGAGGTTAGCAAAAACACTAACCCCTCAGCTTCTTAAAAAGCAAAGTGAGTATAAAATCAAGCAACCCAATAAAAACAAACAACAAAATCACATAATAGTAATCAACAATATTATCAAATCGCTCGAAGTGATTACTCAAGCAAGCAAGTTTTCAACTCAAGTTATACTCGCAAGAAACCCAATTCAATTTATTACATTTTAACATCACCATGATCTTACTTAGTGATATTTTCCTTGTAATTCCATTTTTGCTAAACTCATAACCTTTTCATTGGAGACCATTTCAATTACTCCTGTTTACTCACAGGTCACAAATATTTTTCAGTTAATCCAGGCAAAGCCTGTCAACTGGTAGATAAACTACCCTCATGTACTTTTCAAAACTTAATGTTTTCTCAACTAATTAAGACATCCTTATATACTCTTTTTAGTTAGAAACATTAAGCTCGCCTTTCACCTGCCTCGAACAAAAGGGGTGACCAGGTCCCCATAGGTCACTAAACCGGGCCGGTCCGCCGACCGTGCCTCAAACCCATCCGGATCGACTCAAAGGTCGAACCACAAACTTACTAAGCAGGGAACATGACTTTTCTTACATCAAGTGTTTTAGGTTAGTAGGTACTTATAGCCTAACTCCCATTTTATTATCCATTTAGATATTTCATCGTTACCAAGACAACAATAGTATGAACTCAACCAGTCATATAAACCCTATCTAATAAGCTAAAAATAACCTAGCATTACATCACAATCATTAAGCATTCGATAGTTTAAGTTCATTACATCACATACAATCAGGAATAGTATAATCAAATCCCGCACCCAACTCTCATTCTAGGATTTTCTAAAATGTTCCCTTCTTTTTTTCTCATAATCCAATCATATCATGACACACAATCAGTCATCAGTAAACCAATATAATTCAACAATCCTCTTGCATTGATCACAATAAGTGATCGTACAGGGTAATTTCAGCCAACAACAAGTAGTCTACATTATCAACCACTTGTATCCAAGAGAAAAGTTAAGGGGGTACTCATGAAACAATATATGCCAATCCAAATAGTCGCACTAGCCAAGTTCCTTTGTCCTCATTACTCAACAGAAATACCTGAATCATCAGTATACCAATCAATGTTACCTCATTCACTCTATTGAACCCTAAATTGCTAATTCAGTATTCCAAACCATAAATTCCATCCTAACCTCGTATAATCCACCATTTTCTTACAATTTCTAATTCATATACATACGGGTATACTACGCTCTATTATATATTAATGTAATTAAATTTCGACATGATTCTATATTAAATCGTATGGTTCTAAATTATCACGATCTTACACCGAACACTCCCGTTTTTGTTTCGTAACTAACCCAAGCTTCTCAAAATCATATTATGCTTCAATGAACCTCAACTGAACATCAAATTCAACTAATCAAATCAAATTCTCTAATTTTGCTAAGGATTTAATTCGGCCAAAACAGGGTAATTAGCTTGAAAAATTCACTAAAAATATAAAATGACTCCAATCTGAACAATTATTGATTTGGTGATCTAATAAATAATATAAGGATCTTATATACTAAAAATTACATCAAAAATACATCATTTGACCTATTTAGCTTCCAATTTAATTTACGACCAGAACAGAACATTTCTTAAGGAGCACATATTTGTGAATCAAATTTCAGAAAAATAAAATTATCACATTAATATTAATACAAAATTATGCCAGAATACTAAAAATCATAAATTTTCATCAACATTTTATATTTTAAAAAAAAAATAGGAAGTTTTGGGCGTTACTAGGGGTTGCTCCGTTCACCGGCCTCCGGCCACCAAATCCGACAACCACTATGTCGGCCAGAATCCTCTCCCACCCAAAACCTTAACCCTAGCTTGGCCTAGCAGCAGATTTACCCTATCCCCTTCGAATGAACAGACAAAATTCTCACTACTTAATTTGATTTTTTTTTCTTCAATTTCTTCAAATTCTTGTTGCATCTTACTTCAATCTTGTTCTTCTTCCTATCCTGATGATTGCATGTTGGAAATTCCAATTTGCCCAGAAAATTCGGATGAAATGGAGAGAGTTTTGGTTTCTTTTTTATCTAATTTTTGATGATTTGATTTTTTTCTCTCCCTATTCTAATGTCTATATATATATAATATTACTTAATTTTGCTGACATTGAAAGAGGGTGCTGTTATGTATTTATTTATTTATTTTCCTTCCTCTTTTATTTATTTTCTTTTTAGCTATAATATAATATATTATGTACATTTTTTTTACATATATATATTCCATATATATATATGTATATATGCCCATATAATTCATATTATTATTATTTATATATATTTTATTTTATTTTATTTTTAGCATATAACATATATATATATATATATATAATTTTAATTTTAACATTATTATTTAAGTTTAGGTCCTCACAGGCAGGCCTCAACATATAGGGCTAAGGCATAGGGCATCGGTACAAGTGTTTGCATTACAGAGGTGGGGCACTTTAGATACAGAGACCTTGGCAAGTACACTATTAGTAAATTTTGTTGAAGCATATGTGCTATTTGACACTAGTGCATCACATTCATGTATATCTGATGCATTTAAAAGCAAAATATGATGTATGTACTAAAGTGTTGGCTATTGTATTGAATTTGAGTACACCTATAGGTGTGGGTAGAGGACTGAACATAATATGTAGAAAGGTCTGTATAGAAGTGTAAAGTAGAGTATTGGTTGCAAATTTTTTGGTGTTAGACATGATTGATTTTGATATAATTCTGGGAATAGATTGGTTTATTAGACATCATGCAACAATAGACTGTCATGATATGACCATCCATTTCAATACACCAGATTGAGAATAATTTAGTTTTAAATTAGAAGCATATAGGCCAATAGGATTGCTAACATATGAACTATGGGGTAAAATTATTCGTTGCAGTTAAGGTTGAAGATGTAATGATAATTGATAGAGTGAGGGTAGCGAAAGAGTTTACTATAGTATTTTTGAATGATCTACTAAGTTTATCCCCAACAAAGGAGATTAAGTTCAGCATAGATATAGTGCTTGGTACAACTCCCATATCAAAAGCCCTGTACTATATAGCACCTACAGAGTTGAAAGAGCTGAAGGATTAGATACAAGAGCTGCTGGACAAAAAGTTCATCAGACTAAGTGTCTCACCTTGGGGTACACCCATACTATTTATAAAGAAGAAAGACAACAATATGCAATTATGCATAGATTACCAATAGTTGAATAGGGTCACCATTAAAAATAAATACCCCCTCCCGAGGATTGATGGCCTATTTGATTAGTTGCAAAGGGCTCAAGTTTTCTAAAAAAATAGACTTGAAATCCTCATGCCATCAACTAAGAATCAAGAAGGAAGACATTCAGAAGACTGCGTTCAGAACTAGATACATACATTATGAGTTCCAAATAATGCCATTTGGATTCACAAATGCATTAGCAACTTTCATGGATTTAATGAATCGGGTATTCAGAGAGTATTTAGATAAGTTTGTCATTGTGTTCATAGATAACATTTTGATGTACTCCAAAAGTGAGGAAGATCATGAATAACACTTAAGGGTAGTGTTAAGCAGACTGTAGGCAAATAAGTTGTACACCAAATTTAAGAAGTATGAATTCTAGTTGAAGCAAGTAACCTTTCTAAGACATATGATTAGTAAGGATGGGTTAACTGTAGATCTTGAGAAGATAATGGTTGTGAATGAATGGCCTAGAATGAAGATCGTAACAAAAATTAGAAGCTTCTTAAGGTTAGCAAGATACTATAGAAGATTTGTAGCAGAATTCTCCAAACTAGCAACCCCTTTAACCAAGTTAACTTGAAAAGGGGTAAAGTTTGTATGGGATTATCGATGAGAAGCAAGCTTCATAGCACTAAAAAAGAGATTGACTTCTACATCGTTGCTTGAATTACCAATAAGTGGTAAAGAATTTATGGTGTACAATGATGCTTCCATTCAAGGGCTTGGGTGTGTGTTAATGTAGAAGGAGAGAGTGATAGTATATGCCTCTAGACAATTGAAGCCCTATGAGAAAAACTACCCGACACATGATTTAGAGTTAGCAGTGGTGATATTTGCACTTAAATTATGGAGACTGATAGAGCCATTTTATACTCAATCTTTATAGTATAAATTGTGTTAAATTATTATTAATTTTATAGAAATCATAAGAAAATGGTACTTTAATTCTATCATCGTGATAAATCAGGTTAAATGGAGTCAAGGATGCTAATTCAAGTATTTTAGAGAAGTCATCTACAACTTGGATCAAGACAAGGAATTACACTACCGGAGGAAGCACGGTTTGAGGTACGACCAAGGTTCAAACCGTGTTACACACTGGACAAGAAGGCGGAAATGTGGACTTTGAACAGAGAGAGACACGGCTTAGGGCACGACCGTAGTGGAAGCCGTGGGAGAAACCGTGTTTGGAGCCGTGGTGGAAGCTAGACGTGCCAAGGAGAAGAAATTGTGGAACATCAACCAGAGGATGGCACGGCTTGAAATCTGGCCGTAGGACTAACCATGGTACATATTGGGCATGGATGAAGACTTGTTGATTATGCACATAAGATGGCACGGTTGGAAATCTAGCCGTGGGTGGAGCCGTGGTACACATTGGACACGGAAGATGATACGTGAAATATGCACAGAGGATGGCACGGCTTGACCCACGGCCGTGTGGTAGGGCGTGCCAAGCAGACGAATCTTCACTTCTCGAAATCTACTTGGAAAAGGAAAGACACTTTCGTATCTTGCTCGCAAAAGATCACATGTTATCCCTCTAATAATATAAATAGAGCCAACCCTAGAAGGTTAGAAGCAATCTTTGAATCTGGAATCACCTTGGAGACAAGAAGGAAAGGAGGAGGCAGAGCAGGCAGCCGGAAACAGAGGCTTGTTATGTTTTTATTTTTATTTTTCGTTTTATTGATGAACATGAGTAGCTAAGCTACTTTTCTAGCCAAAGGATTATAGATGTTTAATTCTCCACGAATTGTGAGGTCTAATTGACTTGTATTTAATTTATTCTTTGTTTTCAGGTATTCATATATCTTCTGATCATTTTGTCATTATTATCTTTGTTGATTGGTATGAATAGAGCTCTTCTACTCAATTAGCAAGTTAATATATTGTCAACTAGCACGTCAAATCCGTAATTGTTTGATTGTTCTAGTCTTAGTGACGCAATAACATGTTTGGTTATAAAAGAGATGATCGAATTCATGTTATGGAGGTGTGTGATCATGTTTAAATAGGTTATCTTATAATCTACTGGCATGAATTGGTGGTCTCTCTAGATCTTAATGCTATTAATAGATTAAATCCTAAGCGCTTGTCTAGGGTTGTTTAATCAATAAGAGAAATAATTCAAAGCGCTTGTCTGAGGTTATCGAGGAAGTAAGGAGAGATAGGTTGTTAGAGCTTGTTAATAACCATAACCAGTTTATCTAGGAATAAGAATAGAAAACATTTGCATCGATGATCATTTCCTAGAATTAAACTATCTTGATTCCTTTGGCTAGGCTTTTATCAATATTCAATTTTCTTATCTTGTTTTAACTATTATTCGATTCACAAACCAAACCCCCCATTTTCCTTTTCCTTTTTATTCTCCTTGGATAGAAATAAATTTAACCAATCTCTGTGGATTCGACCCTACCACCACTATATGCAAATCATATAATTGTCTAGGAGTAGGTTTTATTTTTGTTGGATTCGACACCCATCGGAGACACTACTTTTATGGAGAGAAGTGCAGAGTATTCATAGATCATAAAAGCCTCAAGTACCTCTTTACTCAAAATGAGCTAAATATGAAGTAGAGACGCTAGCTAGAACTGATAAAGGACTACGATTTAGATTTTCAATACCATCCTGGAAAGGCAAATGTAGTTGTTGATGCACTCATTAGGAATAAGCATGGTAATTTGACGACTTTGATCATAACTCAGAAGAAGATATTGGAAGACATGCAAAAATTAAATCTAGAGATTATGACTCAAGAGATCAGGGCTAGACTTGCTAGCTTAAGCATATAGCTAGTGTTTATAAATAGAATAAAAGCTACACAAGCTAATGATATAGGGGTATAGGAGATTAAGAAAAGAATGGAAGAGGGAAGAGTTGTAGAATTTAATGAAGATAAAGAGGGAGTGTTAAGGTATGGTTACAAGTTGTGTGTGTGGAGTAAATTAAGAATGAAATACTCAAGGGGACACATTATTTTAAGTACTCTAATCACCTAGGGAGTACCAAGATGCATAAGGATATAAAGTGTCATTACTAGTGGAGGAACCTGAAGAGGGAAATTGCGGATTATGTATCAAAGTGCCTGACATGCCAATAGATAAAGATAGAACATTAGAGACTCGTTGGTATGTTATAGCCTCTACCTATACCATAGTGGAAATAAGAGTATGTGACTATGGAGTTTATTACAGCATTACCTAGATCTATAACTAAGTTAGACACGGTATGGATGACTGTGGACTAGCTTACAAAATCTGCTCACTTTATACCCATAGGCACTGGGTATAAACTTGACAAGCTGGCACAAATTTACATCAAAGAGATTGTGAGGTTGCATGGGGTATTGGTCTCTATAGTGTTACACAGGGATACTCAATTTGTGAGAAGATTTTAGAATAGTCTACACAGGGCTCTAGGGACAAAATTATAGTTTAATACCATTTTTCACCCACAAATGGATGGCTAGTTAGAGCGCCAAATATTGGAGGACATGTACACTAGATTTTAGTGGAAACCGGGATGAACACCTACCTTTAGTAGAGTTTACCTATAACAATAGTTATCAAGCTATTATCCAAATGGTATCGTATGGCACGTTATATGGGAGAAAGTGTCGGACGTCTTTGCATTAGGATGAGGTGGGTGAGAAATAGGCATTAGGACTTGACCTAGTGTAAGATGCTGTTGATAAAGTCAAATTGATCAGTTAAAGATGCCTAAAGCCGCTAGAAGTCATATGCAGATAAGAGGAGACACCCGTTGGAGTTTCAAATGGGAGACCATGTGTTGCTAAAGGTCTCACCTACAAAGGAAATGATAAGATTTGGACTGAGAGAGAAATTGAACCCTAAATATGTGAGATCCTTTGAAGTCCTAGAAAGAATTGGACTAGTGGCATACAAATAGGCATTACCAATTGACTTGGTTAGGGTATATAATGTATTTCACATTTCCATGCTTAGAAAATATGTACCTAACCCAAACCAGATCATTGCACTGGAACCTCTACAAGTGTAGCTAAACCTCATGACAATAGAGACCTATCAGAATTATGGACACTAAAAAATAGATTTTAAGAAGATGGGTTATCAAGTATCTCAAAGTACAATGGAGTAACTAAATAGAGAGAGAGGCAACTTGGGAGTTGGAAGAGGAGATGAGAAGAAGATATTTAAAACTCTTCTATGATCTAGGTAATTTTCAATGAGGACCTTAGGTCCTCATCATGGGTAGCGTATTCATCAGTGCTTATAGCTTAAAAAAAAATATTCCTAAGGGATGAGCTAATGCCTAGTACATATAACTCACAAAAACACACGCATGATCAAACATAAGTTAAGTCACATGCATTAATGCAAACATAAAAAATCATACAACAAATTATTATTTCATTTAGTCCACTAAACAATAATAGGGTACTCATGACCTTGCTGAGACATATATATATGCTTAATACATTGTACAGTGTTGGGAACTGTTACTACGGGCCTCAACACTCATAAGTCCTTAAACTTACCCAGATTATTTCCATGCATGACTACTATTGACATCGTCACACAAGGATCATTGAAGTGCCCCCTAAGGATCTACCAATACAGGCCCTTAAGTCGAACTAAGCACAATTAACAAGCAACTTAATCCAACCCATTATATGTTATTCCAGTTTCATATTAACTTAACAATCACAAACAAAATCAAATATCACACATACTTGAAACTGTAGTCTTAAGCACAACATATCCTAGACTAATAGCTAGACCGTAATATGTCAAAATGCTAATAATTTACTCTTAGTACTAATCTAGGTATAGTCTAAGTTACTCAATTCTATTTACTTAATCATTATAAGATTCCTTCTCTTACTCTATTGAAATTTCTAAGGTTATACTAAGTGTTAAGATTGCATAGAAATTCGATTAGGTAGAAAATAAATCAAGTAACGTGATATCTTTAGGTACATGGTAGCGCATTGGGCCGTATACTTTGGCACAGTTAGATACACGACCATCTATTATGGTCGTGTATCTTTATGTGTATTTTGGTATTTTAGCATGCCCAAGTACACGGTCTTATAGTTGGCCTTGTACCTTTTTGTGTATTTTCATGATTTGATACACCTAAGTGCATGGGTGTGTCCCTTGTTCGTGTACCTTTCTATACACAATGCGTATTCCTACACAGGCATGTACCTAAACATGTACTATGCTATTCCTGATGAACTGCTTTTCCTCTTCTCCAATTCATTTCTTAGCCTGATTTCTAGGATCCTAAGTCTAATTGGATCCTAAATTTTGTTACTCATGCTAATACATTATACAGATTGATGTACTTACTTGTCTTAATCTATGATTCAAACCCTCAATTGCTTGATTCCGTGCTTGTTTTACCTCCTTTGATTTGAATTCTATAAATCATGTAATAAAAGTCTGTTTAACCCTCAATTTAATCATCAGAATTAATAACTCGATCATTAGAATCCTTTACCTACTAAAATTGGATTACTCTTTATAGGTATTTGCTAAGTAGTCTTTAGGGTTCCAAAGAGTGTCTTTAATAGGGATCAAAATCCTACAAGACCTATCATTAGGGTAAGAGCCAAAGGATTTCAAATCTTGGCGATGATGGTCCTTTTTAAGAAAATTGACCATGGAATTATTTATATACTAACCTCTTTTCTATTACTCTTATATTGTGTATTCCAACAGGCACACTTATCACCTTTACAGGGCTATAGACAAATTCACTAAGACTCAACTTATAGGTTATCCATGAATCGACCTAAACCGAAGATGAGTTGGATTGACGAGTTGATTTGAAGACCCGATATGTTGAGGACTATTTTTATTTGTTTGTTATTTTCTTGAAACCATTGATGTTGTAAGTTTTTGGGACATTTTTATTTTGTTGTATTTTTGTGTTTTAGGATCGGCCACACTATAGTGGCATAGTTATAATTTTCTAGTCATTTTAACCCTAAAGGGAACAAGTATAAATACTTGCTTAAGTAGGGTTTTGAGGGGAGAATGGACTTGAAAATTTGCAGCAAACATTTTTCGTGACAGATTAGGGTTTCCTAAGATTTCATAAGACTCTTATCAATTTCAATCCAATTGCAATTGTAGCGAGTTGCAACCTAGTGAATTGTGAGTTATATTAATTCCCTAAGTTGATTTCCTTTTCATCACTAGTGTGTAATATCTAGGGTTGATTAGGTTGGTTCTTATTGATCTAATTTTGGCGTCACTTGTGATCCAA
This sequence comes from Laguncularia racemosa, assembly GCA_037954665.1. Taxonomy (NCBI): domain Eukaryota; kingdom Viridiplantae; phylum Streptophyta; class Magnoliopsida; order Myrtales; family Combretaceae; genus Laguncularia; species Laguncularia racemosa. The sequence continues at coordinate 4,885,793 of JBBMOL010000036.1, forward strand.
AATCCTTTCATGTAATGTTATCTAATTGATTAGTTTTATCTCTTGATATTGTCTTCAATTTTATCTTATATTGTTTTGCGTGGAATTCCATTATGTTGAGGAGGAGTTCACAGTTTATGTGTTGGTGTTATTGATTAGGATTTTATTAGAAATTGAATTGAGTTCTTGATTCATTTGAGCAATAGCATCATTGTGGTTTTAATTATCATTGGTTTTCATAAATCGGATCAGCTTCAAATTTTAGGGTTGACACCAATTGTTCTAAGTTGATCCAGTTTTGATCTTGTGATTTAAAGTTGTTCAATTGGTTTATTTGCATATGCTTAGATTCCCTTTTGAGCATATCATCTTTTGGTATCAGAGCTTATCTTACTAGGTTATTCAAGCTTGGTTACGCCCATATTTGTAGATTTATTTAATTGCTTCTACAATTGCAATTGTGTACATGTGCTTTGGATTTTTTTAAGCACATTAGTCTCTTTGTTTGTTACTATGCAAATGGTGAAAAGAGATGCACTAGGTCAAATAGGACTTAAATACCCTACCCATGAAATGACTAACTTAACCCCCGTATCTTTATAATAATTACGTATTTGAGCTTGGCTTTATATTTTAATAATATTAGATAAAAATATATATTGAGTATTTAAATTCTCCTCCCTTATAAAGACTTTCATCCTCGAAAATACCTAAGTTTAGAAAAGTTCTGGATGTTTCCTCCACATATTATCTTCCAATTCCCACGTCACTTCATGTTCAGTCTGATTTGTCCATTGTACCTTGACGTAGGGAATTACTCTCCTCCTTAACACTTGTTCCTTAAAATCCACAATTCTAACCAGTCTTAGTATAGAGGATAAGCTTGGTTGTACATTCAAAGGCTCTAAAGCCACTATTTAATCTAAATTTAGTATAAATTTCCTCAACATCAATATATGAAACATATCCTGTACCCCAGCCAAGCTTTATGCTAAAGCCAACCTATAAGCTATAGTATCCACTCTTTCTAGAATTTCAAATGAGCATACATATCTTGAGTTTAACTTCCCTCTCAAACCAAACTTGATCACTCCTTTAGTTGGAGAAACTTTCAACAGTACTTTATCTTCCACTTGAAATTCTACGGGGCCTCGTCTCTTTTCAACATAACTCTTTTGTTAGCTTGAGTTGTTTGTATTCTTTGTCTTATCAGTTTTAATTTATCCATAACCTCTTGGACCAATTCCAATCCTTATATTTGTCTTTCCCCCACTTCATCCCAGTGTAATGGAGATATGCATTTTCTTTCATATAAAGCCTCATAAGGAGCCATTTGGATGGTTGCCTTATAGCTATTATTGTAGGTAAACTTAACCAAAGGTAGGTGCTCGTTTCAGTTACTTCTAAAGTCTAGTGCATAGGCTCCAAGTAAATCCTTGATGGGTGTCGAATCCAACAAAAATAAAACCTACTCCTAGACAATTATATGATTTGCATATAGTGGTGAGTAGGGTCGAATCCACAGAGATTGGTTAAACTTATTTCTATTCAAGGAGAATAAAAGGGAAAAGAAAAAATGGGGGGTTTTGTTTGTGAATCAAAATAAAGTAAAACAAGGTAAGAAAATCGGATATTAATAAAAGCCTAGCCAAAGGAATCAAGATAGTTTAATTCAAGGAATTGATCATCGATGCAAATGTTCTCTATTCTTAGTTCTAGATAAACTGGTTATGGTTATTAACAAGCTCTAACAACCTATCTTTCCTTACTTCCTCGATAACCTTAGACAAGCACTTTGAATTATTTCTCTTATTGATTAAACAACCCTAGACAACCGCTTAGGATTTAATCTATCAATAGCATTAAGATTTAGAGAGACCACCAATTCATGCCAGTAGATTATAAGATAACCTATTTAAACATGATCGCACACCTCCATAACATGAATTCGATCATCCCTTTTATAACCAAACATGTTATTGCGTCACTAAGACTAGAACAATCAAACAATTACGGATTTGACGTGCTAGTTGACAATATATTAACTTGCTAATTGAGTAGAATAGCTCTATTCATACCAATCAACAAAGATAATAATGACAAAACGATTAGAAGATATATGAATACCCGAAAGCAAAGAATAGAATAAATACAAGTCAATTAGACCTCACAATTCGTGGAGAATTAAACATCTATGACCCTTTGGCTAGAAAAGTAGCTTAGCTACTCATGTTCATCAATAAAACGAAAAATAAAAATAAAAACATAACAAGCCTCTGTTTCCGGCTGCCTGCTCTGCCTCCGCGTTTCCTTCTTGTCTCCAAGGTGATCCAAGATTCAAAGATTTCCCCTAACCCTCTAGGGTTGGCTCTATTTATATTATTAGAGGGATAACATGTGATCTTTTGCAAGCAAGATACGAAAATGTCTTTCCTTTTCCAAGTAGATTTCGAGAAGTGAAGATTCGTCTGCCTGGCACGCCCTACCACACGGCCGTGGGTCAAGCCGTGCCATCCTCTGTGCATATTCTTCAAGTCTTCATCCGCGAACAGTGTGTACCACGGTTACACACACGGCCAGATTTCAAGCCGTGCCTTCATCTGTGCATAATCTACAAGTCTTCATCCGCGTCCAACGTGTACCACGGTTACACCCACGGCTAGATTTCAAGCCGTGCCTTCATCTGGTTGATGTTCCACACTTTCTTCTCCTTGGCACGTCTAGCTTCCACTACGGCTCCAAGCACGGTTTCTCCCACGGCTTCCACCACGATCGTGCCTTAAGCCGTGTCTCTCTCTGTTCAAAGTCCACATTTCCGCCTTCTTGTCCAGTGAGGGGCACGATTTGCGCCATGGCCGTGCCTCAACCCGTGCTTCCGATACACGGCCGTGTACTTCAACCGTGTATCTTCCTATTGATTCAAAACCAAGTACACGGCCGTGTACTTCAATTACACGCCCATGTACTTCCCTCCGGTGGTGTAAATCCTTGTCTTTGAACCAAGTTGTAGATGGCTTCTCTAATTTACTTGAATTGGCATCCTTGACTCCATTTAACCTGATTTATCACGATGATAGAATTAGAGTATCATTTCCTTATGATTTCTATAAAATCAATAATAATTTAACACAATTTATACTATAAAGATTGAGTATAAAATGGCTCTATCAAATTCCCCCACACTTAAACTCTTGCTTGTCCTCAAGCAATTGCATCAAATCAATTGAGAAATCTGTCATAGATTATACAAACTTTCTTTTCATCATTCCAAGCATCTATTCATTTGTAATTCATGACTTGTAATTTAATGTCTACTACTTTAACCCAATTGGTTTCCTGTGATCAAATTACTATGGACAAAATTCAATAGCTAATCTAAACAAAACAAACTTTAATCCTCATGTTTAGCAAAAGAATTTTTATTCCAAAAGTAAATACTTAATCCACTAAGGAAAAACACCCAATTAAACTTCATTGGATATTATCAAGCATATAATCCTTGCAGTATAAAGTAAAAGCATATGGTATAAGCTCTTTGCTAGATATTTTCCCTTTTATACATCTTTGTTTTATTCAATGAATGTTCACATTCATGTTCTTTTGATTTATTCAAGCATCTATTTTGACGGGTTTTTGCCCGCTTCTTTTCATGAACTTTTGCCTTTTTCGCCTTTATCGTTATAGTGAGTTCATTGAGTCGGCAACATCCCGAGCTCATCACTCAAGTGACTGGGTTTTGAGATACCCCTACGGACTCTTCCTCACTCTAACATTCAAGTTTGAATACTCTTAACTCAATTAGTTGAATCATTGGAGTAATGGCTATGCTTGATTCTTTTTTTTTTTTAAGTGTTATGATTGCTTTACAAACAATTTCAAAGAGTATACAGTAGCTAATATAACCTAGAAGTAAAATTGTTTATTTTTCACTTAGGGACTCGACTTACTCTTAGACTTCCAATTCTAAAGCTAAATACAAGGTAAATTTGTTTCTTAAAGATTTCACTACTTAATTTTAACCATGTATTCTAATCACAACAGTGGGTGAGTAAAGCATTTGAACAAGTCAATTTCACATTTTGTAGATGCTTATTACAACATTTAGTACAATCTCTAGATTTCATGATAATTTTGAAAAACTTTGGCTTAAAATTGCTTAAGGACAAACATTCAGAGTATAAGTTAGTTCTCTATTCTCTATATTTTATTATCCTCTCCCCCACACTTAGCTTGAACAGTGTCCTCACTGTTCCTAATTCAGCACAATTGAAGAGGAATTAACAACACAAAGGACATTAGAGAATAAGAGAAAGGAAATATCGGTACTTCCCTGGTATTGGAGTGCTCCCTTTAAGCTCTGGAAAGTGTCATCTAATGATATGTATCCTTGCTGCAGCCGATCCAAAGAGTTCAAAACTACACTAAAATCAAAACAAACTAAACTAAAACAAAACAAAACTAAAACAAACCAAAACTAATGCAAAACAAAACTTTTTTTTTTTTTACATGGGTTGCCTCCCATGAAGCGCCTTTCTTTAATGTCTTTGGCTAGACGTTCCTGGCTAAATATTCGGATAAGGATTTTGATTCCAGCCTTGGTGCCTGTGGTGATGGGTTAATAGCATCCGTAACAAAAACAGGAGAGATATCGTTAGGATGTTTCATGGCATCATAAATGTTAAATTTAATCACTTCACCATCAAATTCCATAGTGAGGGTGCCATCATTTACATCGATTTTCGTTTTAGAAGTCTTAAGGAATGGTCGCCCTAATAATATCAATGATGAAGTATGAGAATCACTATCGTCCATGTCAAGCACATAAAAATCAGCAGGAAAAACCAACCCATTGACTTGAACTAAAACATCCTCTAGAACTCCCTCAGGATAAACATTGGACCTATCAGCAAGTTGAACAATAATACTCGTTTCCTTTAAAGGACCAACATTTAAACGTTGATAAACAGATAAAGGCATGACATTGATAGAAGCTCCTAGATCACACATGGCTTTAGCGATTCCAAGACTACCTATTTTGCAAGGAATGGCGAACATACCTGGGTCCTTACATTTAGGAGGAAGCTTCTTCTGAATAATAGCTGAAACATTTTCACTCACACTAATCTTTTCATTGCCTTTCAGCTTCCTTTTGTTAGTGCACAAGTCCTTGAGGAATCTAGTATAGCGCGGTATTTGCTTAATTGCATCAAGTACAGGAATATTTACCTCGACTTTACGAAACGTTTCCAGAATCTCTTTTTCTTCCGCTTCCTTCTTGGATTTCGCTAATCTGGAGGGGAAAGGAGGTGGTATCAATGTGACCTTCGATGGCTCAACTAGAGACTTGCTAATCTGGTCGCCCTGTTGGCTCGGAGTCGAAGTCTCTTTCTTGTTCTCTTCCTCAAGATTAGACGGATTTCCTTTCTTATTTGATCCCTGCAATTCTGTTCCACTTCTCAAGGTAATTGCATTAACGCTTTGCCTCGGGTTTGTAATAGTTTGAGAAGGTAACTTACCTTGAGTTTCTAACCTGTTTACGACTGAAGCAAGTTAGCTTACTTGATTCTCCAAGTTTTGAATGCTTTGCTTTGTTTCCTCCTGAAATTGTTTAGTATTCACAGCTAGAGACTTAACAATATCCTCAAGGGGCATACCTGAAGTGGAAGGAGCTTGGGGTACGTGGTGTGATGGCTTTGGCTGGAATTGTTGGAAATGTTGAGGGTTATTGCCATATTGGAAGTTAGGATGATCCCTCCATCCAGGATTGTAAGTATTCGAGTAGGGGTCATACTTCCTTTGCGGTTGTCCTGGAAATCCGCCTACAGCATTGGCGTGTTCATGGTTGTCATCTTGCAATGTGGGGCACATGTCGGTCGGATGACTAGGAGCAGCACAAATTCCACAAGCTTTCACCTGTTGGGTATTTCCAAGAGCTAGCTGCTGCACAAGGGAGGTAAGATTAGACATTTGATGTTCAAGGTTAGACACATTTACCTCATTTACCTTCCTTGAAGACGTATCATGCCTATACCCAAATTGTTGCGAATTGGCAGCCATAATGGAGATCAATTCCCTAGCTTGACCAGGGGTTTTGTTTACTATGGCGCCTCCACTTGCAGCATCCATCATCTTCCTCTCCATCGGAAGTAGGCCCTCGTAGAAGTATTGGATAAGGAGTTGTTCAGATATCCCATGTTGTGGGCAGCTTGCACAAAGTTGCTTGAACCTCTCCCAATACTCATGAAGAGTCTCGGTGTCCCTTTGTTTTATACCACAAATTTCTCTTCTTATACTAGCGGCTCTGGATGCGGGGAAGAATTTATCCAAGAAGAGTCTTACCATATCTGTCCAAGTGGTGATAGAACCTGGAGGCAAATAAAACAACCAATCTTTAGCTTTAGTACTTAAAGAAAATGGAAAAGCACGTAGCTTAATTTGATCGTCGGTTATTCCTTGCGGCCTCATACTAGAACACACTATATGGAACTCTTTCAAATGCTTATGAGGATCTTCATTCTCAAGACCATGAAATGTAGGTAGCAGATGTATCAACCCAGATTTCAATTCGAATTCCACAGCTAGTTCGGGATAGTGAATACAAAGTGGTTGTTGATTCACATCCGGTGCAGCTAACTCCCTTAAGGTTCTCTCGAGATTTGCCATGTCGTCCTCTTTTTCAGAATCAGACAAGTCCGATACTAAGTTCAGTCTAGTGGATGATCTAGCTTCTTATCGCAACCTCTTTAGAGTCTTCTCAATCTCCGGATTATAAGTTAGTTCACCTGTCTGAGAAGAACGAGTCATACAAGAATAAAAATAAATTTGACACCAATCCCCGACAACGGCGCCAAAATTTGATGGGTGTCGAATCCAACAAAAATAAAACCTACTCCTAGACAATTATATGATTTGCATATAGTGGTGAGTAGGGTCGAATCCACAGAGATTGGTTAAACTTATTTCTATTCAAGGAGAATAAAAGGGAAAAGAAAAAATGGGGGGTTTTGTTTGTGAATCAAAATAAAGTAAAACAAGGTAAGAAAATCGGATATTAATAAAAGCCTAGCCAAAGGAATCAAGATAGTTTAATTCAAGGAATTGATCATCGATGCAAATGTTCTCTATTCTTAGTTCTAGATAAACTGGTTATGGTTATTAACAAGCTCTAACAACCTATCTTTCCTTACTTCCTCGATAACCTTAGACAAGCACTTTGAATTATTTCTCTTATTGATTAAACAACCCTAGACAACCGCTTAGGATTTAATCTATCAATAGCATTAAGATTTAGAGAGACCACCAATTCATGCCAGTAGATTATAAGATAACCTATTTAAACATGATCGCACACCTCCATAACATGAATTCGATCATCCCTTTTATAACCAAACATGTTATTGCGTCACTAAGACTAGAACAATCAAACAATTACGGATTTGACGTGCTAGTTGACAATATATTAACTTGCTAATTGAGTAGAATAGCTCTATTCATACCAATCAACAAAGATAATAATGACAAAACGATTAGAAGATATATGAATACCCGAAAGCAAAGAATAGAATAAATACAAGTCAATTAGACCTCACAATTCGTGGAGAATTAAACATCTATGACCCTTTGGCTAGAAAAGTAGCTTAGCTACTCATGTTCATCAATAAAACGAAAAATAAAAATAAAAACATAACAAGCCTCTGTTTCCGGCTGCCTGCTCTGCCTCCGCGTTTCCTTCTTGTCTCCAAGGTGATCCAAGATTCAAAGATTTCCCCTAACCCTCTAGGGTTGGCTCTATTTATATTATTAGAGGGATAACATGTGATCTTTTGCAAGCAAGATACGAAAATGTCTTTCCTTTTCCAAGTAGATTTCGAGAAGTGAAGATTCGTCTGCCTGGCACGCCCTACCACACGGCCGTGGGTCAAGCCGTGCCATCCTCTGTGCATATTCTTCAAGTCTTCATCCGCGAACAGTGTGTACCACGGTTACACACACGGCCAGATTTCAAGCCGTGCCTTCATCTGTGCATAATCTACAAGTCTTCATCCGCGTCCAACGTGTACCACGGTTACACCCACGGTTAGATTTCAAGCCGTGCCTTCATCTGGTTGATGTTCCACACTTTCTTCTCCTTGGCACGTCTAGCTTCCACCACGGCTCCAAGCACGGTTTCTCCCACGGCTTCCACCACGATCGTGCCTTAAGTCGTGTCTCTCTCTGTTCAAAGTCCACATTTCCGCCTTCTTGTCCAGTGAGGGGCACGGTTTGCGCCATGGCCGTGCCTCAACCCGTGCTTCCGATACACGGCCGTGTACTTCAACCGTGTATCTTCCTATTGATTCAAAACCAAGTACACGGCCGTGTACTTCAATTACACGCCCTTGTACTTCCCTCCGGTGGTGTAAATCCTTGTCTTTGAACCAAGTTGTAGATGGCTTCTCTAATTTACTTGAATTGGCATCCTTGACTCCATTTAACCTGATTTATCACGATGATAGAATTAGAGTACCATTTCCTTATGATTTCTATAAAATCAATAATAATTTAACACAATTTATACTATAAAGATTGAGTATAAAATGACTATCAATCCTCTAGGATCTAAATTATCCTCTCAAATTGTCCATCTATCTAAGGGTGGAATACAGTGCTAAATTGCAGTTTTATGCTCAAGGTTTTATTTAAGCTATTCCAAAATCTACTTATAAACTATGTATCTCTATTAGAGGTTATTATTACTAGTACCCCATATAACATTAATATCTCCTATATATACATCTTGGTCGATTTCTCTAATTTGTATCCCACTTTGATAGGCAAAAAGTGAACGGACTTGGTAAACCAGTTTACTATCACCCATACTACATCTTGTTTCTCCTTAGTCCTCAGGTTGGCCATAATGAAATCCATCGTCACATGTTCTCATTTCCACTCTAGTACTAGGAGAGGTTATAATTCTCCAGTTGGCCTCTGATGTTCAATTCGGATTTACTAACGAGTGAGGCATCTTGCTACATACTCGGTTATCTCCCTTTTCATGTTCTTCCACCAATAATAACTATTCAAGTCTATGTACATTTTAGTGCTTCCATGATGGATTATATAGGCAGAGTAGTTTGCTTCCTTTATGATTTCTTTATTCAATTTTTCATTCCCTAACATGCACAATCATGTTCCATACCTTAAAACCCAATATGAGTCAACATTAAATTCAAGAGCCTTGCTTTGTTCTATTCTGTTTTTTATTTCTTAAATGTCCCCATCCTCTACTTAAGCAATCTTGATTCTGTCCACTAAAGTTAGTTGTATGCGTAAAGTGGTCATCTTCACTCTCACTTGTTGAGTCAAAATATCCAGTTCTAATCTACGCATGTCATCCAATAACTCTTGCTGTGAAGTGATTAGAGTAGTAAGATTACCCCTTTTTTTTTCTGTTAAGGGCATTTGCCACCACATTGACTTTTCCTTGGTGATAATGGATTTCCTACTCATAATCCTTAATCAACTCCAACCATCTTCTCTAGCACATATTCAACTCCTTTTGTGTAAAGATGTATTTTAAGCTTCCGTGATTAGTAAAAATCTTGCATTTCTCCCCGTATAGGTAGTGTCTCCATAGTTTTATGCTAGTATCACTACCGTAAACTCCAAATGATGAGTCAGGTAATTCTTCTCATATGGCTTCAATTGGCGATATGCATATACTATGACTTGCTCACCTTACATCAAAACACATCCTAACCCATAGGTTGAGGCATCACTATAAATATTGAATTCTTCCCCACTCTTAAGTAGTGCTAGAATTGGCGCTGACATAAGCTTCTCTTTGAGTTTTGAAAATTGACTTCACATTTATTGTCTCACTCAAACCTCACTTCTTCTTTTTTTTTTTGTTAATTTGGTGAGAAGAGTTGCTATCTTTGAGAATCCTTCTACAAATCTTCTATAGTAGCTTGCTAAACCTAAGAAGCTTCTTATGTTTGTTACTATCTTCGATTTAAGCCAATTCACTATAGCTCTCACCTTTTCCAGATCTACAAAGATTCCATCCTTGTCAACTACATGACCCAAGGAAACTACATGTTCTAGCCAAAATTTACACTTCTTGAATTTGGCATACAATCTCTCTGCTTGCAACCTGCCCAACACTAACCTTAAATGTTCTTTATGTTCCTCATTGCTCCTGGAGTATATCAAAATATCGTCTATGAAGACAATTACAAACTTATCTAATTAGTCTCTAAACACCTTGCTCATCAAGTCCATAAATGCTGCAGGTGCATTAGTCAACCTGAAAAGCATCACAAAAAAAAAAAAAATGCCCATATCAAGTTCTAAAGGTTATCTTCTAGATAAGTTCTTCCGTAATCCTCAGTTGATGGTATCTTGATCTTAGGTCTATCTTAAAGAATACCTAAGCTCCTTATAGCTAGTCAAATAGGTCATCTATCCTGAGAAGATGATACTTGTTTTTAATGGTGACCCAATTCAATTCTTTGTAATCGATGCATAGTCTCATGCTTCCATCCCTCTTCTTGATAAAAAGATTCGATGCACCCTAGGGAGATGTACTAGGTCTTATGAAACCTTTATCTTGAAGATCCTATAACTGTTTCTTCAATTCTTCTAATTCAACTGGCACCATCTTGTATACTGGTTTGATATTAGTATAGTACCCTATACTAAATCAATGCTAAATTCAATCCCCCTAGCTAGGGGTAAACTAGGAAGGTCTTTTGGAAACACATTTGGAAATTCTCTCACTACTGACACAATTTCCAATCTCATTTCTTCACTAGCTTCATTAGTTACAGCAACCAACATACTCTTTCCCTATAACTCGTAAGTGAGTAATCCTGTTGATCTCTATGCTTCCAACTTAAATTTAAATGAATCTTCCCTAAGTGTGTTAAAGTGCACCATCATGTTATGGTAATCAATGGTGGCGTGCTATTCTAACAACCAATTGACTCCTAAGATAATATCAAACTCCACCATCTCTATGATCAACAAATCTGCTGGCATCACTCTATCCTTTATCTCTATTTTTACTCTTCTATAGATTCTATCTAACATCCCTCTAACTCCCAAAGGAGTACTAATAGCAAGTGATCATCCATACATTCGATAACCAATGCACATTCACGTACAAATGATTCAAACAGACAAGAAATAGAAGCACCAATATCGAATAATAAATAAGCATTGCAAGTGTGTACTTGAAGTGTACCTGCAATGTTATCTATATCTAGGAGGTCTTGGTGCTACTGCTATTGAATTGTAAACACTCTAGTGGAAACTCGTTGTTTAGGGCCCCTTGTTTATGGCCTACTAGTCTATACCCTTGTTGGAGGTTTTGCTGCCTATTGAGTTGAGGCTATCTGATTTCCTACCTACCCTTAAGGACAGTCTACTACCTTGTGTTCCCTCTGCTTACACACATGGCAGAATACTAGTAGGACTGACCTTTCATTACAATGTTGACTTATATGTCTTGTCTTTCCATGGGAAAAACACATACCCTCCAGCCATCTACATTCCCTTAATTCACGGGGCCTATAACACCTAGTGCATCTAATTGCAGAGGCTATTACAAGAAATGCCAAAGGCATTAGTCTAATCTATAAAGGAGAGGTTACAGTAACTTATGATCTACTTCAGAACATCTAGGGCCTCTTGCCTCTATCTTGCACCATCACACTTGAGGTGGGCTATCTTTGCTCTGTGGTTCAACTATTCCTCTATCATTCTTTTGCTTTGTTCCAAATACTTTACCTTGTCAACCACTTTAGCATATGTGGTTAGCTAGAAGGCTTTAGCCTCATGTTGGAGACTTAGCTCCAATCGCCTAAAAAATCTTCTTACCCTAGATTTATCATCAATATGGACCATCTTAAGCAAGAACTGAATTAAGCGATTCAATTTTACCTCATATTCTTCCACTATTCTCCTCCCCTATTCACAGTTATAATACCCATTCTCCATTTTGTCCCTAGAACTACTAAGGAAATGCCTCTAGTAAAACAGTTCCCTAAACTTCATCCAGTTTACACATTCTCCTACTAGCCTAAAAATTGATGCCTACCATTTTGCTGTAATCCCCTTTAGCATGAGTGTAACACAATCCACCTTCCTATCATCAAGTACCCAGAAGGCAACAAATGTCTTCTCAATTTCCTGAATCCAATTCTCTACTTCAATCAGGTCATCTACTCTAAGGTAAAATTCTTTTGCTACCCTAATGAACCTATCAAGAGCTTATTAGTTCTTATGTAGCTTCGTTTTATGGTGCATTTTGGGTTTTTTGTTGTTGTGTTAACAACCCTACTAGGTTATTCACAGCTTGTAAAAGTTGGGCGGTTTAGCTTGCTACTTGACCCTATCCCCCTTGTGGTTGCCACCCATGGATATTCCCTTCATTTGGGTTGCTACACCTAGCACCCCTTATGAGCTTGATTCGGTAATTCTTCTTAGAGGAATTCTGTTTAAGAGGAGACAATTGGATAGATTTGAGAGTTAGTTTCAATTCAAAAGTTAATCTTATTATATGTCGATATATACATATATACCTCTACTCATACTTGTATACTTATATATTAATAATGTAGAAGTTACAAGAATTACAAATAAAAATAATAATTATAGTAAAATAAATCACCGAACAAAGGCAATCATCCCATAACTTCACCCACTCTCTTTATATCTCACTGTCTTACAGATCCAATACTTAATCCATCTAAAGATTTCAACCCAGTTTCTATTGTTTGAAAGCTATGCTTATAGATCATTACTTAATTTCTAAGGATCATCAAACCTAGACTCTAATGCCATTTAAGCTATAACACCTTAGAACTTAGGGCACTACTGCCCACTACGTGTCCTTACTAGGTAAGGACACATTAAGACTCTTAACCTTACTCTAAAACCATTGAAACCTATATTTCTTATTAATTACAATCAAGATAACATTAAACGATATAACAAATAATGGTATGAAAAATAACTCAAATAAACCCCATTCACAATTTGTATACTTCTTTAAGAGCTCTTAATTCATCAACTCAAAATACTCTAGATATCAATTATTTTAAATACTCTAATCTTCTATAATCCAAATAAGTCCCACTACTATTTCAATGGCTTCAAAGGTAAGTCTTTACTTAGTCACCATAATAATAAAAGAAATCTACGTCATTCCCTTCCTATACATTTGACCCTAGGTCCTCATCATAGGTAGTGTACTCATCTATGCCTACAATTAAAAAATATATATTCTTGAGGGGTGAGCTAATGCCTCGTATGTATAACCCACAAATGCACACGCATGATTAAACATAAGTTAAGTCACATGCATCAATGCAAGCATAAAAAATCATACAATAGGTTATTATTTCATTTAGTCTATAGAACAACAACTGGTACTTATGACCCCACCAAACCATATATATATATACTTAATATGTAGTATAGTGTTGAGAACTACCACTACAAGCCCTAACACCTATGAGTCCTTAAACTTACCCAAATCATTTCCATGCACAACTCCACTAAGAATATCATCACACAACGATCATTGGGAGTGCCTCCTAGGGATTTGCCACTATAAGCCCCTAAGTTGAGCCAAGCACAATCAACAAACAACTTAATCCAACCCATTATATGTTATTTTAGTTTCATACTAACCTAACAATCACAAACAAAATCAAATATTACACGTACCTAGAATTGTAGTCTTAAGCACGATTCGTCTTAGACTAATAACTAGATTGTAATATGTCAAAATGTCAATAATTCACTCTTAGTACTAATCTAGGTACAATCTAAGTTACTCAATTCTATTTACTTAATCATTATAAGATTCCTTGTCTTACTCTACTAAAATTTCTAAGGTTTATACTAAGTATGTAAGTTACATGAAAATTCAATTAGATAGAAAATAAATCAAGTAACACAATGTCTCTAGGTACACGTTCATGCATTAAGCCATGTACTTTGGCACGGTTGGATACACGGCCATGTATTGTAGCCATGTATCTTTCTACATATTTTGGTAGTTTAACACACCTAGGTACATGGTCATGTAGTTGGTTGAGTACCTTTTTGTATATTTTCATGATTTGACATACCCAAATATATGGGTGTGTCCCTTATCTATATACCTTTCTATACACAATGTGTATTTCTACATGAGCATGTACCTGATCGTATACTACGTTGTTCCTCAAGAACTGCTTTTCCTCTTCTCTAATTCATTCCTCAACCTAATTTCTATGATCCTAAGTCTAATTGGATCTTAAATTTTGTTAATCCTAATACCTTGTGTAGATTGATGTACTTATTTGTATCAGTGATTCAAACCTTTAATTACTTGATTTCGTGTTTGTTCTACTCCTTTCCTTTATCTGAATTCTATAAATCATGTAATCAAAGTTTGTTTAACCCTCAATTCTATCATCAAAATTAATAACTCCATCATTAGAATCCCTTTCCTAATGAAATTGGATCGCTCCTTGTAGGTATTTGCTAAGTTACCTTTAGGGTTCTAAAGAGTGTCTCTTTGCCTGTTACTGTACAAATAGTGAAAAGAGATGCACTAGGTCAAATAGGACTTAAATACCTTGGCCATGAAATGATTGACTTACCCCTGTGTCTTTATAATAATTACATGTTTGACTTTAGCTTTTTATTTTAATAATATTGGATAATTATATATTTCCGGTATTTACAGTTCATGTGCTTGAGTTACTGTATACTAGGCTCTTGTAACTTATTCCTTCTTTTTCAAGTGGATAACTCTATTTTATGGACCCTTTCATGTGACTCTTAAGATATAACTACAAGAAGGAGTTTCAGGCTTACGCGAGTGAGTAGTGGATGAGGACAGTTGTTTTAATACTAAGATTACCTAACTTTAATGAATTTTTTTTTTTTGGGGGGGGGGGGGGGGGGGGGGGGGGGGGGGGGTGGGTGGTGTGGGAAGGCTCTATGGCTCTATGGATTGTCTAATTCCAGTTGTAGACTCCTACGTAAGCCGAATAGGCCTGAAAACATAAGTTGTGTTTGAAACCTAGTTTTAAGACTTAGTATTTGACAGCAACTATTCAAATTAATTCAACTATGAAATGTTTTATAAACTTAATTAAATTATTTCAAAATTTTAAAACTAAATTGAAATCCACTTAGTAAATTGTATGTCTTACATGTTTTACTTAAGTGAAACGCATGGTAGACTATCATCACCTTTTTAAGTTTTGAGGTGTGACAACAATATCCTACTTGAATATATGTCACTACAATCAATTTTCTTCCCTCTCTCTTAGTTAGGTGTTTGACATGAAAAACAATAAAACAAAACTAAATCATAAGCTAATAAGTTAATAAAAGCATAGATGATAGAACTACAAAAATAGTAAAATAAAACTAGATCATAAGCTAATAACTCCACTGGTTTAGAGCTAAAACTAAAAAGAAAATAGTAGTGATTTTTAAGGATGAATGCCAAGTAAAATAAGATTTTTACTAGAAAAGTGAAATGAATTGATTGCTTTTGCTTATGTTATGCTGCTACCAAGAGAAACTGAGAATGGTATAGATGAAAGGAAGAGTAAAAATGATGAAAAGAAACCCTAAACTCAATGGTAAAAATGAGATAAATTAAATATTAAAGAAAATAATATAAATTTAAATATATTTAAAATAGTATTAATAATAAACGAGTTCACAGGTTAAATATGAGACCTATTTAATAAATGACTTTATAAACAAGTCTATGTGCTAAATGCAAATCTGGATATAAATTTTAAGTAATTGAATTCACTTTCATCCTTTGAAAATATGTAAGCATACCCAATCAGCATCAATATTCAATGAAAATAAAATTATGTAACTAATGCATTAACAACATTTATTTTTCTTAAGAAATAATGTTTTCACATCTACATTTGATTTTTTTATATTTATTTATTTATTACTTATTTTGGGAGTTTCGACCATTACCAACTACTAGGCAAAAGTTAGAGTTAAAAGCAAGGAGAGAAGTTATAGCAATAGAAATGAGTTAATGAAGAGGAGATAGGGCTAACAATTTAGGATCCAACTTGTAAACCTAGACACAATACGACATGATATAAACAAGTTTGGGTTGGCAAAAATCAACACGAATGATAAATAAATTAGACCTAAAAAATGATACATTAAAATTCGTGTCTAGGTTCAAATCAAACACATAGACCCATTTATAAAAACTTTTGTTAAACACATCTTGGGTTTGATCTGTGAACCCATTTACTCTTCTTTTCATCATGTTGTATCATGTCTAGGTTCATAGGTTGTGTCCTAAATTACCAACCCTATTCTTAATGGTGGCATTAGCGAGCTTGTAATTGTTTCCCAATTTTTCTAATTTTGGAATGATTGTGACTCTTTCATTGGCCAAGTCTATAAGAGATTGCATTTTTCCATGCTTACATGCAACCCACTCCTTGTTTAACTCTCCCCATCGATGGAGACCCTTTTTGCTCTCTTTCAAGTAATTGAATTTGCTTTCATCCTCTGAAAATATGTAGGCATACTAGATCAACATCAATATTCAAAAAAAATAAAATTATGTAGCTAATGCAATTACAACATTTATTTATTTATTTGAGAAATAATATTTTCATGTCTCTCTCTCTATATATATATGTTTAATTTTTTCGAGCATTACCAACTTCTTAGGGAAAAGTAAGAGTTAAAGGCGAGGAGAGAAGTTGTAGAAAAAAAAAAAAGAGGTAATGAAGAGGTGCCACAAAGAACATGTCTAAATCAATATAAATATCCTATATTTATATCTAAATCTATATGATATGGGATACGAACAATCTCTCTAAGATGTTACACACCAAGAAATATTGAACTAGTGATTAACCTAGATGATATTACACATGAATAATGTTTGCCACAACTAGTAGGTTGACAAGAACAAGAAGTGTTTGAGTAAATTCTCAAGAAAGTGATTAATCCTCCAAGAACAAGAAGTGTTTTTAAAACCTCTAGAGCTAATAATGGTAAAATCATCAAAACAACGAAATAAAATAAGAAAACAACTTAAACAAGAGATAGTAAAACTTGTGTCATTCCTACACATGGAACATGGTCAAGAGTACGAGCATGTTTCTAACCATGTTTATCTCTAAGTGTTAAACTGTATGGAGCTCCTTTACCCAAGCTCATGTAATAGGTCCACATAAGTCTAATTCCCATCACTATGTCTATCCAATGCAGCAAAGCAACAACCATAACAACAAAAAAGGAAAAAAGAAAAAGAAAGTATAAAAAAGAAGAAGAAGAAGAAGAAAGAAATGGAAATCCAGGTAGAATAACAAAATTTTTATCATGCAAATAGATTCACTAGAATAGATAGGTTTAATTAAGATAAGCAGTACAAATCATGAGCAATGCCACTAGTATTCACATTCAAAGTACACCATCAATGAAGGTTTCTCTCTCTATATATATTTTTTGTTCATAATATCAAATATAAAATAACATTTATTTTGTTAGTGTTTTAGGGATTATAAAATAAAAATGCTATTTTTATTTTAAATTTATTTTATTATTTTATTTGTTTTAGGGATTATAAAATAATCTTTTATGATAACCTTGCATAGTATGGAATATAAGATTAGATTGTTCATGTTAAATAATCCCTAAAACTTTCAATTCAATCTAATCTTAGTGCATATAATCTAAAATTAGATTGTTCATGTCCTTTTTAATTTTCATGTCATGATGTTATTATATTATAACATTATATTTGTATGTTATAATAATGGTATGCTATAACATTATAATCTTGTGATGTTAAAATGTTATATGACATACAAATATAATAATAATAGCAAATGACAAAACTACAATGCATGTGCTAATAATAAAAATTTGAAAAAAAAAATTTAAAAATTATGATAAATTTATTAACATATTTTACTTTGCTTTACACCTTAATTACTTGATTATAATGAATATACAATAATGTTTTATATGCCCTTTTACTTTAAAAAAAAAGGAAAAAAAGAAAATAGCCTACTAACTATCACAATTTTTGGATTTATTCGCAAACAAAATAATTAAATTGATGTTAAGTTTAATCAAGAAAGGTAAACTAATATATATATATATATGTAATGGATATATAAATTTAGTTAATGTTTGATAATAATGGTATTTAGTTTTTAATGAAGATAGAAGGATGAAAGTTATTTTATTGAAAATTGAACAAATAGTTCTATTTAATAGCTACGAATATATAATAATGAAAATTAGTAAAAAGTTGAAAAAACAATTAATGTTTTAGCAAAAAAGATGAATTATTTGAGGAAAAAAAGACATCATGAGGAAAATTACTTTAATTATCCTTCAACTACCTTATGAGATAAAAATAATGTGTAATTCAAAGAACAAATACTTGAATATTAAGATAAAAATTGAATTTTGAGAGTATAAAGTCCAACGCTCATTGTTTTGGCTTAATAATATGCATAATGTTATACCATTGATGGGATTCATAAATCCTGTTGCAAGAAGATTTCTTCCTTAATTTGGAGACTCTATATGGTATGGAGTATAATTAAGGAATACTTATTATTATTTTATTTGTTTAATTTTATTTAGAGATTTTATTTTTTTGAGTTTATTTTATTATTATGAGACATTTATGTTACATTTTTGGTCTTATCATTATTTATTGTTACCTAATGGCCTATAATGCTAGGGGTTTCTCATAAATATTTTGTTATGACAGTCTTTAAAATCCAAAAGCATCGCTTGCTCTGTCTTTCCAATCTTATGCTTGCTGCAACATACCTTTTGTTTTTTTCAACTGTGAAGCACATCAATAAAAAAAGATAAATCTTTTTTTGGTTCATTCTAGATTGTGAGTAATATTAAATCTATTTTTCATTTTAAGTTGTGCATAATATCAATTAGGAATCAAACAACCTTTAGGATTTATTTATACGTAATATTAAATAATCTTGAAAAACTTTCGGTTTAATCTAATATTAGTATTTAATATCTAAGATCAGACTACTCGTATCCTTTTTAATTTCCATGCCACAATATTATAGCACCATAACATGATATTTGTATGTTATCATAATGGTACTTTATAAAATTATAATGTTATGATGTTAAAATGTTTTGTGAGGTACAAATTTAAACTTATAATGTTAACATTATCATGTGATGGGATACATAAATCTTGTATTGCTATATCTATATCTATATTACTTAAGTAGTTAACAACTATTTGGTGTTTTTTCTTAGTTTCTTAAGATACTCCTAAAAAAAATTAGAATAACTTATTAAATGTGTGTAATCATTATTTAGCTTAATAATTTCAAAGATATAATAGTAACTTCCTAAAATTTCTCTCCTTTTCTCTCCTACTTACACCATATTTTAAACCTTATTTATGCTTATAATTGAATTGAGTCTACTAAGAGCAATTAGTAATGATTGATTTTCTAATGGATTTGTATTCATTTTAAACCTATTCTAACTATCAATTTCCATTTCCAATTGAAAAGTAATTATTATTAAGTCAAAACTAGCCATTCAATATAATATCAAAAGTAAAACCTTTTAGACTTCTTTAAGTAATTATTACATAAAATAGTTATAAACCTTTTGTAATAGGCAATTGAAAAGCAACTATTATTGGCTCCATTCATATCTTCAATAAGCAAAACATACATGCATGGATTAAGTAGGTTTTTTGGTCATGCAACTTACTAACAACTCACATTCTACATTGTAACTTTTGTATACTTCTTTTATATTTGACAAAATTTCTAAACGTCTCCTTTTATGTTTTCATCATCTCATTTTATGTTTTTGTTAAGATTTCAATTGTATTCTTAGCAACTAGTAAGTACTATGATGAATCTATATAGACATAATTTTAAGGTTTGTTGCACAAAGGGGAAAATAAAATTTGTGGTGAATTTTTAATAATCTAATAAAGTATAGGAACATTAGAGATATGTGACCTTTCATTAGAAAAAATCTACGTTGTGTGTAGTTCCACTTAATTTATTATGTTTCTTAAAACATCTCCATCCCTGATTTTTGGCACTAAGTCCAAGACTAATGACCTATCTCTTAGAGTTCTTGAAGGATGGGGAGAGGTCATGAGGGACCATAAAAAACTACCTAAATTATTATTTTAGTATTTTTTTGACAAAAGTTAGAATTTAAAAGCGTTAGCAAAAAGTAATTAGTGCACGCATAAAAAGATAAAAGAAAATATTAAAGTGATACTTAAAAACTCTCTTCAATGACCTAAGATAAAGTGAGGAGGTTCTTGATGTGACACTTAGAAACCTTAAATGGAGTCCTTTATATGGGTTTGTTTTGCAAGCTACATTTTCATAAATTTCCTCTCTCTTACTATATTTGGTAAAGAAATTTATTTATGATTTTGTCATTTAAGGGTTATATAATACTACTTTTAGTGTTAATAGAGCTTAGCAAATACTCTAAAGAATCTAAATACAAATAATTTCAAGGTCTATTGCAAGGAGAATTGTTTATTGTTTATTGAAGAAAAATAAAACATTTATGGTGATTCATTTCTACTTGGAAAGAAGAACTTTATTGCTTATAAATCAACAAAATTGTTTATTGACAAGAATAATTAAATGTCCTTCGTTTTTCCTTATATTGTAGTCTTCTTTTGTCATTACTTATAAATCCAAATTTCAATTTATTTCTTATTGAATTTTATTTGGCTGACAATAGTTATATTTTATGCTAAAAAAAGTATACTTAGTTATAACCAAAAAAAAAAATAAAAGAAAGAAGAATGCTTTAACTTGCTACTTGGTGATTATTAAAAAAGAAAAAAAAGACATATCTAAAAAATCATGCAAATTTTAAGTAGTTCCACTTCGTTTATCATGTTTTGATGTAAATTATGGGTTTGTTTTATGGGCATCATTTTCATAAATTTTGCGCTCTTTAATTCTATTTAGTAAAAAAAAATTACTTATGTTTATAAGAATATTTTTTGTTATCATGATTTAGAGGTTATATAATATTAATTTTATTGTTACTAATTTATTAGGGTATAATTAAATTTAACTTTCTCTCCGTAATCATATTTTAACACGTGTGGCATGAAATCTTTATTGCTAGGTAATTGTTGAACTGTCGTACCACTATGATTCATTTTTTATTTGGAAACAAAAACTTTATTATCCATAAATCAGAAAAATTATTTGTTGATAAGAACAAATAAATGTCCTTCCCTTTTTCTATATTGCAGTTTTCTTTTCTTATTGCTTACTGATCTAAATTTCAATTTATTTCATTATGTATTTCATTTGCTTGACAATGGTTATATTTTACGTTAAAAAAAAGTATAGTTAGTTATAACAATAAAACGAAATGATGATGCTTATCACTTGGAGATTATTAAAAAAAAAAAAGATAATAGAAAAAACATTTTTGGAAAGTTTTAAATAGGCCATATAGTATAGGAAGCATCAAAACATATGACATTTTATTAGGAAAATTCAATCAAGCATACACATTATTTAAATTCTCCTCCTTTGTGTAGTTTATTATGTTTCCAATGTTGATTATTTATATGGATTTGTTTTGCTAGCTTGCTTTCATGAATTTTACTCTCTTTTTCACTCTATTTGATAAAGAAATTTATTCATGTTTATAAGCAAATTATTGCTCATAAATTACTAGAATTAAATATTAATAAAAACAATTAAATGTCCAACACCTTTTCCTTATATTGGTTGGGGATGTTCCATCCAAATGAATGGATAGTTTCCATTAACGTGATTAAACATGAGATTAGAAAAATAAAGTATGAGAGGTACCATTTTTCAGTTATATATGAATAACTAAGAAATCGTTATTAGATAATAATAATGTTGTTTACAAACCTTTTATATACCTTACTTTTTTATTTTTTTTAGAGTTATCTATGCTCAAATGCAATATATAATGTTGTTTACAAACCTTTTATATACCTTACTCTTTTTTTTTTTTTTAGAGTTATATATGCTCAAATGCAATATGCATTCATGCCAGACAAATAAAGATGATACAACTAAGGAATCAAACCACCAATGCAATCAACATTTAACAACACAATAAATATATTAATCTTCTACATGCAATTCTTGGTATTATACAATTTTTGTGCACCTTATATTTTGTTATTTCTATTCTATAGAGTTGACACCTACATATCCATCCACTTTCACTTTATCATGGTTTAAGTCATTTTCATTTCAAGAATCATCTCATGAATTATTCTTCTTTATAGTACCTTATATAATTTATTCTAATTATAGTTATTCAATACATCAAAAAAATCTGCAACCTCATTTACAATGAACTTTGTGACATTATCACCAAGTTATGTATGTTCATACAAGAATCCCTTATACCGTCACATAATGATTTACTTAATCATTATGTTTGCCATTACTTTTCAAGTAAACATAAGTTCCTCTATGAAATACATGAATTTTGATTAATATTACCATCTTATACTATTTTAAGATTATAAATATTTATACAGTTTTCTACTGTCAATATTTTCTAATAATTTTATGTTAAATTTTGTGTTTTCCATTTTTTTTTTTTGGTGCCCTTGCATTTAATTGATAGTATATATTATGTTATTAATATTTCATATGATGAAGTTTGCACATACATCACGGCTACACTGCTTGGTAATAAAGATTCATTCCTTAATTTAGCAGATTTTACAAGGCATGGAGTATTATTGATCCATAGAGTTGTTAAAGCTTTCGTATGAATATTCTATTTTATGAATCCTATTGACCAAATTGTGCCCACTCCTAGTAAGAGTGGTATAAAATAAATTAATTGGATTGGAATAAAACTAAGACTAGAATGATAAATTCATTCATATGTTTGGAAATACAAATACGTATATAGTATTTATCAAAAATACCCTTAATTATTGAATGTTATAATTAAATTAAAAATTAAATAAGTAATTTAAATTAATGATCATAAATGAAAGCAGAATTAAATCACAATTATGCCCCTTAAAAATGGAATTGAATTTGCTCTTGAATACAAAATTATCATCCTAAAGAATACTTCTAAACATAAAAAAGAGAATAAAATCTAAAAGTGTGATTTCATTCCAATACATTCTCATGTACCAAATATGACAATAGACAAAATTTATATCCAATGTTAAGTTTATTTTATTTATTTATCTATTCAACAAATACTCTTAAACACCCATATGGCTGTATATATCTAGAGAGTTGCATCAAGATGCACATGTAATTTGTTGCCTAATTGCATATAAATTACTAGGTAGGTTTTGGTGGACCGTCCCCTTAAGGTGTGCTCATGTTCAATCACATTATTCCCTAAATTTATTCTCATACAATAGTCCACGCCTAATCCCCTTCTATATATATACAGTTCTCATATGTTTATGTTTATTATCCAAGTTATCACGAAGTCTTCTCTAGTCCCATTTTGCTGAGAGAAGCCTTGTTTATAGTAGGCAACTTCTTGGCATCTAGAGATGTCGGAACAAAACCTACTATTCCTCTTGATTGCCTCATTTCTGTTGCTACAGCTTCTCTCTTTGCCTCTAACTTTTGCACAGGAATATGGTAATGCTCGAAACCTTAGCTACATAATTTTATTTTTCAAGAAAATATTATTTCTCAAGAAATATTTCCGTTGAACATTGATGTTGATTTGGTATGCCTACATATTTTCAGAGGATGAAAGCGAATTCAATTACTTGAAAGGGAGCAAAAAGGGACCCCATCGATGGGGAGAGTTGAAAAGAGAGTGGGCTGCATGTAAGCATGGAAAAATGCAATCTCCTATAGACTTGACCAATGAAAGAGTCATAGTCACTCCGAAGTTAAAAAAATTCAAAATTAATTACAAGCCCGCGAATGCCACCATCAAGAATAGAGGTCACGATATTTCGGTAAAAACATATATTTAATCTTTATTTATATTTATATCTATATCTATCTAATAGAAAAAAGGTGGAGAGATAAAGAAATGAAAATCCAATAAAATAACGGAATTTTTATCTTGCAAATAGATTCATTGGATTGGAGATCCAGGTTCAATTAAGATAAATGGTATGGATTATAAGTTGAAACAATGCCATTGGCATTCACATTCAGAGCACACCATCAATGGCAGAAGGTTTCTCTCTAATCCTTTTACATATATATATTTTTATTAATTTAATGAGTTGAGCTTGGTTACAAAAATTGAGTATATATAGAGTTAGGTATGCAGCTTAAAAGTAGATTATATGTCTAATTTTGTGTTTAAGGTTTGCCCTGGAGGTACACATGGTCCATGTAAGCACGGACCCGAAGGTTAAGAATAATGTTGTTGTTATTGGTGGTCTTTACAAAATTGGTGCAACCAATCGATTTCTTAGGAAGGTAATTATATATACCTTCTTTTGTTTATTTATTTATTTATTTATTTTATCTTGCAGTTGATTCCCATCTTGATTTACACCGATAAGATTTAGGAAGGAAATAAAATAAAATAAGCAAACATTTAAGATTGGGTTCAGGTTTCCCCTTTTATGATTTTTGCCCTAACCTACCAACATTATTGCACTTCGTTGCAAAAACATCATTGTTTCCGGTTTTGCTTTGATACACCTACCTAGCATACACATCCAATTACCACATCACTGAATCTCTCTTTTTGTGGCTTATATATTTATCTGAACATTTTATTTTAAATGCTCATTTAATGATGAATTTTAGATATATGACGTATAAAAAGGTGAGATGTGCTCAATCTTTTGAGAACATATTACTAATTAATGAAAATCATATAAAAGCTCAAGTTGTAGATGAAGTCCTACCATGTATGTATCTCAACCCCATTTTTACTTGAACAAGCATTTATTTTCAAGACACACTTCTGATAGTTAAGCTTATTAGATAATCTTTATTTAATACTAAGGATCCATTTGGGATCCTTAAATTCTACTTCTTTTTTTAAATCCTTCCACAAAGTTCCTTAATTTATTTATTTTTTTAATTTTTATGTATCTCCACCTAAAAATCCTTACCCTCGGTTGTACAAGGACTCAAGGATAAAAGGTTACCCAGATGAATCGCTGAAAATGGGGAAACAAGTAAATACAAATTACACTAATGACCAGTCACTTCTGCTCAATTAATGCACTCTCGAGAAATATGGAAATAAAACTTTTTGGCATTCCTTTGACTGAGGCGATCCTTTCTCATCTTCATCATATTGAGTTGTATGGGAAGCCAGCTAATACTTCTATAATATATGCTAGCTAATAAATAGTACATTCATTTAAGGATTATCGTCAACGTAAAAATAGTATAGTTTTCGGTTTGGATATTCGACTATTTGGTTTATGTTATAACTGTGTATAATGGGTTTGATTGAATGAAACTAATGTTCTCTAACCAAAAAGTAGTAATAATAATAATAATAAATATATACTATATTCATTTACTACTGAAGTCTAATAGTTTTTCTACTAAACAACATAATTTTTCCTAAAAGAATATCAATTAGCAAATCTAAATGGCCAAAGATAACGATAACGAATGAAGCTAGATTCATATAGCACAATATGAAATTACCCATCTAGCACGACAACATTGCTTTTTTTTTTTTTTTCTTTTTAATGTTGTTTAGTCATTTTCTTGTCCTTATTTTCGGCTAATGACATAGTTATACAAATTGATAGGATATTATTCATTTAACGATATCTTAAACTTGCTGATAGCGCTTGGTCTCTTCCTACTTAACTATTCTAATTAAACATGATGCTAATGGGAAAATACAAATATACAAATGAACGGGCTCGTGTACTCGGCCCCGACCAACCTCTCTGATAGTGATGGCCTAAAACAAACCCCACTAATTTAGTAAGCTAAAGTACAAGATAACATATGTTGGCCCATTAAGAATCCACACGTTTGAAATGCAAGCCCATCAGTGTAAGGCCCAACTACGTAATTTTAAAAACACACCTTAAGCTTAAACATATCCCCTAAACTTTCAAAATACCCTTTATGATTTCTTTTTAAAAAGTAATTTACTATTGAAGCCTTAAATTCATCGCTAAAAAAACCACAAATAGCGATACTTTTAGGTTTTACCGATAATTTATGAGTTATTTACATATTTACCAAAATCATAAGAAGATAAAATTATATTTTGAAAATTAATAAGGTTTATTCCTATCCGATAAATAGTTTACGGGTATATTCACAATTTATCCCAAGTCATAATACAATGGTTTTTCTTTTTGTTATTTTTTTCTTTTCCTTTCTTCAGATATATCATTGTCATTGATATTCCTTATATGGTAACTTGTTTATGAATAACTATTAAATATCAGTTCACGAAGGAGATAATATCAGTAAGAGACACCCACGAAGAGAGAAACGTAGGAGTAGTGAATCCCAGAGCCTTAAAGATAAAAGGCAAGAGTTACTACAAATACATTGGCTCTCTCACCGTTCCTCCTTGTACTGAAGGCGTTACTTGGATCATCAACACCGAAGTGAGCCCCTGCCCCCTCTTATCATCATTATCTAGTATTATTTTTATCTGAAATTTGAGGACCTCGTCTGCATGTTATGGTTTGTTTTGTTCATCTTGTTTTTGTTTATTTATTCAAATATAAAATTTAGTTAAAATCAAATAAGATTTAGATAAAAAAAAAAGATAAAGATACAATTATATATGTATTTTTATTAGAAAAGTCAAATCCCTAATCCTTTTATAAAATATAAGTGAATAAAATACAAATAAGACAATTTATCCAAATGTTAGTTTTTAAATAAATATAAATAAGATATTGATTAAATACATATTAGATATAAATAAAAACTAGACAGTCCAAACAAGTTCTATATGAATTTAAAAACACATAAATGATTATATAAATAAACATATGTAGGATCATTAAAAAAATACAATTTTTCTCTATCTAATAGTTATTATTTATTAAGGAAATTAAAATAACTTTCCTTCATCCACTTGCTATAACCCAATTTTTTTTTTATTTATTTGAACAATATATTCACTAAATTGTATGAGATACTAGAATCTCTCTTTTACTTTCATATTATAGATATATTTATTTATATTGCATGTGTTGTATAATTTTACCCTATAAAAAAATCAATTAAAAACTTAACACGTTTTTAAAATCAATACCTTAGCGTATCTTTTGGAATATTCCTCATTTTTAGTATTGCTTGATTATTTAAATTTTATTGAAAACATGATGCCTATTAGAAAACAATATTTCAAAAAAAAAAATCTAGCAATGATTTCACTACTTTTTCTGTCACAATTTTATTATTTTCTCCATTTTTTCGTTTCTCAAAATTTTGAATTTTTTCATTAGATTAAGAAGGTCTCCAAGAAACAGGTTGAGCTACTTCGCGAGGCAGTCCACGACGTAAGTCTAGCTTGAAAATAATCCTATAACAAATAAACAGTATATAAATCACGTTATGTTACTAAGGTCCTGTCGTGTGAATGTTTTAACTGCAGCATGCTGAAGTGAATGCCAGACCAATACAGCTCCTTAATGATCGAAAGATCCTTCTCTATGGCCGGAAATACCCAAGAGGAGTCATCTTTAATTGAGAACAATCTGAAAACTTTTCTAATTTCCTTTTTCACCCCCAAAATTATTATAATATCTCATATTTGAGATCTCTATCAATTATCACTTGCCTCATCACACCCTCTTTAGTGGTGGGATACATGTAATAATGCCAAAATATATTTCTTTTGGTAATATTAACGAATGCACTTCAAAGCTATGTTCATAGTATATATTTTAAATTTTAATATTCGAAAAGTTTTATTTTATCAATGACTGTAAAAATAAGATAAGTTAAATTTTGAGAGTGTTGAAATAATGAATAAGACAAGTATCTAAGTCAAATTATTGGCTTAAGCTAACATTCATAATTTGAATTGAAATCCAAGAGTTAAAATTTAAATTATCCTAAATGAAAGGACACCCTTTAAATTTAAATCGGATTGAACACATGCAAATTGAAATGACACTAAAATTAGAAGACTAGTGACTATTTACTTTCTAAAATGGAATAGATAAAAGATAAAAAAAAAAGTTATTTGTTGAGAATAATTATTACTAGTAATAGATTAGAAATTTCTATTTTAGTGTTTATTTTGTATAAATTTTTACTGTAGAGAATATTTATTTTACCTTGATAATTATAGTATTAAATTAAAAATATGACTAAAAATACCATGTCCTTATTTGGTTATTATGGAATAGGGTTAGGTAAAAAAAAAAACCAACCAAATTGAATCAAACCGTCTTTGTAGATTTGAAAAAATTACAAAACAAAGTAAATTACAAAGTAAAAAGAAAAAAAGAAAAAGAAAGAAAGAAAGAAAAATAATAATAATAATAATCTAGATAATGTATAATTAAAAAAGAGGATTCATGTTTTATTTATTCAATCCATTCTTTTATTTAATTTTCATCAAGTAACTACTTTTTTTTAATTTGATATTGTTGCTTATTAATTAGTATAGAAATCATAATTATTTTGAGAGATGTAGTAAAATCTTCTTAAAAATATCAATTAAGTATTAAAGATGGTCAATGATAATAAATTATTTTTTATGTTAAGTTCAATTTTCTATAGCTTAATGACATGTATATGGAAAAAAATTAATAATTTGCATAAAAATGATTAAATCTTGAGTCAAACCAAGCTAAACCTTTTTTTTTTTAGATTCAAAAAAATTATAAACCAAACCATATTGTTAGGTTCAATTTAGGAAAAAAAAACTAAATCGAATTGCACATACTCCTATTATAGAATATAACTAGTGGTTATTTATCAATGGCATGATTGTCTCTTGCTTAAACTTTTTATTCTCTATGGAAAAAGAAATAAAAAATACTAGGTAATAACTATTTTTAGTAGAAAGGAAATAAAATAGGTACCTAAACCAAAAATTTTCAGACCTATTTATAAATAATAAAGTAATAAAAAGTATCTCAAAAATAGTTATTCTATTCTTTTTCTATTACCCATTAGTAAATATCCCGAAGATCATTGGAAAACAAAACCAAAACAACTTGTACTTTTTGTTTCCTAAATTTTCTTTCCTTGTTATTTGTTTAAATTCTCAGCAAGTTATTTATAATTCTTTTTTAAAATTTCCCCTAGGATTAAATTGACTCAGCTTTTCTTTATGTAAATTACTTGCTGTTCGAGGCAAAACTGAATAGCAAACATAATCTTTTAAGTCCATTATTTAACAAAAGTCAAATTAATGCGTGTCGTTAATTAATATAAAGTATAAAACACCACTGAAACCATGCTACAGTTTATTAATCCCTCTTTCTTATATAAAGTTTACATTGTTATCGAAGTTTCGTGCACCTCTTATTATAATCTCTTGAATTGGAAATTTGTGATGGTCTTATTTAAGTATACTTATAATTTTTGTTGAATGAAAGCGAAATTACACGATCATTGAAATAATTCGAAACCAACATTTTCAACAGTTTACTAGTTGAAGCAAGCAGGCCGAAACTAGCCTGTAAATGAAATAATTAATAAAGTATAAGCTAAAAAAATAACATATTTTACCTTGATTTCTATGAAAACCAATAATTAGAAAAAAAAGAAAGAAAAAAAAAAAGAGTTGTGTGGTTAATTTTGGAATGAAAATCAGATGTGTTTGGGCCCTTTTTCGTTTGCTTTCTTCTATAAAAGAGAATTAAAAGAATTATTTCAAAACAGTGGTTCTCTTAAGTCTTACGTAGTCAAAGTAAACAGGTAAAAATTGCATGTTTACTATTGCATGTTTACTAACACTTCTATATAAATAACAGGAATAAAATATTACCACCTGGACAAATTTGCCTCTTATTGGGATGAAGATACATAAGATCACATTTGGTTATTGGTAAAGAATAAAAGTGGAATAAAATTACAATTTCATGGTAATAGATTAGGATTTGAATTAGGCTTCAATGGTTATTATTTATAAAATAAAATTATTATTCCTTTATTTGGTTAATAGAATAATTCTGAAAAATAAGAGTTGAATAGCTAATAAAAGTATTAGAATACTCTTTTATATAATTGATCATAACTTTCATATTTAAAAAAAAAATGCAAAGTATGTGTAAATATATACATCTAATTAAATTATTAGAATAGGAATATATATAATTTTTATATTTCATAGTTCACATATAAATTTTTATAGCAACAGATGTTAGAATTGCCATTGCTTAATCTTTTGGAATGAATTACTATTCTTCATTTTACAAAAAATTCTTGATTGATCTTGTACAAAATGCGACCAAATATAAAAATGGTCATTTTGTAAGAAATAAGAATAGAATAAAATGACAATTTTACTAGCCAAATGTACTGTAAATGGTTCATCCCCTCAATTTTCAACAATCTAATATTTAAATCTTTATTTTTTATGATTTAACATCTATATTTTCAATTAGGTTGCAATTTAATAAAATTTGAAACACTAAATTACCAGTTAAATCAAAAGTACAAGCATCAAATTATAATAAATTGAAAATAAAGGCTCTAAACCACTAAGAATTAAAGTTTAGACATTAGATCGTAGAATATTGAGTGTACAAAGGCAGACTTAAGATATTTTTATGCTGTTTTATTTTTATTGTTCCATTGCAATGTCATAATTTTGTCATAAAATCTAACAAATATATAATATAAGTAACATTTGCATAGATTTATCTGCTCTAGCTTGAAGAAAATACAATGTAACAAGTGATCTCCCCATTTATTATTTGTTATAAATAACACCATAATCATTTAATCTAAAAGCTTAAACTTGTAAATATAATATAGACTATTATATTTTTTTTCCTAAAATGCCATCTTACTTGTGAGTTAGATTATAATTAAAACCCAATAAGTGAATAACTTAATTAGATGGAAGTTAATTAATAATATAGGAGTTCAAACCTATAACTGTTTATTCTAATATTATGTTATGATGAATACCATAATAATTTAATTTTAAATTTTAAAATTTAAAATTATAAATACATTATAGACTACTATATTTGTTATTTATTAATAAATTAATGAATAAAATAATTGTGCTATTAGCCATAAAATTACCTAAATCCAGAAGTTCGACAAAAGTTACAATAAGGAGGACCACTCATTGGACTCGAACAAAACATACAACTTCATGTAGATCAACCAATAAAGCATTCCCTGCTGTCAAGAATACCCAAAGTGTCGGTGTTACAGTAACACAACTCGCTAGAAATTACTCGTTTTTTAAACTGATCATGAAACTTCCACGTTAAAACAAGCAGTCGATTTCAAGTACAGTTAAGGTTGTCCTTTTTGCCTTAAGTTATATCGGCAATTAAATGTCTCGACACGACGTCGAGCGTATTAAAAGTCATCTATATGGAACCAACTATATCCATGTGGGTTGTTAATAGTAACAATCAAGCCGGGTCCTCAACCTTACTCCACAGTTCTTTGCCGACAAGACAGAGACATTTAATATGCGCAGCCCCGCTACTTTCGTCTTCAGCCACATATCTTGATCTGAAGCTGTACAAGAAAACAGACAAATATACCAAACTCCAAGTCTACATCTATCCTCCGGCCGGCAAACAGAGAGAAAATGTAGGGATGATTGTGGGGGTGGATCAGGATAGATCGACTGTCTTTACATATTTACCCGGGAGAAGAAAATCCTAATGTCATTATTTCCACAGCATTCTAGTGTTATGATTGCCCAAGTGGTGTACCATGTGCGTTGCCTCACTGTAAAGAGAGAAAATGTTTTCTCATGAAAATTTGTTTTACCTAATTAACTTAAGTTATATACAATACATATAAGATTGATTTAAAAAGGTATACAATATTTAATCGGACATTGACAGGAGGCATTTATTAAGACTTGTTAAAATACCTGATATCATGTTATAATAAATTTCGGATTTCTACTGTAATTATCTTTAAATTATTGATTTTAAAATACATATAAATCATAAATATGAACATGTTTTGAGTTATTAATGATGTCTATTATCAGTGTCTCAGGATCAACAAAGTTGGCCAAAAGACCAAGATGAAAACAAAAATTAATAAAAATTAAAAAAAAAATCAGAAGGATAAAGGAACAATAATAAGCACTTTGGTTTTCGGATTAGGTTTCATTGATACAATTAGAATTTTTTTTTTTCTTTTTAGGTTAGCGAGGCTTCGGAGGCAAAAGATTCCTATAATGGTCAGTCTCACCTTGCGAGCGAGATAGATTTTATCTACCAAATCTACTCCCATCACTTTGGTCAGGTAGGCCAGCATGGATTTTAGTTGTCCCCTTCCTATAACCAATCTTTAGATAATATGGACATACAAGATATGCACCAAATAATAAATAGTGTTTTGCAATAAGCGCTAATAGAGAAGATGACAATGGAATTATGAAAGATGTTGGAAAGACTGTATGTAACTAAGTCTCTTGCAAATTGATTCGTGTTCAGACAAAGTATATACTAGCTTTAGATTAGTGATGTGTTATTGGTAAGAGAGTAAGAAAGCATATTAAAATTCATATATCTAGTTAATAAATTAAAATATATTGATGTTAAGGTTGAGACTAAATATTAGACAATAACTTTACTATACTCGGTCATTTTCATTTCAAGGTTTAGGAAGACCATGATTATCATTATGGCTGTTTGTCGATAGACGGGACAAAAAATAATCTATTGAGTGATAACTTATTAGATTGTGAGATGAAATCCACAAGCAACAAGTTTGTAAATGGTTTGTTTGCTAGAGATCGACTGTCTTGTGATAATAGCAATTCTAGAGGGAAATGACGTACCTAGGATTGAGACTATAAACAATCCTTAAGGATGTTATACACGAGAATTAAATAAGTGCTCTTTGGATTTTATATGATGTACAAATTTAAAGAATTTGATGTTCACCACAATTACAAAGATCGATGGAAACAAGATTGAAAGAGACAAACTCAATTAAGGGCTTAATTAAAGTTTCTAATTATGCCATAAGACATGAATAAGCCCCTTTATTGTGTTAATTATTGTATTAATATCAAAATTGTAATAAAAATGAATAATTAAAATGTAATCTACAAAACTAAAATAAAAACTTCATTTGAATAATGAACCATATTGCTTAAATGTTACAAAGTTCGTTTGAATGGAATGGGTTTACAAATTAAGCGAATATGAATAAAAACTTCAAGTCTTTGCCTTAGGGGGACTTCATTTGAATGCTTGAAGAGCATTGGAATAAAGTCAAGCATAGTCCAAATAATTCAAACAAAGAGCCACTTTCGTTCAAATGGCTTAATGTGTTACTCAGGCAAAGTGGTCTTGCTACAAAGTAAAGCACCATTTGTGGCACATTATTCAAATGCCTAAGGGGTGATGTTCAAATGAAGTGCCCCTAA
Source organism: Laguncularia racemosa (assembly GCA_037954665.1). NCBI lineage: Eukaryota > Viridiplantae > Streptophyta > Magnoliopsida > Myrtales > Combretaceae > Laguncularia > Laguncularia racemosa. Next base: position 4,919,321 of record JBBMOL010000036.1, read on the forward strand.
TGCAATCCAACGGTAATAACATCTGATTCCTCTTTGTCTCAACCTTGCATAACAAACTTGTAATTCTCGATAGCATCATATGTGATCTATTAGCTTACAAATAATCTCTTCTTTTTTTTTAAGTAGTTGAAGAAAATTCTCTAAACCATTAAATTAACCCTCAAGCTCTAACTCTAATAATTGGCTTGATAGTTGCTTGATTCTCACTAGGAGATTTAAAGATTGAGCTATTATCAATTCAATCTTCAAAGGGAATGGTCATGTGAGGGTGGGGTACCTTGAAAGACAGATTCCATACTAAAAGTAGATTATAGAGGTGAAGTTATTACTAATGTGATAGTTGCTGAGTCACAAGATAGCAAGCTAAGAAATTCGATGATTAGAGGTAACCTATTAATTGGGTTTTAAGACTCTAGGAGTGCGTATTCCAAAAGATATTGGTTCTAGTCTTATAAGCAATAGTTAGAGATTGAGGATTACTTGTGCAGGTGGACTTTAGACTACATAATGTCTGCAAGTATCAAAGTGAAATATGCGTGAAAGTTATCTTATAATATTTTATCACTTGGCTTATTATATCCTATTGGTTATTATAGTACAGTGAATTCTAGTAGCATTCAAGTGTTCCCTACAGATCTAGTGTTAATTGAAGGAATGGTTCTAGAAATGGGACAATTAAAATATATTGGTGAAAAGAGGGGGACCAAAATCTAGATCCTATCCCTTGAAAATTCATCAAATAAAAAAAATCACCTTAAAATTATAACATGATTACACTTAATTAGAACTAACTACTAAAAACTATAGAAATATTCTTAATTCCATTTATTTTCCTCTATTTTTCCTACTTTTAATTTGATCCGCCATAATATTCTCATTATATATTGGAATTTTTTTACTTATATTCTAATTAAATGTTAAAATGTCTAGTTTAACATAAAATAAAAAATTATTCTAAGTTTTAGGTTATTGGAGCTTTGGGATTGTATAGAATAGAAACTATTATCCTTTGTGTATGTTTATTTGGTTACTATTCTCTTTTAGTGTTTCAGTGCTCTATTAGGGTTACCATGGTACATCTTAATCTATTTCAATTATATATGATAGGTTCTACTAAAGAGGGTTTTAGGGTTAACACTGTGTTTGAATGGATGGAAGTCATTAGAAATGAAAGAAAATGGATAAAAATAGAAGGAAATATTGTATTTAGTAAAGGGAAGGAAATGAGTGGAAAGATTTATATTTTGAGCTCAATTTTTTTTCTCCAATTTTGGAAAAAAAAAGTGAAAATAGGTCGAAATAAGAGGATAATTACAAGATTAATCTCGTAACAATTTCTATCAAAACAAAATGAGGGTATTTTTATCAAGTACTAACTTTATTTCTTTTTATTTTCTTTTCTTAGCACAACTAAATAAAGGAAATGAAAACATTTTCCTTTTGATATTTCTAAACAGAAAGTAAAAATTATATATATATTTTTCTATTTTTCTTTTTTCTTTTTCCTTTCTATTTATTTCCGCAATTTCTTTTATAAAATAAATTGCCAAGGACCGCCTAAATGCCTAAATTTTACCAAGTTTCAACCAATAATTTCTTAATGCATGACATTCCAGGTTTTCTTTCCAATGCTCCAAGAAACACCAACTTAATCTCGGCCGAGACAATGATCTGTTGTCCAACTATTTTAAAGCCTAATTTTAGTTTTTGTCTTATCATCAAAAGCCAGTTACGTAACGGGAAAACTGGATCCAGTAGAGGGACTGATTGCCAGAGTCCACCGGAAAAAAGTTGGACATTTTCTCCTAGGGTTTACCTCTTTTCTTTGATCGAGGCCAATCAGACAGGAAAAGCAACTCAAAAATGGCCAAGTTAAGGACAACTCATGCATTCAGTAGGTATAGATATGAGGACAAGTCGGTGGCGTAGGGACAAAGTTTCACATGCACTGTGGTAAGACATCATTGACTCCAATTTAAAGGGAATCCCAAATTCGAAAAGCTGAACAGGGTATCACCATTCTTTTCTTTCATAAACTTGGAGAGTACCAACCTGGCTTAAGATTTAAGATAGGTCGTTGTATGAGATTATGAAAAGATCTGATGATTGAAATTTAAAAAAAAAAAAAAGTTAAAAAATATATAACAATAAAAAGTTAATTTATAAATTATTTAATAATCTAAATTGAATTTTTTTAAATTATCAATATATAACTTATTCCACTACCATTTAACAGCAAATACAATTAAAATATTGATTTTTTTTTTATATGGAAAATTCTAGTGTTAGATTGTTATACAAATTTTTAATATTACAATAGTTTATACACACGATGTATATATCTAAAAGGAAGGGTTTAAAATTATTTACAGCCTTTTATACGTAAAAATTAAGTTTATGACTCAATATTTTCTATATTTTAGGTTGAAATAAATTTTAAGCTATACTATAAAATGCAAAGTCGAATGACTTACTTTAACCTAATAATATAGTAATAAATTCTCTCAACTTTATTAATTTAGAGTCATAATACAACTTTCTTTGTACAAACAAAATTCCTTCTAGATTACGTACAAAGCCTGAAAAAGTTCGAATAAAACTTAAAGAAGCTGAACGTCAAAAGCTTCCAATCTAGCGGATTAGAGTTGATCAAACTGCAAGAGATACTTTATTTCCCTATGCAATTTGAAATTCACATATATCACAAATTGGATTTCAGTAGCAAGTGTTCTACACAACATCAAGAACCGTATGTTCTATCATATGTTTTCTACTGCATGTAATCTCACGTGATAATTGTTAATTTATATCAAATATGACAAGTTAATATGCTCTCTAAGATTTTTAACCACTGTCTTAGTAGCATTAGTTTTTTTTTTTTCTTCTTCATTTTTTGGCCGAACACCTAAGCTGCACCCATTAACACAACCTTTGCAAATCCTTTATCTATTTTTATTACTTTAGCATTTGTCATGTTTTTAGGAACATTCTTCTGCTGGGATTGCTTTCAAACACTGTAACGATCGCTTCACCTTTGTGCTGTGCTTATAGGAAGAGAAAATAATTATTTTATTCCAAAACGTATCCCCACGAATCCACGAACATGGGTGTCAATTGAACATGAAAAGCTCATTTTTCTGGCTCCTCTGCGGTGAAGTGGAGCCCACTGTCGGTGAAAGCCACCGCCACTCCGACGTCCTCCACAAGCTAGTTAGACCTTTTAATCTTCCCGGGACAAAGTAGGAGCAATTCATCTGCATTATTACGACAACGTTTCGGCATGAACCCTTGAAATTGTTTTTTTGATCATAGCAATTTTGTCTTCACGTGCATTCACGTTAATTTCATGGCATATGTCCAACGAAACTTATTTAGTTCGTATCGATATATATATATATATATATATATATATTAAAATTCAGTTAAGTTGACTATATTTCCAAACGATTCATTAAAAATCTAGATAACTTAGTTGAGCTTTAGTATAAAAATTAAGATCCTAATTAACTAGCTTCAAAATAAAAGATATTTAAATTAATTTTGGCACAAATGCTGGAGATTTCTAAAATAAGTATTCCTAATTTCTAAATAAACCCGATAAATCAAATGAAAATTTCTAGATTATTTTACTTTTGAGATTTGATCATACAAAATTGATCCTTTTTAGGGCATTTTATGTGACTTTTAGATCTTTGGCTCCCCCAAATGAAGGTATTGGGACTAGTACAACTAAGTTCGGTTGTCTTAACTAACCTAAATTTTATACTATAAACATATATTTTTAGACTAAAAGAAGAAAAAATTGAGTACAAGAACCTTGTATCTTTAGCCAGGTTTTTGAATGAGTTGTAAAAGATCTTCATTTATTCATATAGATTTGTATTTAATTTGAGTTGTAGTATTAGTAATATAAGAAAAAATTTAATCTCAAACTACTAAGGAGTAAGAGCTTCTTTTATGTTATGTTTGAAATGAAGGAAAGAATCGGAGAGGCAAGGAATATGAAAGAAGAGTGCGAATTTTAAGAAATCTTTCCTTATTTGGAAAATGAATAGAAGCGAGAGGGAATGGATTTTGAAGAGAAAGTTTTGTTTGGGATTAACACATTGTTTTCTCTTCCAAATTTTAGTGATTTACACCATATTTGGGAAGATAGCAAGAATTAGGAAGAGAGGAATCGGAAGGGAAGGAATTAAGAGGATGTGGAGAATTAGGGCATTCAATTCTTTTATAAATATTTGTTTAGAGGAGGAAGAAAAAAAAGGAAGGAAAATTAATCATCATATAAAAATATATTACTAAAATACCCCTAACAATTAATTATTTAATCAATTATAGGGGGTGAAATGAAAATTTTAGTAAATTTTTCAAATTCTCTCTACTTTTGCTCTATTTTGGAACGGAACAAAATTTGGTGGGATTCATGAATTTGTTTCCTCCCCAATTCCATTCTTGCCCAATTTTCCTTTTGTTAAACAATGGAAAAATAATTAAATCCTCTCTAATTTCTTTCCCTCCCGCTCTTTCTTTCCCCTTTTCCTCATCCCAAATATAATGTTAAAAGAATAAACTATTCAATTATAGCTTTACAGACTAAATTTATATCAAATTTTTTAAAACAATATAATAATTAAATAGTTTAAAGTATACTTAGATTTTATTTTGACAAGGATTCTTTCCATATCTATTCTTTTCTTTTCATCAATACAAATACTTTCTTTCTATTTTCTTCTCTATAGTTCTTTTACCCCACTTTTATTCTCATTTTCCAAATATAGAGTCGGTGAAAGTTTATCTATATTAAACAAGACAAGTTTCAAAAGTATATTTATTGCTTATATTATTGATAACATCACATTAATATTGTGAATGAAAAAGAAAATTTTCTAAATCACAATATAATAGTTTAACTTTTTATTATATTTTAATTTTATGTTTTTTCAATTATAAAATCACTCTCTCATGAGGATTTATAATGCTATATATATGGCAATGTAATAACTAGAAAAGTCCATGATTCAGTCACTCAAAATAATTGAATATTATAGTCATTTCTTCTTATTACGGTAAAATCATCCTAAATACAATAAAACAAAATCTATTAATAATAAAAGAGATTACCGACTACCCCTTTAAAACTATTGACAGTTTTTTTAAGTAATAAATCACTTTGATCACAATAAAATAAGAACCATTCACAATAAAAAATGAATGTACTATCTAATTAATTTTCAATGACTGGATCATATAATTTTTTAATAATTACATATTCACATAGATAGGGGTAAATCTAGCAACTACATGTAGTTGTTATCATTGAAAATTACTGAATTCACAGGCTAATTACTTTATATACATAAGTTGTCTACCATAACTTTGTTATGGTCAATTATACCTTTCTATAGGGTAAGGCATATCTCGTGCTGGATCGTTGAAAATCTAATAAATAATATTATCTTCTTTTTTTTTTTGCCAACTAATAAATAATATTATCATGCGCTAGAACAGCCTTTTGTTTTTTCTTTTCTTAATTTCTTATCCCAATTATTCTTTATTACAATAAAAACAAAAGTTTTGATGAAAACGAAAGCAGGTTAAATTATCCCCTCTGTGAGTTTTGTCAATATTTGTTGATCCTTCTAGCACTTCTCTGCCAATAAGATTGAGTTCTAATCCAAACATCAAGACATGCCTATAGATTTAAGTCTCGGAAAAGGTAAAAAAGTTAAATAAAAATGCTTCTCATGGATCGTTTATGTATTTTTTTTAAGTGTTTACCTGAAATTAAAAACCGTGATTCATGAAAACCTTTTTCTTTTTTATAAATCTTTAATAAGTGCTCTAATTAATATATATATATATATATATGTATTTTACTTTTTTTTTTCTTCTTAAGAGCTCCATACTCTATAGTTGCAAAAGCACCTTCAAAGCTATTCCTCTAATTAATTATATGCATCTATCTCATTTGAGAGAGACAATTCATTGAATACCGCAAATTATTTGTTATGTGTACATGTGCGTGTGTCACGGGCTTATATTGAGAAGTCAAATTAGGAGGTTCTTAAGAAATAAGTCTAAGCCCAAGTCAAGATTTTAAAAATTGAAAGGTTCCAAAATAATTAGAAAAGTCTCGGATGCTATTACAGTAGTTAAGATAAGTAAATAAGTAAGTAAAATTATATTGTAGTCATTAGATTAGAGTAACTTTAGTCATTCATCTAAGAGGCCTTTTGTATATAGGAGATTTTCCCTCATTTGTAAAGTATCCATTCCTTAATAAGTTTTATTTTCTCCAGAACTTCTTTCTCTACTTCCCCTCTCCAAACTCTTGTATTGTGTGTGTTTAAGTTGAACTTAACCTTCCTTGTGTAGATAGGAGCATTAGGTGCCACATGGGAGTGCCTTTAAGAAAATATGCCCATGACAGTTGGTATCAAAGCCAGGTTAGATAAAGATAAAAGGTTAGAATGTTTCCTGGTGTAGAGAACAATGTCCAAACTATTGCAAGAGAGGGTGGTCATGAGGAACAACCTAATACCAGCCAGAAGACTTAGTCAAGAGATATGCCGTTAGCACTTGAGGCCATGCTGAAAAAGGTAGAATTGTGTGTCACTAAGGTGAAGGATGAGTTGGAGGAGTCACTAGCCTACATTAAAGAGATGGAGGAATCTCCGTAAGGAATTATAAGGAGCTCTTAACTACACTCTAGAAAGTTTAGATGCTCGAAACAATGTCCTTAAAGCCAAGGTAAGAGACTTAAGGGTCAAAACAAATTGATTGGAAGCTGGGACAGTAGGAATGGAGGAAAGAATGGATGCATCAATAGCAGTGTTGAGAAAGGAGATAAAGGATCTCAAGATGCAATTGATGACTTCTAGAGTAACATTAATAAAAGGAGTAACTATTTAGTTGGACCTTAGGTTAGATGTGCCAAAGCCAAAGTGTTTCAACATAATTCAGTTTGCAAGGGAAGTAGATAATTTTCTATGGAATGTGAAGCAATACTTTGGTGCAATTGGGCTTGTGGACGATGGAAGTAAGGTAAGAACTATTGCCTTATACTTGAAAGATACTGCTTTAGTTTAGTGAAGGAAAAGAGCAAGGGGAATCACCATGTCGGCAAACTTTATGTAAGAATTCAAAGGTCAACTCTCCCCTCAAAATGCTGAAAGGGAAGTTAAAATCAAATTGTGACACCTCACTTAGAAGGGTACGGTGAAGCAATATGTACAAGAGTTATTAAAACTTATGTTGGAGATATCGGATCTTAATCCAAATGATACTTTTGTCCTATTCTTAGATGGGTTAAAACCTTAGGTTAAGATGGAGTTAGAGCAACGTTGGGTAAAGGATATCACTAAAGCAATAGCATGTGTTGAAAGATTAGTAGAATTTTAAAAGCAGGATGAATGGTCTTTTTCCAATAGAGAAGAGGACAAAGATGTATAGAAGGAGAGTAAGAGTCGTAGATCCTTAAATCCACCTAAGAGGAGGGGTTTCTTTAGAAAGGATAGTGAGGGGAAGAGATTTTGGGAGCTCAAGTGCTACTTTTGCGATGACCTAAATTATGTTAGGCACACTTCAACTGCTTTATGCCATGAAGTCTTGAGACCACAAGGAGCGAAAGGGTTTAATGTATATGGAAGTGTAGCTAGCTGGTAAGAGAATGAACACAATAGTAGACATAGGAGCCTCACATTTGTTTATCTCAAAAGATGTTGCTAAGAAGATTAGGTTAAAAGTAGAGAGGAATAAAACAAAGCTTAAGATGGTAAATTGGAAGGAAGTCCTAACGATAGGAATCGCTAAAATGGTAGATTTTAAAGTTAGAAATTGGCATAGTCAAAAGGATATAAAGGTAGTCCCTACAAATGACTTTAAATTTGTTATAAGCATGGACTTCTTAGACAAGATTAACACTATCATTGTTTCTTAATCCAACTGCCTATACTTATTTAGTGGGAGGAATCAATGTGTGGTACCAATGTAGAGGAGAACTGGTGGAATAATAAAGTTAATCATAGCAATAAAACTCTCGAAAATAGATGAGACGAGTAAGTTAAAATCATACAAGGGGGCTCTATCCTTAGTAAGGGTGACTTTAGGGGATGTCAATGAAAGGACTTATGAAAGCCAACACTAGGAGATTCATGGAAACTAGTGAAGGATTCGCAAAAGGAATAGGAATTGGTAAGAGGAAAGCAAGCCACTCCAACTATAGATGGAGGAGTAATTGAGGAATGCATCACCGCATAGAGAAGTGGCCTATTTCAAGGAGGAAACCGTGATAGAGACATCATTAGATTGGGTGGAAGAAAATGTCACAAGCCTATATCAAGGAGTCAGACCAAGAGGTTCTTAAGGGCGAATTCTAATTCTAAGCCTAACTCAAGGGTCTAAAAGTTGGAAAGTTTCAAAATAATCGGAAAAGTTTCAACTTGTATCATAATAGATAAGATAGATAAATGGTAAGTAAGATTGTACTGTTACCGTTAAAATAGGGTAATTCTAACCACTCTTTTAAAAAATTCTCTTGTATATATAAAAGATTTTTCTTTATTTGCAAAATGTTCATTTCCTAATAAATTTTATTTTTTTAGAGTTTTTTTTTTGTTTTTTTTTCTAAACTCTTGTGTTGTGTGTTTAGTTTGAATTTATTTTTTATTTTTGTTTTTTTTGTATGGATAGAAGCATTAGGTATCACATCAAATGCCTTTGGGAAAATATGCCCATGATAGTGTATATTAACCAAAAAAAAAAAATCTTCTGCAATGTAACGTATAGAGAGTACCCTATATTATTGATACGGATTCATCATTACAAATATACACGTACAAGTAGTAATGATGCTACGAAAGGCCTTGGGAGATTTAAATTTTTGAAATACGTACATGTTTATTAATGCTGAGTCAGGTACATCATAGTTACATTATAACGATATGCACAGCATTATTGAAATTATTGCGCAGCTGTAAAAAGAAAAAGCTGACATGACGAGTCAAATCTACTGTTCGATTTCTTTTTTTTGGCCCCTACTACTCCTATTACCACCACTACTGTTGTTGCGATGAGCATGAAGGCATTCTACATTTTTCTTCTTCAATAATATGCCCACCTATGCCAATCATTTTGCGTAACCTATCCACTTATTAGACCCGTGCCAAATTATCACGCACCGAAAACTTTCATGTGAAATGATATTTGGAAAATTGCCGATAACTAGTAAACACCCTAAATTTTAATAACTTATCAGAATAAAGAATACTAGTATGGAGACAGTTATTTCCAACTTTAAAGAATTATTTATTAATTTATTAAAATTTAAAAATAATATTTCAAAGTTTAATAAAATATTTATAATTTTAAAGAATTATTTATCAATTTATTAAATTTTAAAAAATATATCCACACTTAATTTCAAATTTAGAAATATCTTTGCATTTTCCCCATTAATATATACTTAGTTAATGGTTTTATTATCGATGAAAAGGTCTCATGAGCATATTTCAATGATCGGTACCTATTGAATTATGTAATAAATCAACTTTTAAAAAATTATTACAATACTTGAAATTGTACTAAATGAAAATTTGACTTCTCAAAGATGAAAATTCGATAATCTAAAAATTTTCACATATTTATTTAATTACAATGAAAAAAAGAAAAATTTAATCTAATTCATCAAACTAAAAAACGAATCCTATGATAGTTTTGTTCGATATTCTAATAGTTAGGTGAGAAAACCAACAAATTGTAGCAATTTATTAATCAACCTAAATAAGGGCACTAAGATAATTCTCTAAAACAATTGGACATATAAAAAATGCAAATTGTAAAAAAGCAAATAAATTAAATTAAACAATCACGCAAGTGGAGCAAAGAAATTCACACCCTTCCATTAGGATTCAGAAAACGAGATTCCGAAGGAGGAACAAAGAACAAAGTCCAATGAAAAACAAAAGATAAACGATGACAGTAGGACACTGAAGTGATTACAAGTGAAGTTGCTCAAATTACAAAGACAGTAAATACACCAGAGAAAATCAAAGCCGATGGGACGAAATTAAACTATCCGGATCCAAATTCCAAGATGGGTGGTTGTGGTTGGTGTACTACTTTAGCCTAGTAGTCGGTTGTGGGCAATTGCTCGTGGCCGGAGTGGCTAATAAAGAAGGTCTCGTAGACGAGACCAGCGATCCCACCACCCACAAGTGGTCCAGCCCAGTATACCCAGTGGTTGTCCCAGCTCCAGCTGACCAGAGCTGGTCCGAAGGATACAGCTGGGTTCATGGATGCACCATCAAAGGCTCCACCGGCTAGAATGTTGGCACCCACCATGAAGCCAATAGCCAGTGGGGCTATGATTCCCACATTGCCCTTCTTTGGGTCAATGGCTGTGGCATACACTGTGTACACCAGCCCAAAAGTCATCACTATCTCAAAGACAAAGGCATTCCAGACGTTTACCCCAGATGATAGAGCAAAAGCCGAGGTAGTCTGCATCACATACGAACCATTACCCCAGGGCCACATTAATGAATGTCCCGACAAAAAAGTAAAGGAATTCTACACCACATACTTAAAAAATATAACACAAACAAAGCTGAAAAGCTTCTAAAGAATATTTCATTAAATATTAGGCACATCTACTGACATCTCGCTTAAAATAATGACCCCAACATTATTTTAACCTAAGACATCGATAAAAACTATACGAAAACGGTATTTAAGCACACTAGTACTAAATTACAGATCTTATAATTTAAAAACAAAAGCAAAGATATTACACGAGGGATTTATATGTTCGCTATACCCTAATAATGTCTCACAAATGTCTAGGAAACAATAAATATATGTGATATTTTCCAGGTATTAGACTCCAACCTATGTACAGCCAATTGAAGGAAATAACTATCCACCCACTGTATCTATATAAGACTCCACAGTTTTCATTTTTAACTCTTTTTTGCTAAGTCTAGTGATACTTAGACCAGGTAGCCGACAAAAATTTAAGTGCATACCAAACTTTAGCTGCGGAAGGAAGAAAAAAAAAAACCTTGAAACTCTTTAACTTTTACATGTATAATAATTACATGTGAAATAATATTACGTTACGAAAATGAATGAATAATACAATACTCTTCAAGACCGACATAGCCTAATAGCGTGGCAGTGGTGTCCATCGACAGTTATATATGCAGTAGTTGAAAAGTGCTATATATACCTAAACCATGCATTATGCAATAGCAACGTACAAGACTTATAGTGATCTTACCAATCCACCGGTGGAGAACTTAAGGAGCAAGCAAGCGACGGTGGATCCCAAGAGCTGGGCGATCCAGTAGAGGATACCACGTAGGAGAGTGATGTTACCACCAACAAAGGCGCCAAAAGTGACGGCAGGGTTGACATGTCCACCAGAGATGTTAGCACCGACAGAAACCGCCACAAAAAGTCCGAAACCGTGAGCCAACGAGGCAGCCACCAGCCCGGCTGGGGTGGTAGACCCGTTGTCCGTCAACTTATTGAAAGCCATACCGGACCCTTCCCCGGCAAACACAAAAATAAGAGTGGAGAAGAACTCAGCCAAGGCCGCCTTGAGGGCGTCAGGGTGAGCTGCCTCCTCGGGGCGGCCTACGGCAATATTTCTGATCGGCATGGTCGGGGTAGGTTCCACAGAATGCTAATCACTCAGAAAGACAGCAATTCAATAGTGAATGTCGAACCAAAAGTACTGGTCTCCACTTCGCAATTGGCAACGTTTATATTGAATGAGTTGGGGGAAAGTCGAAACGGGGAATTGCCGGTAACCGGTTGCAAAATGGGAAATTATTCGAAATATGATTGGTTGACAGGTTGGATGCATGAGATATAGGAATTATTATTATTGTTTTATTATTATTATTATTTTGGTTCTATTTAATATTCGGGAAGTGTCTATCCAGTGGTAATTAGTGTTGGCGCATTCATTATAAAGCTAAGCAAAAAAAAAATATCATGAGACGAGATGGGACACGTGGTTGTTTAGGATAAGGTCCACGTAAGAGGCATCTGTAGTGTCGCTTGCCTCATGTGCTTGTTGTCTCGAAAGATCGAATCCTTTTGGCAACTATTATTATCATTTCTGATATTAGGAGTGTCGACCAAAAAGTTGATAATGGGAAATATGTTTTAAAATGGAAAATTACTATTAAGTTACATCCTAAAATAGTTATATAAAATAGAAATTTATAATTAATATAGTAAAATAGTCATTTTTATTTGTGTTATATATTTACTATACATAACCATTAGATATTGATATAAATAAATGTATTATACAACATAAATAACTAATAAGATCATTTTTCAATAGATTTTTATTTTGAATTAAATACTTTGATTTCCACAATCTTACTTCAACTGAGTTCTTTTCTTCCTTTTCTTGTGTTTATCAATAACAAGAACTTTGCAAATTATTAATTATTAACATAGTATCAAAACTAAGGCATATCATATTCACGGGAAGCCTTTTTCAAAAATTGAAGTCATTCTTATTGCATTTTCATCAAACGAATACCACTACATCGAATCAACAAATGAAATTTCCTTACAATGATCTGCTTTATCTTTCCGGTTCATATAATCCCTGATCAATCATTACAAGTGTAATCTTCAATGGCACAAATTTCTTAGGGTGGAGTTGATCAATAAAACTTGCTTTAGGTGCCAAATCAAAACTTGGATTCATTGAAAGAACTTGTTTAAAACCTACAAATAATTCAATCGATTTGTAGAGATGGGTGCATTATGACTATATGATAAGGTATTAGATCCTAAAATCAATAGTATGCAAATTATCTGAAGGATTCATGTATACACATTCTGCAAAATAACTCTAGGACAATATTTGCAAAAGATTTGGGTAAGCAAATGGACCTTTCCTCTTTTAACTCCAACATGAGATTATAAATGTTAGACAAGGAAATAACTCAATCATAGTGTATTATAACATATTAAAAAAACTCTAAGACAAATTGAGTTGTGTGAATGTACTTCTAGAATGTGTTTATGGAGCCTTCAATAGCTATTCTTGTAACTTAGTGTCTAAAATTGTTGATATGGAGAACAGAATTAGATTGTTGCAATTTCTTATGGGATTAAACGAAGCATATGAAAATATAAGAAGTCATATCCTATCTTTAGAACCTTTACCTTTTATAAGTAAAACCTATTATTTGATTTTTCAAGTAGAAAAAGAAAAGCAAATTTTTTGGAGTTTAGTTCATAATGATGAAGTCTTTATGTGTCTTGTTAAGTCGCAACAAAAATTCATTAAAGGTGGGTCTAGAACAAAACTTGTTTGTACATATTGTAAAAAAACTGGTCATTTAGTTAATTATTGCTTTGAAATTATTGGGTATCTAAACTAGTATAAAGGAAATAAAGAGAAGAAAGGTCCAAGATTTGTAAGACATATAAATCAAGAATCTAATATACTTTAGAGGTTATTGCTTATTCAGGTACAGGAAGACAAGAAACGAAAGAGAATGAGTTGATTTCAAAGATATGTTATGAAGTATTTTAGATGGTGTAGTCTTAACTAAATGTCAATGTTTTCTTTTTACTATATCATTTTGTTGAGGAGTATATGTGGTTGTTCTTTGACTGACTATTCCATTATTCTTAAAAAATTGTTGACAATCAAGTGAAAGGAATTCACTCTCATTGCCATTACGAACAAACTTGGGAGTAAGATAAAAATGGTTTCTAACATAAGATATAAAATTGGTTAGAGTAGGAAAAACTTGATGTTTGTTCTGTATAAAAAATGTCCAAGTAACTCTACTTATGTCATCCACTATTGTTAGGAAATATTTTACACTAGTAAGTGAAGGTATATGATAAGGTCCCCAAACATCGATGTGGATAAGATCAAAAATATGAGAAGATAAAGAATTACTAAGAGGGAAAGATAAACAATGAGATTTTTCCATTTTACAAGCATCACAACAAAAACTATTATCCTCAATCAAAGAGCAATTCGGAATATGTTTCAAATTTGAAATAGAGATATGTCCTAGTCTAATGTATAAGAGTTCCAAAGATAGATTATTTGAAACATTACATGTGGAAGACATGTCAATGGGGTCAAACTTTAATTTTGTTTTCACGACATAAAGTCTTCATCTAACATCAGCTCGGGCAATAACCTTTCTAGTTTTTTTGTCCTAAAATGTACAATTTTTAAAATGAAGGGAAACAATAATATTAGTTCTATATATCAGTTTACTAATTGATCATAAGTTGCAATGAAAATCTGGTACAAGGAGAACATTGATAAGGACAACATGCTCATTTAAATGTACCTTTCCAGTTACGGTAACTTTCTTGATAGTACCATAAGGTAATTTTATATGAGTGGGATCTTGAAGAATTTTTTTAGTAGACAAAATATTTGAAAAATGAGTCATGTAATCAAAAGTACTTATATCTACTATTTACTCATGCACAACAGTATTAGTTTGATGGAAATAAGCTATCAAAGAATTATAGTTTTCAATATGACCTGCAAAATTTACAAAGGAAAAATCCACATTCTTTGCTTCTGAAACATTTTGTCCCCTCAAAGAAATGTTTCAGATGAACATTTTGATATCTTCGTATCCTTATTTCCTTCAGAAAAATGTTCTGATAAATCTAATAGTGATATACCTTTTATTCATCTAGACATTCTAATGTTTCAAATCATGGTAATGATATATCTTCTAATTCTCTTAGACAATCTTCTAGAGAAAGAAAAACTCCAACCTGGCTTACTAATTTCATAGATAATGCGCAACCAGTTTCCTCATCTATATTAGGAAATTCTCATAGCCTATACTCCCTTCTTAATTCTAACACTTCATAAATCAATTTTCTACTGATTATGTGGCCTCATTAGCAAATGTTTTATCTATCCGTGAACCACAAAATTATCAAGAAGTTAAGAATGATTCTAAGTGGATAGTTGCTATGGATAAAGAAATTTTAGCTCTTAAAGCTAATCAAACTTGCGAACTAGTTGATCTACCACTAGGAAAGAAGACTATTAGATCTAAATGGATATATAAAATCAAATACAAGGTTAATAGTTTAATAGAAAGATACAAAGTAAGACTAGTTGCAAAAGAATATAATCAAATTGAGGGGATTGAATATGTGCATACGTTTTCTCCTATTGTGAAATTAACGATAGTTTGAATGGTATTAGCCTTAGCAACTATGCAGTCTTGGCATATTCACCAACTTGATGAGAATAATGCATTTTTGCACAGTTTTTTAGAGAAAAAAAAATATATGGAACTTCCAGAAGGTTATAAAGTTTCCTCACCAGGCAAAGTTTGTAGATTGATTCGATCACTATATAAATTGAAGCAAACTTTATGCCAGTGGAACAAGGATTTTACTCATTTTATATCTTCACTTAGATATATACATCTAAAAATGACTATTCTTTATTTACTAAGAATTAAGGCGATGAATTTGTTGTTGTGGTGGTGTACATTGATGATGTTTTAATTGTAGGAAACTCATTGTCGGCCATTGAAAAAGTTAAAATTGCCCCACACAATGCTTTTACTATAAAGGATCTTGGTGAAGTATGGTTTTTTCTAGGAATTGAAGTTTACAAAACCAATCACAAATTTATACTTAATCAAAGAAAATTCTTACTTGACATACTACAAGATATTGGTTTAACGGCAACAAAACCAACTAAAATACCTTTTCCACAACATTTATGATTTGATTTTGAATCAGGATTATTACTTCTTGATTCGATAATTTATAGGAGAATTGTAGGAATATTATTGTATCTTATAATCACAAGACTGGATGTTAGCTTTGTAGTTCAACAATTGAGTCGGTTTGTTAGTAATCCTTAGACTATTCACTTTCAATCTGCTATTCATGTTCTAAAATATCTCTAAGGAACACTTGATAGAGGACTTTTCTATGCAGTTTCATCCTCGTTGTCTCTTGTTGGATATTCAGATGCTGATTAGGGAACAAATATTATTGTTATGTTTTCTTTTAAAGTATTTTGATGATAACAAAATGTACTAAATGTTTTTAATGAAGTTCATTTAGTGTATAAGAATAATTATATTTACAATTTGACTAAGAGTTAGAAGATCAAAAAATAAATGAAGAAAAGCTATGTTTTTAATTTCTTAGAAGATAAGTCAAAATGTATTCATTATGAAGAATAATGGGAACTCAAAAGATAAGTCAGAAAGTATTGCTGTTACAAGTTCGTATAAATAGAAAAACTTTATATATTAATGTAAGTTGGTTAACTATCAATTTTGAAAACACAACTCTACTTATTGGATGTATTTAGGTAATATATTCAATTCATTTCACTAAAATAGGAAAAATGTCCATGGGGATCTAAGTGATTAATTTTGAAATTAAGAGATTTAGTTAAATCATAATAAATTCATAATTGATTCCGTATATTTGGTTCTGTTACAAGAATATTAGTATTTGGGTAATATGTTCAATTTGTTTCACTAAAATAGGAAAAATAGCCATAGGCATCTAAGTGATTAATTTTAGAATTAAGAGATTTAGTTAAATTGTGATTGATTCCATATATTTGGTTTGCTACAAGAAAATTAGTATTAAAAGGATTATGTCAAATACTTTAGAGATCACATATTTTCAAAATTCAAATTTGAAAAGTTCTTGAATGTTCCACAAAATCGGTGGGTAATTGATTTCATCAACAAATTTTGTGCAGATGATATATATCACGATGTAACAATGTATCTGGACTATTTTTAATGACAAATTCGATAAAATTTCTATATCATATTATGAAAATATCAGATTTAAAATTCAAAATTCAGCAAATAACTTCAAATCTCTTAGGATATTTTTCAAACGTTCAAAGCAAGATCATGGCAACAAACTTTCTAGTTAAAATTAGATTAATGAAGTAGTTGTTACTCTTCAGTGAATAAATAGAGTAAGTTCAAAGATTCAAAAGATACAAGATACAACAGAGAACGGTATAATATTGTTTTATCATAAAAGAGTATTATTAGAATTCAGAGACTAACTCAAAGCTACTCTATTTTTTACATATTTTCATATTACACTCGAATTGTTAGAGGATACAAATTCTCATTTCCTCATCCGTTTTTTATAATTCTTGAAAGCTAGATACGTGCATTAGTGAAAGGTTACTTATAACTCTGTAGATCTGTGAATAGCCTTAGAGATGGACTAGATAGGCAAAGCAGGGTATTTTTGAAGCTAAGATATTGGCAAAACAATTGTAATTTCTCAAATTTATTTTGGATTAGTGGAATGATACCGATGTGGAAGACCAACGCTTAAGGCAGAACCTCTATAAATAGCTTATTCGATTCTCTTCTTTCTATCTTTTAATTTCTATTCTATAATAGCTTGTAATTGTTTATAAATACTTGTTTTCACGCAATAGTTAAATTAAGTAATTAAAGGAGTTGTTTTTAACTAACGGTTTTTTTTTTTAATTTAACAAGTAATCAATTCACCTCTCGCCTCTTAATTACTTAATTTGTGACTAACAATTATTGACAAGAAATCATTAACATGATATTATGTGTTTCTTAGATCGTCTTTGATTTCCTAGAAGACAAAGAAACAAGTGATAGTATCCACTTCTTCTACTGTGGCCAAATATAGGAGTATGGCCTAACAACAAAAGAATTACTTTGGATGTCTTATTTGCTCTAGGTAAAGCTTCCTATCATATTACATTCTGAAAATAGATCAGCTCATTTAATAGTGGGAAATCCTTGTCTACATAGTCATACTAAGCATATTGAAGCGGATGTTCACTTCACGCAACATCATATTAGCAATGGATTTCTTAAGATTTCCCATGTTTCTTCAAATCTTCAATTAGTAGATCTCATGACTAATCGCATATAGTTACATATGATAGAAATTTATAGTTAATATAGTAAAATACAGTAAAATAGTAATTTTTACTTGTGTCATTTATTTTCGACACATAATCATTAGATATTGATATAAATAGATGTACCACACAATAGAAATAACTAACAAGATCATTTTTCAATAGATTTTCATTTTGAATCAAATACTTTGATTTCCGCAATCCTGCTTCAACAAAGTTCTGCTCTTCCTTTTCTTGCATTTATCAACAATAAGACCCTTGCAAACTATTAACCGTTAACATCAATTAAATTTATAATAAAAGATGAAATATTACTAATGGACAGTAAAGACTATTCTATAGCTATCTAATCGGGTTATATCAGTAATGTAATTCAATTTAATATTTTGACTTAAAAAAGAAAAAAGGAAAAAAGGCTAGAGGTTTCAATCGAATATTGACAAGTCATGGTAACACTTACATGACATTATATTTACGTTATATTAATGTGCCGAGTGGAGTTGGAAATTTCAGTGTATAAGAAACTCCAAAAAAAATATTTATTAAGATTTGGGTAGTTTTCTTTTATTTTGGAAGATTGCAACGTTCCCGTAAGCCCTTCGCCTTTTATATTTTGAAATAAGTGCTCATATGCCTTTTGATCTTTTACATCTCTTTTAGTTATTTGCTATTATAATTTTGTTATGTAGAAGTACAATATACTAGCTATATAATGATACGAACATGAACAATCAAACGAATATAATAATCAAAACGAGAAAGGAAAAGAGAAAGTGGACTGAAATTTACACGGCAAAGACCTCAACAGAAAAAAGGAAAAAGAAAAAAGTGTAAAGGGAGGTAACTTCATATGAAAGGATGAGAGTATAAAATAGGGTTATAATGTGCATTTGTCATAGGCATTTTTTTTTTTTTGGGTATTTCCATACTGTACTTAGCACTTTTAATCACACTAAAAATGATTAAATTTAACCTGAAAATGCATACAACACGCTTATAAAAAGAAAGTAAAGTGAAGAACTTTATATATAATTGAATTCACTCAAATATTTAAGTGGATTACAACTGAGGGGATCATCTCTTTATATACATGAGGCCTTTAAGAATCAACGGCCGAGATTACGTTGATCTAACAATAATATATAATACTACACATTTAGCATTAATTACATCCAACTTTCTACCGAATATGATACAGACTAGGACCTTCTTGATCCTTTTAGAACCTTCTTGTTTTTGAAACCTTCTTAGGCTTATAGTTGTAGGCTTCTCTTGTGAATGGGCTTAGAGGAATCTCATGGATTATGGCTCCTAAAAAATCTGTGACATACTCACCCAATCAAACTAGCCACGTCCCCATTGCATCTTCCTTATGGAACTTCCTTATAAGTTCCTCTAACTGTCATAAAGCTTCTGTTGGCTCCCAACTAGCTTCACTCTTAGTAATCCCTTCCAAACAACCATATACTCATGTTTAGGTGGCTGTCCACAATGTCGTACGCACCGATCAATCAAAATGTTTTCCACTCCTTTATCATAAGAGTCTCTAATACCTAGAGGAGCTCTTTAGGACACCATCCTTTCTAGGTCTTCCTCATCTTAATGGTATGGTTTAAGTATACTCACATAGAAGATTGGGTGGAACTTGAATCTCGATGGTAGCTCTATCTCATATGAGACTTTCCCCACTCTCTTTAATATCTTGAATGGCCCTTTATATTCCCTCATAAGTCCTTTGTGTAATGGCCCCTTTGTTCATTGAATGGGATGTAACTTGACTAATATCCAATCTTCAACTTGGAAATTTACCTGCCTCCTTTTCTTATTTGAAAATTTCTTCATATGCTTCATTGTTTTTTTTTTTTCAAATAAGTTTGAGCCAAGTCCTCGTTTTCTTGCCACTCTCAAGCAAACCTATAGGTTAGTGGACTACTCCCTGTATAACCTATTGTCATTGTGTTGGGAGTAGTCGATTGCTTTCCAAAGACTATCTCAAAGGGACTCTAATTTATAGACTTGTTCTTCTACAAGTTGAAAGAGAACTGAGTCGCATCTAGCAATTTAGCCCAATCCCAATTCCTCTAAAGCTTGATTCAAAGCCCCTTGCAACTCACCTCGGAGTCCCTCCTCTAATTCCTCCACATGGGCTTGAGATTCATCCATTTGCACTTTTGCTTTGGCAATTCTCAATTCTGCCCTATCCATCCTAGTGAGAAGAGAGTTCAACAAATTCTTAAACTTGGCCCATACCTTAATGATACACTTTTTCTTGGGGTCAACCACTTGCTCCATAGTAGGGGCATTGTTCTCAACTCTAGACGACATCCTTCTTTCAAACTTGCTGCTTTAACATGTGTTTTAATAAGGTTAAAAACTAAAATCATGTGAAACAAAATTTAATTAAAACAACATTTTTATATGTATATGGACTAATTATATATCGCTATATATATATAAATATATAAATTGAATAAATAATAATTTTTTTATATGTAATAATATATAACTAGATAAGAGAAAATGTAAAGGAATGGCTCATATTTGTGCAGTTTTTGAAAAAAAAAAATTGACCTAAATTTATCAATCATATGCATTTAAGGGCCTATATTTATAAGTTATACTCATTTTAAGATTTCTATTCATATCACGTTAAATTCTATTAATGACAAATGATAGAAGTCCTAAAATAAAGATATCTTATAAAGATATATCTTTGAATATATAGTAAAAAAATCTATACTTTTTTTACAAAAGCTACACAAATACAAGTCCTTTCTTTATATTTTTTTCTATTAAAAAAAATTCCAATATGTATTTGGTGGACGATTTTGTAATTCCCTAATTCTTTCTACATATAGCCACGAAGGAAGGTATGATTATTGAGTGTGCTTGTACAAGTGGATAATATTACTGTACGTTTAATCCGCAGTCTCATTTATAGACTTATGAGAATTTTTTTTTTTCCTGGAACAAACAGGAATAAGCCACTTCATTATGTTATTTAAAAAAAAATAGAAATCGAGATCAAGTACTCAAAAATTAAAATCTCCCATGTTCCATTTGTGCTTTTGAGATAATCTTTTTTAATATATAGGAGATGAAGAACTTGTTTGCGATCTCTCAATATCGCGATCAGGCGATGCGGTGTATGCAGACTTTCATTGTTTTGTTTCGTGTTTCGTGT
The DNA here is from genome assembly GCA_037954665.1 of Laguncularia racemosa. Classification (NCBI taxonomy): domain Eukaryota; kingdom Viridiplantae; phylum Streptophyta; class Magnoliopsida; order Myrtales; family Combretaceae; genus Laguncularia; species Laguncularia racemosa. The sequence continues at coordinate 4,940,443 of JBBMOL010000036.1, forward strand.
ACATTTGAACCATTGCGGAGAAACGTTAAAATAGAGAAAATGCCAATATCAAGTCCTTTTGTATTTACTTAAATTAATAAATTCTGCCCCTTTAAAATGTGTAACTTTGGAAAAATATCCTTGTATCTACTCTCTTATTCTCTTAGAATAATGTGAAACCTTAAAAATTAATGTATACATTAGATCGGAAGATCAAAATTTATCCACTCTTAAATCTATTGGTTATGCATAATTACGGGTATTAAGATGAGTACTAACACATAATTTGGATGAGTGTCGATTTTAAATTTTTTAAATTTACTCGCATAATTAAGATGGATTATAAGGTAATGTATCATTTTAGTTATTAAATTAGATATAAATTTACAATCATCAATATAATAAGAAATTTTAGGAGGGATGGGAATCGTAATCCTAATCCAATGATGATTTTTTCGATCTGTTTGATAGAAAGAGGGAAATCCTTACATCGTGTGTCCTGACTAGATGCCGTGGAGTAACAAGGGGAATAAGGTGATCAGTATTGCAGCATTAGGCAGAGAACAAGGATATCCACCGATGCCTCTCCTTTATTCACTCTATCCAAATGCTAGGGCTACGGACAGCTCTACACTTGATTGCCTAGCATTTACCGTGTAAGAAACGGTCAATTCAATGACTGAAACTAAACAGAAGGGTCATGCTCTATCATGCGGCCACACCTCAAGCATAGGATGTGACAATCCTCCACTCTATCATATATATATATAGAAGTATGCTATGGCTCAAACACTCACAAAATGTCTTCAATTTGTACATGCATCATCATGATTTTAATCCTTTGCTTTGTTTATCATAACAACTTAGATTTGATCAAAGCTTGCAATGGCCATGATCTTTCTAGTCACTTGTGACCAATAAGTGGTCTAAGATATATACAATCTCCAAATACAATATGAATAGTACCGGTCTTGATTTGTCATTACCCCTCTTAAGCATTTTAGGTTATGCTCATTAACTGACTTGATAATGATTGGTGGAGGAGTCACTTTTTATCAGCATTAAAGTATGACAGTCAATGCATAAAGTGCATGTTGATCTTAGGTCCAAAGATTTATCAAACTAGTCCACTAAGAAACAAGCTAATGATATTTGATTACAATATTACTTAATCTTCAAATTATGTTTACTAACTCATTTACTCGAGCTTCCCATGTGTCTCTTTCATAAACCCAATTCCTTAGTTAGTAAATATAACCTAAGATCAATATACACGGTAATCTTTTGCCCATGTCCACTTTAGACACTCACTCAATGATTGAATTTTTTAGGATTGACGTATTATTAGCAAATCCTCATGAACAACCAATTATACTCATATGTTGACACATATGTCAATCCTTTATGACTTTGTTATGAACTACTACCAATAAGACACACCTGATAAATAATAAATATACCTTTAACAATTAAACTCATGTTAGATTTTCTATTATCTCGACACTACATGCACATTAGGAAATCAAAAAGAAGCTTTACATGAGGCTTTAATACACCTAGAGGAACTGGTTACATGCATAGTGAGCTAGCTATCAATGGCAAGATAGATGCAATGTTAGGATAGAGTGGATAATAGTGGTTGTTTATGATGATCTCAAGAAACGATTGATTGAAGGTAATTTAATGATGATTGTGGGATATGAGATTGTTTGTTGCATTTAGAGTTTGGGTTATATCTAATATATATGAACATAATTATGTTTGATGCCAAATGGTGATTATACTCTTTGGATGTTACCACTTAGGGGCTATTGTATTTATTGTCAACAACATTTGATATACTAAATATCCAAGACATGCAATAAGTGAGAAATGAGGTTGTGATTGCTTTAGAATTTTGTGTGTTTTTCCTAGATAACAAAGATATGCAGTGAGCTATTGTGCTTTTCAAGTTTAGATGAGGCATTTTTTTCAAAAAAAAACAAAAAAACAAAATGTGCAATTGGTGATATTTAAAAATTGTGGATATTTATGAAGTAGAAACAACTTTCTACATATAAAAAATATTTTGTAAATACATTAGTCAATGGATTTTGTTGAGTCAAAATGAGGCAAACAATGCAAAATTTGTTCCATTCTTTTTTTAGTTTTGTTGTAATGATATTGAAGAGGGGGGTTGATTTAAATGTAAATTCCACTTTTTAATCCATCATAAAGCATAAATAAGTTGTTTTTAATTATATTATATTTTATAGGGAAGTACAATGAAGAGAAATCAAATTTGCTTCATTATAATGGAAGGGCACTAACCTCAAAAGCTTCGGATTTTAAAATTTAAAAACTTATTTGGTTGCTATGAAATGATTTGTGATTCATATGATAGTCATGACTAATGAAACTTCACCAACAATTCAAATGGTTGTGCCACTCTTATTAATTAAAATTGCCTCTCTTTTTTTAGTTAGCCCAATCCCTTTTATTGGTGTAGTATGAAAACTGCTCTCTTATTAGAATGCAATATGCTTGCTTGCCCTTTCTCTTTCCTCCCCTAAAAAATAGTTAGCTAGCCCAAAGAAGAAGTTGATGTCTACTAGCTGGCTTCTTTTTCTAGGGCGGGAAAATGCAAATTTCTTATAACTTTCATTCTGCGGTCGTAATCAAAACTCAAAAAAGAATGGCACAAGTTTGGCTCAATCAGTGGGATACTTTTTTTGTGTTTAATGTCTACTACCAATTACCATGATGAGCGATGGGATATCGTCGATGGATGTGCTTTTCTAAAATAGTGAATAATTATGTCTATAAAAGAAAACTATTATCATTTATTATCTATAATATTAAAGTATTTGAAGTGAATATCTATTTTATATTTAACCTTTTAAAATAAAATAATTATTTAAGGTAATTATATAATAAAAAAAGCCTATATATGATTGTTTTCTTTAATTATATATTATTTTTTCGCACCCGTAACGTGGATGCAATGTCGGCCGGTATATTTAATATTTCCTAATATTGTTGTCATTATTGGTTCAGGAGATGCTCGAGAATATGCATCGAATAATCCCGGTTTTACTTAGACATTCAATTTGTCGAGCTCGAAGCATATCCCGTCCCATGGACCCATCCAACAGCTCATTGAGCACGAATGATACAGAAAAGCAGCGACATATTGGGACATAAAGTCATACAAAAGTTGAATTATTACAATGATATATAAATGGATGATATACAGTTACATAATATGTCGCATATAATTATTATATATATATATTTTAATTCACTTGTTATTTGGCTCGAATCAAATTAAAAATTTTAGATTGAATTTAGTTTTAAAAAGTTTAACCTAGTTTGAAAATCCTCAAATAACCAAAACAAAAATAAATAGATAATTACCTCTTATTAGCACTCGGCATCTCAAGAGATAATATAAAACAAAAGAAAACATAATTACAGTCCAATTTGATTATATATACACTTAGTTTAATTTTATACTAGTTTTAAAAAGAGTAAGAGATGAGACAAACTATTAATATAACCATGTTAGGACAACGATGGAAACCTTAGGCTCTCAACAGCCACCCCCAAACTCAGCAGCATCTTTGTCGACTCAAACTAAACCATCATTTGCATCATTCCTGAAGCAAAAAGAAAACACCTCGACTTAAGACTTCAAAAATCCGACAACTTACAAAGGAGAACCAATGATTTTATTCATAGAGGAAGCGGAGAGTGACCTAGCTTCATCACTGAACCTAGCCTTGGTGGGAAAATTCTCCAAAGGAAGACCCCCTCAATTTTTTAAATCAAAACCTTCTTTGTTTCATTGGGTCTAAAAGGTATGTGCCATGTTGGTCCGATTGATGAAAGACATATCTTAATTCAATTTGAATTAAAGGAAGATTATATTAGGGTTTGGAAAAGACTAGTTAGGCAATTAGGACTTTATTCCATGTGATTGTTCAAATTGATGAAGGAATTCGACTCTAAAGTAGAATGCCTTATAGCTCCAGTTTGGATTGCTTTACCTTATCTGAAGGTTCATAACTTCAATCAAGTAGTACTATTTGTCATTAGGTCTGCTTTTGGTAATCCATTGTGCATTGATGAGGCGACCAAATCCTAAGTTCGTCCTTCTATAGCAATAATTCTTATAGAACTAGACATTTTGAAGCCTCTCAAAAATAGAATTTGGCTTGGTAGTGAAAAAATGGGTTATTACCATCAAGTGATCTATGAAGATGTCCCTGAATATTGTTTATCAAGTTGTAAGATTGGACATCCAAAGGAAGAGTGTAAACTGAACAACAAGTATAATCCAAATACAGTTAAAGGGCATGGGGAAATGGAATACAGAGTGAAACTAAATATAGAGGTTAGAGAGAATCTAGTTGTTTCGAAAGAGGAATCAATGCCGATCCAAAACAAAGTCGAAGAGAAGGGGCAAAAAAGTGTGTCAAGAAAGTAAACCAGAGACATCTATAGGTAAACAAGATAAGTTTCTAAAGATCCTCAAGAGGACCGAATCAATTCTTGTTGACAATTTCAACAAACAAAAGAAGGAGGAGGTAGTCAAAACTGAGGACGTAGAAAAACTAAAAGACATACATTCAAATATTCCTCCAACACTTAAATGTATTGACGATAATATTGGAACTAAAAGTGACTCAAAACAACTAGAGTAAGTTGTTTTTAAGGAAGAAAGGATGGTGTGAATGGATGTGGAAAAGCATGAGAATTGGATAACTGTTAATAAAAGTAGGAGGTGAAGCAAAAGGGTACAAATAAGCAGAGTTGTGAGGAACTTGGGCAAAGAAATCTCCACAATTAACACAAATTTATTATGAAGTTTATGTGTTGGAATATTAGAGGGATTAGCAACCAAAGATCAATCCGATGAGTTAAAAAATTGAGCAAACTTCACAACTTAAAGTGTTTTGCAATCCTAGAGCCGATGTTACATTCGGAAAATTTATAGTTGTTAATCAAAAAGTTGAATTTCCAAGGAGGAATGACAAACAGAAACTTCAAAGTTTAGATTTTCTAGAGAGATCTTAGTCAAGTTCAAACAACATAGGACAATGAACAAATTCAATTTTGGAATCCCATAGTTAATAGGATGAGTTTCTTCACTATGGTTTATGCTTGTTCAACAATAGTTGGTAAAATTAATCTTTGAGTAGATTTGAGGTCTCTTTTGAAGCAAGGCAACCAATCTTAGATAGTGAGTGGTGACTTTAACTGCATCAAACTAGCTAAGGAAAGGAAAGAGGGAATGCACCTTCTATCAAAGCGATGAATGACTTCAACCAAACAATAGCAACCTATCATCTAGAGGAAGCAAACTTCATGGGTTTGACACTCACATGGAACAGAGGGACCATCAACCAACATCTCAACAAAGTCTTCTTCAATTCATCTTAGATGGGAGATGCATTGTCTGTTGTGATTCACTTAAACAAAACTTGCTTAGATCACTTTCCTCTTTTAATCAAATCCAAAGAACTTCAAAGTAAACCACTAAGTTCATTCAAATTCCTTAATGTCTAGACCAAACAGAGAGGACTACTGGATGTAATAAAAAAGAGTTGGGAATGTCTAGTGGAATGTAGTGGTTTGATCAAGCTTTAGACAAAATTAATCCAACTAAAAAAAGAATTAAGAGAATGGAGCAAAAGAGCTATGGGGAATGTCTTCAACTGAGTGAAAGAATGGGAAAATAAAGTAGATGAGCTAGAAAAAAAGTTGGAAGTAGAAGAAAAAGAAGAGAACAAGACTACACTCCACAAAGCACAAGTGCATTTGTCATTCTCTTTAGCATGCGAGGATAATCTTCTACAACAAAAAGCAGGAGAAAAATGGCTTAAGGATGGAGATCAGAATCATTTTTTCCACGTAATCATTCAGCAAAGGTAATTCAAATAAAAAAATTACTAGAATCAAAGACACAACTGGTCAATGGGTGGAAGATCCAAAAGAAATTAATAAATCAATAGCGGATTACTTTCAAAGAATTTTCCAACAGGAGAACATCATAGAATATTAAAAGCCAATATGGTTAAAGGAATATATTTCTTGTCCAAAACAAGAGGAAGCTTTGCAAATCATCCAACAATTAGATGATAATGCAACTGCAAGACCTAATGGCTTTGGTAACTCCTGCTTTAAAGTTAGTTACAATATCATCAAAGAAGACATTATGGAAGCAATAAGTTACTTCTTTCAAAGGCATTCCCTTCCAAGATTATTCACTTCAACTACAATTGTTTTTATCCCAAAAAAAGATAATCCAAATGAGTGGAAAGGCTTCAGACCCATCAGTATCTGTAATGTTTTTGCCAAGGTAATATCAAAGATACTAGTTGTATGACTAAATAATTTTCTCCTAAAGTGTTTAGTAGAGAATCAAACAGGATTCACAAAGGGTCGTAACATCATGAAAAATATTTTGATTAATTAAGATCTTTTACATTCTTTAAAAAGGAAAGTAAGAGGAGGAAATCCAATAATCGAACTGGACATGGAAAAGGCCTATGATAAAGTAAATTTGTCAATCCTAATGAAAGTTCTAAACAGTGTTGGTTTTTGCTTATCCTTCTACCATATGATATCTAGGCTATTTTTCAACTATTAGTTCTCTCTGAATATTAATGGCAACATTATAGGTTTTTTCAAATCGTCAACGAGCTCCACTTTCACCTTTGTTGTTTTTTACCTATTTAAAAGTATTATTGAGAGGTCTCAACGATTTAATTAGCAAGAACTCAGAGATAACTTTTTAGGTAGGTGATCCCAAGTGCATATCCCATTTAGCCTTTGCCAAAGATTGCATCCTCTTTATTAATGGTTGCATAAAATCAATCAAGAAGTTACAAGCATTTTTAAGGTGGTATGAGAATATATCAGGTTAAAGAATAAATAGAAACAAAATTGTCTTCTCAGTTATAAGGGAAGATAACTCTCACTTAGTAGTTAGAGCAAGGACAACACTAAGCTTCCCAGTAGGTGATTTCCCATTACAGTACTTGAGATGTCCTCTAGTTGTTGAGAGAAAACAGAAGCACATTTTCTTTGATTTGGTTTAGAAAATAAAGAATAGAAATGAAAATTGGAATAATCTCTAGCTTTTGAAAGGTGGCAAATTGATTTTAATCAAAAGAACTCTTAATTCCATTCCCCTATATGTGATGCAAGCATAGAAACCTCCTACTTCTATTATTAAGGATTTAGAAAGATCTTTAACAAAAATTTTCTAGAAGACATTTGAAAACCAAAAAGGAATTAATTGAATCAAATGCAATAAGATGTGCACACCCATTGGAGAGGGAAGTTTGGCTATAAGAAAACTAGAAGACATGGTTAAAATACAGGACATGAAGCTTTGGTGGTGGCTGGAATCAGGTAATTCTTTGTTTGCCAGCTATTTCCATTACAAATATATACAAGACTCACACTTATGTTTAGTAAAGGAAAAGAACTCAGACTTAGTAGTTTGGAAAAGAATTATTAAAACTAGATCACTAACAAAGGATCATATATTCTTTGGAATTCAGAAAGGAAATAGTAACTTTTGGCTAGATAATTGATTTGAAATGTCTAATCTTCGTCATCTAATGCCATCTAAGGTTTATTGCACGAAAAAGATTGGTGATTATAGATCAAATGGTGGTTGGAATATAGAGTTACTACAATAGTGGTTAGGCATAGATCACGCTGCAAAGATTTCCAAAATAACATGTGACCCTTCTTTTTCGGATTCCATCAAATGAAAGCTTTCAAAGGATGGCAAATTTTCCAAAAATCAGATATGGAAATTCATTAAGCAATCACAAAGCTCTTCAATCACTCATCTCACCCAATCATGGAATAATAGAATCCCTCCCAAAATATCCATATTGCTCTGTAAGCTATAGGAAAAAGCAATTCCCACAAATGAGGCTTTAAAGAAAAGAGGCACACAATTAGTCTCTCAATGTTGGAATTGTGAAGCGACAAGTGACTTGATAAATCATTACTTCTTTGAATGCAAGGTTTTTAGAGAATGTTGGCAATGGCTCTCACAACTATACAATCTTCCTTCACTAATCAATTTTAGATCATTTAGTCATTTTATGTTATGGTAGAGCACAAAATTCGAAGGAAGTGATGAAAGGGTAATCACAATTGTTGTTTATCTTCTATGGTTCTATTGGAAGTTTAGACTAAAATAAAAACACAAAGGTACAAGTTATCTGAATTAGGTGATTGGTAGAGTAGTGTTAGAAAGTTTAGTTGCATTTCAGACCTTTCCGATTCTTGATTGTAACAACAAACACAAGAAACCAATCGCATGCGCCTGGTCCAAACCACAAGCAAGATTCATGAAGCTCAACACAAATGCATCTCTATCAAATGTTAAGGCAATTGGTGGAGATCTAGCTTAAGACAAAGAAGGACGTGTAATGTTTTCATTTGGATATTTGTTGCCGGCAGATACATAACATAAGAAGAACTTATGGGCATAGAATAAGGTTTGATGTTATGTTACCAATTCAAACTTCAATAGAATCAAATTGAAATTAATTCATTGGTAGCAATAAAATGGCTTGAAGAGGGTAAAAAATTTTCATGGTATATATTTTATACTATTCAAAATATAAAAAAAGCTAATGTAAAGTTTGAAAGTTTTAATACAGGACATATACAAATAATCAAATAAGCAACAAACTATCTCACGAGTAAGTCAATAACGATCAACATAAGTTTTGTAACATCTCATTTTTTTTCATGTAGATACTTATTGTAGAGGTCCAATATTATTAGATCAAAAAGAAGTATTTTGTATTAGAAAATAATGTACAAATTTAAAATAAATAATCTTTTCTTTTGAAAAAAAAAAAAAAACTATGTGAGGACAACTAGCTAGACAGCAGGGGCTATCAATTATTGATCTCTTAAATGTTCATAAAATTTGTCGTATCTCCTGAGTACAATGGCTAGCTACCTCAACGTACCCCAAGGGCTGCTGTTAAAACATTCTACATCATTTTTATATCTTATTGTGCGCCATGACGTGAGCGTATATAATTTTGGGGGGTAAAATAAGAAAAAGAAATTATATGTATTTTAAATCATTTATAAATATGTTATTTATGTTTTGTTTTTTAATAAAAAGATTATTAGTATTTTTTTTAATTTTTATCAATAATAAATTATATCACATGTCAATATTTTATTGATCAATAAATAATTACTTAAATAAAATAATATTAATAAATTATATAATTTCATTAAAAAAAACGTCGAATGCTTAAAACGGATTGTGGAACATGAAAATTCAAATCATCTAAGGTTACTAATAATATTAGTAACATTTGCTTAAAACGGATTGAGGAACATTAGTAATATTATTAAATTGTATAATTTATTGATATTAATTTATTTAATTTATTATTTATTGACCAATAGAATATTAACACATATCATTATTTATTATTGATATAAAATAAAATAAAAAACACAAATAATCTTTTTATAATTTAAAAAAAAAAGAAGATATATAACCTCTTTGTAAATAACCTAAAATAAAGGTCATTTTTTTTTTATAATTTACTCTAGAATTATGTGGAAGTAAGCATTGTATTGGATTATTGGTTGGGCCAGGATGAGTTTATTTTAAGAATATTTTCCATACATCTCTTTTTTCACTGTTTGGAGTATAAAATGCTCTTTTTAGTCCAACAATAGGCGTAGTCATTGTAAGGCAAATTAAATTACATCATCATCTCTGAATAAATTTTTATATATGATGCTCACTCATCAAAACTTCAGAAGGTGTGATCACACTCTCTGAAAACTCTATTTATGATGTCCTTTTAAAAATGATGATGGAGTGATAAGGCAATAATTTAGGTATATTTTAAAATATATAGTATTCGAAATGGTGCTTTTCCATTGAAAAGATAGATTTTCATCTCTACTTCTTAAGGTTTCATAAGTTTTTTTTTTTTTAAATGTGTCTTATATAATATTTTACGTTACCTTTAGTTGATTGAAATGCAATAACAAATTTTTAATATTATTTTATTTTGTGATAGAAGTATTTTTTGAATAAAATTTATATTTAATAAGAAATAGCTACTGTTTAAAGAAAGAAATGAAATTTATTTATTTATTTCATATTATATATAATAGACAGTCCTTATGGAATATTTTTTTACAAATTAAATAAAAAAATAACTATTCTATATTAATAAAAGTAGAATATGATTCGAGTGAACTAAATATAATGTTACTTTAATCTTTTGATCTCTATTTTAAGCTTTTCTAATAAATCCATAAAAAAGTACACCGGTTCCGTTAATAACAAACCTTATCAGAATGAAGTCCACCCACACAATATCTCCCCAATTGCTTAGGAGTGCAAATGTTTTCACGGCAAAGTCTTACTTTAAAATCATAAGAAACCCTTATCAGCTAGAACATAATTTGAGTTCGGATACAGCATAATACATGAAGTGGAGTTACTCTTCATTTCCACTTGAAAAATGATAGATCAATCGACACTTTTCATCGAAACCAATAAACGAAATTATTTGTATAATATAACATTTTCATGAAGTTGATATGTAGTTGACATATGTTGGTTAAGGGCTTTATTTGGACAAATGCTTTGATTCATGTACTTTTTCTATTTCTATTTTCATTCATTTCTTTTAATTTCACCCTTTAAATGTTACCATGTGCAACTTTCTCAACAAGTGGAAGCAATTAACAACACTCTTTCTTTCCTATGTGTTTTCTCTCTCTCTCCCTCAAATTAAAACAAAACCAAACTTTAATAGAAAAACCCTAGGGATGACTACCCTTACTGGCTGCCCCTCACACTTACACACTTCTTCTTCTCTCTTTTCCACCGACAATAAATCCAATAAAGGCCCCAATCACCCCATTGCAATACGGAACTGCAAGATTTGTGAAAAGAAATCGTTGAACAATATGGAACCTGCAAGTGGTCCATTAATCTTTCAACAGTAAAATGAAATTTGCAATCAAAGACAAGAAAATCAGTCAATGACTGTGTATTTTAATAAGCTCAAATGGTGCTGGGATGAAGTTAATGCATTGTATGCTTATCCTTTATGTATGTGTGGAAGAATAGCCGGTTGTGCTTGTAATCTTAGGGAAAGCATTTAAAACTCTAAATCACATAATAAATTTATCTAATTCTTGATGGGATTAAATAAAGCTTATGAGAGAGTGCGGAATCAAATCTTATCAACAGATTCGTTGCCTACACTCAATAAGGCATTTTATATAGTGCAATAAGTCGAGAAATAGAGGTAGATTACAAGTGGTTTTAATCCAAATGTTAAGGTATCTGCATTTGTAGCCAATAGAGTAGAGAATAGAGGAATTAATGAAAGGAAACAAAATAAGAAATTTTTTTGCAAGTATTGTAGAAAGGAAGGACATCGGATCGAAAACTACTTCCGACTAGTGGGATATCTTGAGTGGTTTAAGGGAAAAAGAATTGGAAAAACAAAGCAAGCAAACTTAGTTTCTCAAGATAAGTCAAATCAGATACTAGAAACACCATTTGATGATACAACTACATCTAAACAACTTAGAAATATAGAAAGAGAAATGATTAGTAACATTTGTGCAGAAGTAATGCGAATGATAAAAGATAAGGATGGAAAAGGACAAGTGCATGCCGATCCGGTTCAATATGTAGGAACATATGTTCCTTCTTCTTGTTATAGCATTTTAAGTAATTATTTTGCTTATTAGATTATAGACACCAACACAACAAATCATGAGTCCTTTTATTGAAATACTACATAATGTCAATCATTTAGCCAAACCCATACCAATTAAACTACCATATGGAAGAACGATACATGCTGATAGAGTTGGATCTATCAACATTACACCATCACTTACGCTTGAACATGTATTCTTTGTACCTCAATTTACACACAATCTCTTATCAATTTGTAAACTTATCAATGATCAATATTTAATAGTTAGAATTGATCGATTCCAATGTAAATCTTAGGACCTAAATGATAAAAAAGTAGTTGCCAAAGCAAAGCTACTAAATAGATTGTATGTTCTTCAATTAGAAAGCCATAATTTAGCTATAAATTCAGTTGATTCTATGAAATTGTTAGCACATTGTAATCAAACTCTATCTACCAATAAAGGTCATATAGACCTAATATAAGCTCGGTTAATACATGTTTCTACTTCAATGCAACAACATTTAGATGTTTGTAAGCATGAAAATTTGAATAATTTCTTCTACCATACATGTCAAGAAGCGAAATTCCATAGAATTCCATTCCAAAGAAGTGTTAATTTGTCTACTTTTTCATTCCAATTATTTCGTTTAGATGTTTGGGGACCATATAATATCCCTTCCATAATTGGAGCTAAATACTTTTTAACTACAATGGATGATTATTTAATATCCACTTTGACGTATTTGCTTTATCATAAGTCGCAAGTTCCCACAACTCTAACACAATACTTCAAATATTTGTCTAATCAATTTGATATAGTTCCAAAGAAAATTAGAACAGATAATGGTACAAAGTTTATGACGAGTGTTTAATAAAGCCTATTTCACAATCTAGGAATTATTCATCAGCATAGTATGGTGTACACACCACAACAATATGGGAAAGCAAAAAGAAAACACAAACATCTATTGAATATTTCTAGAGCATTACGAATTCATGTACATTTGCCTAAGAAATTTTGGGGTGAATGTATACTAACAGCTACTTATCTTGTAAATAAGATGCCAATGTTGAATATGAACCGGAAAACTCCATTTGAAAAACTTTTTGGCAAACCTCCTTCATATGATAATCTAAAAGTACTACGATGACTTTGTTATGCTCATAACAATTTGCCTAGACAAGATAAATTTTATTACAGAGGGATCTATTATATGTTCATAGGATATGAATTTAGACAAAAGGGATATAAAGCATTTGACATAGACAAACAATGGATTTTAGTAAGCCATGATGTTCAATTCTTTGAAAACATATTTCCTTACAAAGATGTTAATCCTCAATCTATTTCATGCGATTCTATCATTCAAGTTGATCATGTTCCTTTATCCACTTCTCAACCTAGTAGTTGTTCGAACAATGAAGATTGTCTTGCTAATGATACTGATAGTGTTCCTCTTGGATTAGATATAGCTATTACTACATCTTTAAGAAAATAAACTAGAAATCATAAAACTCCTTGGCTTAATGATTTTGTTCATACAATCCATAACGATATAATAGATAATCATAATACTTCTTCTATTCTTATCCTTTGTTTGAAAAAAAAATACATTTTCTTCTTTTTCACATGATTATGTTGCTTCATTGGCTAATGTACTTGCAATTTAAGAGCCTACTCGTTATTTAAAGGCTATTAATCATAAAGAATTTACAAATGCAATGCATGATGAACTTATTGCATTAGAATTAAATGACATTTAGGATTTGACCTACTTACCCAAAGGTAAAAAAGCTATTAGATCTAAGTGGATTTACAAAATAAATATAGGGTAGATGGTAGTATTGAAAGGTATAAAGCCAAGCTTGTTGCAAAGGAATTTACTCAGGTCAAAGGACAAGATTATAATGAGACATTTTCTCCTGTGGCCAAGCTAAGCACTGTCAATGTCCTATTCACTGTTGCTACTACTAAAAATTGGAATCTTCATTAGATAGACATCAACAATGCATTCTCACATGGGCATATCAATGAGGAAATCTATATGAATCCTCTAGAAGGATGTGAAAAAGCAATTGTAAACCAAGTGTGCAAACTCAAGAAATCATTTTACTGATTAAAAGAAGCATCTAGATAATGGAATATTAAACTTTTGAATTTTTTAATTAGATAAGGTTTCAGTCAATCCAAGCATGATCATTCCTTATTCATATTAACATCTAATGCTAGAACTGTCATAGTTCTTTTGTATGTGGATGATATGTTGATTACAGGTATAGATGAAAAGGGAATTTCTAATCTCAAGCAAGCTTTAGATTCAAAGTTTTCTATTAAAGATCTTGGTTTCACTTGGTTCTTCCTGGGTTTGGAAATTTGTAGAATAGAACAAGGTTCATTAATCAATCAACGAAAATTTATTCTTGATGTTATTAGCTCAATTGGGTTATCTACTGCAAAGCCAACACGAACACCTTTGCTAAGTGGGTTTAAGGCCAATAATACTTCTAGAGACTTGTTGGATAATCCAACATTCTACCAAAGACTTGTTGGGAAACTGTTATACATCACTCTTACTAGACCAGATATAAGCTTTGTTGTCTACTGGTTAAGCTAGTTCCTTTCACAACCACGTATTTCGCATCTTGCTGCTCTATTTCATTTGCTCAAATATCTCAAAGGAACATTTTCCACTGGTTTATTCTATTCCGCAACATCTTCATTGAATTTATATGGATTTTCTTATTCATATTGGGCTACTAGTGTTGTTAATCAAAAATCCGTTTTTGTTTATTGTATCTTCCTTAACAATTCATTGGTTTCTTGGAAGACTAAGAAATAGTCAACAGTTTCAACTTCAACAACTAAAGTAGAATATCGAAGCATGGCTGCAACAATTAAAGAATTTCTTTAGATTTCCTACATTATGAGATATTTGCAATTACCTACTCCTTCGCCTATACAATTATTTTATGATAATCGCTCCACTTTATTGATTGCATTTAACCCATGTTTACATGGATGAACCAAGCATGTTGATATGGATATTCATTTTGTACGAGATCATATGAAATTTGGTTTATTGCAACCTCAACATGTTTCTTCTTCAACTCAAGTTGCAAATATACTTACCAAGTCTATTCATTAGCCTCAATTTATTCATTTATGTTCTAAGTTGGATATGTTCTAAGTTGTATCTTTGGGTAGATCCAACTTTAAGGGGGGATGTGAAATTATTATTAATAATTGTAGTTAAGATTGTGCCAAGTAGCAATATTAGATTATGCCAAGTGGCAATATTAGAATAGAAAGGTAATTAATATTATTGTTATACTATAAATAGAAACTATACTTCATTTCCATTTTTTATTAACCAATTCATCAAGAAATAAAGAGCATTCTTCATCTTTGTTCTAATTGTTCTTGAACCAAATTCACACATATACATTCGTTACAATACTTCTTGAATCAAGTTCTCACAAATTGAAATGGAAATAATTGAAATATGTATATAGGAGATTTCACATTTAGGACACAAGAACATAAAACCCCACTTGATAGGATATAATTGTAATTTACCAACACTTTAACCGAAAACAAATTTGTTAGAGAAACTTATGACTTAACAAGAATGACCATCTACATCATGTTTGTGTTCACTCATGACCCTCACTAAGCAACCACCTCTTCACAGTTCACACAACTAACATATACCATCGTGTAATATCTAACCAAAACCACTAAAACCACGTGTATAAGATGCATAAAAGTTAAATTTCACCAAATCTTATTTTTCGTGAAATTACATTTAGATATTGAATGCTGCATTTATTCTCTTGACCTTCAAGTATGGAACAGCAAAATTCCTACCCTCCAACTTATGGTTGGAGCCAATTCAATCCCAAAATTATTGTTGTAACCAATTATGATTCGCCCTCTCTCCTTCTAGGTTTTTTGCTTCAAGAAAACCTAAGGGCAAATGGTCAAAATATTTGATCGATCTAACCGCCACTAGGCTACGTGTTTTAAGAGAAAGTTTTGATTTAGATCTAAAGTTTACAACTATTCTATTATTAAAGAATAATAATCACATTATAGTGTTACTTCTTTTCAAATTTTTTGTTTATCATCTTGATATGGGATTTTTCTCAACTAAAGTCCTAGTTTCATTCTATAATTGTACAAAAATTCTTTTATGAGTTAATGTCACCCATTTTTATTGAGAAAATGAATTTGTTTTCAAATTAGATGGTTGAATCTCCATTTCTTTTAATGTATTTACCAGTACTATATATACTTGAATCTCAATGTGCTTTGAACGATTATAATTCTAACTGGACAAATAAACTAATTCGACTCTTGAATTTTTGGGATGGAAGAAATAAGTTCTTTAACATAGTAGCAACACACTAGAAGTGATAAATTTGGACAAAACTCTGACCACGTGTTCCTCCATGTACTTCAGGTTTAGTTTCTAAGTTATAAAAATAATTTCAAGTACATTTCTTAAAGTATTAGTGAAATATAAATACATCTTTTAAACTTTTGAAATATAATTTCATCTTATAATTTTTTAAAATATACATTAATTCCAACATTGTTGTTAAAACCCAAAATCGTCGTTAGAAGAATAATGAAGTAAAATTTTTGGGCATTAACAACAATTCAAAAGATACATGTATATTTTCTAAATTTGAAAAGATTAAAGTTACATTTTATAAATTTATAGGGTATATCCGTATATGATTAACGATGTGGAGAATGCATTTCGAATTCCCCTTAGTTTCATTAGTACGTGTCCTATCAAATTTTATCCTAATCTGAAGTGTCGATGAGGGAATTAATCAAATGGCAGACTCCGTGAACCAATTTGGCATCCAGTCCAGCGCAAACATGCATGGTGTGTTTTTTCCTCTGATTCCCACGCACATGCACGTTGGAATTGGATAAGATCTAAGTCCACATGGCATGGATGTGGATGTAGCCAATTCTATAAGGGGTGACCCATTCATGAGGACCATCTTAATGATAGCCTCTCGCCTCTCTGTGTATTGCCAAAAACAGGGGATGCAGAGAACATGAAACTTCTCATGATCTTACTACAAATATTCACTTATACTCTCAATACTAAGTATTTAAATAATTGCATTAAATGGTTTCATGCAATAAATTATTGTCAACTTACCGACAGTAGTTGTACATTTCTACCTACTTTCATATGTCAATCACATTTTTTAGGCTACCAAAGTTTCCCAAACGTTACTATATTTGATTGGCTTGTGTGTTGTGTGTGTATTTGTATTCCTATTTCCAATTTTAAACTTATGGATAACATGGTCTAAAATCACAAAATTGTCTCCTTACTTATGACAAGACGCGTATTGAGGGCCTTAACCTATTTTTTTTCTGTCCAACTTTGTCTTTATACTTGGATTGACACAAATATAATTGCTTGAATTGATCTAAATTGAACACTTCTTCACTCCATTATAGGTCCTGTGTGGATACAAATGAAAAATGTGAAATTTTATATTTCTGTTTAGAAACTTTATAAAAAAGAGAAAAAAAAAAAAAAAAACCTCCCTTACATCACTTTTAAAAAAATTATAGTTACCCGGATTGTTTAAAAAATATAGATAAATATTTCTTTAGGAACACACTTTCCCACATTTTCCATTTCAGATATAATACAACATCATTGCTATGACAGGAACAATCCGTCCAACCTTTAATCAATTTCAGTACCATTTAGCTCGATTCGATGTCTCATCATATCAACTAAAAATCTGATATACGAAATTTTATTGCAAGTAGATGTTTTTAAGTACATACTGGATAGCTATACAAAAACTTGAAATATTTCTTCTCTCTTTATTGTTTTCATCTGTAGTATAGTCATAAGATAGATATTGAAATAAAGCGCCACCTGACCTGAGCGTGCATGGAGAGGGAATCACCAGGCTGGCAATGGCACTGGCACTGGCACTGAGCCTACTGTTCTGCCCCCACTGGGCCCATCACGTGTTCACTGTTCACCAGTCACCACCGCTTGATTCGCCTTTTTAGCTTTGACTTTCTTTATTTTTGCATTATTGGAACGTGCATTTTGCACTTGCCATTTTAAATCCATTTTACACAGTATATACATATAAAGTACAGTGGAAAATGTAAATAATCCCCAGCTAAAAGTTGACTCTATGCAGATAAGGTATATCCTATTTTAACATTCCATAAATTCTGATTTTAATTTTTTTTAACTGAAATAGTAAACTTTTTTTTTAAGTTATCAACCTATTTAAAATTTAAGTATATTAAAGCATAATTTATAACTTCAGGAGTATATTTACATTTAAATCAAAACTTAAGATTTATTTACATTTTTCCACAATCAAATCAGCCAATAATATCTAAATATGTACTTTTTTTCCAAGTTATAATTGAATGGAAAGATTAAAAATTGATACGTGTACACATATTTCATCACAGTTATATTTTATTATTTTAATGATAATTTATAAAATGAAATCTTCAAAATATTAAAATTTAAGATTTATAAAAACAAATTAGTGCCGATGCAAACGCAAAGGCCATGAAACCTACTAGTATCTATAAATGATTTCATCAAATTGAGCAAACAAAAGCAGAGAAAAGGGAAATTTCAATAAAACTTTTCCAGTATTTCACCGGCCATCTAGTTCTACTGGTTGAAATTGAAAGCATCTTATTTTGACTCTCTGATGATGAACACCACCTTCCAAATTCCAATGCGACTAATTTTTGTGTATGTTTTTTCAGAAGAGATATGTATAAAGGGGAAAGGAAAAATAATATTATACTTTTCTTATAAAATAAAATCCTAAAAACCGGGTAATGATATAGTGATCTCAAGAATACTAATACACTTGAATTGAGTGTTGAAGATGTAATTTTAGGGAGAATTAAAATTGTGTATCAAAAATCTAATTTTATATCGACACTCTAAAATTGAAGCTTCAATATCCAATTTTAGAAAAGAAGATTGAGAATGGTTACAACTTGATGAAATCGAGTGCTCAATGCCCTATTTTATACAACTCAATAAAACTAGGTATTTATTTCCACCCTTGAAATTGGTATTCAAGACTTAATTTTAGTTGACTTAAAATTAGGTTTTCAATACCCAATTTCAAGTGTAGTATTTCTAAAATTATTTTCATAACAAGCCTAATTTTGGGGATTTCTTAGAAAATATAATAGTATTTTCCTTTTCCCGTTTTTAGAATTAATTCTATACTTACTTATACATACATACATATATTAAAAACGATATCTATTACCTACAATTGGTGGTAGAAAGTGGAGGATGGTGAAGATAGTAGTAGAGGATAACTAATATAATGTATTACTTCATATCCAAGTATACATTTTAATTGTAAGATTATGCATAATATTAAGGATTCCATTAAGTGTGATGTTAATGTTCTAAGAAAGTCTTTATTTTTTTAAGGATTTTTTTTACTTTATCTCTAATATTATATTTAGTATATAATAATCATCTATAGTGGAATTGATAAGAATGAAATTCGAGATGGCAAGCAATGGAATTGTTAAATCTATTTCTATATTATATTTAATTATAACATATTTAAACAAATGTTTACATAATGGTATTTATCAAATTTAACCTTAATTTACGAATGTAATGAATACACATTAATGCTCAAAGTTTCTTAAGAATTTTTTAAAATTTTTATTAATTCCATTCTACTATCAAATTTTTTAATTTTTAGCGAAAATGACTAATAATAACAATAATAGTAATAATAAAACAACTTTTTGGGTCCTTCTTTGCAAGGAGCTCCACTCATTAAAGAAGCACCCTAAAATGTCGATGCTTGGTATGAAGTATCGTGCCAAATGCCCGGCAATGCAATACACATGTTCTAATAACCCATCTCGCATAGCACACTTGTGCTATAACCTTGCTTAATACTTACACAGCGTGTGGACAAGAATAAGACATGGCGTGATCCAAATGCAATACATAGACACGACTCACAAGAAAACATACACAGAGACGTGCATCCAACATGTCGTGTTGACTCAGCTGTAACTACAGTATAAAGGTACCAAGTACAGAGAGCAAGACTTAAGATGCGTATGAGATGACCGTCAGATCCAGTAACTGGGGGGATCGAGGATAGCTCTTAACGCAGAAACTAAAAAATAGAATAGACTCCGTTCAAGATGCAGATACCATAACCATAAGTATTCCTACTTTTAGTTATGAGTAATTTCGAGTTTTAAATTTTTTTTTTTCTAATTTTGTATTTATATTTAAAAATAATATATGACATAATGTGTTAAAGTACTAAATTTTCTTTTTAAAAAAATTCTAAACATTAAATTACTTAAATCCAAAAAGTTCAAACATTTTATGTAATTTTTTTCCGACTTCCTTCACTGCCAGGGGCAGGTGAGGCTGGAAGGAGGTCAGATCTGTGTGGAAAAAATTCATTAAAAAATAAAAAATTATATATATATTATGTATATTTCAAGAATAAAATATAATTAATTATTAGACATAAGTAAGTGAAAATATATAAAAAAAGTTTTAAACAAAAGGTTATGGGTTCATTTTTATGAATGTCATTATACCTATTTCTGTTTTTTAAATTGTATTTATTTATATGTTATTTAAATGGAATTCTCTCTTTTTTAAAATCTTTTTTACAATAATTAATAATATTAAATATCATTTGATGCAAAATTTAACTAATAAATTCTCTTGAATTACTATTTATTAATTAACTGCATATCATAAATAATAATTACACTATTAATATTATAAATATTTTGATATCATCACATAAAGTATGAATAAATAATAATAAGCATATATAACTTAATGAATTTTATTTATAATTAATATTATGAAAATGAATATGAATTATTGAACGATCAAAGACTAATAACTTTTATAGCAATACTAATAATATATTCTTATAGAGTCATTGTTAAAAAAAAATAATACTTATATCTATATTATTTTGCTTTTTCTACTTTACTTATAATTATCTATTTAAATATCTTTATGTGTTGTATTCTTAATAATAACAAAATTTACATAAATTTTATATACTAACTTTTTTAATAAATTGATGGGTATATTTCACCTTCAACTAAAGATGAATGCTTGCAATTTTGAAATTTATTGAAAATGTGTTAGTTACTGAATCCACTTCGGATGAAGACTTACGTTTCCAAAGGAAGAGGAGTTATAAGAATTATAACAAAAAAAATAATGAAAAATTAAAAAATAATAATTAAAAATAAGAAAAAGGTTAATAAAATTTATATGTACCCTAACTAATAATTATCTTAGCCAACTAGTTTATAATTAATCAAAAACTAATATATTTTTAAAATTGATAGAAAATTTAATGTACTAAATGAAAATTATCTTTTTGTAAGATATTGAAAATATTGAAAACTTCTATCAAATAGAAGGAAAGAAAAAAAAAAGTTAACTTAAATAGAAAAATAAATAAATGTTGAAAACTAAAAATGTACTTTATTTAAAAAATTAAAATTTTCTTCTTATTAAATATAAAAAATGTTGTGAGTATATATATATATGATTATGAATAATTTTAATATTAACAAAAATATTATAAATCCAATTTTAATATTAACATATACATAGAGCCTCCCATTTCCATAATTCTACATCCGCCCTGTCCAACACATACTGCCCACGATTGGGTCATCAAGCAATCTCCTTAGCAAAGGAGATTTGAGATAGTCTCATGGAAAAATCATGCGTTATATATGTCATTACTTATTAAACCAAGAAGACATACAATAAAGTTTAACACTTACGGCAAATGCCCAAATGCAACATCTAAAAGAGATATCAAATGTGATTGGGAAGCTGGAATTTGTTAGAGATGCCTTAACTAATAAATAACAATTCTGTCTCTTTCCAATAATTGCGAATGCCTGAGGTTTTATTTTGCCAGGGGGAAGAAAAAGGGAAGGAATTGTTTCTATGGGATCTTTTTTTTTTTTCTCATCCCAAAATGGAGAAAAAGAAAAGGGAAATGAAAAAAAGAAATTGCAATTACCAATTTATCTTTCCTTATTTCTTATTTTTCCTTCTTTTTTATATTTTTTATACTTATTTTGGTAATTTTAAGTTATGCTTATTTTATTTTCAGCTATAATAAAGATTTCTTCCATGTAATGTTTCAAAACCTATAGCACGATAACTCACCGGTTCTACTACTATTAATGACACACAAGACTCTTAACTTGCTTAATCATAATCAATCAAATAACCTATCAACCACATTCGTGTAGCAAAATAAACTCCCTAGTATTTACTATAATCATCCTTCTTAAAATAGGATTTGACAATTATAAATAAAATAACAACTACAACTCCTCCAATATATTATTAGTCTTCTCAACATAGACTAAATCTTGCAACTACTCTTAGATAACTTCTCTAATCTTCATAATAATAATAATAATCTAGTTACTTTTCATTATGATTGTAGTCCACCCCTAACTTAACGTAAAAGAAAATATCATCTGAACCTACAACTAAAAAAAAAAAAAAGTTCCCATGAGAGATGAGTTAATACCCAAAACATGTTACCCACAAACACACATGCATAAGAAACACATATAAGATTCACATACATTCATATGCAATAAAAAAATATCAAACATGTTATTATCTTTACCTTAAGTCCATCAAACAACACAGAAATTCTCATAACTCTACACACTATAATTAATAGAAGTTTTATTAATATTTATATAATTCTATACTTTTGAGATATTGCCACTACTAGTGTCGATACTACGGTGTTAGGAACTGCTACTTTTGGCCTCAACACTCATGATTTATCTTAAACCCACGTAGATCATTTCAATGTGCAATTTCACTAGGGACGGTATCACATAAAGTTCATCGGGGTGCTCTATAGGAATTTACCACTACTAGCCTTTAAGCTAAGTCAAGTACAAGCAATAATCAATTCATTATCCAAGTATTGTTTAAATTCATTTTAATACTATACTACTAAACACAAACCACAAACAGGTTAGTCACGTACCTAAAGAAATCGTTCCAAGTTTATTGAAATGGCAACCATGAACCTTAATATAACCTGTTATATATAAAGAACTAACTTAGTACTAACTTTCAAATCAGTATAGGTTCATCTAGTTCGTAACTCTAAGTGTTAGTTAATAATTCCCTTTCCTAGTTACTTTAGTTAAGGTGTATGTATGTATGTATGTTTTTTGGATTTAAGAAAATTCAAGAAAAAGGGAAGAAGAAATATTTTGAAAATGTTATAAAGTAACATGACCATGTATAGGTGCAAGGATAAGAATACAGTTTTATACATGGCTATATACTTTTTTATGCATGAAAGTCTTTGGACACACCTAAGTATATGACCATATAGCTAGTTATGTACTTCAACATGGTTAGGGACATAACTATGTACCTAGTTGTGCACTACGTGTTTCACAGTTTCCCTTCACTTTCACCATAAGGAAGTACACAGCTATGTACCTTGGTCATATACCCATCTAAATTCACAAATTGCATCGACTTTCTTCTTAATTCATCCCTTTTCCATCCTAACCTTCATCAATCTCTTTTATACCTCCAATTCATTAGAGAAAATTTTCTAAATTACAAAATTAAACATAAAAAAGCAACTTACTTGGTTAAATTGCTCAATTAATCCTAAGATTACTTCAATCACCGACATTCCCAAATCTGCTTATCCTAATCGCATCCACACT
The DNA here is from genome assembly GCA_037954665.1 of Laguncularia racemosa. NCBI lineage: Eukaryota > Viridiplantae > Streptophyta > Magnoliopsida > Myrtales > Combretaceae > Laguncularia > Laguncularia racemosa. The sequence goes on from JBBMOL010000036.1 coordinate 4,963,954, forward strand.
ATAACAAAACTCTATTTTTAAGTCAAATATTCACTAACACAGGAGAGCATACCACAATTCAAACTAGATTAACACTTATCTCTTGAATTTCACATGTTGAGTTAATTAGTAGAGACTTTTAGATCGTTTGTTTGATTGTTGTCTTGAGAGAAAAATACAACTCAATAAAAGAGGAGAATAGGGTTTTGTAAGGGCTTAAATAGTCTAGATTCAAAAAGTCTAAAATGTCATTTATATAACAGGAATATTATCTAAATATCCTGTTAAATAAAATTGTTTTCTTTTCTTATTTTTCAGTATTTTACATTTCGTTTTTCTTTCCCTTCATTATCCAAACATATTGAAAGGAGTCAAATATTCCCACAATTCCTTCCCTTTATGTCCTTTCCTTCTATAATCTTCCCTTCCATATTTTTTCCCTTGTGCCAAATAAAGCATAAAGATCTTAGGAGCTTATTTTTATGTCAACACTCTAGGTTAAGAGTATAATCTTTATGGCAATAGTGTTGATATATATTTGGAAATTGTATTTTGTGGATCTAATTTTATGTCAAATTGTTTTATTATGGTAGATATTGAGCCAAATAACGAAATACTTTATTCTTATTTTTTCTCTCTTATAGCACCATCTTAAAATGCTAATTTGTGTGAATATTAAGCACGCTAGATTAGGTCACATCCAGTAAAATGAAATTGATAGATTAGCTAGAGAAGACTTTCTATGGCACCATAAATAATATGGAATTATCTACATGTGAATTTCATCTTACTAGTAAATCAACAGGAAAGGTTTTTTACAAGGAACCCAATCCACTTATGCTTGATTCATTCTCTTTGCCCCCTTCACATGGAATTTCCCTGCCTAGATCAAGTGATTTACAAACTACATTTCTTAAAACTTGAATACCATAAATTGCTTGAGCATATATATGAAGCTTCAAAGCATTGTGTCTACGTAGACTCGTCTAAGCACCAATTGGTTTTGTTTTACATTCAATAGTGTAAAAGTTTCGATTTTGTAGTGCTGATTTCTTAATTTCTTAGGTACTGCGGACATGAGATATTGTAGCTCGATTAGTCGATTTTGTAGAAAATCACTAAATAGAAGGTAAAAAATTTAAGGCTTGATGCTAAGGCAAGCTAAAAATCGTCATTTTTGGTGAAAAATAAAATATATACATATATATACTTATTATATGGAAATAAATCTTAACTTTTGTCCTCCCAATTTAGATCATTTTACGATTCCAACATTGAGATTGCTTATATTTTTTGAACTGCCTTATGGGCTGTGGAGTTATATATATATTTTTTATAATATTAACTTTTGATTATATAGGACTGAGATAATGTAAAAGATCCAAATCCTACTTATATTACACGTTTAAAAATGTTTAAGATTTAATATCACTTTTCAAAACGTCCGGTATTTAAATAGCAAAATATATCAAACTTTAAGAATTTTCAATATATCCTCTCTCTCTAATATCATCAGATTGAAACATAAGGCCAAGCCCACCAATTTTATTCGTTCGTATCTGCTACTGCAGTCGAATATATATATATATATAGTCTCTATCAGTATTACCTTAACGTGTTACCATATAAAAAGACAATATTAATTAAATTGTTCAGATATTTTATAATGATTTCGTACATGACTTTGCAAAAAATCCAATATTTGTTTATGAATAAGGGTCCAAAAGAGGTCCCTATGCAGAATCAATCAATAATCGAATCCTTATCCGTAATAGGTTGAATCGAAAGCAACGATTGATTCTCATATGTGATATGAAACAGATAAGTCAATTCAATAATCTATCGTAGGGACCATTCAAAATGATAATGCGTTTGAATAGTTACTGTGTATGTGAGTTATATACTAGTGGCCGAGGTATACGCATAATGGAAACGTCTCTCTGAAAATGAAGTTGCCAAAGAGACAACGTTGTATTGTGCTTGTGGGGATCAGCTCCTCCTTCTTTCTTTATTTAATTTGCTAGGGCCTATGATTTTTGGCATGACGCCACAATAGCGTATCGTTTCAACTTTCAACACAACCAGCAACATGACTAAGGGGAACAAAAAGAAAATTCAAATTGATATGTTATATAATACAAAAAAATATGATCATAATACAAATAACACAATTATAATGTTGAATAATTATTTATAATTTCTATTCATTATTACATACTTTTAGCACAGATACAAATTCTCCATCTAATTTTTAGTACATATGTGTGTTTTTTTAAACTCTAAACTCCTTTAAAAATATATTTTGTATAAACACTAAACATTTAGTATTATTTTTTCACTTATTTACAGTTTGCCATCCTTTTCAACTTGCAACAACGATGGGTTATGTAGCTTCCACATTACCTCCTATTTTAATACACATTCTATAAAATGTCGCGCTGAAAACGTTCTGAGGAGGCCCTTTTTGTTCAAAGCTTGCAAATATGAAGAAAGTGCAATAGTAGCTGTAATATTCAACTTAACGAAGTAGAAGACTGTCTTGGACAATTTATTCATATATATATATATATATATATTTCCCGATATTATACAATTTATTCTTTGATAATATCCAAGCACCATGTCCTCTTTTTCTTTCATGTGTTTTTTTTTTTTTAAGATTATCGATCTTTTATGTTATTTAATTAAATAATTGTATGATATAATAAATTTTATGATACTTTCATATTTAATCCTTGTATACCTATTGCGGATACATATGTGCTAGTATCTTGATCTTGAATTATGGTGAAGACTCCAGAGATGGCTTTCAATAAGCCCCACAATCACATGACTTCGGTGGATGCAAAAGCTATTATCGCCTCTTATATACACACTTCCACTAATTTTAGAGAGCAATGATGACAAGGACCGAATTTTATTCCCTATTACCCTCCAATATGAAAATTATCGAACTACATAAAAAATAATAATAAATAATAAATTTAAAAAAAAAAGAAAAAAGAAAAAGAACCATTTATCATTATCAAAGTCCACGAGAACGGTCCTTCCGGACTGTATGTTCGGAGAAAACATCGTGGGAATTTTCAACTCAAAATAGTATCCGAACACTTTTTATAATGTATTTATAAAAAGAGGAGCATCCATCCTACTCCGTCTCACAACAATAGTAACACAATCATACCATATAGATCAAGTTTATTTTCCCTTTCTTTTTTCTATTTGTGCTGCACTGGCTATTATTTCATGACATTTTATATAATTGAAATCTCATATAAAATAAATAAATAAATAAAAATTATCCTATAACTCCTAATTTTAATTTCAAAAGATTACTCACCTTCCATTCATGCAGTAATTTTATTTTTTTTTCAACTATTGAGGGAAAGGGAAATTAACATTACGTTTGGATGGATAGAAACGACTTGAATTAAAATGAAACCAATAGAAATAATGTGTTTGCTAAATTAAATAGAGGGTGGAAATGGGTTGAAAAAAAAGGAAATAAATGGAAATATTTCCACTTTGAAGGTTACTTCTTTTCTCTCTAAAATAGAAAGAAACGAGTGAAAATAAGTGAAAATAAGATACAATTACAAAACTATTCCTTATAATAATATTAGTCAAAATAACAATAAGGGTAATTTTGTCAAATACTAACCTTGTTTTCCTTCGTTTCTTTCCATTTCTTCACAATTTAGCAAACAAAAAATTAAAATTACACTTCATTCCATTTCCATTTTATTCTTTTTCTTTCTTTCTTTTTCTATTCATTTCCTCTTTATAAAAAAATGGCCAAACACACCGTAAACCTGATTAGCCATCTATACAATAATTTAAAAGATAAAAAAGAAAGAAATCATTATGAGTGTAAAGTGCATGGGTTTCTACCTCATCCTTTTCTGAAAGTTGCTTCAGGTTGTTGCATTAATGGCCCATACATATCTCCTTTTAAGGCCACTGCACGTGAAGCAGCCTCTTGGATCGGTTCCTACTGTCTGGCCCAGGAAATAATACGAGTATCATCAACATAACTCACATATGATAAGGGATCGAATATTGGAAGCAAAATTTCTAATTTATTTTATTTCTATTTGAAACACCATTCTCTTACTTTACTTTGAGATTAAGACATTAAAATTCCAATAAATTTAATAAAATTTACTATATTTATAGTAAAAAATACACAAGAAACGCTACCAAGAAACTCCTATGTTTTCCTCTCTTTTTTTTCATTTTATAACCATATTTTTATTTTTCTCATTTCAAGATCTAGATTTTAAAAAAAAAAAGTAAAAATAGGGTCCCACTTACTCTTCATCACTACTAAGTTTACATTCACTAAGATGGCATCCTATTTTGACTCTTCTCTAAGTTAGGTCCTAAAGTATGATTAAAAAAAATTCAAAAGTCAATGGGCCGATCACCATGCCGTTTGACATGGTAAATTGTAGTAACTGAAATTTTTAATAATTTTAATATAATATTATAACGTAAAAACCAAAGTTAAGAATGAGGATTTTAGAAAAATTGAGCAATAATTTGGATATTTTACAAAAATGAGTATTTAAGCTTCAATTCACCTAACATTTCCCTCTTTTGTCATATATACAATAAACAACGAGAATACTTGAAGACACTTTCTACAAAAACCTAAAGGCAACTAAGGGAAAACGGCATGGTTCAATTTCATTTACAAGAGATAAGGATTTTATACAAGAATTTCAATTACGATTATTAGATTTAGAACTTATATAAATATTGTATGTGCATCAAAATTAAAATAAACGACAGGACAAGACTAGCATCACAATCCACAGATTAAAGACTCGACTCGTAGAAATTCCAATGTAAGTATTCTAATTTATGTTAATTGAGGAGAAATTACATGTTTTAAGATTAAGTAAGCCTAGGAATAAAAAGAATCAAATTTAGGAAAAACTGGAATAAAGAAATTAAGGTTTATGAGAAATTACCGAGAGATACACGACCTTCCAATATGGCTATGTTTCGATCGTGTTGAACACGAGACATACCGAGAGATACATGGCCGTGTTCTGACCATGTTGAATGCAAAGCATATCGAGAGATACATGGCATATCTACATGATCGTGCTCTAGCTGTGTTTAAACCAAAACTCACCGAAAGATACACAACCTTTGACACAGTTGTGTATTAGCCCGTGTTGAGCTACACAAGCTCCAACATGGCCACATTGAGAGAAATATAATTTCATTGTATGTCTATTTAACTCATAATTAAGCTAATTTCTACACAACCTAGATAATTAGTAAGACATTGGATGACCTAATAGACTTAGAGAAATTAAGGGAATTAGATTAATCTTAGATTAATACTAAGAATTGATCATTATTGCAATTACAGATGTCATATTAGCTTTAAGTCCAACACCAAAAGTGCATAAGATTAGGACTTAAGGTACATATAACTTATGTGTTGTTTTGTGTTTGTTTAAGTTAGTATATGTGTTGAAATCGATTAAGTTGAATGATTTAGCTTAAGTGTTTAAGTTGCATGCTGTATGTACTTGGCTTGGCCTAGTAGTCCATATTAGCAGATTCCTAGGGAGTACCCCAATAATCATTGTGTGACGTTGTCCTTAGTGGAATCGTGCTTGAAAATAATCTGGGTTGAATATTGGATTAAGTGTTTAAGTGAACACGGGTGTAGTGCTTATAGTAGTAGTTCCCATTACCTAGATTAAGTGACTTAAGTGAATATGGGTATAGGGCCCATAATGGCAATTTCCATTACCAAGTTTAAAGGTTAAATGATTATAAGTATAGAGCCTATAGTGGTAGTTTCCATCATCGATTCTTGTTCCAATATGTTAAGTATGTTAAGAGGATCATGAATATCTTATTATTGCTTATGGACTTAAATTGTATTATGAAACAGTGCATGTGTTTAATATTGCATAATGCATGTGATACCTATTCGTGTTTGTTCATGCGTATGTGTTTGTGTTATACGTATTGGACATTAACTCCCCCTTTAGGGAATTTTTTTTTTTTTATGCAAGTATTGAGGGTGTTGATAACATAGAAAGAAATCTAAGAGTAAAAGAACCAGGAAGGGAGGAAGAGAGTGATTATCGCTACTATTATGGAGAGTAGAACTTAGAATAACTTTGTTATTTGATTGGAACAAATAATGGTTTTCTAGAGAATATGTAATTAGAATTTTATAAACTTCCGCTACATTAAATATTCATTATGTATTTATGTTAAATTGGTTTCAAGGTTGAAGGATGGATTGAAATGTTTTCATATTATGATGTCATTATTGTAGATAATAAATGAAAATTTGCAAGAATTATAAGATTAAGAGGTATCAGAGTTTACTAAAACTTTAACGTGTTCTTATATGATTAAGGACATGTGACGAACAGTAGCATAACCCAAATTTCAAGGCATTACATAAATAGATTAGCATAAATTTAAAATAAAGATTCACCGATAACCACTACATGCTTGAAACACCAAATGCACAATTTTCCTATCAATTTCAAGTACACTAAGCTTTTATTCCAAGTTTGTTATGTACAAAATTTATTTATATTCATCAATGTTCTTTTTTTTTTTGGTTCCCTATGGATGTGTATAGAATATCTAAAATGTCTTAATAAAATTCAAAATATCCTGAAACCTCTAACCTAGAATATAGTCCAAGGTATGAGCTTTAGGCCTGTTCTTGAATTAGGTTACAGTTCATACTCTTATCCTGCCGTGTAAAAGCATGTTCCATAAACTTCGAGTCAAAACCTAATAATTACCATTATCGAACTAGCCATGTTGGGTTAATCTGGTTTCAACATATACACATAAATTGCATTTTTATTTGGTATTATCTGAATACTCAAGAAAAGTGTTGCACAAAAGCTCAAGTTGAAATTTCGTCTGCATTACTTCCGTCTACTTATGTGGTCGCATCACCCATATATATATATATATGAATAGACTTGCTCGACAGACAAATGAGATGCGATGAAAATGAGGAATATCTGAGTACTTGCTGTGGCTATAATTGGAGAATGGAGATTTAGCCTCGTATTAAAGAGATATTTCATCCTGATTATTATTGGATAAAGACACCTAAAAACAAGGAGGCATACAGTACACAATCTATATGTACCAAAAGATACATTAACTGGTATAATTTTAAAAGCAGGATGTTTTAAATGAAGAGTTTATGTGTAGATTTCCTGTTCAGATTTGTTGAAAGAAGTATTAAAGACTGTTTATGTGTCGTGCATCAGTGAATTCAGCATTATTCCAATTTCCATCCCCAAAAACCAAGCTTCAAATTCGATCAAGGCCCGGTCTTGTAGCTATCAGGAACAACAACCTTGAGGAGGGGGTGTGTATTCTTGTTTCTGCTTTAGGATGTTTTTCTTCACAGTGCTGGACCCTTCTTCCAACAGACTAGGAATTTGCATAATCTACATAGAAAGAACAGTTATCTTAAGTTGACGTCAGGCTCTGAATTTTCATAGTAACATATTGTGCCCAATAGCATGCCTTTCCTCATACAGTATTCAACCGCCCTTCATGTATATGCTTACTTTATCCCTGAACTAGACATTACGTATTTACGTACATGAGTTTTCCAGCATCAGTACTTTGTCTAGACCCCAAACTGAAAGCAAATATCACGTTGTCTTGCATTGAAAGGTAACATGGATCACGAACAATATGCAGACACTGATACGATATTTTAGATTATAAGAAGAGGTTGTAGTGAATTTGGCTCCTAAAATCCACTCCCTGATCCATATAGTTTCCAATTTTGATTAATTTCTATATTGTTACGGGGAGTTAGACAAGCTGTAGATTTTGTAACACGATATGCCTCCCTAAATGAGCAAGTCCATGACATATGAGTCATTTATGTTTGGTTTATTTTTGTAATTCATCTAAATTGGATTGTCATCAGCAATGGCAATAACATTAGATTCGAACTTTCGTGGTTTATTTTGTTTGTTTCAGCTTACGCTTTCTTAAAGCTTTTCGATTATTTGTTAAATGTACTTAAAATGCACTGACTACTAATTGAATTTACCTTTAATACAAGTTCTTCGAAGCATTGATCCACGTTTTCTCTTGTCTTAGCACTGCATTCAAAAAATAAGCACCCAAGCTCTCCTGCAAGTGCCATTCCCTCCTCTTTACTAACTGTCCTTTCCGAATCCTGAAGTACAACAAAAGAAACAAAATTGTAACCGAGAGATCAAAACAATAGGAGAACCTACATATGTATGGCATAATTAATGATAGATGCACAGTTCCATTATTCTATATATCTATCTTTACATCTCCTACCACGGGTGGGGCGACGGCTAGCTTTCGGATGTTGGGGAGAATATCATTGTTTTCAAACCTAGTATTGGACTCTAGCCAATTGAAAGGATCTTTTTTACTTTAAATAGCTAACTTTATGTTAGGAAAAGAGTTTAGAAACTTGAGAAGTATATTCAGAAATACATGAGTACATTGGTTGGTCAGTCATCTCCCAAGAAATTTAGCCTATTCAATGGTAGGAGAATGTGTATCTGAAGAACAAAATCGAGATAGAATGCCATAGCAAACACCAACCAAAACTAGCTTTTAATCAACAACTCAATGCAAAATATACTGCTATACGTTCTTCCATGTAAACGATTGCTTGAATTTTCCCTCGAATTATTCAGTTAGAACCTAGTGAAATGAAATGGTATTTCTCAAACAAAGAGAGTGTATACCCAGAAGTTTACAGAAAGATTGGAAAAATACTACTTAAGAACATACCCTGTCCACTTTGTTGCCCACAAGCATTTTAACGCATTCCTGATTAGTTGAGTAGAGCTCCACCTCTTTAGACCATATATCAGACAAGCTTTGGAAGGTGTCTCTTCTTGTGACATCGTAAACTGAAATTAATGCAGAGAGATGCGATGAGAAAAACAAAATCTTCGATTAAGTCGAAGTTCTGACTAATGCTCATAAGAATGAAACTCACGTTCGACACGAACATGGACCGCCATTTTATGAAGCAATACTCTTTGTAGGCTTAATAAATCATAAATAGACATGAGTAGAATTACCTAGAATAACTCCTTGTGCATTCCGATAGTAAGAGCTTGTCAATGTTCTGAACCTCTCCTGTCCAGCTGAGAAAAATATAGAATTTCTTAAATCTAGATATTATTCTCTACCAATCCTCAAAGGCTAATTCATTAATCAGAAGTAGAACAGAAGAGCATATAGAAAGAACCAATGTTAGGAAACTCAAACCATGATATGTTCCTAAATCAATCTGTTTAATGTTTCTCATGAAGCAACTTTAGAAACCATTCCGCACGACAGGCATATGTAATTGTGGTAGCTCAATTGACTGCCTTTCTATTTTTCGGTGATGCATTTTCAAGTTTCATGGTAATTGAAAGTAGATATATCCATGACCCGGGAAAATTTTGAGAAAGAAAATTAATTAGGAGGTTAGAACATTGAGTCACATTTACTGGCAGATGGTAGATATGATGTTGCAACACCTTTTTCTTATACTAACCGCAAAGCAGGGAACATAAACCTTTGTCAATTGGTGGTATTGTTCACAGTTTACGTCAGTGTTCAGTCAAGCAAAGTAGAGAAGAGTCGTCGCTTTAAGAAGTGCTTCTTGAATTATATTTCAAGTCTCTAGGAGTATATTCCATTATTTTCATGTCTTATTTAAAATAACAAGCTAGAATCTCCATTTTCCATACTTTAAAGAAGCTTCATCCGTTTCTGTTCATGTTCGGATTCTTGCATTCGTGTCTATTTCTACCAAAATTTTGAACAATTCCTCGATGAAAAGAAGAGCTAATTAGCAGCAGAATCGTTGCCTGATAAGCTCGGCCATGACAGCCAAAAACAAAAGAAAAGAAGAAGGATTTCCCTCAAACTAGTTACATTTATATATGCATATAAGAATTGCCAGTATCCGCATAGAAACATCTTGCAGAGGTTACTAGATACCTGTGTCCCATATTGTAAGCTTTATTCTCTTCCCTCCAACACTTAGAAGCTTGATCTTAAAATCCACACCTGCAACAGGTTAAGTATTATTATCATCACGACATTGACAACACATCACATGTTACTGGAATTAATTGAAATTTAGTGTAACAAGGACTTTTCAGAATAATATTCTTTCCAACAGGACCAAAGCAAAAGCCTGTTAAAGGGAAAGGCGTGAACAAGAAAGTAATGATACCAATAGTGGGGGCAATATTTTCAATGGAACCAGAGCTAAAACTGACAAGAAGACTACTTTTACCAACCCCCGAATCTCCTATCAACAATATCTTGAATGACAAATCGTAGCTGCTGCTTTGCCCCGAAGAAGAACCCATTTAAATGATCTATCTATGTATATATTGATCAAGGCTTATGCATATATTTGCATGTGTATATATACAACTTCTTCAGAAGTTGAGTATCAATGAGAAGCTAGGGGTCCAGGACAACGAGGAAGAGGGAAAAGAAAGGCAAGAGAATAAAACAGGAAGAAAGCACCAAGAGGAAAAGCAAATGAGCATCAATGAAATTTAGAGTCATAAGCAAAAGAAAACGGCTGCAACCTCACAACGTTAAGGAATCATTCCTTCCTTTTGGATATTTCTTTTCCCACTAAAAAAAAGGAGAGAGAGAGGGAAAAATTATAAATATACGAAAAAGAAGTGCTAATGTGTAAAATAAGTAATTGAATTTCCTACCCCATTGGATGCTTGAACGACCAACAAGGTTTGTTGTAAATTAATGTTGGACATTGAAGAGGAATGTTACTTTTGGAAGCATCATTATGATTGCTGTGCAATTTCTTAGATGCGTAGAGTTTTAGTTGATATATAATGGCATTCATGACGAAAATAATTATTTGTGGGGAAACTTAAGGAAAAGGAAAATTAACAATGGCGAGGCATCATGATATCTGAAAAGAGTTAATATTCTCCATTTTATGGGTACAAACTTTTATGGAATATGAAAATATATTTCCCTTTTTGTTTTTTTTAAGGTGCTTCGAAACACTAATTCACATTCTGCAATTAAAAATTATATAATAATCATATATTACCTAGGCAAGCAAGTAGGATGAAGATGTAATTTGTGAAAAAAGATTCGCTAAAGTGATACGCAATATGTAACATTTAATGATAAGTAAGATTAAATAAAAAATTAAAGTTTCACTCATCATGATAGGATAACTACTATAACTAGTTACAATACTTACATGCAATAAATTTCTTAAATATTCCTCTAACACATTAAAATCTACATGGCATATTACTCTAGTGAAACTTTTTTATACTTATAAAGTGTAATATAAAAGTAGGCTTCTTTTTTTTTTAATTCCTGCGTGTTAGAGCATATTTCATATTTATATATGATTTCTCAATATACATCAAGTATTTCTACAATGGAAAAATAAGTATATGAGAAGGTTAATAGTTGAAAACATATGTTATGTTTTCCATATAAAATAGATAGTGTATTGAGAGAGAAATCACATATTATACATGAATGTAACGTTAAAATATAAATAATAGAAAAAAAAATCAACATAAAAAGGGTATATTTCTTTCTTTTTTTTTTGGATGAAAAATTGTGAAATACAGTGCAACATAATAAGGTTAATAAGATCCTGCGGTTACATAGAGCAAGGTGGGCTAGACAATTCGCTACCACACTTTTATTCTATTGAGTGTAATATCCTGACCTACTCAAGTTATTGGAAATTTTCTGTGCAAGTCAACAAAATATTATGTGAATTGAATGAGATAAAAAGCATTAGAGGCATCTGTACTTTTCATTTTGGTAATTTGATGTGTAAATTTTATTTTTTTTGGGCATTTTAGTGTTTACACTTTAATTTTGCAAACAATTATTTGTTTTTGTTATTTGGTCTTCAATTTGATTATAAGGGCTAGAAATGGTTAATATTCACAGATTTGCAAAAGTAATAGTCAATAAAAACGCAAGTATTTTGGTTTTAAATGCAGAGTAATTCTGGCCTAACAAATAGGTTGGGGAATAATATGTTTGTTTATTTTTAAGGATAAATATCATATTAGATATCTGAATTTTACCAATTTTTATAATTAAATATCTAAGAAAAATTAATTTAGATACTATAAATGATCTTTAAAAAATTTGTAATTAATAAATTAATACTTTTATATTTTATATAATTAATTACAAAAATCGGTAAAATTCATATGCTAAATGTGACATTTACTATTTTTTATTTTTTGGATATCTCATACTGATATGTATATAAAAAATATTCCCTAGTACAAAATATTCTTAGCACCCATGTGAAGAATTGTATACATTAGTTAATGGCATGTGCACGGGACAATGTAAATTGCCCTATTGTAAATTGCACTACACGATGCTAAGAAGTAATCGGGCCTCTATTTGGTTATTGTATTTTTTGGGCCAATATATTGGGTAGCTATTTAATTCGACCCATGGACTAGGCTTTATGGCCCTGCCATAGTTCCTTCTTTCAGCAAGGAATTAGATAACTCCTTGCACTCAACTTTAATTCCTAGTTTCACGGCTTTTGGTAATTTAGTATTTAATTTTTTTTAGTAATTTAATACTTATTTCTTAAATTTAGTTTTAATTTAGTGTCTCTATTAATGAGAAAATTAATAGTCATTATATGTTTTTGCATTTTATATCAATACTTTAGATTTGATTGAATTTGGTATTTATACTTTAGTTTTAATATATTTTAGTACTATTAACTGGTTAATTTATCAAAATTTGATCTATTTATTTTCTTAATTTACATATTATTTTAAAGATAAAAATAAAATTATTTATACTTAGTAGTTTCAACCATGATATCCGATTTTAACAAATTTTATATTATTGGAACATATATATATAATTGGTAAAATCATGTAGAAAAGGTAAAATTGTAAACTTGTATAATGGTACACCTAAATTGATAGTTCTATTAAGATTTTATACCAAAACAATTTTATATCCATTTTAAGTAGGAAAAATTCATTAGATTGTAAACTCGTAAAATCATATAAGTTAATTGCGATTTTAAAATCATGTTCATCTTCTACCTACACTTGAACCATAGTGGCATTTTCACCCTTCTTACACGAAAGTAACGTCATTCCATACTTGTGTCTTGTCGCATTTCCTTTTTTGCCTCTACATTTGTCTTTTTACTTGTAAAAATTGTAATACAGCTTACAAGTTTTCCTTGTAACAACTCAACCCTCTTCAAAAACCTTTGTCCACAAAGGTGGACTAGGAAATCTAATATTCAAATCTATTTAAAAAAATATAAACTTAGAGGGTGGTCTATTTTTCCAATGTACTAATATTTACGTATTTACAACAAGTCCTCCCTTCATCATTCTTATAGCTAAAATCCCCCTATAGCTTGAGGAGGGTTTCATCAATCTAGTCTAGCAAGGCGATGGATGATAGTGAGTAAGGCATATATGCCTCTTTACACATAAGAGGTGTACTGCACAATGGAACTCTCAAGTAAAAGGGGTTTATAAACAACTTTTATTAATTATTTTGTATGCCCTTAGAACTTGGCATCTATTTCCTAATTTTAACATTGTTTCAAATCCTTTACGTATGAGATTGTAACTTATCCCATACTAGTCCCTGATTTTGAAAGCTCTCTCACTTCTTTGAGACCTTATTAGATAAAGCTTGAGGGAATTAATTGTTTATTATCTTGCGATTGGTATGTTGTTCACCAATCCATTTCTCCAGTTGCTAGAAATGTAGGGCAAATGAACTAAGGATGGGTGACTATGTAAGATCTCAAAGTTATAGTGTACAAATAGTTAATATAATACTAATACTTTGGTAATGGTAGGAACTCACTCCAACATTTCAATGGTTCATTGGTTGATTGTCATGCACCTAAGATAAGTCTCTAAGCATTTGTTTACAATTTCAACATGTCCATCTATTCGGGGATAACATGCAATAGACAATCTTAGTACATCCCCTTATAGTTTGAAGAGTTCTTGCTAAAAATGACTTACGAATACTAAATCTCTATCATTGATAAAACCATTAGGCAATCCATAAAAGTTGAAAACATGGTCGAAATAAATGTTAGCCACCTAAATAGTTATATAGGTGTAAGACGACCTAATGAAATGCTTGGGCTTACTGACACAATTAATCACTACCATAATGACCTCCTTTCCATGGGATCTGGATAAACCCTCTAGGAAATCCATGCTTGCATCCATCCAATATCCAATTGAGTATAGGTAGGGATTACAACAAACCTAAGGCAACTATGTTGTCATCATTTTATCTTTAGCGCATTTAACAATTCCTTACATGTTGTCTAACATCCCTTTCAAGTACTAAACAATAGAATAAAAATGATCCACTTGTAAGTGGCTTTTTCCCCTACATGGCTACCTAATACATTCTCATAGTATAAAGTCAACAAATTCTTTCGTAGTTTTTCATCAAAACGAACCATTATCTCCTTCTTTTTTCTTCAAGGTACCTTACTCCTATGTAAACTTCTTATACACCTACCTTGTTTCGGCTTATCAACTAGTTCTAAGACAATATCAAAATCACTACTTGAACTTTAGGTTTTATTTAATATCTTACCTAAAATTTGAAATTGCTAAATTCACACCCAGTTAAACTTTTGCTTGTCCAATTAGTCATCCCATCTCTAACTACGTATACTTATACTTTTTGTCTAATGAGTATTTTCCATGTCATTCTTCTCAAGATGATAAATATATTAAATTTGATTGAGCATAATATTCAGTATTTTCAAACTTTAAATGTAGAATTTGATAAGTAAAAGTTTAATTAAGTATAATAATTGAAAACTTCAAACTTAGGTAAAAATTTTGAAAAAATATTTAAAATTCAAGTAGTAAATTTTGTCATTACTCCATTAGTTCCTTATGTACACATTAATCATCATCTAACTATGTTTAAACTCCACATATACTTTGGAACAATAATTGTATAGACCATAGAATATGAACTTAGTTCTTCCCTTCTTAATAAGGCATCAACCGCTGTATTATCTTACCTACTCTTGAATTGGAATTCATAGTCCAATCCTAAGAACTTAGTGAACCACTTTTGCTAATTAAGTGTTGTAAATATTTGTTCCAATAGGTACTAAAGAATTTGATGTTCAATTTTTACAACAAAATTTCTAACCAATAGGAAATGCCTCTACTTGTCTGTCATATAAACTAAGGCCAGCATCTCTTTCTCACATATTAAAAAGCCTGATTACTTGCATGGTATCACTTTACCTTAATGAATCAAATGATTATGAGCCAAAAGTTTCATTAAAAGCAAACTATAAGGTGTTTTTTTCTTGCATTAAAACAACCTATAAGTCTTCTCCTCTTGCATCTATTTCAATTATAAAAATTTTAGAAAAATCAAATGACTTTGGTATAAAAGAGTGAATTAATACTCTTTTAGTCACTCATTGATGGCATTCACTTTAGGTCTCCATCTAAATTGGCCTTTCTTCAATAGTTTAGTGAATGGTTTTGTTATAACTCTGTGTCTTTGCACAAATCTCCAACAATCCCTAGCTAAACCCAAAGATCCTCTTAGTTGCTTCTAGGATTTAGTATCGGCCATATCACTATAGCTTTTATTTTCCTTGGATCAGTAGACACTCCATCATTAGAGATGATATGTCCTAAATATTTCACATAAGTGGTCTCAAACAATACACTTACTCTCTTTAGATAGAACTTTTCCTTTCTCAACAATCAAAGACAACTCTAAGGTGGTGCTTATGTTATTTCATCAAAATGCTACACACTAATATATCACCAAGGAACATTAGCACAATGTTCTTAATTAGGGTTAAAAATGTGATTCATCAACCCTTGAAAAGTAGAATTAGTGTCAGTTAGCCTAAAGGATATAACTAGGAACTCATAGTGACAATTATGAGTCTTAAGAGTTGTTTTAAATGTATAAAAGGGTTTCATTTTAATATGATAATACCTAGATCTCAAATCTATCTTACTAAAGCAATTAACATTATATAATTAATAAAACAAATCTTAACTCATTGAAATAGGAAACTGGTCTTTAATGATGAGTTTATTTGACTCCTTATAATCCACACACATGTGCCATGTATTATCATTCTTTCTTTCTTTCTTTCTTTCTTTCTTTTTTTCACTAGAACAATTGAAGATGAGAATGGACTATGACTATGTCTAATAATTCCATTTCTCAACATCTGCTTCACCATATCTTCAAGAACCCTCCTTTGAGAAAAGGAATGTTTATATGGCCTTAAATTAATGGGATTTGCTTTCTCTTACAAGTGTATTTTATGATCATAGTCACAACTTGGTGGTAATTCTCTTAACTCCTTAAATATTTTATGGAACTTTTCCCACATGTCTAATATAAGTGTACCAAGGTTACCTTACAATCCATATCATCATTGGTTTCTACTCTTCTATTTGTCTAACCTTAGATGCACTTGTTAGTAGGACAAATTAAGAATTCTAGAAAAAGGTGGTACCTTTAATATGCTGAATAATTTCACATTTACCCATTAGCCAATAGTTCTGGCCTCTCCACACAATAACCGTTTGCCTTTGAAAACTCCACTTAATGCCTCCCAATTCAGATAGCTGTAAAATGCCTAAAATCAAGTCACAACCTAACAATAATAAAAGATATATCTCCACATCAAAATCGTGGTCTTGATAAATGATAAGACTAAAATAATTATACATAATTTAGAATATTTTATAAGCTCTAGATTGATGAACTAAGAATAAATCTCCTTAAAACACGTTCGCCCCACCATAACATTACTTAATAAGGCTTAAAATTAGCCATCCCTTATGAACTCCTCGGTCTATTACACTCTTATTAAAGACCACATTTCTCATAGGTATAGTTAGAGATAAGCAAGCTTAGGGTGGACAAGGTGAGAACTCATATCCTATTGCTAACCTTATAAATCCAAATTCCAAAAATTTTAAACTAAAACTTATCCATAACATTTTGGAATCACCTTAGAACATATAATCTATAAAATCTACAGATTCCAAGGTAACTTGTATAACCTATAATTTTATTATTATTATTTTTTCACTTAAAACAATATAATCATTTATGCTCAACATGATGATGAGAAAGTTAATATCACTTTCAAATGTAATATAAACTATGTGATTGTAATGAATTTCGCTTAAAAATAATAACAAAATTCAATAACGAAAAATGCAAGTAATCCCCTAAACTTTGGCCTTAGTACAAATATACTCCATGAACTTTCAAATATCATAAATAATTCTCTAAACTTTAACCTTGTTTTGAATATACTTTTAAAAAATTCAAATGTTGCACATAATTTCCATAAACTTTAATTTTTATATAGAAGCACTTCTTCCAACTTATTAAAGTATACTTTAACACCCCTAAAATTTGATATTGGTGAGTTTTTTAATTAAAGAAGGGAAAAAAAAAGCCCTTTATGTTGTTGATTTATCAAATTTCATGATGGGTTATTTGCAATTTACCAAATTATAATATATATATATATAAACCAAGTACCAACCAAAATCAAAGATAATACATAGGTTTATAGTCTAACCAAGTGTTGGTATAAACTAGGAAGTTATAAGCAAAGCTAACTTGATTGGATTTTTTAATTTTTGTGAAAATTGATTATGTTTATTGATGCTATTTTACAAGTGAAGTACAAGGTAGCCTACATAGTATTGAAAAATTATAAGATACCATATAATATAAAACTTGTACTAAAAGGTCCATGATAGGTATCAAATTATATCTTTTACCCTAACTTATGAATACAAGTTTCAAAAATTAACTAGAACTTATCATGTGACATGTAATATTTACTTTGGAACTTACCTAACCATGTAGGTTCAATACCTCCATAAGTTCCATGCCTACTACAATGGGAGATTTTGAAGGAAGGAATTGTGTAAACATGCAATATAGTATTTTAAAGACAATGATTGTGCCTTTTATTAGATTCCTAAATAATCGTTGGATGTGCATTTGTTTTATGAAAATGTAATTTTTCATGTTTATTGCAATTTCTTCTTTTCAATATTCATCCATAGTGGATGCTACACTCACTTTGTAGGTATCAAAAAATGTAAATAAGTAAGTAATCCTCTAAAACAACTTATCTTTGTATAATCATTGTTGTTACTTACAGTGTTATCAAAATCGTAAGTCAAAATGTAGAATCATCCAAGTTTACATTTATACTTCACTCCCTGTGGTTAACTTGTTTACAAACTCAGTTTGGATCAAAATCATGGTGGAATTACAAGTGAAGTTGGTAAAATCGTTGGAATCACGTGTGTGATAACGTTTCCACTAAGTTTACTTCTATTTAATGTAAGGTAAAATGTGAATGGGCTTTCTTTTTTTTCCTCAAGTTGAGCCAGTCCACACACTCCAAATTGTAAGAAAAACAAAAGAAAACAAAGTTTAGAACTCAGAAATCAAATTAAGCTTAGGTTCTATAGCTTTTTGCTTCTTCTCATCTCACTTTTTTGTGTTTTGTCCGTGTTCATGTAATTGTGTGCATGCTGCTCTGGCTTGCTCTGTTGCGTTGCGTTGAAGTGTGAGTGTGTTGCTGCTGCATAGTCATCAATCACCATTGTTACTACCTACTGGCTATTGCTACTGCATCACGTGCTTCATTACCATGGATGGACTTACGGTAAGGTGAGTTGATCTTGAATCTTGATCCCTTTCTGTCAACTGTCTCTTTTCTTTTACTTTGTAGTAATGTAGTATGTTTTGTTTAGTCTATTTCTTCTCTTTCATATTGGCTTTGATTCAACCTTTGTAACTACGTGTGCTGCTCTACTACGATGGTACTATATTAGTCCGGTGTCTTTCCGTCTTTAAGCTTACTATGTTGCGTTGACACTTAATAGTTGATCGTGATTCATGATCCAGTTCGTACGACTGCTTACAACTTTGCTATAACGTGCTCACTATGCTACCGCTTATTGATTTGTGGTTTGTAATCTAGTTTGTCCACGGTCCAAGTGCTTCCTAATTCTTGCTGCTTTGCTACTGCATGCTCGCCTCACTGTTGCTTGCTTTATGATTTAGTTCGTCCATGATCTGAGTGCTTCCTAGTTTCTGCTGCTCTACTATAACCTACAACGTGCTCAGCGCTTTGCTGCTACTTGCTTCGTGATCTAGTTCATCCATAGTCCGAGTGCTTCCTAGTTCCTGTTGCTCTGCTACAGCCTACAACATGCTCAATGCCGTGCTAGTGCTTGCTTCATGATCTAGTTCATCTACGGTCCAGATTGCTTCCTTTCCTACTACTCTACTACAGTGTGCTCACTATGCTGCTACTTGCTGATTCGTGATTTATGCTTTTCGTGCTAATGCATTGGCTATTGCATTAAGCCTTAAGGTATTGTATGGTTGAGTAATGAATTGCCACTACTTTTGCTTTGCTTATAGCCAATTACTTCTATCATGGTTGTGCTTGTGTTTATGTTACTTTTTATGTTGTTATGTTCAAATCACATGTTGACTTTATATAATTGTATGTTGCTCTAGAGTCAAGAAAATGACTAGCCAGTTACTTGTCAATCATTTTATTTTAATCAAAAGTCAAATGCAACTTTGAGATGAGATGGCCCATTTAGCTAATAGTGAATTAATTTGCTAAGATAGTCCATTTAGCTTATGTTTGGTGTTTAAAAGTTATATTTTTTATATTATAGATAAGGCCTAAATTCATGACTTTGGCTTTGTTTCATATCTTTACAGGGACTTAACTCTTGAGTAGTGGTTGGGTTGTATTGTGTATATCATAATGTCATCTTATAAATCATCTAAAGAGAACTCTAAAAGGAAAAATGCACCTAGAAATAGGATCCGATATTGGTTGGGAGCATGAAATTAATGTAGATAATAATGGGAAAAACGTAAAATGCAAGTATTGTAATAAAGTTGGTAGTTGAGGCATTTATAGATTTAAGAATCACTTGGGTTGTATGCGTAAGGATGTAAAGCTATGTATTGGTGTCCTAGATGATGTAAAAAATGAAATATTAACAATTTTGCTAAAAGCGGCAAAAAAATCAGAAATAAAAAGAAAGCAAATTCATGAGATTGAAGATTTTGATGATGATGATGAAGTAGAGCAGACATCCTTAAAGAACAAGAAAAGAATTTCATGGATTTTTTTCTAAAAAAAAATGGTGGAAGTAGAACATGAGCAGACCAAAGTACAATTAACCAATTCATGAAAAAGAGCCAAGAGAAAAATGTTACCAACAAATTGCTTGTTTTTTCTACGCTGGTGCAATTCCATTTAACTTTGTAAAAAAATTAGAGTTTGCCAACAGTGGAATTATTTGAAGAATACAAAGCTAAATGAAAAAAAAAAAAAAGAAAAGAAGAAGGTTACTCCATTATATCAGATGCATAGACTGATAGAAATAGGCATTTCATATGAAATTTTCTTAGTGAATAGCCCCAAAGAAATGGTCTTTTTATCTTTTATAGATGCTTTTGAGATATCCAAGACAACCGATAAAGTTTTTGTCATGTTAGATGATATTGTGGAGAAGGTTAGAGAGGAGAATGTTGTATAAGTAATCACAGATGATGCTGCAAATTATAAAGTAGCAGGGGAAATTTTGATAGAGAAAAAAAATCCTTATATTAGATACCTTGTACAACACATTATGTTGATTTGATCTTAGAAGACTTTGAGAAGGATTTAAAGATCCATCATAGAATAATTGCAAATGGGAAGTGAATTACTACATATATTTATCATAGGACTGTACTTATCTTAAATCTAAGGAGATACACTAAAGGAAGAAACTTGATTAAACCCGATGCAACTCATTTTGTCACTTCTTATTTGACATTAGGTTGCCTTAATGAGTTAAAGGGTGCACTTATGATGATGTTCAATTCTAATAATTGGAAATCAGGTAAGTATTTGGGCATAAGTGATGGAAAATGGATTCAATAGTTGGTTTTGGATAGTAAGTTTTTAAAGAATGTTATTATTTGCCTCAAAGCTGCATTTCCCCTTATTAAAGTGTTTAGATTAGTGAATTTAGATGAACAATTAGCTATAGGTTTCGTTTATCTATAAATGGATCATGTGAAGGAGAAAATCAAAGCAAATTTCAACAATGTAAAGAAAAAATAATGTCTTAACTTATTAGCTATATATATACTTTCTTTAGTGTTCATTTTAAAGTTTCATTTGTAAATTGATATCATATATATTTGATTTCAAGATTATTAACAAGAGATGTGAGCTTCAACTTCATAGACGATTGCATGATGCAACTTATTATTTGAATCTTCATCATCATTGTTAAGTCTAATTTTTTATTTTTTCATTTTCATTCCTAATTCGATTTATACTAGACCTTAAACTCATCTAATATAAATCATCAACTTGAATCATGAATTTCGTCTTATTTTGGAGTCGCCACTCAACCGAAGTTGGGAAAAATTATTGAATCAGGACTAATTAAGCAGATTAATCCTAATTTGGATAACTAGTCAGCAAGATCTCCTTTTTTCATTTTTATAAAAGAAAAAAGGGCAAACTAGAGTTTCTGGACTCGGGGGCTAACATATTAAAACCTTAAAGTTACCACCTTATTCTTTTAAAATCTAAACTATATTCTAACGTCTTTTACTGTTGTTTGTTTTGTTTTATCTTATTTTTGTTATTATTTTTTTTTTGTATTTTGGCTTATTGATTAATGTCGAGTCTAATTTTTGAATTCCCATTCCTAATCCGATCTAGACTAGACCCTATGCTCATCTAATGTAGATCCTCGACTTGAATTAGGAATTTCGTTTGATTTTTGGAGTCGCCACCCAACTGTTGTTGGGAAAATTGAATTAAGACTAAAGGAGCGGATTAGTCTTAATTTGGACTACTAGTCGTCGTTATTTCTTCTTTTCGTTTTTGTGAAAAGAGGAAAAAGGGAAAACCAGAGTTTCTAAGTCCAGGGGCTAACCTATTAAAACCTATACGGTTACCACCTAATCTCCTAAAATTGTTCATCTTTAGAAATGTGTTTCATTGTGTTTCTGTTAATTTTTGTTATGTCTTTGAATTTATTTCAGAAAAAGGATTTTTCATTTATTTTATGGGTTGACCCGAATGGGTGCCTACGTACCTGCTACTCAGGATCAAACAAGCCGTAGTTCGCTTTTCTGAAAATCTTTAGTGTATTGGTGAATTTTAATTTTGAAATTTCTTTCGATTTATGTTCTTACCATTTTTTGGATTTTTTTCTAAAAACTCTAAGCCTAAGCTTGATTTCATTTTGAAAATGATTTTGCAGGGAAAACATCAATTTTGATTTATTTGATGAAAATGATTTCTCTAAGTGCTAAAACTTATTTATTTGTCTTTTTATGATTTTTTTTATGATTTTTTTATGATTTTTTATTATTTTTGTGATTTCTGAGAATTTTTGGGGATTTTTGTGGTTTTTGGGAATTTTTGTTGATTTTCGTGATTTTTGGGAATTTTTGTTGATTTTCGTGATTTTTGGGAATTTTTGTGATTTTTGTGATTTTTGGGAATTTTTGTTTATTATCTATCCTATTTGATATCTAAAATTTTATGATTTATTTTCCTAATTTTTTATTATTTTTTTTATTTATCTATTTATTATTTATTATTATTTTTCTACATTATTAAATTCTAGAAAAATCTAATTTCTACATTTTTCTATTTATTAAAAATAAAACATAAACAAATAAATAACTAAATAACAAATAATAAATTAATTAATTAATTCAGAATAAATAAATAAATAAACAAAATTAATTAAATAAAAATAAAAATAATCCAGAAAATCCGACTTACTTGGATCCGGGTCGGTGCGCGGGTCGGGTCAGTCGGGTCGAATCGGGTCGAGTCGGATCGGTCGGACACGGCGGCGGGGTTGGCTCGTTCACGGCGTTCCGGTGGTCTTTTCCGGCGGGTGAAGTGTCGAATCCTAGCTTCTTGAGGGTGCTGAATCCGATGGTGGTGGCGGTTTACTCCCAGAACGTCTCCTCGCGGTGGCTCAACTCCGATCGGCGGTCGCAACTTTGGGTTTCCTTTGATCTACACTCTTTTCTCTCTCTCTCGCAATTCTGATCTGTCCCCTTGCTTCTTCATCTCCTCCTCTATTTATAGGCGCTTGAAATCGAGCTGGATAAGCTCGGATTTCCTCCGATTGAAGCTGATCGGATTTTCGATTGAAAAACCAACTCCGATTCGTGCCCATCCAACGATTTGTTGCGATTTGATTTTAATTAGATAATGTTTATCTTATCTTTGTTGAAGATCTGTTAGATTTGTGCAAAAAAATCGAATCAAAACGGCCGAAATACGAATTTTTTCTTCGCCGGCGATCTCGGGCTCGAGGTAGGAGACGATCACGCGCCCGGCGCGTGCGTTTCTTCCAGCCAATCAGATGCTGCCACGTGTCCTGGATAAGTCGAAAAATTGCAAAACGCGGAAACTGCTTCCTCCGCGATTCGAACGTCTGACCAAGCCCCCCCCGCGCGCGCGCCTAACCATGGTCCGGACCAGCTGGGCTAGCCCACTTTCGCGATTTTATTTATTTCGCAAATTGCATATATGCAATGCAATTTTTCTATTTTTTTATATTTTTTGAAATTTCAAAAATTTGTAAAAATTGTTTATTATCCATTATTGCTATTTCCGAAATCATTTTTCAAAATTGAAGTGTTTTCCTATTTATTTTTATTTTTTGAACATTTTTATTATTTTATGCTAAATTAGGGAAAATTTGGGAAAAATTAGGAAAAATTGAAAATTGATTATTATTGAAAATTATTGACTCCTAGGGCAAAAATGGGGTGTTTACAGCTGCCCCTCTTTGTGGTAAAGTTTGAAAAACTTAACTATAAAGACAAACAAAAGACGTCATTTTTGACCTCTTGAATTAGGTTTTAGTAGGAAAATGCCCCTAAGAGCTGATAATCCTACGATTGAAGATGTTCCTAACAATTCAAGGTAATGTTCCCTCTCCAAAAAGTGCTTTATGGGCTAACTAATTGGCGATAGGACACATCTCAAGCATCGAGTAGGAATGTATGAGAAATGATGACAGGAAGCGTCTCATCAGACTTGCAACCTTGGAAAGAAAATTTACTTAGGAAGCGCCCTTATGAGCTGGCTACCTGTCGACAGAAGCGTCTTGTTAGACTAGCAACTATTTGGGAAGGATGTTTTCGAAAAGTGCCCCAAGAGCTGACTAATCGGGAGAATCTAGGAAAATGCCCATATTGGGCTGACTAACCTTAAAATAGATTTTAGGAAATTGCCCATCTTGGGCTGACTAACCTGTGGTAGTGTCTTAAAAGGTGCCCTTATGAGCTGACCTTGAGAACGGTTTTTTAGGAAAGTGCCCATATTGGGCTGACTAACCTTTGATAAAATTCTTAGGAAAGTGCCCATCTTGGGCTGACTAACCCGTGGTAGTGTCTCAAAAGGTGCCCTTATGAGCTGACCCTGAGAACGGATTTTTAGGAAAGTGCCCATATTTGGCTGACTAACCTTTGATAAAATTCTTAGGAAAGTGCCCATCTTGGGCTGACTAACCCGTGGTAGTGTCTCAAAAGGTGCCCTTATGAGCTGACCCTGAGAACGGATTTTTAGGAAAGTGCCCATATTTGGCTGACTAACCTTTGATAAAATTCTTAGGAAAGTGCCCATCTTGGGCTGACTAACCTGTGGTAGTGTCTCAAAAGGTGCCCTTATGAGCTGACCCTGAGAACGGATTTTTAGGAAAGTGCCCATATTGGGCTGACTAACCCTTGGATTGATTTTTAGGAAAGTGCCCCAAGAGCTGACTAACCTAAAATAGAACTGTCTCAAAAGGTGCCCTTATGAGCTGACCCTGAGAACAGGTTTTTTCGGGAAAGTGCCCATATTGGGCTGACTAACCCTTGGATTGACTTTTAGGAAAGTGCCCCAAGAGCTGACTAACCTAAAATAGAACTGTCTCAAAAGGTGCCCTTATGAGCTGACCATTGAGGACAGGTTTTTTCGGGAAAGTGCCCATATTGGGCTGACTAACCCTTGGATTGACTTTTAGGAAAGTGCCCGAAGAGCAGACTAACCTAAAATAGAACTGTCTCAACAGGTACCCTTATGAGCTGACCCTAAGAACAGGTTTTTTCGGGAAAGTGCCCATATTGGGCTGACTAACCCTTGGATTGATTTTTAGGAAAGTGCCCCAAGAGCTGACTAACCTAAAATAGAACTGTCTCAAAAGGTGCCCTTATGAGCTGACCCTGAGAACAGGTTTTTGTGGGAAAGTGCCCATATTGGGCTGACTAACCCTAGGATTGATTTTTAGGAAAGTGCCCCAAGAGCCGACTAACCTAAAATAGAACTGTCTCAAAAGGTGCCCTTATGAGCTGACCTTGAGAACAGGTTTTTTCGGGAAAGTGCCCATATTAGGCTGACTAACCCTTGGATTGACTTTTAGGAAAGTGCCCCAAGAGCTGACTAACCTAAAATAGAACTGTCTCAAAAAGGTGCCCTTATGAGCTGACCATTGATGACAGGTTTTTTCGGGAAAGTGCCCATATTGGGCTGACTAACCCTTGGATTGACTTTTAGGAAAGTGCCCCAAGAGCTGACTAACCTAAAATAGAACTGTCTCAACAGGTGCCCTTATGAGCTGACCCTGAGAACAGGTTTTTTCGGGAAAGTGCCCATATTGGGCTGACTAACCCTAGGATTGATTTTTAGGAAAGTGCCCCAAGAGCTGACTAACCTAAAATAGAACTGTCTCAAAAAGGTGCCCTTATGAGCTGACCCTGAGAACAGGTTTTTTCGGGAAAGTGCCCATATTGGGCTGACTAACCCTAGGATTGATTTTTAGGAAAGTGCTCCAAGAGCTGACTAACCTAAAATAGAACTGTCTCAAAAGGTGCCCTTATGAGCTGACCCTGAGAACAGGTTTTTTCGGGAAAGTGCCCATATTGGGCTGACTAACCCTTGGATTGACTTTTAGGAAAGTGCCCCAAGAGCTGACTAACCTAAAATAGAACTGTCTCAAAAGGTGCCCTTATGAGCTGACCATTGAGGACAGGTTTTTTCGGGAAAGTGCCCATATTGGGCTGACTAACCCTTGGATTGACTTTTAGGAAAGTGCCCCAAGAGCTGACTAACCTAAAATAGAACTGTCTCAACAGGTGCCCTTATGAGCTGACCTTGAGAACAGGTTTTTTCGGGAAAGTGCCCATATTGGGCTGACTAACCCTTGGATTGATTTTTAGGAAAGTGCCCCAAGAGCTGACAAACCTAAAATAGAACTGTCTCAAAAGGTGCCCTTATGAGCTAACCCT
The DNA here is from genome assembly GCA_037954665.1 of Laguncularia racemosa. Lineage (NCBI taxonomy): Eukaryota > Viridiplantae > Streptophyta > Magnoliopsida > Myrtales > Combretaceae > Laguncularia > Laguncularia racemosa. The sequence goes on from JBBMOL010000036.1 coordinate 4,990,384, forward strand.
GAGAACAGGTTTTTTCGGGAAAGTGCCCATATTGGGCTGACTAACCCTAGGATTGATTTTTAGGAAAGTGCCCCAAGAGCTGACTAACCTAAAATAGAATTGTCTCAAAAGGTGCCCTTATGAGCTGACCCTGAGAACAGGTTTTTTCGGGAAAGTGCCCATATTGGGCTGACTAACCCTAGGATTGATTTTTAGGAAAGTGCCCCAAGAGCTGACTAACCTAAAATAGAACTGTCTCAAAAGGTGCTCTTATGAGCTGACACTGAGAACAGGTTTTTTCGGGAAAGTGCCCATATTGGGCTGACTAACCCTATTAAAGGAAATGTCTAGACACGTGCTTCATTATGAGCTGACTCATCTGGTACTCTTGAACATGCTTCTAACTAGGCTAGATGATGTGATGCCTTTCATGATGTGATGATAGTTACCTATTTTAATATGCTTGCCAGTTTATCTCGGATAGCAACCAAACAACTGAACCTTCGTGTTGGTTTGTTCCTGCTTCTTTTCTTCTTATCTTGACACTGGATTGAAAATCTTGATGTGCCTCTTTTCTTTATGCACAAAGCTCGTTCGATGGTAATGTTATCCTAATAATGCGCTCAGTTTTTAATGCTTAGGAGTAGACAAAATTATATCACAAATTACATCAAGATTCATTATCATTTTAGTGTTTATCTTTCATTGACAAAGTGGTAGGTAATGTGTTTAGGTGTATTTATTGTGATGAGAATTGATTGGGATTGTTGACCATTCAGGGATATTAGCTTTGCTTGTAGAAAAGTAAAAACTCGACTCAACAAACTTTGTATCGAATATTGGCTTTCATAAACATTGGCAAAATTTCAATTCCCTTGCCTAAGGATAGTACATCTTTACAGCATCTGTGTTGACGGGGTCTCTCAATTCTGGACCATCCATCTGAGTTAATATTAGAGCACCACCTGACAGAACCTTTTTCACCACATACGGGCCTTCATAATTTGGAGTGAACTTTCCTCTGGAGTCTTGGGCGTTCGGGAGAACTTTTCTTAGCACTAGATCGCCCTCTTTGAAGTACCGCGGTCTCATCTTCTTGTTGAATGCTCGGGCTATCCTCTGTTGGTAACACTGACCATGACATAGCGCGGTAAGTCTTCTTTCATCAATCAGATTCAGCTGATCAAGCCTTTTCTTTACCCAATCTGATTCTGTTAACTGAGTTTCTGACAAGATTCTGAATGATGGTATCTCGACTTCCACTGGTAGCACTGCTTCTGTACCATATACCTATGAGTAAGGGTAGCTCCCGTAGATGTTCTTATTGAAGTCCTATAAGCCATGAGAGCAAATGGTAACATTTCGTGCCAATCTTTGTAAGTTGTTGTCATTTTCTCGATGATCTTCTTGATATTTTTGTTAGCTGCTTCTACTGCCCCGTTCATTTGAGGTCGGTAGGGGGTTGAATTTCTGTGGTTTATGTGGAATTGTTGACATAAACCTGTCATTGATTTATTGTTGAAATTGGTACCATTGTCGATGATGATCGACTCAGGAACTCCATATCGGGCTATTATGTCCCTTTTTAAGAAGCGGACTATTACCCCTTTTGTGACATTGGTATATGATGACGTTTCTACCCATTTGGTGAAGTAATCAATCGCTACCAGTATAAATTAGTGGCCATTGGATGCCGCTGGAGTGACTGGGCCGATTATGTCGATTCCCCACATGGAGAAAGGCCACGGCGCCGATAACAAATGTAGCTCGTTGGGTGGAGCATTGATCCAGTTTGCATATACTTGGCACAGATGGCAGTGCTTAACATACTTTATGCAATCCGACTCCATGGTTAACCAGTAATACCCTAACCTCATGATTTTTCGGGCCAACATGTAGCCGTTCATATGAGGTCCACATACCCCTTCATGTATTTCCTTCATGAGTTCGCATGCTTTATTTTTGTCCACACATCTCAACATGGTGGTATCATATGATCTCTTGTAGAGTATAGACCCACTTAATAAGAAATGACTTGCCAACCTTCTGAGCGTTCTTTGGTCATTCTTGTTAGCCATTTCAGGGTATTTACCTTCTTGGAGGAAGGTATTGATGTCGTGATACCAAGGCTTATCATCTTGTATCTTTTCAATTGTCAAACAATAAGCGGGCCGACTTTCGATGTCTATTTTCATCGGTTGCACTTCGGCTCCTCTTGTTATTTGAATCACGAATGCTAGTGTGGCTAGGGCATCTGCGAACTGATTCTGAATTCTCGGGATGTACGTGAAGGTGATTGCCTTAAACTCCTCAATTAGCTCTGTCAAGTGCTGATGGTACGGTACCAGTTTGGGGTCTTTAGTTTTGTATTCCCCTCTTGTTTGTAGTATGATGAGCGACGAGTCTCCGTACACCTCTAATTCGCGAATTCCCATTTGGCAGGCCATCTTGAGGCCAAGAATACATGCTTCATATTCCGCGATATTATTGGTATAGGAAAATGTAAGTCTTGTCTATGCCGGGAATTGAGTGCCGTCTGGGGATATCAATACTGCCCCAACCCCACAACCGAATACGTTGGCAGCCCCGTCGAAAAACAGTTTCCACCCACCATTCTGCTCTCTCCCAGAGTTTTCTACCGGCATATCTTCTACTGTTAATATGTTCTCGTCCGGAAATTGGACTTGTATTTCTTGGGTATCTATCTCGACAGGGTGTTCGGCCAACTGATCGGCTAAGGCTTGTCCCTTTATCGAGTTTTGATTTACATACGTGATGTCAAACTCGGATAGAAGCATCTGCCATTTAGAGATTCTACCCATCAATGCTGGCTTCTCTGCCAAGTATTTCAAGGGATCATGTCTTGTCAACAACTCAACATGATAGTAAAGGGTGTATTGCCTTAGTCGATGCATGACCCAAATTAACACACAACATGTCTTCTCCACCTCTGAGTACCTTTGTTCTCCATCTGTGAACTTCTTGCTCAAATAATATATGGGACATTCTCTTCCCTCTTCATCTTTCTGCCCCAACACACATCCCATGGATTCGGGGAGTATGGTGAGGTATAAGAATAAGGGTGTTCCTTGTTTCGGGACTATCAAGACCGAGGGTTTTATAAGATAGTCTTTGATTGTCCTGAACGCTTCTTCACATTCGTCGTCCCATTCTATTGCGGCGTTCTTCTTCAACAGACGGAATAGCGGCCGGCATTTGTCGGTGAGTTGTGAGATAAACCGAGCTATATAATTTAATCTCCCCAGTAAGCTTCTTACTTCTTTAACGGAGCGTGGGGAAGGTAACTCTAATATGGACTTTACCTTGTCAAGGTCAATCTTAATGCCCTCCTGGCTGATGACGAATCCTAACAATTTCCCCGTTGTAACCCCGAAAGTACATTTTTCCGGGTTTAACTTAAGAGCTGGAACTTCCTCAGTCGTTTGAATAATTTCCTCAGGATATCTATATGGCTTTCTCCTTCTTTGGATTTGGCTATCATGTCGTCGACATACACCTCAACCTCACGATGCATCATGTCGTGAAGTATGGCGACCATGGCTCTCTGATACGTTGCCCCGGCGTTTTTCAAACCGAAGGGCATCACTTTGTAACAGAAAGTTCCCCATGTTGTGATGAAGGTTGTCTTGGTCTTGTCTTCCTCGGCCATTTTTATTTAATTGTATCCTGAGAAACCGTCCATGAATGAGAAGAGATGGTTTCCCGCGGTGTTATCCACTAGAACATCAATATGAGGTAGGGGAAGTTATCCTTTGGCGTTGCTTGGTTTAAGTCCCGAAAGTCCACGCACACTTTTCCGTTCTTTTTTATAACGGGGACTACATTTGCCACCCATTCTGGGTAGTCGGATACTTCGATGAACCCTACTTCCAGTAGTTTCTTGACTTCTGCTTTGATTTTTAGCAAGATGTCGGGTCTAAATCTTCTTAGTTTTTGTTTTTTGGGTTTGACATCCTCCCTTGTGGGAAGCCTGTGAACTACTATCGACTGGTCTAGCCCTGGCATGTCACCATATGACCAGGCAAACACATCTGCATATTCGATTAATAGCTCGGTTATCTCACATTTTTGCTCGGCACTCAAACTGGTCCCGATTTTGAGGTTCTTAGGGTTTTCCATGCTGCCTAGATTTACTGTCTCCACAGGCTCGTCGATCGAGATTCCGCTTTGTTCATGTTTTAGCCAATTTTCTTGTATTATTTCGTGGTCTAAGATATCGTCTTCAACAACTGACCCAACAGCGTTGGAAACGATATCAACGTTTTTACGTTCTACTTGCACGAAATATCCCTGATGTTCGATGGTGGGAGATTTGAGTGACATAAAAAATGAAATAATAAAAGAAACAAACCGTAATGGAATTCGATAAATAGTCTCAATAAAATTTGTTCAATGATTTTTTTTCTACTCTTGAGCTAACCTAGCGCTATTGATAGGACAACAAAACCAGTTGTTCAGAGCTGGATGTTGGTTGGACGTGCGGGGGGTTGATTTCCCTTTGCTGTCGTCCTCTTCATTTATCCGCAGCTCTTGAATGATGTTTGCCTTTCGGAAAGATTGTTGGAGAGGTGGGATGCACATCTGGGTGTCGCTTGGCTTTTCCTTCATTCTGCCTTTAACACTTCTTGCCTGTGCTTCTTCCCTAGCCGTAGGGACGTAGTTAGCGCTAGTGTTGTTGCAGTTGGTGCTGTTTACTATTTTTGTCTTTGAGCGGGTATGAATTGGGCTTCTGGAAGATTCGGTTGTTTGGGAGGTATCTTTGATACCTGGCGCGCATTTTTTCTTTTTTAGTATAATGTATGAAAATGGTATACATGTGTCACACGGATGCTAATAAAAAGGGTTGACAACTGATTGACAATGTATTATTAAAACTTCACTTTTATTTATATTGAAAATTTTGGAGTTCGATAATCAAAATAAAAGATTACAAATAATAATCTATTTCCTAGCTCTTTTAGTCTTCTGTTGTGGAGGCTCAAACTTCTCATTGATGACAGCTTCTAATTCTTTGAATTTGGCTTGGCATTTCTCTAATTGTGCTTCTAAGGCCTTGTTCCTCCGGGTTGTACAAAGTAAACCAATGGCCCAGTACCAACTTCGGGTCCAAAGGTTTGTACACCCGAATCTCTTTGAGGAGGAGGCGGTCGACTGCACTGCTAGCCATCTATTACAATAGGAGACAGCCTAGTTACAAACAGAACTATGAAAATGTTACAGGGAAATAGTCCTGAACTCCAAGGACAAAATAACAAACCATTACATTGTCATCCAATTGTCAACCCCTCGTACGATGTTATGTATGCAAGTAGGTTGGTTCTAACTGGTTCCCGAGCTCTATGGCCTCCCGCATTCTCGAAGAAATGGATCTCAGGCCATATCGAAGCATAGGGTGGGGTAGCCTAATCAGTCCCGAACGGTGAATCAACTCACTTCACCCGAAACCTACACAATGGCTCCCCGTCTTAGGTTTCTAGGACGGTCCGGGTTCGACCGCATCTACTCACACAAACATATGTATGCATGCAAAACCCCCACAGTAAAGAAACCAAAATCTAACTAAATCCTGCAAAGTTAGTAACAAAGTAATGATTGAAACACATTTTTCTTAAAGAGAACAGCTTGGAGAGATTCAGGTGGCTAGCCTGCTGGTATGATATCCCCAGCGGAGTCGCCATCCTGTCGAGTCTAATTTTTGAATTCCCATTCCTAATCCGATCTAGACTAGACCCTATGCTCATCTAATGTAGATCATCGACTTGAATTAGGAATTTCGTTTGATTTTTGGAGTCGCCACCCAACTGTTGTTGGGAAAATTGAATTAAGACTAAAGGAGCGGATTAGTCTTAATTTGGACTACTAGTCGTCGTTATTTCTTCTTTTCGTTTTTGTGAAAAGAGGAAAAAGGGAAAACCAGAGTTTCTAAGTCCAGGGGCTAACCTATTAAAACCTATACGGTTACCACCTAATCTCCTAAAATTGTTCATCTTTAGAAATGTGTTTCATTGTGTTTCTGTTAATTTTTGTTATGTTCTTTGAATTTATTTCAGAAAAAGGATTTTTCATTTATTTTATGGGTTGACCCGAATGGGTGCCTACGTACCTGCTACTCAGGATCAAACAAGCCGTAGTTCGCTTTTCTGAAAATCTTTAGTGTATTGGTGAATTTTAATTTTGAAATTTCTTTCGATTTATGTTCTTACCATTTTTTGGATTTTTTTCTAAAAACTCTAAGCCTAAGCTTGATTTCATTTTGAAAATGATTTTGCAGGGAAAACATCAATTTTGATTTATTTGATGAAAATGATTTCTCTAAGTGCTAAAACTTATTTATTTGTCTTTTTATGATTTTTTTAAATGATTTTTTTATTATTTTTGTGATTTCTGAGAATTTTGGGGGATTTTTGTGGTTTTTGGGAATTTTTGTTGATTTTCGTGATTTTTGGGAATTTTTGTTGATTTTCGTGATTTTTGGGAATTTTTGTTTATTATCTATCCTATTTGACATCTAAAATTTTATGATTTATTTTCCTAATTTTTCTATATTTTTTTATTATTTTTTTATTTATCTATTTATTATTTTTTATTATTTTTCTACATTATTAAATTCTAGAAAAATCTAATTTCTACATTTTCCTATTTATTAAAAATAAAACATAAACAAATAAATAACTAAATAACAAATAATAAATTAATTAATTAATTCAGAATAAATAAATAAAAAAAATTAATTAAATAAAAATAAAAATAATCCGGAAAATCCGACTTACTTAGATCCGGGTAGATGCGCGGGTCGGGTCAGTCGGGTCGAATCGGGTCGAGTCGGATCGGTCGGACACGGCGGCGGGGTTGGCTCGTTCACGGCGTTCCGGTGGTCTTTTGCGGCAGGTGAAGTGTCGAATCCTAGCTTCTTAAGGGTGTTGAATCCGATGGTGGTGGCGGTTTACTCCCATAACGTCTCCTCGCGGTGGCTCAACTCCGATCGGCGGTCGCAACTTTGGGTTTCCTCCGATCTACACTCTTTTCTCTCTCTCTCGCAATTCTGATCTGTCCCCTTGCTTCTTCATCTCCTCCTCTATTTATAGGCGCTTGAAATCGAGCTGGATAAGCTCGGATTTCCTCCGATTGAAGCTGATCGGATTTTCGGTTGAAAAACCAACTCCGATTCGTGCCCATCTAACGATTTGTTGCGATTTGATTTTAATTAGATAATGTTTATCTTATCTTTGTTGAAGATCTGTTGGATTTGTGCAAAAAAATCGAATCAAAACGGCCGAAATACGAATTTTTTCTTCTGCCGGCGATCTCGGGCTCGAGGTAGGAGACGATCACGCGCCCGGCGCGTGCGTTTCTTCCAGCCAATCAGATGCTGCCACGTGTCCTGGATAAGTCGAAAAATTGCAAAACGCGGAAACTGCTTCCTTCGCGATTCGAGCGTCTGACCAAGCCCCCCGCGCGCGCGCGCCTAACCATGGTCTGGACCAACTGGGCTAGCCCACTTTCGCGATTTTATTTATTTCGCAAATTGCATATATGCAATGCAATTTTTCTATTTTTTTGTATTTTTTGAAATTTCAAAAATTTGTAAAAATTGTTTATTATCCATTATTGCTATTTCCGGAATCATTTTTCAAAATTGAAGTGTTTTCCTATTTATTTTTATTTTTTGAATATTTTTATTATTTTATGCTAAATTAGGGAAAAATTGGGAAAAATTGAAAATTGATTATTATTGAAAATTATTGACTCCTAGGGCAAAAATGGGGTGTTTACAATTAAAAACAACTTATTCTAATTTGAAAAATGATTTTTTTTTATTCTTTTTAGAGTTGCCCCAAACAGGTGCTTACGTATCTACTATTCAGGATCAAACAAGCCGTAGTTCGCCTTTTATGAAAAGCTTTAATGGGTTAGTTAATTTTAATTATAAAAATACCTCGGGTTTACGTTTTTATCCTTTTTAATTTTTTTTTTGAAAAAAATCTAAGCCTAAGCTTTATTGTTTTATTTTATTTTATTTTATTGAAAAAAGTTAATTTAAGGAAAAACCAATTTTGGATTTATTAAGAAAATGATTTTTTCTAAGTGATGAAAATTATTTTTATATCCCTATTATTAATCAACCTCTATTATTAATCTTACTTTTAATTATTACTTTATTATTATTTTCTTTTTTATTATATTAAATATTTTAAACATTTTTTATTATTTTATCTATTTTAAACTAAACATAAAAAATAAACTAATCTAAATTCTATCATTTTTCCTAATATTATTTTCATTTCATTTTTTATCTTTTTTATTTTTGAATTATAAATAAATAAACAAATAAATAAATGAAATACAAAAAAAAATGGAAAATCCGGCTGCTTCGATCCCAGCTCGATCTCTCTTATTTTCTCTCCCTTCTCTCTTTCGATTCCTCCTTTGGCTTCCTCCCCTCGAGTCCTATTTATAGATACTCAAAACTCAAAAGCTCCTCCGGATAAGCTCAGATCCGTTGTTCAGTTAAACCCATATTTTTTCCATTTCAAATTTGACCATATCTCGGAGATTTGATACCAATCCTTTTTTTTTTTTTTTTTTTTGCACTTTATCCAATTGATTTGGCTTAAGATTGATAGTAATCCAAAAGATTTGAGGAAAAAAGACGATCCCAGCTCTGTCAGACTTGCTTTGGCTTCCTCTCGCGTTTGTTTAGGCGAAGAAGACGATCATGTGCTTCGTACGTGATCTAAGCCGGCTTATCACGTGCTGCTATGTGGCAGCTGGGAAAGAAAAAAAATGAAAACGGCAGCAAGTGCCCCTTGTGGGATTTGAACCCGTGACATACCCCTCCCTCGCACACATCAGACCATGACTTAGACCAGTTGGGTTAGCCCACTTCTCAGTTTTCTTAATTTACATAAATTGCATATATGCGATGCAATTTTTATTATTTTTATATTATTTTGAAATTCTAAAAATTTATAAAAATTATTTAGCTCATTTTCTTATTATTTCTACTATTATTTTCCAAAATTGATATATTTTTCCTATTTATTTTATTTTTTGAATATTTTTTTCTTTATTTTTGCTAAATTATAAGAAAAATTATGAAAATTGACCATTATTAATTATTAGAGGTAAAAATGAGGTGTTTACAATCATTACAATCCTAATTTTAAAGTTGATGCTAATGTTAAAATTGGATTGCATAGTTGCATAAGGCGTATGATTTTTAATCCAATTGAAAGGTGTAAGATTAATACATAGCTTGAAAGATTTAAGGATACTAAAGGATTATTTGATATCGAAGTTGTAAAGTTAGTAAGAGACAAAAAAACTCTTGTAAACACTCCATTTTTGCCCCTAATAATTAATAATGTTCAATTTATAATTTTTTTTCATTTTTCATTTTTTTTCAATTTTAAGAAAAATAAAAGAAAAAATAAAATAAATAGGAAAAATATCCCAATTTTGGAAAATAATAGTAGAAATAATAATAAAAGGAGTTTAATGTTTTTTACAAATTTTTAGAATTTCAAAATAATATAAAATTAATAAAAATGGCAACAGTTATGTATAATATTTGCATTAACTTAAACCGAGAATTGGGCTAGCTTAGTTGGTTTAGACCATAGCCTGGCGCGCACGCAGGAGGGGGTGCGAGGTCAAGGGTTCAAAATGCAAAGGAAGCATTTATGCGTTTTGCAATTTTTCGCATTTGCTTGGGACACATGTCAACTTATGATTGGACGGAGGGAGCGCACTCGTCGAGTATGTGATCATCTTCAACCTCCATCCAAAACAGTCACTAGCTGCGGGAAAATCTAAATCTGGCCGTTTTGATGTGATTTTTTTGCACAAATCCACTAAATCTTTAACTAAAAAGAGATAAACATAATCCAATTAGAATAAAATCGTAACAAAATCAAATATTTACACTAATCTAAGCAAATTGGAGATGGGTTTTTAACCAAAGATTTGATTCGTTTCAATCGGAGAAAATCCAAGCCTATCCAACTTGATTCCTGGTGCCTATCAATAGAGCACGACGAGAGGAAGCCAAAGCACAAATCGGAAGAGAGAAAAAGAGAGAAAACACAAGATTTCGAAGCTCACTGGAGTTCATCTCTTGCCACGACCATCCAACCAAGCCCTGAACCAACTCCTGGAGGCGTTTTGGATAAAATCCACCACCACCATTAGTTTCCCCACCTTTAGAAAGCTTAGAAACACCTGCTAGTCGACAAGAAAAACCGCCAAAAAGCCGCTGTGATCCAACTCGCCATGATCCGACCTGACCTGCAAACCATGACCCGTACCCAGGTAAGTCAGTTTTCCAATTTTTTAATTTTTATTTCATTTTTCTTATTTTTTTATTTCATTTATTTATTATTTATCCGTATTTATTTAGATATTTATTTCATTAGAAATTTATAATCTTGAAAATAGAAATAATAAAATAATGGTGTTATGATTTTAATTAGGTTTTTTTAGGATAGATATGTTTAATTTAATATGAAAATGATAAAAAATGTAAATACTAAAAAGATAATAAAATACAAAATAACAAAAAAAATAAAATGATAAAAAATATTGAAAAATATTTTAAATAAATAAAATATAAAAAAAAAACAATAAATAGATAAATAATAAATAATTAAAAAATAAAAATTAGGGTTAAACAGAGGTAAATTAATAATAGGGATAATAACATGAATTAATAATAGATCGTTTTATCACTTAAAAAATCTTTTTTAAAATAAATCAAAAATTATTTTTTCTTAAATCAAAATTTCTTTTAGAAAATAAAATAATAAAGCTTAGGCTTAGATTTTTTCCAAAATTTTGAAAATGATAATGAATTTAAACTTGAGCTATTTTCATAATTAAAATTAATAAACCCACTAAAGTTTTTTTATAAAAAGTAAACTACAGCTTTGTAAACACCCCATTTTTGCCCTAGGAATCAATAATTTTCAATAATAATCAATTTTCAATTTTTCCTAATTTTTCCCAATTTTTCCTTAATTTAGCATAAATAATAAAAATATTCAAAAAATGAAAATAAATAGGAAAACACTTCAATTTTGAAAAATGATTTTAGAAATAGCAATAATGAATAATAAATAATTTTTACAAATTTTTGAAATTTCAAAAAATACAAAAAAATTAAAAAAAATTGCATCGCATATGTACAATTTGCGATGTAAATAAAATCGGGAAATTGGGCCAGCTCAGCTGGTTCGTGCGCGCGCTGGGAACGTGTGGGAGGCTTGGAGGTCGCGAGTTCGAATCTTCCCCCGAGCGCTCGATGCAATTTTTTCTTTCTTTTCCCTGGAGCTGCCACGTGGCAGCATGTGATTGGCCGAGGGAAGTCACGCGCGTCGCGCGTGATCGTCTTCTTCGCGAGCCCAGCCGGAGGAAAAAGTCCGACAGAAGTCCGACGAAGGCGAAATCGGCCGTTTTCTTTTTAATCTTCTAGATTAAAGTCAAGATAAGGCCAAATCCATCAGATAAACCAAAGGAACACAAGAGATTAACATCAAATCGCCGGGATAAAATCGAATCTAAGAAACGGAAAAATATGGGTTTATCTAAATCAGCCGATTCGAGCTTATCCAAGAGGAGTTCGAGGTGCCTATAAATAGAGGAGAACAGGAGGAAGCCAGAGCACGAAGAAACACGAAGAAAAAGTGAGAGAAAGGAGCAAATCGGAGTACGCCGAAGAAGCTTGGAGCCGCGACCATCGATCGGAGTTGAGCCGCCGCAAGGAGACGTTCTGGGAGTAAGCCGCCACCACCATCGGATTCAGCACCCTCAAGAAGCTAGGATTCGACACTTCACCCGCCGCAAACGACCGCCGGAACGCCGTGAACGAGCCAACCCCGCCGCCGTGACCGATCCGATTCGACCCGCGCACCGACCAGACCCGATTCGACTCGCGCACCGACCCGGATCCAGGTAAGTCGGATCTTTTCGGATTTTTTTTTATTTTTTATTTTATTTAATTGATTTATTTGGTTTATTTATTTATTATGAATTTGTTATTTATTATTTATTATTTGTTTAGTCATTTATTTATTTGTTTTTGTTTTATTTTCAATAAATAGGAAAAATGTAGAAATTAGATTTTTCTAGAATTAAGAAAAATGTAAAAAAAATAATAAAATAAATAAAATGTAAAAAATAATAAAAAAATAAAAAAATAGAATAAAATAATAAAAAGATTAGGAAAAATAATAATAAAACTTTAGATTTCAAAATATGATAGATAATAACTTAGGATAAAATGTTCTAGCATAAAAATTACAAAAATTTATAAAAATCACAAAACTTATAAAAAATCACAAAAATTATAAAAATCATGAAAATTCATAAAAAATTAAAAATTATGAAAATAGAAGAAAAATTAAGTTTTAACACTTAGAAAAATCCTTTTCTTCAAATAAACTCAAAATTGATGTTTTCCTTCAAAATCATTTTTAAAAAAAATCAAATTCAAAGTTTAGGCTTAGAAATTTTTAGAAAAATCCCAAAGATGTTAAGAACATAAATCAAAAGAGTTTTCGAAATTAAAATTCATCAACACACTAAAGGTTTTTCAGAAAAGCGAACTACGGCTTGTTTGATCCTGAATAGCAGGTACGTAGGCACCCATTCGGGTCAACCCCTAAAATAAAGAAAAATCATTTTCTCAAAATAATTCTCAAACATAATAAAAAGTAACAGAAACACAAATGAAACACATTTCTAAAGATAAACAATTTTGGGAGATTAGGTGGTAACCGTAAAGGTTTTAATAGGTTAGCCTCCGGACTTAGAAGCTCTGGTTTTCCCTTTTCCTCTTTTCACAAAAACGAGAAGAGGAAAGAACGACGACTAGTGGTCCAAATTAAGACTAATCCGCTCCTTTAGTCTTAATTCAATTTTCCCAACAAACAGTTGGGTGGCGACTCCAAAAATCAAACGAAATTCCTAACCCAAGTCGAGGATCTAGATTAGATGAGCATAGGGTTTAGTTTAGATCGGATTAGGAATGAGAATTCAAAAATTAGACTTGACAAGCTTGTTTCATCTTGAATAGCAGGTACGTAGGCATCCTTATGAGATAGTTCTAAAAAGAAATTAAAAAATCATTTTCCAAATTAGTATAAGTTGTTTTAACATCCTTTTTTTGTATCCAAAATAAAAAATAATAATATTAATAAAATAATAATAAAAATGAAATAAAATAAAAAAGAAGATATCATAATATAATCCATATTTTAGAAGAATAAGGTGGTAACTTTAAGGTTTTAATAGGTTAGCCCCCCAAGTTAAGAATCTCTAGTTTTACTTTCTTCTTTTTTCATTTACAAAAATAAAAGAAGAGATTTCGTCGATTAGTTGTCCAAATTAGAATTAATCCGCTCAATTTGTTCTAATTCAATAATTTTTCCCAACCTCAATTGAGTGGTGACTCCTAATAAATAATAAAATTCCTAGTTCAAGTCAATGATTTATATTAGGTGATCATGGCATTTAATGTAAATCGAATTAGGAATATAAATAAAAAAATTTAAAAATTAGACTCGACAACTCCAACACAAATGCTATTCGTGTTATAAGTTTAACTTGTAGTTCTTTAAGTTGTGAGCGTAATTAAAGTGCATTTGAAATGGTATGGTATAAATAATTCTTTTATTTGATTTTATATGTTATTATTATTAAGATTATTAATCTTATATATAACCTTTTTAATTTTTGAGTTCATACGAAAAAAGAGGAATAAGTTGCATCAACAAAAGATGAGTGATTTAGTATTTATAATGCATAACTTGAAAGTAAGAAATAGGAAAGAAAAATATATTGATGACACTCCTAGTTTCATTGTTAAAGATCTCTCATATGATGATGAATGGATAGTTTGGGAAGAAAAATATTTTTAACTCATCGAATGAGGATGAGGATGTGTTGAATATCCTTTCAAGTGCAAGGGATGAAGAAAAAGATAAAAATGATGATGTAAAGAAAATTAGCGCCTATGTGAATTTAGAGAGTCATGGAAGTAAGTCCTTAGATGATTTAGAGATTCGTGATATTGATGCTATTGAAGCTGAAATATAAATGAAAACTTCAAAAGATTTTGAATTAGAAGAGATAAAAATCATTAGTAGTAGTACCCCCTATGGATGTTGACATTAATGATGAAGATGCAAATGATGATGGTGATGTTGATGGGAGAGATCGTGGAAATTGTGATGTTGATAAAGCAATCGATTTGTTTTAGTTGTTAATTTGTATTATGATTTATGAATTCATAACTTTTATTAAAACTTATGGTTAATCATCTATATTGCACAGCTTATACTTGATTATTTATATTATGACTTTTATTGTGACTTATGACTAAAATGTATACTGAATTTCTTTATTTTTATTATCTATTAAGTTTTTTTTTATAACTACTGTAAGTAAGTTTACAATATTTGTAAGATATTTTACAAATGTTTTAAGAATTTATATTTTTATATTTTAATCATATGTTTTGTTTCTACGAAACTCATAGTAATTCTATGTAAAATCGCGAGTTTGACAACCTGGATTACTCGATTCCCATTTGATTGTATGTGATTGGCACTATACCATAACAACAAGCTATGGGAGTACCTAGGTTGATTTCGACGTGATTACTTTGTCGCACAAGTTAGTATTAGGTGAAGGATCAAGGTAATAAGAGTCATCTAGTAAAGTGGTAGAGTTTCCATATTTTACTTAGAGGCCTAATATTATATTTATAGGGGAATGGCCAAGCTAGATAAGAAATGCGATAAATATCCTAAGATCTCCTATTTGACCCTGGATTTAATAGAGAATGATGGAGGGAGTTGTTTGATGTTGATTTATCTTGTTTACTTAGCTCTTTCCATCTGTCTTCATTAGAACTTTGGGCTAGCTTAAGTTGGCCAACCTAAGTTTAGACAGGCCTATGATAGCTTATCAGTACTAATCAAACCGACTTGGATATAGAGGCCAACATCTAAAATTGTCTATCAATAATCATCATCCAAACTAACTATCCAAAATAATTTATTTCCATATAACCACCAACGAAAATAACCTATCTCTACATATTATTTTTAAATTCATTTAACTAAAATGATGTAAGACACTAAGCACCTGTATTTAGTATAATATCATAAATTATGTAGAAAACTTAAAAGTTACAATCACTAGAAGCTTTGATTAGTAAATGGTGGATCATAGCAACTGATTGCTAGCGAAATAGTATTAGAAAACATTAAAAAAAGATTTTTTAGAAAAGAAATAATTTAGTTTCTTTAATCTATATTTTCCATGATGATAGGTGTGGTGATAATAATCACTACCTTTACTGCCTTGCACCAGTGCCGCCATTACAACGATGATTGTGTTGGTAGGAGACGATAGTGGCACCTGCCCTAGCAGCGATAATACAGTGATGATGCTATGATACTTGTTTTGGTAGTCGTTAACGGTGATTGTTGAACCGTTGGGAATAGCCCCATGGTTATATTGCCGTGTGTAGTGGTGGCGGAATAGTGTTTACCTTACTCATAGAATTGATTTTTTTTTTTTTAAATACCAATTAATGCGAATGGTGTTTTACCATGTAAAGGGCTTGTTACAAATAACAATTTTAGAAATGAATCATCTTCTTTTATATCCTCTCAATTCACATTAATTTTCTAATCAATGATTAATTTATTTAAATTTTTAAACTATTTTATGATATTATTGTATAAAAATTTACTATATTAAAAATATTATAACTATATTTTATTATATTCATACAGTGTATTTTAATATACAGTATTCTTACTATGCTCCCATTCTAACATATTGTAATGACAATTTTTTATTTTTTAAAGTTATTTTACCGCTGGTTGTACTTATTGCATGCAAGCGGGGTAAATGGATGAAAATCGGAAAAAAAGGGGCCTAAGGCACCAATAGAAGGCAGTGAACGACTAGGCCTGGCCTGGGGCTGGACCCGGAATCATTGAGGTCCATTTCATTCTCTCTGCGTCCATTCCATCCATCCCGTCCCATCTCGCACATTCCCATTTTTCCGATCTCCATCCCGTGCCAAGTCAGTGTGCTTGTGCACATCATCCCAAATCTCAAAGTGCGATAGTATAATTTCTCCACTTCAACATCACCGTTCTTGGGGGCTTTGTTTGAGCCATGGATCGCGACTGGGGTTCGAAACCGGGCAGTGGAGGAGCTGCTTCTGCTCAGAATGAGGCTATCGACCGCCGTGAACGCCTCCGCCGTCTCGCTCTCGAGACCATCGATCTCGCCAAAGACCCCTACTTCATGCGCAATCACCTCGGCAGGTAACTGATTATAAATTATTTTCCTCGCACTGTTGTTTCAGTAATTAGTCGGGATTAGGGTTTAATCAGGGTTTTTTGAGGAGTAATTTTTTTTCCCTCTCTCTCGTGCAGCTACGAGTGTAAGTTGTGTTTGACGCTGCATAACAATGAGGGGAATTACTTGGCACACACACAAGGGAAGAGACATCAAACCAATTTGGCTAAGAGAGCCGCCCGTGAAGCTAAGGACGCTCCTGCTCAGCCTCAGCCCAACAAGCGCAAGGTCAATGTTCGCAAAACAGGTTAGATTTAATAAATTTGTTATTGTTAAAATTGCCGAAAATTTTTATAACATGAAGTTGAGACATGAGGGCTTCTTTCGCTTACCTAAGTTTGGGTTATTTCTAGAGCAAAGCATTGTGCTTTTCTTATGTCTGCCGCTCGTTTGATGTTTTGGTTCTGTAATTTATTGTTTTCGCAATTGTGTCCTTAGTTGACTTGGGTATTGCATGTGTCAGTTCGGATGGTAGTCTACCGCTAAATACATGTTTCTATCCAATTTAAGCAACATACTAATGCTCTTTAGTTTCTGAGCGCCTGAACCATTTGTTTACAGTTAGCATTTGGTAGAATGATTACTTGTTTATGTAATATCTAGTACCCCCGTTGTTCTTCACCGGAGAAATCTATTTATTTGTTCTCATTGAAAATTCTGTTCTCAAGATGAACTTCTCTTTAGTGTTTAAAATTATCAGTTTGGAGTGAATTGAAATTGTGTTTGAAAAAAGAAGATGAAGAAATGACATCTTAGTGCCTAAGTAATAGGATTTCTATCTCGTTTTTCCTCAATTTTCTTCCTTATATAGAAACTTGCAGGGGATACCCTAGTTTAAGCTGTATCAATTTTGTTTTATTTTATCATGAACAGTCCATCTATTGGAATGTCATTCCGGAAATTTTTGTATCACTGAACAAGTGACTTGTGAGAGTGAGACAGATAAACAATTTATTTGTTTAGTAACGAAACATCTTAGAGAAAGAGTGAAGTTGTCTAAGACCCCATCACCGTATTGATTCTGCATAACACTCAATATTTGAATTTCTTGTCCAGCTTTCCTTTTGTATTATTTTTATTTATTTTACAGACTGTTTAATATAATGGCATAAGAAAGGTAAATATTAAAATTTGATTCAGAGGATTCAGGCAATCTGGCTAGGCGATAGGGGAAGGCATATCATTCTAAAAGCTCACTTGGATGTATCAGTATCAACTGCCTCTGTTTGCTTTCTAATTTTATGGGATTTTAAGGGTCTGTTTGGTTCAGGAAACTTTCCCCTTTTTAATTTTCATTCTCATATGAAAGAAAAATTGTTAGGAAAATCTGTTTGATAAGAATATTCTTTTCCAATGAAATGGAAAATGGAAACAAATCTCTAATTTCCAATAGGAAAATAAGTCTCAATTGAAAACAGAAAACAGCTTAAAGCTTTTTTTTATCTGTTTCTATTTTTATTTGAAAATTTGGTGGCAATTGATGTAAATATGAATTAATGTTAGATTTATAAATAAGTTTGGTCACCCTTCACTTCCTTGGCTACTCACCGTTCAACATTCTCAAGAAATAGTCTGACACAACAGCACCATTCATATACAA
The DNA here is from genome assembly GCA_037954665.1 of Laguncularia racemosa. Taxonomy (NCBI): domain Eukaryota; kingdom Viridiplantae; phylum Streptophyta; class Magnoliopsida; order Myrtales; family Combretaceae; genus Laguncularia; species Laguncularia racemosa. Next base: position 5,008,364 of record JBBMOL010000036.1, read on the forward strand.
GTCACTAAGTAGCTTGACCAAAAGTGACATGAAATCATTATTTTATGGTAGCTGATAACTCGTATTTAGAAGTGCAAATATTTAAAGTTATAGAATTGTATCAATTACTAAAAAAAGAAGCTATAAATTATGTCATCATATATTACATAGCATACACTTTTTTGGGGAAATACATAGCGTACATATTCATATTACAAGGATGTGTTATGCTTGTAACAACCATATATAACAATATATAAAATTCTTTATATATATTGTTAAATATATAGGCTTAGAAATGCTCTCTCTTCTCTCTAAAACTCCCCTTCACCCCCCTTAAAGGACCACTTCCTTTAGGTATCACTTGTTCCCATCTTCTCTTTACTAATCCTCCTTGTCCACCTCCTTCTTTTCTTTCTCACTAGCGGTTTGTGATTTTCTCTTCGTTCTATCCTTGAGGTTTTCGGTGACTTCAAGATAGCTTGTAGTTCTTCTCGCCAGAAACCCGGTCCATGGTCTCACTCCCTTGGAGACCATTTTCCAAGTAACTTTTTCAAAAACCAAACAAACATGACACAAAAGAGGCCTGTCAAGAGGGCCTACCGCTTTCCTCTCTAGGCAAAAATTCAAAAAGCACTTTTTGCTCTCAAAAGTCATAAGTTGTGGACTAGGCAAATCTTGGCAACTTGGAGTGTGCGGTTGCAAAGGCCCATACTTTTGTCTTTTCAAGCCCAAAATTTACTCCTTTTGAGGATAAAAAAAAAGTCAACATTTCCATAATGAGCCACCTGTAGACTCATTCTTTGGCAATACCACCCTTGAAGAAGTCTAAGAGGTTTTGGAAAAAGTTGAGGCCGGAAAACAACTATATCCTTTGAACAAATCCTTTGCAAAAGCTTGTGGACAAAACTCTCACCCTCACCATTCTTTCTCTAACTTTAAGCTCACCTTTTACTCGCTGGTTTCAAAGGGTCCTACAATTAGGGTGAGAACCCCTCCAAACATTGCCGAGAAGGGGGCAAAGTATTGGTATAGCACACCTGTGGGTTATTTTCTTGGGTGCAAGATCCCGTTCTCCCTCGTCCAAGCTATTGCCCTCCACCTTTGGAGAGATAACGGCATTATCAATGTCTCGGGTAGCAGGGAGGGTTTTTTCTATTTCCAGTTTGCTCCTTCCACGAACCTTGATGTAATGTTTGTAAAGCTGTGATATTTTGCCCAAAGATATCTAGTGCTTTAGAAATGGCGACCAGGCATGTCCTTAGAGAAGCCTTAACCTTTTGTGGTCCCAGTGTGGGTCATTTTTTCCAAAGTTCCTTGTGAATATTTAGATGAGAAGGGTGTAAGCTATATTGCCAGCAAAGTGGGGAACCCTCTCCAAGTGGATATGCTTACTATCACTAGGGAGAGGGCAAACCATGCTCGAGTGCTTGGGGAGATTGATGCTAAGGATGAGCTGACCCATCAAGTTGAAGTCTTGAAGGAGAACGGTATGTCGGCTCTTATTTTTGTGGACTACTAGTGGTTACCTCCAAGATGCCCTAAGTGCAAGGTTTTCAGCCATATGTGCCGATCAAAACCTTTGTCTCCTAACCAAGAGGGGCCTTCATCTCCTAGAGGTAAAAAGAAATAGAGGAACCCATCCAATGTCAAGGTAAACCCACCCTAAGAAGACATGCTAGGGACGCCTACTATTCCTCAAAAGCCACTGGAAAGTGAAGAGAAGGTCATCTCTCCACTCAAATATGTGAATGTTAACAATAACAGAGAGGTTGGATCAAATTTTGAAACCCCACCCCCCCTAGCTTGCTTGCGAAGGAGAACTAGCCTTCAGTTCCTACTCCAACCCATATTTTAGAAACTCCTATTCCTACTCTAGTGGATGGAAAGCAGGTGGTGGGAACTATAGATCCCAACCTCAACAATTCCACCCTAGCTCCTTCCAATATGGAGCCTCCTCAATCCAACTGAGCGAGAGCTAGGGAATTTAGATTAGGGTCCTCTTCGGGTATGGGGAGCAAATCCTCTTGTAGGAAGAAAAGGAAAAAATTCTTCAAAAGAAGGAAGCACTCCTCAACTGAGTGCTAATTTTTTTCACTTCTACAATTTTTTAAATGAATTTTGCATCTTGGAATTGTGCACACAAATCTGAGAGCAAATGTTTCTTTTTTGGCCTCCTTTGTTTATGCTTCAAATGCAGAAATTGAACGGAAAGAGTTGTGGACAAGTCTACTGTCCTGGTATGTAGGAGATTTTAATGTTACCAGATTAATTGAAGAAAGTTTGGGTGGGAACTGGAAAGAGACCTTAGCTATTTCGGATTTTAAGCTATTTTTTGAAAATGCAGAACTTGAAGACCTTCGGTGGGTGGGTAATTTCTACACGTGAATTAACCCCAAAAAAAAAATTCCACACGTGGACAAATAAGCGAGATGGAAATCCCGTCCTTAAGAAGCTGATAGAGTTTTAGTGAACCAAGAATGGTTGCTTAAATTTCCAAAATCTGAAGCAAATTTTCTCTCTCTTGCTTTTGGACCATGTGGTTTGCTTAGTCCAAGGAGATTTCACATTGGCTAGAAGAAAAACTCCTTTTAAGTTCTTTAACTTTTGGACTTCCTGTGATGAATTTATCAACATAGTTTCACAGGTTTGGACCAAAGAAGTGGAGGGTTCAAAGTTCTTCCAAGTAGTTTGTAAGTAGAAGCTCCTAAAAAATGAGTTGAAAAGTCTAAATAAAAGGGAGTTCTCCCATCTCTCATCAAGAGTTCTTCAAGCCAAACAGGCCCTTTTTGCTATCCAATTGTCTATTGGACTTGGAGATTTTTCACGGGTCGTTGAAGAGAGGTCAGCCTTCAAAAAGTACTATTTGTTGAGAAGTGTGGAGGAAAGCTTCTTCAAACAGAAATCAAGGGTCAAATGGCTTACCTTAGGTGACAAAAACACATCCTGTTTTCACAAAGCCATGACTCTCCACCACAAGCGCAGCTCCATCCACTCTCTTCAAAATGAGGATGGCTTTATGGCTTTTGGTGAGCAAGCTGTCTGTGAGGAGATCATCTCCCACTTCTCCAACCATTTCAGTTGCCCTAGCGTCATTTGTGACCTGTCAAAAATTGACGAACTAATTTCTTGGAAGCTTAATGATGAGTAATGCCTCTTCTTAGTTTCTCCTTTCACTGATGAAGAGATTAAGGAAGCCTTTTTTAGCCAACCTAATGGGAAAGCTCCAGGACTAGATGGATATTCCACCAAATTCTTTAAAGTTGCATGACCAGTAATTGGAACAAATATTATAGCAACAATCAAACATTTTTTTCAATCAGGCTACCTATTAAGGAAGTAAACTATATTATCATTGCTTTAGTACCTAAAATATCTAATGCCTTTAATTTGGTGGACTTCAGGCCTATAGCTTGCTGCAACATAATTTATAAACCCATTTCAAAGGTCCTTGCATCTTGCTTAAAGCAAGTTTTGAGCTCCCTTGTTGAAAAAGAACAATCCACTTTATCCCAGGGCATAGGATCACAAATAACATTTTCCTTGTTCAGGAATTAGTCAATGGCTACCATCTTGACAAAGGGCCACCAAGGTGCGCTATCAAGGTTGACCTTATGAAGGCGTATGATATGTTGAATTGGAGTTTTATTGAATTCTCCAATGCATGAACTCCCCCCCCCTCCACTTTCATAAGCTTTTGCTTTAGTGCTAGTTGATGCCAAAATGAGCTTGTTGGCTTTCTGGCAAGTGAATGTGGAATTTGATAAGGCGACCCTATTTTGCCATATCTTTTTGTTCTTTCTATGGAAGTTCTCTCCTGCATATTCCGTAGATTGGCTCAAAACACTGCCTTTTCTTGTCATTGGGGTTGTAAAGAGGAAAAAATATCCCACCTTTGCTTTGCAGATGATCTGATGGTGTTTTGTAAAGGTAATTTACAGTCCATCAAGGCTATCCAACAAGCTCTAGAAGAGTTTCAAGCCTTATCTGGTCTTAGAGCTAACAAATCTAAGAGCGAGTTGGAAGTGGTAACAGCTCTTGTGGAAGGCGGATTAGGAATTCCAAAGCTTGCAATCTGGAACAAAGCGGCACAATTAAAGCATATTTGGAACCCGTATAGTGGAGGTGTTCGGTGTATTTAGGTGGACTGGGTTCGCTTGATCTTCCTTAAAGGTAGAAGTTTTTGGCTGTTAAGAACTTCCTCATCTTGCCCTTAGACATGGAAGAAATTATTGAAATTGAGGACTTTAGCAGGCCCCCACTTTGATTGGGTAGTTGGCAATGGTCTTTCCATCTCTCTTTGGTCAGATTTTTGGCTACCATAAGGAACTCTGGACTGCGTATACAGTGCAAGGGAAAGTAGCTCATCTGGATTACCGTTAAATGCAAGACTTTGTTCTCTAATTGAGGAGGGCAAATGGAAGCTACCAATGAACCCTTTCTGGGAATCTTTTGTTATTCGCCCATGTATTCTGCTAGCTCCTTTTAGGGAGGACAAGCTAGTGTGGAGACTGACATTGTCTAATTTGTTCTCCATCAAGAGTGCATACAATCAACTATGCACCTCTGGATCCATAGTTTCCTGGTTAAAGGTGGTTTGGTGCGACAGATTGATCCCAAGGCACAATTTCATCCTTTGGCTTGCCATAAACCAGAAGTCATATACCTTGGACAAGCTAAGCACTTGTTCAGTTTACTTCTACTTCATGCTATCTCTGCACCTCCAATCTGAAATCGCATGATCATCTATTTTTTTTATTGTGCTTTCTCCCTCTCTGTGGTCCCTTGTCATTGCTTACCTCAACTGTCCAGCCTCCTTCTCCTTATGGAATAGGGCGATTGATGGACTCAAGTGTTCTCCAAACAACTCCTTGTTTAAAAAGTGTAGAGCTGCTCTTGCAGCTACAGTTCATTGCATCTGTCATGCACATAATTCAATTTGTCTTGACAACACATCCTAAATGCTCAGTCCCTAGCTAGGCTGATTTTAAATTATATTCATATGCTAAATAGTTGATTTTCATCTTGCTTGTACCCTCAGCATAGTATAGTGGTTTTGGCCTAGTTTTGAGTTTGTAAATTGTGGTTTTGTACCCACCATTCTGCTTATTGCGGTTGTACTCCTTCCTTTGGTTAAATAAATTTTGAATTAACAAAAATATAAATATATATATATATATGTTTAAATATAATAATATATTTTTCCTTTCTGATTTTTTAGAATTTAGAAAGCACTGCAACCAAACTTGTTTTCATCATTTTCACAATATTCTTTTAGAAAGTGAAAATTGAAAACGGAAAACAGAAATCAGGAATTTCTAAATTTTTCTTTTGTAAATTTTTTTGTTGGAAACTCTTTAAAATTTTCTCAAACCAAACAGCACCTAAATGTCTTTCCCTCCTGCAGTTAAAATTGGTAGACCTGGATATCGAGTCACTAAGCAATTCGACCCAGAGACGAACCAAAGGTCTCTCCTCTTCCAGGTGATTTTCCTCTTCTCCTTGCTTTTCTAATAAGCAAATCTCTTAACTTCACTTGTGCCAGTGTTATTAATCTGATGTTATGTCCATATGGATGCTAAAAACTTTCAACACATATGGTCCAAGCAGATTGAATATCCTGAGATAGAGGATCTCGCAAAACCAAGGCATCGATTTATGTCCTCTTATGAGCAGAGGATTCAGCCTTTCGATAAAAGATGTCAGTATCTTTTATTTGCAGCAGAACCATATGAGATCATTGCTTTTAAGGTACTATTACCATATGATATAATGCATGTATTTATCCTGTTAAAATAATTCTTCATTTATTTTTCACCACTGCCTCTGATGGTATGCAAATGCAGGTTCCTAGCACTGAAATTGACAAATCTACTCCAAAGTTTTTTTCGCATTGGGACCCTGACACAAAAATGTTTACGGTAAGTCCTTATGATTCATGGGGTTTCCTTTGCTTATTTGCTTTCTGAATTAAATTTGAAGAATTTTTTTTTTTGGGTAAAAAAAATTTGAAGAATTCATTGACTTGACAAGTAGAACCTAGTCTGTTTCATTGGCATCTGTGTACCCACTGTGAGATCATTGGCCAAGGTGCTTAATTCTATCCCAGCCAGATCTTCACCTTCATTTTTTCTCCTATACAGGGTTTTGTATCTACCAAGTAATTGCTGATGTGCAAGAGTGCAATAAATTTAGTTTAATAGACACAGTTCTTTGTTTTGTTTGTTTTATCAGTGTTTTAACTTTGGAATTTATTAATGTGCAGTTGCAACTGTATTTCAAGTCAAAGTCTGCAGAACCAAATAAACCTCCAGGTGCTCCTGCTGCCAATGGTACTGCTGCACCAGGTGCTCCACCCAGGCCTCCCACCCAAGCTCCTCCTCCTCCTCCACCCCCACCACAGGGTTTGCCGCCAGGAGCCCCTCCAAGACCTATACCACCTCCCCCACCTCCTGTGGCAAATGGTCCTAGGCCTATGCCTCCTGGTGGAGCTCCTCCACCTGTTGCACCACCTCCTCCTATGGGTTCCACCACAAGTTTTACTCCAGGAACACAGATGAATAGGCCACCGATGCCACCTCCGCAAGGTTTTCCTGGGCAATAGATGTTGAGCTAATGGATACCTGTCACCAATGGCATATTAATTCAGGCAGAACGAAGCAATCTTTCAATGAAGTGGTAAAGACTTCGCCTCTCTCATAAAAGTATTCTAAAAGACACTAATAGTGTTTATTTGTTGTTGTCTGAAATCAAAGATTTAGTTTGATGAGTTCATAGGAGATTTAGTTTCCAAAGTACCTTTTGAGCTATTCTTTGGGATTTGAGTACTCCATGAGATTTTGTAATAGGGATGTTGTATCTAATGTTATGTTTGGTAGGTAGGAATGGTATGTAATTGAATGAATTGAAATGGAGTGGAATCTTGACCTGAATGATAAATCCATTTTCATGTTTGGAAATGTATGCATATAAAGTAGTATTTATCAAAAAAATACTCTTAAATATCAAATATCATAATGAGAATCAAGGTTAAATAAGTTATTTTAATTATTGACCATTAAAGAGGTCCGAATGAAACTATGGTTCCACCATCTTAAAGATAGTATTAAATTCTCTCTTAAAAGTGGAGTTGATAATTTCAAGGAATCGTGATTTTGACTTTTAAAAATACATCTAAATGTAGAAAACGAAGCAAAATTTGGAATCACAATCCTATTCTAGGCTCATTTCCGTGTACTTGTTGCACCGGAAGTGTATGTGTTGGATGAATCATACGTGGATGAGAGGATGAAGCCAGTTTGACTCTGGGTTAAACTGAATTGTGTACTCTCTTTTTCTTGTAATTTTCAATCTTCCTAGGGCTGTAGGAGGCTCAAATAGATATTCCTGAAGCTGCAAACTGCAACGGGTTCTGTAATTTGGCATCAAGAAGCTTTGTCATTCGTCTTGGCTCTTCTGCAACATGTTCCGTGATATTTTTTCAGTTGCTTTGGCTTGGCTTGCATGCAATCTCATCCCTTGTTTGCTAGATTGTCCCAATTGAGCTGCCTACCCGGTAGAGAGGCTTAAGTACTATCTAGCTTTTTCTTTTTTGGGGGGGAGTTTTACATTGCAGTTTTATTGCCGATGTTCCCATGGGAATACTAAAATTCCAGGTCTGAGAAGTTTTTTCCCGGATGCGTGTAGTGCAGATGCGTAACTTTTACAGTCTGAGGAAGGCATCAACGTTTGGTTTATTTGAGCATGGTTCACTCGAAGCAAGTGTTATGCCCATGGCCATAATTCTCTTAGGCGAAGTCATCGTTCCTATTGTGACCATTCGTGACGGAACTACTCCATTGGTACATGGGCAAATACCTTTCACGGCTTCCTTATCGGTTTTGGGGGATGTGAACAAATTTGATTTTTTTCCCCCCGATTTGGTTTGGAAAGAAATTATTAAGTCAAATACATCAATAAAACCAAACCATTTAAGAAAAGAACGTGTTTTTTTTTTTTTTCACAAAATATAAAGTAGATAAAACCGACGGTGAGAAGCTTTATCATTGTATCGTTTAAATAAGATAATCACTCACACTTCACTTTCTCTTTCCATCTTTCTTTACAAATATAAATACTAATAACGGTTATTGTTTGCTTGTATTTTCTCTCTTTTTTTCTTTTTTCTTTTTCCGATTCCTCTTGTGATTTTAAATCAGGTATGAAAATTTTATGACAATAAAATAAAGATGTTACCAATACTTTTGCAATATTGACTATTTCTTTTCAATTATTTTATATCTTCAAAAGGTATTTTTTAGATAAATTGATAATAATTGAAATGGTAAACTAAAGCAAACTACGCAGTAAGAGAATTATTGGGTTGATTTGCAGTAAAGTGAACGGATTTATACCAACTCTAGTTTTTATGCCACTTATATCCTAGCTCTAACTCGATACCTACAAGTAATAATAATGGATACAGTAATATACTCGAGAGTATTTAGAATATATATATGAAACAAAACATATATATTATGTGAAAATGTTACATTCATGTCTCTATCAATAGGCGCTAGTGTCCATACATAAAAGAACATTAAGTGATCATTACAAAAGGTGATAGACAACTGATGGTGACATTGAATGAAATAGCAAGTGAAACTGATAAAATGGTGAATTATTGTGAAACAAGAAAAATGTTATAATATTATATTTGATTCATTGAATAAGATTTTTTTAAATCAAAAGAATAGAATAAAATTGGAAAGGAATAATAATTATTTTGATATTATTTTATTTTATAAATAACAATTTTATGGTAATAAAAATCAAATAATAATTCAATTGCAGTGAATCAAAATTAATATAAAATTTATAAATTACACAAAGAACATTAATCTAAATGAATTTGACTCTATTCATTGGGTTCCATATTGTACCAAGCTTGGAATGTACACAAATCCTGTAATGCAAGGACGGTATATTAAATAGGGGTGGGCAATTTTAAGGCAAACCAAAGATTGGTTCAAGATTTTTAAAAATCACAAACCTACATAGTATATTGAGAAACTAGTTTAGAGACCAACGAATTACATTATAGTTTTAAGTTTAACTGAAAAATCTGTATTATTGGTAAACTCGCAATTATGAAAATCTAATAAATGGTAAGCATAGAAATCATATATAAAAATTTTCAAGAACGGACCATAAGAATATGAAATAGTTGCATACAATAATTTTCAGTATCATTGGTATGGACTCAGAAAATAAAGGTATAAAATAATGCTAAAAATGTAAAGCATACAAATTAGTTTCGTAACGTTTAGAAAAATATGTAGAATGAAAAATATTGACTCCATGTTTAGTGAAAAAAAAATAAAAATTGAGAAATATATTAAGGAATAACAATAAATATATAAGCATACTATCTTTTTTTAAATTTCAATTATTTAAAAATATCTTCCACATTATATATCAAGGATAGACTCGGGCACGGGATTCTTGTCCGGCCGGAACCACTAGTTTCAAAAGTTCCTAAATGGGGACGAAGAGCCTGGGAAGCAGCGGGTTAGCCGGATAGGGGTCACTGCTCATGCTAATAAATTGTTTTAGCCAAAAAAAAAAAAAAAATGTTTACCTGCGAAAATATCTGTTTACCGAGGGACCTTTGCAAACCGACCCGGCCCAAAACTAAACAAATACGCATGCTTGGGCTATATCGATCATCTTCTTTTCAGCCGTTTTCATCAAACCTTAAACCCTACTTGCTTTAAACCCCTCGGACCAAAAGTCTTCTCCTTCTCTCTCTGTCTCTCTCTCTCAGAAAGAAAATTAGCTAGCTCTTGTAATGCAATGGTGAAATCGTACCTAAGATACGAACCGGCGGCATCCTTCGGTGTAATAGTGTCGGTGGATGCCAACATCACCTATGACTCCTCCGGCAAGCACCTCCTAGCTCCGGCGCTCGAGAAGGTCGGTGTCTGGCACGTCCGTCAAGGCGTCTGCTCTAAAACCCTAGCTCCTGCCGCTTCCTCTACTTCTGCTGTCACCTGCATCGCCTCTTCCAATACTTCTCTGGTAACCCTGCACTTTTTCTGCCCCACTTTTGCAATCTCTTTTGTTCCAAAGTTTGTATCTTTTGAGTTTTAGGTTCTGATTTTGTGAATTGATGGATTCCTTTTCACTTACTTGAATTCGTGAAGTTTTGGCGTTCACTCGGTGACCCTGCCAATCACATGGAATGTGTGAATACGAAAAATAAAGTGGGGCCGACATTAATATTCATTTAGGGTTTTGTTTGTTATTATTCTGTTGGATAATTGTGCTGGAAGAAAAACTTTTATGCGTATTTACGATTTAGGATGTTTTTGTTTCGTGAAAAAGTTTTTCCAGATTTTTTTTCTTGCTGTATCTATTATATGTAAAGCTTAGAATTGTCAAATATTATATAGTAATTTGGTGAGGATGCAGTTACTTAGCCCATCATAGGGGCAGCTAATGATGGGAGGCTAGGAGGCGGAGGTCACAGTTGATTGTAAAAGTTTCCCAAAACGCCTTGTAAACGTTTTCTGTAAAATAAAGACATCTTTATTTTTTTTTCTTTTTGAAAAGTTAGTGGAAGCTTTAAGCTTTTTTAAAATATACTGTAAACATTGCCTTCCATGCCATGACGGAGAAGGCCATAGGGGAAGTCTATTAAGAAAAATGAAATCCATTGTCTGAAAGGTTAAGGTTGGCATGAACTTTAAGACTGCTGTGTTTATCCTCTATTCCTTCTTTATATCTTCCTTGTAGTTATCTCTATTATACTCCACTTCATAGAGAAATGAAGGATTTTCTCCTCAAATTGATGATATTTTTTCAGTTCAGTGAATCAGGGCAATAAAAGATGAATTATTATCCTGTTCTATTCATATTATTAATATAACTCTGTGAATTTCTTTTAAAAAAATGAACCATTGACAACTTGATGACTTCTTTGTGCTTTATAAATAATCAGATGGTTCTTGAACACCAGAGGCTTTTGTTTATATGTAATTCTTGAGTGCCAATGTGTATTTCTTTGCTTAGTCCATACGTTATATCCAACAAGTAAGATCCAAAGATAGTCAGATTTATTAGTATGTAATGGTAGTCATTTGCAAAATAGTGCAATGGTAGGCTCATTTGCTTTGTGATTCATGGGGAGATTTTATATTCCTTCTTTATGAACTGCAGATTGCTAGTGGATATTCAGATGGCAGCATAAGATTGTGGGATTGTGAGAAAGGTTCGTGTGAGACTACATTGACTGGACATAGAGGGGCTGTGTCCGCTCTTAGATATAATAAACATGGGTCTCTGCTTGCATCGGGAAGCAAGGATAATGATGTTATCCTGTGGGATGTGGTTGGGGAGGCAGGTCTTTATCGTTTGCGTGGCCACCGCGATCAGGTAAAGAATTTTGCATTTCATTTTTGAAGTTTCAGGGCTTTGTGCCTTTTAAGCAGCCCATGGCACATTTTAATTTATGCAATCAATTCTTATATGAATAACTTGTGAAGGAAGATATAATTATCTATAGTTTTTGTAAATTTAATGTAAATTTGTGGCCAGTAATTTCATAAAATCTCTTCAGCCCCAATATAATTGTTTCTTGAAGACAAAAATGATGTCATGAAACTAGACTCTATAGTTTCTTTAGGATCATAACTTGTGCCCTAGTTTTCAAGTATTTTGGAAATTGTGGCATTTCGTCAATGTCTCCAGCAAGGACATTGTTAGAATGAAATTTCTCAGTACCAACCTTAAAAATCTTCTCTTTCTTATTAGATATACACGAAGGCATTGTATGACTTAACATAAGAATGAGAGTACTTGTGGGGTCTGCACTACTTGAGGGTGCCTTGATGCCTAGGTCAAAATGAAAGGGTGACAGTTGTATAGATAAGAAAGCAATAACATTGTTTTTCAGCCAGCATCTGTTCTGTGTTTACCTCACTTTGTAACAAGTGTTCGTATGCCCTTGATAAGTTATTGCAGTGGGTTATTGGGAACAAGAATTGTTGCTATGTGTAGAAATGAGGAGAAAACATATAACCACCTGTTTTTAAAATGTCCTTTTGTGAGAAACATTTGGAGTAGATTGGAGGATACTTTCCTTATTTTGTTCTGTCAGCCATCCTAGATTATTGGCTCCTTGGAAAGTTATCTCAAGTTCAGTTATTTATTATGTATGGAAAGACAGGAATGAGTAGAGGCTGGATCTTAACACAAGTAGTTCTAATGATGTATATCGTGTTGTTCTTTTTTGTTATTACGCAATCAATGGCTCTTACTGAGTGTGTATAGCCAAGTTTTCGAATTTAGCACTCTGTTGCTTTATTTTGTAAGGTGATTTGTTTGAAATCTAAGGTATCTTGTGAGTCCATCTTTTGATGTATAGTTTTCCCCATACTTAATGAATACTGATTTTTAACCCAAAAAAAATAAAAGCATTTGTATGTTTGGCTTTGATCTTGATTGTATTGGAAAAATAATAGGTTCAAGTGAGATGAGATAATTTGCATTGGGGAGTTTTTATACGCCTGTACTTGTTTGTTGCAGTACTGCAAGCATTGTGATTCATTTCCTTTGGTATGTGGCACATGGCAACAGATGTCATGGTGTAAAGCAAGCAAATGATTCCGTAGAGTGGTTTATCTAAATTGGACTTTTCACATTATGCAATCAATTTTGATGGATCCTTATGTATTACTCTCTCTCTCTCTCTCTTTCTCTCTCACACACACACATATATACAAGTATCTATACAAATAGATAACATAAGGAACTAGAGAAGGTTGAGCCTTTAGACCGCCCTTTCAGCAGTTCCAATGGAACCCAACTCTCCTTACTAAGCTTTAGGGGCGGATGACATGGTCCTGCAACCTGTCCTTAAGTTAAGTAGTAAGTTTTGTCTTGCCAGGGTTGAACTTAGGACTTAAACAAACCCTCAATCACTCCACTCCACTTGGCTGCCCATGCTGTACTTAAGCTTCTTCCTTCGGTTGGATGTGAAGAAGAGAAGATGTTTCTTGCTTCCTGGTGTTATACAGATCTCCACAAAATAAGCTCTTAATTTCATGCAGTTTTAAAAGCGACTGCATTAGGCTTCTGTGATTTAATTTTAGTGTTTTCAAGGACCTTCGACTATTGAAACATATGTAGCTACTTAGATGGAACAAAGTCCCCTAATTCACAGGATAAAATGCAATGACTCATTTGCGGATACAAACCTTTATCTTTATTGAGACAAAAGCATGGCTGTCTTGCTTTTGGAAATTTGACATGTTTTCTGGCTGAATATTACAGGTTACAGACCTTGTATTTTTGGACTCTGGCAAAAAGCTTGTTAGTTCTTCAAAAGATAAATATCTCAGAGTGTGGGATCTTGAAACACAGCACTGCATGCAAATTGTTGGGGGCCATCATAGTGAAATTTGGTCCATGGACACAGATCCCGAAGAGAGATATCTTGTCACTGGCTCTTCAGATCCAGAACTTCGATTTTTCACAATTAAAAATGGTTCAGAAGATGGAGATACTCTTTCTAAAACAGATGGAAGCAATGCTACGGAGAATGGTGATATACCAACTAACAGTAAATGGAATGTCTTGAAACAATTTGGTGAAATCCAGTGCCAAAGCAAAGAGAGAGTTTCTACTGTGAGGTTCAACAGGTCTGGTAATTTACTTGCTTGCCAAATGGCAGGGAAGACAGTGGAGGTATTTCGCAAGTTAGAGGATGCTGAAGCGAAGCGTAAAGCAAAAAGAAGGATCCATAGGAAAAAAGAAAAGAAATTGGCAAAAGGGGAAACTGATGTGACTGAGAATGTTGAAAGTCTTGAAATTGAAGAAGGGAATATTGATCTGATTGTTGTCACTGATGTTTTTAAGCTCGTTCAAACTGTTCGAGCGAGTAAGAAAATTTGCTCCATTTCATTTTGTCCCATTACCCCTAAAAATTCATTAGCAACATTGGCATTGTCTTTAAACAATAATTTGTTGGAGTTTCACTCCATTGACATCAATGGAACAAATAAAACACACTCTATAGAGCTTCAGGGACATCGTTCTGATATCAGGAGTGTTACGTTGAGTTCTGATAACACACTTTTAATGTCCACCAGCCACAATGCTGTAAAGATTTGGAATCCAAGTACAGGTTCCTGCCTGCGAACTATTGATTCTGGCTATGGACTCTGTGGATTAATTCTTCCTCAAAATAAATATACTCTTGTGGGAACTAAAGCTGGGGCAATAGAGATAATTGATATTGGAAGTGGCACCTGTATTGAAGTGATAGAAGCTCACGGAGGCACCATTCGTTCCATTGTGGGGATTCCAAATGAAAATGGATTTGTCACAGGAAGTGCGGATCATGACATTAAATTCTGGGAGTATGAAATGAAGCTGAAACCTGGTCAAGTGCGGATTTTTTTTTTTCCTTTTTTTTTTGGCACCCTTATATTTTCTTTTATTCCAAATATATTTAAAACTTCTTTGTTGGGCCCATAAATTATTTTTTTCTCTCTTCCATTTCCTTTTCTCCTATAATAGCTTATTGGTCCCATTAAATATTTTTCTTTTTCTTGCACTAATAGCAATACTGTCTATGATCTGGCAGTGTTTTTGTCAAACATGCAGAAAATTTTGGGATCTTCCCTTTGTGGTCTCATCTCTGTTTCATCCCATTTTCTAAATGCAAGTCCTCAAATTTTGTTTCTGATTATGCTTTTTCTTAAACCATTTTTCGCTTTTTGGAAACTCTTTATGAAATTGCTGGAATTATAAAGAAAATGGAAGAAAATGGAAGTAATGGTTGTCTACTATGAGGGGCCTTACTTTAGAATAAATATTTCTTTTTCACTGAAGAAGAGTAATATAACATTTCATTTTCAGCATGTTCCCAACCTGACAAGTTGATTCTGATTTTATTTCCCAAAATTTGTTATGGTAGTGATAACAGCCAGTCTTACCTATTTGACAGAGTTCTAAGCACTTGGCCGTGTCAATGGTGGATACAATGAAGATGAATGATGATGTGCTGGTTATTGCCATAAGCCCTGATGCTCAAAAGATTGCTGTTGCACTGTTGGACTGCACAGTGAAGGTCAGGATGCAACTTGATATAATTTCTGTCCATCCCAAAGGATAGGCCCTTTACTTATACTTTCATTCTCCATGACTGGCTTTTGAAGTGGGTGATTGAATTTTTGAAATGTTGTTGCCTATACATTTGTGTCACCAATAGGATCCTAATGAACGTATGTCATTTTCATTGACTACTAGGAATTGATCATGTGATATCTGTTTCTTATCAGTCACCATCTTGGATTTTTATGCAACTGATGGCTGAAGAATTTCCCCTATTAAGTAGCTCATGCCAATTTCTGGTTGTCCTCTTGTTCTTGAACTGGGTAAATTTGCAAGTAAAATTGGGGAATCATACTACGTAAGCCATATGATTATTCTTTTGTTATAATTATTCTTTGTCAGAAGGTTAGAGGGGACTTGGGTCCCTGTTTCTATTTTACTGCACAGTCCAGTCTTCTGATGTAACTGCAATTGATGTCGATTATCATTATAAAAGTGAAATTGCTGGCTTGGTGGTATTGCTGAATTTGCCCCTAAACTGCAATCTCATTGCATATTTAGAATGCAGGTTTTATTATATTGTGCTCTATAATCTTTCAAGAATTTATAATGGTTGTGATACCAAAGAAATTTTACTCTATTCTCTATTGAGAGACAATTGAAATTTCCAAACAATCCTTCATATCTGTATGTGTGTTATTTATGCTTGTTAAGCTGGGCTGTTTGTTGTATTTGATCACCTTATCTGGTAACCATTTTCAGGTGTTCTTCAGGGACTCACACAAACTTATGCACTCCCTATATGGGCACAGGCTTCCTGTATTATGCATGGATATTTCATCTGATGGAGATCTAATTGTCACGGGATCTGCAGACAAAAATTTAATGATTTGGGGCTTAGACTTTGGTGATCGTCACAAGTCCCTTTTTGCTCATCAGGACAGGTGCTTTATTTAAGATGGCTATTGTTCTTCTTCACTAACTGCAAATACACTTTCATCAATAGATATAATGTATTTCTCTATAGGGGATGTATTTTTAGGTTAAAAGCATATGGAACTAAACATATGGATAATTGCAGCTCGGTGTGATTCCGATTCACTGGGAGTTTTGTGATCATGACTGTATATTTTCAAGCTTTGTGACTTGCTATTCTAATATCTACTCCTGTGACAGTGTTATGGCAGTGCAATTCGTCCGAAATACACATTATGTGTTCAGTGTTGGGAAAGATAGGCGTGTGAAGTACTGGGATGCTGATAAATTTGAGTTGCTTTTGGCTCTTGAAGGACATCATGCTGATATCTGGTGTCTTGCAGTCAGCAATCGTGGTGATTTCCTTGTTACTGGGTCTCATGACCGTTCCATACGGCGCTGGGATCGTAGTGAAGAACCATTTTTTATTGAGGTATTTTTCGTTCATATATTGTTCTGATCTACTTGGAAAGGGAAACATGTTATGACTTTTTTCCTTTTTTTTTTTTTGGATAATTGACTTTTTTCCTTTATTAACTAATAGTAGCACTAATTATCCAAAAAAAACTAATAGTAGCACTAATATGAGCCTGCCCAATGAATATGCAGGAAGAGAAGGAGAAGAGGTTGGAAGAGATGTTTGAGCTTGACCTTGATAATGCATTCGGGAATAGGTATATACCCAAGGAAGAACCTCCTGAGGAGGGTGCTGTCGCGTTGGCAGGGAAGAAAACTCAAGAAACTCTTTCAGCTACTGACTCAGTCATTGAAGCTTTGGACATTGCTGAAGCGGAATTGAAGAGAATTGCGGAATGTGAGGTATCTGTTTGTTCATGGCTGAAGTTTGATCTGTTCTGGCAGAATTCATATATTTTTGAATCCATTGTCTAAAAATTATGCAAGGGTATAATAAGAGGTGCCATTCTTGTTGTAATGATGGTAAATCAAAAGTGAATCATTATCAGAAGTTTATGAAACTAAGGAGATGTACCAGACACCTATAGTTGGATGCTCCATGGGCCATTATCCTTGAGGCCTTTGGCCTGTCCTGGCAATTAATTTTGTCCAAGATTGTAAAGTTGCTATTGAAGAGTATCTCTTACAAGTGCAGTGACCACTCTTATTACTATTGAATCCATCTAATATTGCTTACAATATTTTATGGAGCTCAGCTGTTGAAAACAGGATATAATCTTTGGAATATCTGAATGTGTTATGCAACTTTATTTTTATTCTCTCCAGACCTGCAGTATCCATTTGTTTCTTCAGTCCACCCATATTTGCTCAAAAAAAACAAAACGCATGGTGGTTACTTGTATATGAGTGCATGGGAACAATTGCCAAGTTGTTTTTTAAATTTAACCAAACTGTGAGCATTTTTTGATATTATCTGAGGAACTTTAGACATGGATTTACCGTTTGGAATTTGTGATTTTAGGAGGAGAAAACCAGAGGTAAAGTTGGGGAGTTCCAACCAAGTTATGTGATGCTTGGGCTTTCCCCTTCAGATTTTGTTCTACGTGCACTTTCAAATGTTCAAACCAATGATCTGGAGCAAACATTATTGGTATGCATACTCTTTTGCTTAATTTCTGTCATACTAGAAGTAGAAATAGATTAATCTTTTTTGCTTGATTTTTTAATCATATATTATATTCCATTACTGCTTGTTTTATTAAGAGTTTCTGTACCAAATAAAAAAGGATGAGTGATTTGTTTCTGTCTATCTCTTTGGACCACGAAAACAAAGTGGAAAGTAGATATGAAGACCTTTATGGCTTTCAACTTTTTGTTGCAGGCATTACCCTTCTCGGATGCTCTGAAACTGTTGTCTTATGTAAAGGATTGGACTTCATCTCCTGATAAGGTTGGTCCAATGCAAAAATGTCTTTATCTGAATGCAGGCCCTTTAGGCAGTGCAGTTGGTGCCATGACCTACCCCAACAATTGTCCTACTCTGGCCATGAATCAAAGTGTAACAATATTTCCATTTATTGTAGGTTGAACTTGTTTCAAGGGTTGTTACAGTGCTACTCCAAACACATTACAATCAGCTAATTTCAACACCAGCTGCGAGACCATTGTTGACTACCCTGAAGGAGAATCTTCACAAAAAAGTCAAGGTAATCTTTGAGCAGTTCTGGAAATCAGTTTGTAGTAAAGCATTTTTACATATTCTTTCATTTACGAGTGCTGCCACTATAGAATTTACTAGACATTGAACTATGCCAAATTATTCATGTTCTTCTTCTTTTCAGTTTTTGAAATTGTAGTTGGATTAATTAGGATTCCTGGATATGAAATACTGCCATGATGGTTCCTGCCTCCTGCAATGTATAATTTGTGCATCTGAGTTTGTTTCTTTTCCGGTGTTAATTTTCGGTTTGTTAGAATCTGGCATTATCAACTTTCTTCTTAAATGCTGCTGTTACTTTTTATTACCAGCTCAACTAACAAATATCCAATAAGCTCTTTTCGCAACTTGATATAAAAATTCTTTCATTTCCTTTTTCCACTTTACACAATCAAGCTATATGGGAAACATGGTGCGCTTATGCTAACATGAGGTTTCTTTAAACTGCTGCAGGAATGTAAAGATACAATTGGTTTTAATCTTGCAGCAATGGATCATCTCAAGGTGTGTATGACATCATTCATCTTTGTCATGTTAGAGTATCCGGAAAGCATAAACTCAGATTCTATTTTTTTTGTTTGGTGAATTTTGCAGCAATTGATGGCCATGAGATCGGATGCACTATTTCAAGATGCAAAGGCAAAGCTGGTAGAGATCCGTTCACAACTTTCAAAACGTGTGGAAGCCAGGATGGACATTGGAGAACAAAAACGTAAAAGGAAAAAACAGAAGAAAGCTAGCTGAGAGGAGTTGGGGCCGGAGTTGGGATGGATATTCATAACAGTATTCTGACTATTCCAAAGATGTAGAACCATGATTTAAAGGTTCTACTTATGGCAGCGACATGGATGCTCTAGCGCCCTCGTAATTCCAGGTGCAAGTAGGAGAAATTAGCTATCTGAGCATGGTTCAATCCTCAGGAACTCAACAATGGGGTTGGCTCTGCACGTGACTTACTGTTTGCAGCTAATACTATCAACATTCAAGTTGCGGATTATGTATATTAGCAGTGAGTTAAGAAAATGAATTTTGACGATTCAAACTGTTCTTGTATATGACAATATGTCACAAAGTAAAATATTTTCACTTTTGCACATGTTTATACGCAACTTTTACGTTGCGTGTGACCTGCTCCCGATCGTTCTGGAATGGCTCACTCAATAACGAATAGCTGAAGATTACCGTCAAATAGGCTTATATTCGACATATGTTATGTACTCTTAAGTTAATACCTCACAGTTGCTGGCTGTATTGTATTGTTAAGTTTATGTTAGCCAAAAGAAAGGATAATGCTACCTGTTGAATCTATAATCATCGAGTAAGAACTCAAAATCTAGTTTTAATTAGATCTAGTATACACTACATGGAGCTGCAATTGAGTGCCGCTCTCTCCCTCTCCAGGGATTAATTACAGGAAATAAATATAAAGAGAAATCATGAAGACCTGTTCCTGAAGCCAGAAGGACCTGGTGAAGAAGCTACAGGCTGACTTCTTCATTGTTTATTGTTTTCACATTTACTTGAAGTTCTTGCCTTCAAATGTCTGACCAAATTGCCAGTTCTTCGGTGTAACATGCCATGCAGTTGTGGTTCGACCATCACTAGCTTTAACCCTAAATGTTAGCGACTGTCCAACCAACATAGCATCACACTCCCATTTCTGACCCCAATTTCGCTTCATCGTAGTCCATGGAAGTTTGTCACCCTTAACCTGCACACTCACTACGTCTCCAGCTCCACCCACGTTCCATACCGAGACCAGGTTGAAGAAAGGATTTCCAGTAATGGTGAATCGTATTCCTCCTTGCTTCTGGCAAGGAACCCTGCAGTGGTAAATAGTGTTCATTAGATTTTCTCAGGGATCTTAACATGCTTTCCTTGTTCCTTTTTATGCTTTATTTTAAGGAGCAAAGATAGATGCTCCAACTCCAAAAATCTGACATCCTCAGGCTGTTTGGAGACCCATTTGATAGAATTATTTTTTTTGTGTTCAGTGGATCTATTGGAGCAAAATATCTATACTATTTGGATACTTTGCTCTGATAGGATTTATGTGAACCAAAGTCTATATTAATTATTTTTTCATCTGAAAATGTAAGTTCTATTTGAACCGAAGATTATAAAGTGTAACATATGTCTATAAATTGAGATATGTTTAAAGTACAAAGATCTTATAACGAATTGAAAAGGGAGGAGATGGAGGAGTGACTATGCATTGAGATATGTTTAACGTATAAAGATCTTATAACGAATTGAAAAGGGAGGAGTTGGAGGAGTGATCAACTTCTTTTAAACAATCTAGTTTAAGATTCGTGTTATGTGTGGATTTTTATTTAAAGTATATTTATTGATAAAAATAAAAAGTTTACTTAGAAGATATCACAATTTACATATTAATAATATAAATTTATAATATTTTATGTGATTATTGAATGATTTACGGTAAAATTATATGTTATTTATAAATTGTTATAATATTTTAAAATATAGTAGTAAAATATCATTTTATATGAAGAATTATATATATATATTTTTTGTATTAAATTGTATAAAAGTGACAACTTAAAAAATGTATAAATGAACAAGCATCTTAAAATATAAAATTCCATAATTATATATTATAATAAATTAGTTATGAATGAGCCAAGGAAAAATCAAGAGACCTGCGATACTGGACAGGAACGATCCCAGCAGTATAGTCGGTGGCTATCTGTGTGAACGCTGGCTTGGCAATATCAAAGTGTTCACGGGGCGGATTGCACCACCCTCCATTGTCACTTGGTAGGTTGTAATTTGGTGGGCATAGGTCGGTGGCGGTGAGGAAAAGAGAGGGCTGCCCAAGCTTGCACCATCTTGGGTCATTAGCGCATTTGATCTCGTAGCATGCACCGCATGTCTGGCCGTTGTTGAACAGCACGGAGCTTAGCGCTGCCGTTTGATAGCCATAGCCTTGTTGGCCGACGTCCTGGTATCCACATGCTCCACCTATATGTAGAACAAATCAAGCTCAAGCACTTACACTATATTTCCTGAAAACTACTAACAATGAAGACGTTTGATTTCTATGAATCCGATCGTGAAGATTTCTTCATGCATTGACCTCATTGGCAGTAAAAAAGCGCAAAAAGAAAAATGAAAATATTTAGTTTATTAGCAAAGACACTAGACCAAATTTTCTCGCCTCCAAATGATACCTTAATCTATATCTTTTTATATCTTTTCAATCATATGTTATTATATATAAAGAATCTTTAATATATATTATGTATATTTTTTTTCCTCTCTAACATGGCAACGTATAATTAAAGGAGACATGAATAGTAATACCATTTAAGAAGAGTGAAAGTGCTTTCCTTACAATATACAATTTTTATGCCAATTTCAATTTAGGATGTCTTAGCTTGTCTATAAATATTGTCAAGAAGCAATATCATACCAAATGTGCCTGACCCTCCTTCATAGAAAGTTGCATAAGCTTGCTTCCAAGGGCCTGGCTTGAACTTGGGCCTATGCTGCTTAATAATAGAGCCTTTTTCGTCA
Organism: Laguncularia racemosa; assembly: GCA_037954665.1. Taxonomy (NCBI): domain Eukaryota; kingdom Viridiplantae; phylum Streptophyta; class Magnoliopsida; order Myrtales; family Combretaceae; genus Laguncularia; species Laguncularia racemosa. The sequence goes on from JBBMOL010000036.1 coordinate 5,030,091, forward strand.
TGAGCTACACCTAAATGGTCATGACCACCACCACCAGATGCCGTATGGTGACCGGTACGACTCCACGAGGCATGAGTGGAATGACTCCCATTCCCAGCATGCACGCAACAAGGTAATAAGGTAGCATTAACAAGGAATACAGCCAAGAGGGCTCGCAAAGGCAATGCCATTTCGCGGGCTGAAGAATCAGAATTTGGGCGTTTAACGTTAGGAATGTACGTGTGTTGTCTCCTCGGATTTTATAGTTGAGTGTTGCCTTGTGTTAAGAGGATCTCGGAACCATATGGCAATTTAAGGTGCATGCATTGATGGTAAATCAACTATGTTGTGGTGGTTTAGGTGGGCGAGGATTTAGGGGACAAGAGTGAAATTAGCTGAAAGAGGTTGTCCTTTACTCTAAACCTTTCCTTTTCTTTTTCTTTTTTCCCTTTCTATAGTCTTTTCCGTTTTTCCCTTCCACATTTTTCTCTTCTTCTTACAATTGATCTTGCTCACAGATTGTGATAGATAAGAATAGATGTTAGTAATTTTGGGCATAAATTGAAATTGAAGAACGTCTAAAATTTTTCTACATAGAAAATAAATAAATAAAGGATCCTTATAAATCCGAGTCCGAGCACTTACTTTTATTAATTTGGTGAACGCATTATAAAATCATAAGATAAAGTACTTAACTGGCTAGATCTCCTGTGAAAATCACACGTGTGAGAATAAATGGCACTATTCTACATCGACCATCAAGTTGGACTAGTGGGATTTTTGAAGTGGCAGTTGGGGAAAGAAAAATGGTAATCGGGAGTCAACCTAAGCAAGAATTATTGGCAATAAGTTGAGCGATCCATATCGTATAAGTCCCGAGGTAAGGGCAAAAACTTTAGCTACTCCCGTTAAAAAAAAAAAAAAAGAATAATCCTGATAAAGGTATAAAACTTGTCCATATTTCAGTTTTTTATAATTTAGTATTTATTTTTTTTTGGTGATCTAGTACTTATTTTTTAAATTTAATTTCAATTTAGTGTTTTTCTTAATGAAATAATTAATGGCTCTTATATTTTTTTACATTTTGGTATCTATATCTTGGTTTTTTTATTATATTTTAGTATTTTTACTTTAAATTTGATACATTTTAGTGTTTGTTAACTAATTAATTTATCAAAAATATTTTTTTTCTCAATTTATATACCCTTTTAAAAATTAAAAGAAAATTGTTTGTATTTAATTATTTTAATCATGCATAATTTTTGCATGCAATATTTGATTTTAACAAACTTTATATTGTTAGAAAGTTCTTAACATCTAAATATTATCATTTTTTCTTTCTAAATTACGAAAATATTATCATTTGTGATCCACTGCATATGCGTGGGAGCACAGAATTCTATAGATTTGCCACTTCTGACAACTATATGTGCTGCGATCAAAGTCAACAACGTACATTCGGCCCCCTTCCCTTAACCTGCTAGCAACACAACGACTACCGATGAGGACTTCAAATACTCTATCGTGTTTGCTATAATTGATGACCCTATGGTTGCTAGCTCGTGAACTTCATTGGTAGATTTTTTTTGCTGCATATTTGGTGAAAATTCTACTATTTGTTATATTCTTCAATGCCTTCGTTCGCTTTTGGACAAAGTACTCGACACGATTATAGAACTTTTTCTTCACCAAAGCAGTCACAAATAACCTCTGAACCCCCTTTAATACGAAATTATAGCTTTTAACAAACATTAGAGGTCATATACCCAAACCGATAGCAACCATCATGTGTCAGTGTCCACATATCCAACGACACATTGTCAAACCAATCTAAAACATCTGGCTTAATCATCCCCGCCTGCTCCATCACATAATTCAACTTGTGATATTGTGCTTGCAACTCGGCATATGTGACCAACTTCTTACACTGAATGTTTTTATATGTCGAGTTGAAGTTGCTTGCAATGTGTTAGAGGCAAAACCCCCCCCACCACAAATAGAAGCCACCATCCATTCGTTACTTTTTGGATTGCTGATCTGATGCCTGCGTGTCTATCTAATATGAGGAAAATTGTTTCATGACCTTCACGGTAGCCGACAACATATTTCTTCAGTTTCCTCAAAAACCAACCTCATATCTTAGCTATCTCCTAATCAACCAAAATGAATGCTAGCGAAAGTATATGATTGTTACCATCAATGCCACAAGCAACTAGCAACTTGTGGGTATACTTCCCATATAAAAAAGTTGCATCAATGGTAACAACAGGTCTAAGGAATTTATGCCGTGATGCATGGCCTAAAGACCTAGAATACCCATTTAAAGGTGGACACACTAGGGATACTCGATCTACTATATCCTTAATCTATTCGTGTTTCGGGATTTGTTTTTTCTATTGCATTGAGAAGTTTTGGCAATTCATCATAAGACTTCTCCCAGTTCCAATACACGAGCTCGATTGCCCATTTCTTTTCATTCCAAACCCGTCTCTTACTGATTATGTAGCTAAATTCCTATTCAATAACAAAAGTCAGCTCAGCTACCTTCATATCAAGATTCTCCCTAAGAAGATTTACAAATCGGCCAATAAGGAGATTGTAATCCAGTTGTGGGTGATCTTAGCTAATCAACAGGTTATTGCATGTGTATGGACCCTCAAATCTCGCCACTACGAACATGCCCTCCGACTTTTTCTTTCGAGCCCGAAGCCTCCATTTACAATCGTTGTCCCTTTTCAAACAAACCACAATAGTAGACTGGACTCTACAACAGTGAAGTTGCAATGATTCTTCACATGATAAGACTTCACTGCTTGAATAACATTTGCTTTTGTCCTGAATCTCACGCCTCGATAGAAGTCGTCACTATTGCTTGAACCATTGCAAATATTAGTTTACTCCTACTCGAAATAAATGTAATCACTATCACTCTCATAACTGTAATACAAAACAAGATCTTTAATTAGCATAGTTAGTAGTTTAACTTACTTTGCTCGATGTATTAGCTATCTCGAGTTGGTATGTACAGTTGGAGACTCTTCTTTCGGTACCCCATCTCCCTTGTTCTCACTCTCCTCATTTTCCTTATTGGAACTCTCTTCGTTATCACTACTCTCCTGCTCGACATCCATTCCACCATCGATGTCAGTTGCAGCATTCGCTCCCATATGAACCATGTACAGACCCCGTGAGTTTGGTCGTTGTAATATTGGACTAACTGCTCTATCTATTTCATCCCCATCATTTACTTTCATTTGAGTTGGAATTGAGGATTGAAATATCGATGGCACTGGTTGCATTTCTTCAATGTCATGTGATAAATGTGACTAATTACTTGCATCGAATATTTGCCTTACTGAGGGGCTCCTTAAATTATCAGAATTTCTGATGAATAATTATTGTATGCCACGATCTCCATATGATTCAGTCGTTTCAATAAATTTTTTAACATTTTTGCTGTTTCCGATTGCCATCAATGCATAACATGTATCACTCCAATGGAACATATGATGCCTGTGAATTATCCTAACCCTCACTTTAATTGGATCAACTCCAATACTGCGACATATTTTGAATAAAAAATCGTTGTAGTTGATGTTTTTCTTCATTTTCAACCTTTTTACAGAATCTTTATCATACTCCGGCCCCCAATTACCGGCCACAATATTTCCAAATGCATAGATCATCAACTTCACATAATCAACAATTTTTTTTCTATCTACAGTATATATAAATTATAAGCTTTTAAATAGATATGACAGTTTCCAATAACAATATTCTAAAAATTTCAAAAAAAAAAAAAAAAAAACTCCATAACATTTCAAATATTAACTTTTTTTCCCCATTATTACCAAATGATTTTTTTTCTAAAAATCCGTCAGAAGTTATTTTTTCATAACCTTTTCGCTACTAAAAATTCCAACAATTTTCGTATCATTTTATAACATTGTAAAAATTATTTCACATTCAAGATATTACAATTTTTCATCAGAATTTTTTTTTATTTTCAATAATATTTATATAAAAAATTAGAGTAATATTTTCAAAATAATATTTATACAAAAAAAATCCTGTCATTTCTCATTTTAATTTTAATTGTAATTGTACTTTTAATTTTCCTTTGATTATCCTTCAATTATTTCCAAACAAATTTTTTTCTAAATATATGTCCAAAATTAATTTTTAACTATATATTTCCCACTAATTAAAAAAAAATCCTTATAAAACTACAATAATTATTCCATACTCTATATATTTCACATCCTTTATAACAGCAAATCCTCATTCTAATGCAAAAATTAATATTACATGTTACGCATTGCAATATCTATATATAGCATATTTAATAAATTATAATATAACAATAATGAGTAATATTTTCTATAAAATATGTAATTATATTAATATTTTTCTAAAATCTTATATCAAATACAAACACAGATAAAAAAACTTCAATTTTTCTAAAAAAAATACTACAATTGATTCGTTATTCAGGAACACTTAGATCTAGAATATTCTGTGTAGAATCATTTCTTCTTTTTCCTCTTTCTTGCCTGCGAGAATGAGAGAAAAACTAGATCTGAGTGAGTGGGTATTTTTTATGTGTTGTGTGTTTCTTACGCTTATTGTATTTATATTTTTTAGTTTCTGTACTATCATCGTGTGTTTATAAATCAACGGTGAGTATAGATGAAATAGAAAATTGGATGGTGGGATTTTGTATCAAAGGCACAAATCTAGTCCGTGACTTTAAGCATTTTCTTTGAAAAGGTTTGCACCTTCATCGTAAAATTTTTCAGTGATAATAAAAGCGCATACACAATTCATGACTTCGTAACCTATTTTAATAATAATTTTTATGACTATAATATTTTTATAATTTTTTTTAAATGGTAATATTTAAGTATGTAACCCTGTATCCTTTCGTCCTTTCAATTTGATTAATTGCTTTGGCTGTGAGGTCTTGTTTTGTATCCCTGTCCTTGCCATCATGCAAATACTTTGCCTCGTACACCCATTTGGATCCACGGGATTTCTTATCGGGATAATTCAACCAAATCTAGAAATAATTTAATAAATTTGGATCCTCTAAATATTTCTAAATTTATAAATTAATAATAAAAATTATCTAAAATTTTAAAATATCCGATATGACTTCTTTCTTAATTTAATTCTATAGCATTTAACTCTTTTTCTGTAGCCTCCACCTAATTAGAATCTCCTTTTACTTGAGAATTATATTGTGGTTCATGTGTAATAAATACAACTGTTAAGGAACTATGTACTTCTTATTAAATGAATCAATAGTAAGAGACAAAAACAATGGATATGAGGAAAAAAAAAACACTAAAGGAACTTAAATTTTTTCTATATTTATATTTCAAGACCTATGTTTTCAATATTTTCATTTTGAAATCTAAATTTTCAAAAATAGACAAAATAATACGTTCATCACTTTTAGATCCCAAAGGGAAACTAAATCAAAAGATAGGGTCTAAAATAAAATGGAAAGAACAAAAAACAATGAAAAAACTTAAGTATTTTAAAGTTTTTCGTTTCGTGACCTATAGCGGACATATTTTTTTATTATTTTTCATTTGAGGGATTTTTCCTTTAATTAAATTTATAACAAAAAGTAATAGAGATCTTACGTTAGGGTCTAAAATGGAAAAAGAAAAGTAAAAATGAAAAAATGTAATGATTCATTTATAAAACTGTAATACAAAAATTATATCTTGAAAATGACTATTATTAATAATAAGTTAAGAATTTCTATTACAGTATTTACTTTATGCGATTTTTTATTATATGAAATATTTATTCTATTTTATTAATTATAGTATTAAATTATAAATATAAATAAAATTATTAATTATTGTATTAATGAGAGTATAACGATCATAATGTTTGAATTTTTCTTTTTCATCTTTTTTTAGATAATATTTATTGCCAATAAAGTAGAAATAAAAGAGTTTTAATATTAATATTTCTTCCTTATTTTTTAAATAAATAAAATAATTAAAAAAAAATAACTATTTTATTCTTTTTCTATTACCTTCAAAACTTCTTCATTCCATGACCTACAAAGGACATGTATTTTTATTATTTTTCGGTCGAGGACTCGACTTTTAATGACACTTGTTATGAATAGTAATAGAGATTTTACTCTAACTTACTTTTGAAAATTTAGATTATGAAATGAAAAAAAAAAAGATTTTAAAAGGAAAAAGTAGAGGAAATTTAAGTTCTTTTAATGTTTTTTTAATGGATATTGGATAGATTACGAGGGAAGTATTTCATCCGATGCATTTCATTATTTTGAACATTGTAAGCAAAACCTTGAGCCATTGACAGAGCAACAAAAGAAAGATCAAGAAATGTAATGTATTGACGTATGTCTCACTCATGATCAGATTCTAGCTGGATTTTTGAAGACATCGTTTTTTCCCTCCAAGTTACAGCCAGCTGATGTTAACAAAGCCAGTTAGTGAAGCTCCCTTGCATTTTATTTATTTAAATTCGGGTCTTCGGGAAAATAGGCATGTGAACAATCTGCGAGTTTATTTATATAACAGTTTCTTTATTTATTCAGAAAATAAAGCGGGTTGTATTGATTCTTTTAGCCGTCTTTATTAGTTAGTCGAAAATGTTGGTATTCTTAAGTAATACATGATTCTAAAAATTTTATGCATATATTTATATAATAATAATTATTAAGTAAATAAATAATAGAAGATCGAGGATAATTATACAAATAAATTTAAAAGACAAAGGTAGTTTTATTTTTTTTTCTGGCGGGACTATATAAATAAGACTAACCTAAGGTTTCTCTTTTTTGCACATTTTGACCATTCACTATAGCAACCTATAGCAACATGAAGAGAGAGAGAGTCCTTTCAGGAAAACCTAAAGTGATCTAAAGAGACATCACAACGGAACAAAAAGGGATTGAATTGAAGAACGAGTTAAACAAGCAAGGAATCAACCAAATTCAAGTTTCAAGTGCGAATCCGAACCAAGTGAGTATGCTAGAACCTAACTTTATGTTAGATATGGTTAATGTAATAATAAGTTAGATTAAAAAGCATAGCAATTAGGATTTATGAGGAATTAGTATAGAAAAATTAGGTTTGTAAGACCTTACCAAAAGATACACAGCCTCTCAATATAATCATGTTTTGACTGTGTAAACCCAAAAAGATGCACGACCTCTCAACACGGTTGTGTTACTCCCCCGTTGAACACAAAAGACGTACCAAGAGATACACTACCTCCCAACATGGTCATGTTACTCTCATATTGAATACAAAACATACTGAGAGATACACGACTTGTTTACATGGTCATATTTTGATTGTGTTGAAACCGAGAAATACATAGTCATGTTCCAACCGTGTTAAACCGAAAACCTACCAAAAGATACACGACCTTTGACACGGTCGTGTAATAACCGTGTTGAGGGTGAAAAATAATTTTATTTTATATCCATTTAACTCCTAATTAAACTCATTTCACACAACCTAGATAATTAGTAAGACTTTAGATAACTTAATAGATTAGGAGAAATTAAAAGAGTTATAGTATTCTTAGATTAATACTAAGAAGGATATATTGATGATTGTACAGATTTCGACTTAGCTTAAATTCAAGACAAGACGTGCTTAAGACTAGGATTTCGGGGACGTGCTATTTAATGAATTTTTACGTGGAATAATGAAGTGTTAAAGTGTTACATGAATTGATTGATGTATGTTACTTGTGCTTAGCTTGGCTTAGGGGGCTATAATGGTAGATCCTTAGGGGGCACCTTGATGATCGGTATGTTATGTTGTCCCCAGTGAAGTCATGTATCAAAATAATCTAAGGTAGATTAGGGTTAGATGAGGCCTATAATGGCAATTCCCACTATGACAAAATTTTGTGTGTACCGGGGTCATGAATACTCCTATGTGGTATAATTCATTTTGATATTAGTGTGTAAGTTGAAGTGTGATTGTGTTTTAGATAAATGTTGCATATATACATGTGTTATTAATATGGAGTGTCATGTACATGTGGGTGTGATACTTACGTACTAAGCTTAGGCTCGCCCCCATTCCTATATTTGTTTTTAGCTATATGTGAGAATGACGAGCAAGTAGAGTATGGTAAAAATGAGAATGAGAACTTGGTGGGACCTTATATGGATGAGACGGGAAGAGAACATTATTATTATGTGGAGGAAGAGTTATGAAAATTCTAAATATTTGTAATTTGAAGTTTTATTAATTAAATTGAAGTTATGGAGATAATTATTATCTTGAGATTTTGTTGTTATTAAATAATGAGTTTATAATGACTCGTATGAGAGTCATTTATTTGATTAAAGTTATAGTAGTATGACAGTTAATATAAATGATCAGGTTTTGAAGTGTTAAAGAGTTTTAAAGTCTTAGCGTGCTGCTTTATAGTAGTGATACATGGCAAGCTGTGATGCTCTAGGTTCTAGGATGTTATATCTTCAGTAGTTCGTCTAGGCAACAAGTTTGCTTTGAAGAGATAATAGTTAGATTGATAAGAGTAATAGAACAGAGCACATATAAAAGGCTCATGTTGTATTCAGTTCCATTCTTAACAAAAATCAATAAAACAATTCATCTTTCTAAGTATTCATACTTTTTCTCTTGTTGCTGGTATTCATTATGCTTACCTCACGATTGAAATTCCACAACAAGAGCACGCTGACTTGATCAAATGTAACAAGGAGAATAAATTGTAATTCAATAGGAATTAAATATATATATATATATAGAAAGAGAGAAACTTATTACTTTGTTTAGGTGATATAAAAATAATAATAAATAAAAGATAAATTGATCATTATAACCTTAAATTTTGCATTATTTTTTACTTTTTATATCCATTATAAATTTAATGCAACTTACGATAATAATACATTTATGATAAAAATGGTAAATGAGTCGTTAAATAATAATTTATGGGTTTAACCACTAATTATAATGACACGTCCTTCTCCTGAAGTTTGAAGCTATCCAATTTACAACTTGGTTGACATTTCTTCTAACAAAATTAACATCAACATACACATCTCTAAAAGACATAATACTCTGAAAAAACTTCAAAGAAAAAAGGCATAGAGGCCCAATGAAGATTATGGTCCGTGTGACTAAAAGCCTAGTAAACAATAAGACAATCTATCATCAAGGAAATATTCCTCCAGTCCATGGATGTGTCTAAGTTAACAACCAAGCTCAACACCTGATGCTTTGAAGCCTTTGGGTTTGTAGAACACACCACCTACATTACCCCTTTGAGAATTTGGCCCATGTAATCCCAAGCAACAGCTGCTATTCCAAAGCCCATTTTTGAACTTACACAAGACCCATCATAGCAAATAAAAATCCTTCATTCTCGCTTGCTTGTAAGCTAATGAGACTTCAACACTTTACTCTCTTTAATAACACATCTCACAACTTTTTTTCACAGCTTGTGAGAGTTATGTGTTAATTTGTCCCTTCAAGGCAAATTGTTTCTTAAAAAATGATTTTAGAAAAAATAATTCTCGAAATACCATTACAAAATCACAGGTTAAGACTACGATTTTCAAATATAACAGAAATCACATGTTCAACATGTGATTTCTGTTATATTTAAAAATCACAGTTCTAACATGCGATTTTACAACGATTTTTCAAGAATTATTTTTCTTGAAATCATTTTTTTTTTAATTTGCCCACAAGGGGTAAATTCATGGATTTCTCGAAATTGTGATCGAAACATGCAACCCTTCTCTTTTTGATGCATGTTATCTTGACTGCTCTACCTAACGTTTAATTCTGACACCTTAGAGCCCTTATCTCCCCATTGTTCCATCCATATTCAAACTCGTCTTCTTCCTTCCTATCAAAAACCTAAGACGTTCCACAATCTTTACCTTAACTCCAATTACTTTTCTTCAAACACAAAAGAGACAACTTCGCACAACCACCTCTTTCCTAAAACCACCTTATCACCATGGTAATAGGATTTAAACTCTTCTAATTACACAATGCATCACACCTCTTCTTCTAAATAAGCTAGGCCACCTCCACTAATTTGCCCATAAAATCAAATCTTTATTGATTGCTTAAGCCACTACCCTCCATACACCTTACCTACCACTATGGTAGAAAAGTAATAACACTTTTTATCAACAATCTAACCAAATACCCCAAACGAAACACCCGTCATCCATGATAGCAAAGAAGTAGGTGCTCAATGGTCTCTTCCTCACAATAGAGCAGACATTCCATAAACTAACTCACCTTCTATTGATATAGATTTACCATTGAAGATAAAGAATTTGACAATACTCTCCAAAAGAAATGGCTAATTTTTTATAAGGTTTTTAAATTCCAAATTGCTTTCCAAGTTTTACTATGAATAAGATTTGACGAAGATGCCTTTTCAACACCAATTTGTATAGATTTTGCCTAAAGGAAATGATATATTGTCTTCATAAAGAAATTTCCATCCTAGGTAAAAAGCCAAACAAATTGATGTTCCTCTCCCACTGCACTAAAAGGTGTATTTTTTATTGCCCTAAACTCTTTTTATAGTATCAAATGTCTTATACATTGGAGATTCTTGTCTTAAGTCCCTCTATCAATTAGATTCCCAACATCAAGATTGGGGTTAATTTCATCCCCTTTCTCTAGTCGCCAGTCGAAATCCATCTGTTATAGGTATCTAATGATCTACCCCTACTAGAACTTTAGACCCATCACTAATTCTCCACATCCCTCCATTAAATAGTTCCTTATGCCATTTAAGGATACTTCTCTAAACTCACAAGTTTTGGCCATCACTTTTGGCAGTTATAAAAAAGAAAATAAATCCCCTTCAAAACTCGTATCCAAAGTGCTTGAGGGTTTTGTTGAATTCTCTATGTAAGCTTAGCGAAAGGCTAAGGTTGAACATATGGAGATCCTTAAAGCCCATTCCACCAATCTCCTTAGCCTTAGTAAGTTTTTCCTAGCTTAACCAATGTAACTTCCTCTCATCTTGCCATTGACCTAACAAAAAATTTTTCTTCACGGGCTAGTTTATGGGCTTGAACTGGTTGGGCTGATTTACAGACTCGAACCGACCCTCTCCCTTGTCTAGGTGGGAGACTAAAGAAGTAGTAAGCCAAGACATCAAGTCATGGTTGACAAAAATGATATGAGACCAAGAAAGATTGACCGTAGACTTCCATTTAAACGGAAAATTCTAAGAAAGCCCCATCATTTGAGTACTCCATTCAAATGGTTGAATAAAGTCAACTCTTTGTTTAGTTTACTAAAAAAGCAAAATTTTAGTATTTTAAAATTTATGTCTATATAATATACTTTAGTAAGAGTGCACATATAATATACAATTTCTTTTGAAAGATAAGAAGTTACATAACATCTTTAAAATTTAAATTTTGAATTTGAACAAATGATCATAATATTAACTTTTAATTTTGAAATTATTTTATATCTTTTAGGTTTATGCATTATAATTTCATCATGCTCTTTATAATTTTTATTGCTAATTTTATACTGCAACACGAGTGCACGATCCGTTAGTTTATGCAAATTGAATTGAGAGATATTTGCATTTGTTTACACTTAGCAGATCGTGTTCATTCCGGAAATGGCTCATGAGACCTTTTCACTAGTATTAATTCTGATCAGAAATTCTACTTCATCTGGAAACAAACTGGTTAGTGAATTGCCGGAGAAATTGTAAACTTAAAAGTAGAAATTTTCAAAACCTAACACTCCAAAATTTAGAAAAATTTTCGAAGTTGGAAGTTTTCTCAGAGAAATTTCTAAAATCATGTCCAACTAATCGATGTCTCCACATCGCTAACGCCTACGTCACAATTTACCTCAATTTAAATTAACTTATTACTTTATTTTCTTCAGAAAAAATGCCAAAAGCGTAATCTTGGGTGACTGGAGAGTATACACCTCAACGACACCGTGTTTGATGAAGCCCCGCCCGAGTCTTTTAGCGGGAAACGAAAATCCCGTTCCCCAAAACGATTTTCCGCCTTTCCCAATCCGCCCAACAAAAAATTAAATCTACACCGTCCATTCTCCCTTAGCTCGATCCAACGATCAAAACCTCTCCATCCGCGTCAACACCAATCCACCAATCAAACCCCTCCTCCTAACTCCTATAAATACCAAACCCCTCATCCCACCTTACTTCCATACAACGCAAAAACACAAATCGAAACATACACCCCCCCCCCCCCCCCCCCCCCCCCCCCCCCCGCGGTTTCCTTTGCACTTGTAATTTAAATTCCTTTTCTTATTCCTTATGGCACCCAAAGCCGAGAAGAAGCCTGCCGCCGAGAAGGCCCCAGCGGAGAAGAAGCCAAAGGCCGAGAAGAAGCTCCCGAAGGAAGGCGCTTCAGCTGACAAGAAGAGGAAGAAGGCAAAGAAGGGCGTGGAGACGTACAAGATCTACATCTTCAAGGTCCTGAAACAAGTCCATCCTGATATTGGTATTTCAAGCAAGGCTATGGGGATTATGAACAGTTTCATCAACGATATTTTTGAGAAATTGGCTCAGGAAGCTTCTAGACTCGCCAGGTATAACAAGAAGCCGACCATCACATCTCGGGAAATTCAGACTGCTGTTAGACTTGTGTTGCCTGGAGAGTTGGCCAAACATGCTGTTAGTGAAGGCACTAAAGCTGTGACTAAATTTACAAGTTCTTAGGTTTAGGGTTTTCTTTTTTTTTTTTTTGTTTTAGTTTATCTAGTCTTTTAATTGGCGCGCATTTTGTGCAGTCTGATGGTACTTTTGCCATGTAATTTGGGATATGGTATTTAATATTTATTATGAAATGCTATTTTTAGTTCAGCTATTATTATTATTTTTTGTTCATCTCGATGTTCTGGTATGTGTTTGTTTTATTTTTGACCCAAGGAAGCATATTGTGAAAATATTTTATGATTTTTTTTCCGGTTCAAAATTCCTTTTTAGTCCTAATTCCTTTCTAGAGGATTATTGTTATAGCAACTGCTGGAATTAAAATGTAACAAATGTTGACTGCTTGTTGTAATTGATCGATCAAGTATTGTGTTGATTGTTTGATTCTGGAAAAGAGAGGGATTTATGATCTCAAACGTATATTTGTTTGCAATATCTATTACATTTCTGCTTCTGAAATGATCGTATCCGTGGAATTCTTGGAGGCACTACTGGAATGTGCATTGATTGATCGAATGTGCCATAGTGGATGTGAATAGTGGTTGGTCTGTAATATTGGCTTCAGGATCCAGGAATGGTTTCAAGTGTTGGCTAAGAGAGGATTGACTAACAGTCATGGGTAATGGGGTATAGACGCCGTCACTGTGCGTCCCCTGAGTTTGGGTTATAGCAAAATAGGTTCACTGCAGACGTAGGCTGCTTCCCTGATCAGGGGGATTTACGTTTTTCGTCAATGCTTGTTCGACATCGAAACATGGGAGAGGGAAGGGATATAAGAATTAATGTTAGGGTTTTTTAGGTTTGTTAAGAGGTAAAATTTAAACATAAGGCCTTAAGTGGTTAGCCGCGTCTTAATTGAACAGGTACATTGAAATAGTCAGTTGTAGAGGGACCCGAATCCAATAACTTTAGGTTAGAGATCTGGCTGATCGGTATAATTTAAGGAGCTCTGAAAAGGATGTGGCTTTTACTCGTTCTTGGCTTTTACTTTTTGATGATTTAGTGTTGAGGTCGTATTAGATCCATCAGGCAATGAATACGTCAGTTGTTCCGATAGCTCTATCCAATTAGCATTCGTACTAGCTTCTTGATTAATGTTAGGGTTTTTAAGTTTGTTAAGTGGGAAAATTAAATCATAAGAAATGCTACCAAATTTGGGAAGTAGCTACCCAATTAGGATATGTATTGGTGCTTCTCTATGAATCTAAGAAAAAATACAATCATTAAAAGGGTTTCTTGACAAGATAATATAATCAATGACCTCGTGACTATTCTAGGACTTTGCTAATCCCGATAACCGGTTTCAAGCGCTATACTTTAAAGCCAGTCATCCGTTCTCACTGATCCGGAAGCGGTTGAAGCGCACATTACAACCTGTAAACTAAACCGATCTGATCCAAATGCAATGGAGAGAAAGATGTTCGGCTGTTTATTCTTGACAATAAAATGCGCACAATGGATCAATTCATGAGTGGTCTTGAAGCTTCACAATACTCATTTAGGATACTTTTCAATTCCTAAATCATTAAGGAGAAAAAAAAAATCATTTGCATAGAACAAGTGAGTAAGAGTATGATTGCTTAGTCTAATTTTAATACCCTAAAGTGATCGTAACTCATTAATCTTTACCATCATCATGTAATGTATTAATTACTAATAAGAACAAACGAGGAGATATAGTATCTCTTTATCTAAATATGTAGACATGTTGTTCTAGTGTTAATGATAAATAATAAAAATTTATAATTTAGATTGTGATATTTATTACTTAGAAGGATTTAAAAAACGAAGACTTATAATTATAGTAAAAAAGCAATGATCCCGATCAAGCCTGCTAGAGCCCGCAAACCTATTAGGTGAAAAATTTTAGGCTTGTTAATTGGGCCTAGGCAGAATTGTATAAGGATGAAAAGGACTATGGATTGAAGTAAGCTAGCCCTAACCCATCCAAATATGCTCCACCGCCACTTACAGTTTTGTTATTTCATGCAATGTGAAATACTTAGAAAAATATTTTATATTGATGGATATATCAGTCTTTTACCATTTATCCTTTGAGTATAATTATTCTTTTCTTATTTAATTTCCCATAATCAGTCCCACCCCTTTGGTTTAGGGACATGACCCTTCAGCTTATTCCCTTTTCTCCTTACAATTAAAAGGGGATAAAAAGAAATATCACATTTTCTCTCTTTTTCCTTTATCTCCTATACCTTATTTTTCTTTAAGCCCTCTCTCCAAAATTCTCCTTCTCCTACTTAAATTTCCATCATCAAGATAAATTCGTTTCTTTTGATTTTCTTTCTCGTTTTTTCTTATAATTATCAATTTCTAATTAGGTTTTGAAACAAATTTTTTAGAGCAAACTCTTGTGGAAAAGAAATTAAAAAAGAAACCTCGTGAGTGTAAAATTAATGAAGAATTGTGGTAGGTTTTGTTATATTTTTTAACAGTGGAATTAATAAGGAATTATAAATTAATTTCTGATTTATGAAAGGTTATGAGATTTGATTGCATTGAGGTTGGGGTGCGTTTAGACAAGCAAAAAATTGGAATTTGGAAGCCTAATTATGGTATGTTCAGCTTGTCTTTTGTTGTATGTTTGTTTTGCTTTGGTCAAGAAAGAACAGTTGTTAGAATCTATTGTTTTCAAGAAATCTTTTGGAAAATATCATGTCACATTCCGGAACTGTCCGCATCCTTGTGACTTAACATATACTCAAAAGATCCTTTTATTTCTATTCCAAAAGATCTTTATAGCATAGATGTATATAAACTTTTCATTTTTCATATCTAAACAAGAGCAGCGACCCTCTCTAAAAAGTAGCCGACTCCATCTATAGCTCTCAAAAGTTCTCCTAGTGCAATGGACAAGTGGTGCCATAACAAATTTCCCTTCAGTTCGCCAACAAATTGAGTGAGCGGAGAAAACACAAAATAACATAGTATAGTATTTCCAAGTAACTAAGCTTAAGGCACAAAGAAAGGTAATTAAAAAAATATAAGAGGGCATAACAAATAATGCATGTCATGCTGATGCGCATGGCATGTATTGGTATTAGTATCTTAAGTTAGCCATGTCACCATTCAGTTGGTTGACATCATTGGATATCTAGATAAATAATTTAAGAACATAACAATTACTAAGATTAGCTTGGGAGTAGGAACCCTAACTTAAATCTGTTGACCACAAGAAGTGGTCCAAAGGGATTGAGTATGCACTTCTATATGTATGAAAAATCCAATCTTTTCCAATTAAGTAGTCGGTAATTACAAACTGTGACTTACTCATATAACTCAATAAAAAAATTCTGCTTTGTACCATGTCAGGAACAAGGGCAAATGCTGAATCATATCGAGGGCCAAATATACAATATTAAAATTAATATTAGAATTATTTATAAAAAAATTTCACTTATCAATACAATTATAATAATGCATCTTATATATATAGAAATAAATATATTCTCAACATAATTTAATACTGAATAGAAAAATAAATTTAATCTTTTTTCATATATCGATTACGGGTACTTAATATATTTTATAAAAGGTTAAAAATAATTTTTTTAGTAAGATTATAAAAAATAATATAGTATTTTATAATTTTTTATATTGATTTTATAAGATTATTTCATTAGTAATATTATAAAAAATATATATGTGCATATAGATAATTGACTAACAATAATACTCATTTATTTTTATAATATTAATAGTGACAAAAATGTTAGTACTTTAAGTAATATAAACTAATGTTATCTACTATTACTTTACACAATATGATTGAAATATTTATAATATCAAATATAATTATTATGTATTATAATGTTATTGATAAATAAATAGTGCCTATTGAGAATTTATTTATTTAACTATTATCTTTTTTATTAAAAAAATTTAATTTTATATGTTATAGCAAAAAAAAAAATTATTTATTGAGAGATAGATAATAAATACAATTTGAAAAGACAAAAATGACTCTTACAAGAACTAAACCCATAACATTAAGTATATATATAAACCATCTAACCACTAAATCGTAATAAATTTTATAATAAAATTTATACATATAAATATAAATAAATAAATATATATATATTTGAAATATAAGTAATTAAATAAATTTTTTTTAGGCTCAATGCCAAGGCCCCCTTCGCCCCCCACTTTAGTCCACCCATGGTCATGAATGCCTAAGCTCTAAAATAACAAATAAAGGATATAGTTCACAACACAAAGTAACCATAGTAACGATTTAGTTCATAAATGAAATATGAATTATTTTCAAGTTTCTCTTTTTTTTTTTTGTAATCATATAATTGAATTTAAAAATCATTCTTGAAAGTATTGAATTTGATCTTAGTGTAGGTTTTGTTATTATTATTATTATTGTTTTAATTTTAGAAAATTTTGTTTGTCACATGCAACCCTAAGATAGGAAGTTAGTCAACTAAGCTCAAGGACATGATCAACCATGATCGTGGAACTTTGATTAACCACCTTAGAAGCTACATTAACCACAATTGATGCATCAACAGTTAGTCAACTAGTCATGAAGCCACAACAATTGCAAATCGTCTTTGTTCGTCACTAATCAACTAGCTACATCCTGATTGGTTAACCATGACTAGCTGATGCCTTCCCATCCCATTGGCAGTTGACTACTACTAAAATTAGGTAGTTAATTACTACTCCTTTTTAATATGCCAATTGAACCTTGTTTAATTTTAAATCCTAAGCAATTTTTTTGCTAAGTTTAAAAATGATTAATAAAATAAGAAGTTTAAACTATGTCTGACGTTTAATCTAGAATTTATTAAGTGGTTGAAAATAGCCTATATTTTGTATAAAGAGTTGATAGTGTGGTTTACCAATTGATTTATGATGGCATATTCCAAATACATGGTTACCATGAGTGTGTGCTTGTGTTTATAAGCTTAAAAATTGAAACGAATCTATAATTATAGTAGCCAATAAGTGAATGTTACTTGTACTTGCTTATATGTAGGAGGATTGGGAGTATCAAAATTAGAGGCAACGGATTGGTAGTTGTATTTTCTTGTGGGAATAATGAATTGGAGTGATGTGATGGTAACTCAAACAGCAAATCACCATGTGTATGTGGGTGGGTTGTGAACTGGTTGGCTATTATAATACGAGTTAGTTTTTTAAGAAGTGCATTTGGGCTGTAGTGGTGGAATGAGATGCCATTGTGGTGGTTATTGTGGACTAGTAGCATTGAAGGCCAATATTAATTGTGGACCCAGAGTGAGAGGACATTTGAGGTTGTAGCCTCAATATATATTAGGACATCAAAACTTTGCTATATGTTTCACTTAAATGAGATTAACATGAAATGTACGTTGCATTAGTATTTATGGATGTTAGTGATCATTTTCTTGTTGTTATGTGCATATGGTTGAGGTAACTATAAAATTGTGCATTTCACTCACCCCTTAAAGGACCATGTTCTCATGTATCATTATGATTGATGAGTAGGATATGAATGATAACCTAGTGTTTGACCAGTAGTATGCAAGCAAGACTCTTGATAGTGGCTTAAGCTCTTTGATGACTAGTTGGAAGACTTGTACTTTTGTTCTATGCATCAAACCTTGTAGAAGATTATGAAGAAGGTTGGTTTGACTTGTTTGCTATAGATTTAATGAGACTATGGTGGAACTTGTTGTTTGTAAATTGCCTTAGGAGGCTATATATTGTATTTATGTACACCGTTGGAGTATATTTGTGATATTATTGATATATGTGGATAATAATGGGTATTTTGAGCTTCAAATACACATATCGAGACAAGTATATATGATGGAGTTATCACATCTTGATTTTAGGGCATGAGTGTGACACAATTTGTTATAAGAGTTTCACCATTTTAATTTTCTATGTTATCCAAATTCCATTACAAAAGATAATAGAGAGTCAAAGGATGAGAAGTTAAAGAGATGAAACGAAACAACGAGTTTATTATTTATTTATTTTTGTAAAATAGGGTCACTACAAAACTTTGATTTATTTATTAGTTGTTTAATTAGTATAAATATAAAAAAAATCTAATATTGAGATAAGTTTAAACTTAAATTATCTATAATTACATCTAATAGTGTATATCATTTAGTTTGAACATAATATTTATACGTAATAAACACTTGTAATTATTTTTTAAGTTTATATGTTCGAGATATTCGTCAAAGTTAAATCTTTTTCTTTTTAATATTTTTAGCATTGATTATATACTTGAAAAAAAAAAAGTATCCAAAGAGATATATATACACACACACATTTATATTTACTAATACCGGTCAGCATTTTCTATCTTGACATCTCCTTCTGTGCTGGATTATTGTTGGCCATCAACAGCTTGCTGCTTTTCATTGTTTAACCGACAGAGAGGACAGTGAGCCGACGCACCTTTCATTCCTTCCCATTGGAAATATTTGAGGGTCCAGTATCTTGCTTTTGCGATGTATATGCATTATGCCATGTTCCTACAAGCTGCTATCAGTTAAACATCAAACAAATGTATACCCAAAAGTGTAAAGCGCAGTACTTTTGTGTTTACCTTGTCTGCCCGAGACATGTGAGCGGAGAAGTTCGGCCAATAATTTATATGGTTGTTTATCCATAAAGGCTAAAGTCCAACTCAAACACTATTAGCAGTTTGCACCGTGTCATTGATATGCAGAAAATTATGTCAAATCACGATTTGTGCTCCGGAAGTTGTTTGTATTTCACATTGAAAGCATGAAATGAAATTATTAAATATTCTATTTAATTAAACTTTTATTTATAAAAATATATATATAAAATTTAAAATTATTAAATAATATATTCAATTAAATTATTTCATGTCATTATATTACTTCTGTCGTCTTTAAACAAATGTTGTCTTGATTGGAATGTGAGCTTTGCAACATTAAACTCTATGTATAATATGCAATAAACATCGTAAGCTTAGAGAGCGGATTTGATATTAACTGTTCACATGCATATGCATCTGACATGGGAAAAATGAAAATATCAATCATCTATAATCTCATGAAGTATGTAACTCAACCCAATCGATCTCTTATTTTTTAAGAAAAAGGATAAAGATATTGCATTGGGAGGCAAATAATCCTCCTAAACACATCATTAAATTTTTTAATGTTGCAAATAAATTCCTAAATTTTGAAAAATTATTACCAAAAGTTGTGAATAAATCTCTTAGATTTTGCTATTGATGCAGAAATACTTCATAAATTATCAAATTATGCTTTAAACTTTAAAATTAGTGTGATTTTTAATTAAAAAAAGTAAATTTTTTTATATTATTAATTTATTAAAATTTCAAAAAATATTTATAATATTTAAAAATTTAAAAAAAATATTTACACCTTTATCAAATTAAAATAAATTATTTTTCCATAAAAAACTTAAAATACACACACCTACACAAAAAATCACGCAAGTATTTTACATAAAATCGTGAGATCTCAAAATAACTTGACGTTGTGTCTTGGAAGTCGCGGTTTCGTGGCAGCGCAAATAGAATGACCTGTGACCTGTTCATCCTATGACGGCGTATGGACGACGACGCTGGGCCGATTTCTTGTCGAGCGGTTAATTTGTCTACCACTTTCCCCCTACGGCTTGCTAAACTTAAAAAATGCAATCACCAAGCTTCCATAAAATGTTTCTAAGTAAGACCAAGGATGATCGTCTCCGTCAAGAATCGAGTTAAAGAGTTGAAATCGTCACTGATGGTGGAATTTTGAGAGAGTTAAATTTCAACGAGAGAGAACTAAACCCGGAAAGAGGAAAAAGTAAGGGAACTCTATCCGATCTGGGGCATCAACTCTTAAAACGGCACACGACGGTGCTTCTATGAATGAACATTGAAAAGAAAAGAAGGCCAAGATTCCTCCTCGTCCATGGATGAAGAATGGGACATTATCGCATCTTAAAATTACGACTTTAATCCATTTTGAGATCGTCTCTTTAACTGGCATTTTCTTGTAAGATATTTGAGCAATCTCCCTTTTTTTTAATGAGTGTTGTATTTTAAGTAGTTTTTTAAAAGAGCAATGTTTTTGTCGTTTTCCCAATTTTCTTTATCAAAGTGGTAATAATTTAGAAAGAACCTTAATCCAAAAGAATTCCTAAGAAAAACTTACAGTAGCCATGTTGACTGGTTGGTGATGATATGAAGTTGCAGTGGGTGGTTTCAAAATTCAAAGTGGAGTGGCTCTGGAATGGCTGGAATCCGAAGGGAAGCCCATGGGCTAAACGACCTAACCGCTCCAGCTGGTTTGCAAACAAAGTGCGGTGTAATTGGAATTGGCAGGCTGGTAGCCCCCCCCCTTCCCTCTCCCTCTCCCTCTCCATTATTTACTTAAAAATAAATGGGATGCTTCCGATTGCAAGAAAACATTCAACAAACCGATAAACCACAAAACGTCAAACACTATACAAATTCACAAACACAAACACCCAAAGCTTCTCATCCAACTATCAAATCTAATCATTTCGTTTTGCTTCACCGAAATAAGAAAACAGAAAATGAAAAAAAATTTAGAAAGGAAAACAAAATTCAATCCATTTCATCATTATAACTAAATAACAACGCACCGTAGTCTCGCCTGTTACCTCTCTCTATCTCTCTCTGTACTTCCTTCGTGGATCACTAATGGCTGCTTCCAGCTCCGGCAACTCAATTCCAGCTTCAGGTGCGTTCCTCTCTCTCTCTCTCTCTCTCTACCTAATTGAGGTGAGTTTTCTGTTATGTTCGTTAAAATTGCAGAGGCCGTACAAGTCTTGGTGTGTTCGCTAGCCGATGAGTCTTCTCTGGTTCGAGCAGCTTCAATGGCGTCTCTGAAAGACGTCGCTTCCATGTATTTCTTACTCTTTACTCTCTTTCTTCTACATTGCTGTATTGTACCTATACGTGTACACATATATGGTGAAAAGTGTGTTTGATCACTGATACTTTATATTATGTTTTTGTTGTGTGAAGAAATCCACTTCTGGTACTTGACTGTTGTTATGCTGTGTCTCGCGGTGGCCGTCGGGTAAATTGGACTCTTTCTTGGTTGATTTATTTGTGTTTCTAGAGGTTAATTTGCTCGTGGAGCTGAATTCAGTTAGGGCTATATTTGATTCTTTGCATATAGCGGTTTGGGAACATGGCCGGTGTTTTCCAAGTGATGTCAATTGGAGTTCAAACAATGAATGCAGAGAATGTCGATCCTGCATTCATGTCTAAGCTTGCTAAGATCGCTACCGCGGAAATTATATCCTCCAAGGTACTTTTGTTGCATTTTTGCCGTATTTAGCTGATTACTGGAAGTAGTGTGTTCTCAGTTTAAAATGCTGTATCTACTTCATCGTAGGAGTTGAATGCAGATTGGCAAAGAGCTGCTTCAGGCTTGCTCGTGTCAATTGGCTCACATTTGCCTGATCTAGTAAGTTTTTTTGGCCTGTATCTTTCTCATTGGAGCTAATGTTTTCCCTGTTTTTTTTTGGTTTCATAGTTATGGTCTGGATAGATATTTCGAAATGGCTGTTGGATTAGTCTGATATCCACAATGTTTGACGCATTTATCTGACCTTTTATCCAAAAAAAATGTTACAAATTTCAATATTAATCACATCTCTGGGGTTTTCTCACCAAATAACAAGATAATTAACTCAAGGATAATTTACAACTTTTTTGATATGTAAATTGGTAAAATGAAAAGCATTGAAAGTAAAAAATCTGTGGAAGCATTATTTGAAGTGATTATGTGATGATTATTTTGCTTATACCATTATCTTTTAAAGGATTGCTCAATTCGTAGACTTGATATTTACTTGAAGTTAATATCATTTTGTAAGTGTAGACTTGATAAATGAAATAGAACCAAGAAATGTACTTTTCTGTTGGAGAAACATGGAAATCTTACTTAATTGTATTGGGGAATGGGGGTAGTAAAACCTTTACAAAACTATTCACGGTAGATGTCATCTATAAAGTCAAATAGTCAGTGATATACAGATGAATTAACAATACTCTGCCCTACAAGAGCTTGTCTTTAATATTGGAGAGCCTGAATTCTTCACTTATAAAGAAATCTTTTGTTTTTCACAGTCCTTTTTTTTTTAAGCACAAAGAAGAGAGAGAAAAAGGCACCTTCCCTATATTTCCCACTGGGATCTTAAGCAGAAATTCATGTTAAACCAATAACCCCCCCTTAAACTTAGACAGCAACAGCCATAGGTCTCTTGACTGATTCTGTTATCCTTACATAACAGGTTTGTTGTTGTTGTTGTTTTTTTTAGTTTTATTTTTAATTTTATTATTTTGTATTTTTTTATCCATTAGCAAAATACAGTAAGCCTCTCTGTGTGAAGAATGGTACTTTTAAGAATGATGGGGCCAGTGGCCCTGATATTGAAAAAGAAAAGAGTGATGGAGATCTGTGTATAACCTTCATAGGAAATGGGACAATAAACTGTAGTAGGATTTCACTGTTAACTCTCTTAACTTTAAAATATCATGCTATGAACTACTTATTTATCATCCACTCAGTGGATGCCTATTTAAGAGATCAAAGAACTTGCAGGAAGATTCAAGTTCTTAGTTTTGATCGTTTCTAATGAAACGAATATCCCTTGTTTAACCACACCACCCGTTCCCCACCCCACCCCCCCCCCCCCCCCCTCCACCCCCAAAAAAAAAAAAAAAGAATCCTCTATTAGAAACACTGATTCCCACTTGGATACCTCGTTTATGAAGATGTTGAGATCACTAGCCAAAAGCAAACATATGCTGGAAAAGTTCCATAAGGGGCCTTTCTCCTCTTCACAAATCATGTCAAGAGGGAACTTGGTTACTGTTATCCTCCTAAAAGTGCATACTCTAGATAAGCTCCTTAAACTATCAAAAAATGTGCCTCCTAAGAGCCAACGATGAGATTCAGGTATAGGTCTATGAGACCAGCTAGTGTCCGTTAGTTTATGCCTATCATCAATGAACACCACCAAAAAAAGGTTAATGTTCAGGGCGTGCACAAAGATGAGCCTAATCCATTAGACAAATAGCTTCTTTTTCTGGCATATTAAGTGCTATTTAATCCTTTCAATCATCTCTTCTAGATGTCAGTGTCCTTGTATGTGGCACCTAGGATAAGTTAAAGTATTAGATAGGGTTTGAGCTGGTGTACCCTCCATTTAAGCGAGAGCTACATCAATGGCATCATTTAGAGAAATCACCTCATTTGTCAATTTTCAATTCTAAAACTGCTTAAGTACACTACAAAATGCACCCAAGATGAAAGAGTATTGCCGCAACCCATCTATTTGTATCATCAGCATTTGACATAGAACACAGAGCATCGGCTAGATAAATAAAAAGTGGGTTAAGGAGCTTATAGTAAATTCTACGTCTTTGAAACAAGATCAGTGGACAGGTAATCACATACACTGTTGGAGTTTCGCCTGCTGAAAATAAAAATTCAGTTGTAGCTCAGTTAGGAACATTATTAACAATTTTTTTTAATTGTTGCACTCGGAGTTTATTATGTCCTAGGTTCTTCCTTCAGGCCACACCCGAGAAGGTCCATTGATTGTGGAGCTAAACCTTGCATTCTCAGGCAATTTGACTCATAGATTCATCTTTCACCAATCCAATTTACTAAGGGTCCCCATGGGTGTTAGTTATTTTACCAGAAGTTTATTTTATCCTCATCCTCTACCTCCTGTTTAAGCAAACATTTTACTTTCTCCATAGCTTGTAGGATCTTTCTCCAACATTAAGAGGAGTTCAAAGGTTCTTGTCAAGACTTTGTTGTGCACCTTGCTAGGTCACAAGGGTGTTTTATACTCTATTTTACTGTTTTGCCCTCAGATAGAATAATTAAGCACCCTTTTTGTTTTTCTTTTTTAAGAGAAAAATGGTTATTTATGGGATTAAAAAAAAACTTTTTTGAAGATTTGATGGTTTAAATACTCAATTTAAAAAATAAGAGGCCAAGTGCACATGGAAAGAACATAAGGGGGTATATTTTATTAACCCTTTCTTTTAAGTGACAACTATAGATAATAGTATAGACATAAGATGTACATTATTTGTAATGCTCCAGCCTATTTTGATTTAGTATTATCTACCTTGGCATGCTTTCTGCCCTCTTTGAACATCTTCTCTAAATTTAGTCAAAATAGGCCTGCCAACTTCTGCCCTGGTTCGTCCCAAATCATCCACCTATTGGTAAAGGGTTGGTTCTGAAATTGTTTGTAAGATTACAACCCACAAGTAATTAATAGCCAAGTCAATAGATAATTAATGGATCTTCTCAAACACCAAGTCCAAAGTTTCTGGCTAGTGTTGACTTGTTATTATCCTCTTTGGCCTTACTAACCAAAATTAAATCTCTCACACAGTTGGGGTATCACATTATTTTTAAGTTTTACACAACTTATGTTCTCATAAAAGTTCATATTATTTATTGATTTTTAGTGTATTACATCATAGTTCAATGATAGGTGGCCTGTTGTTCTGTTATTTTAACTTTGTTTTCCTTTTTGGAGAAAACTTTGCTAATTCTTCTGTTTTGATGTTGTTGTTTTTTCAAGATGATGGAAGAAGTATTTCTTCATCTATCAGGCCCAAGTTCAGCATCACCAGCTATGGTCCAAATACTTGCAGATTACTCTTCTGCAGATGGTTTGTCATATAACTTCCCATTTTTGTTGCTATATGATTGTTTATGAATTTTTTTTTCCTGCTTAACGATTAAGGTATTTCTACCCAGCTAAAAGAACTTTTCATCTTCTGGTTCAATTGAAGCTTTGCAGTTCACTCCAAGACTTAAAGGTGTACTCTCACGGGTGCTTCCTATCCTTGGAAACATTAGAGATCATCAACGGCCAATTTTTGCTAATGGTATAATGAATGCCTTTCACAACGAGAAGATTTTTTTTCTCTACTGATAATTTTGAACTATGGCATGTGAGATGCATAATCTTTCTATTTCTTCCTTTTCCTTCTTGCTTACAAATGCAGCTTTAGTTGGTATAAATATATGAAATAAATAAATAGGAAAATTTGTTAGGAGAATATGTCTGTGATCTGAACAATTTGACCAAGTTATTTGATGAGATAGGAAGAGCCATTTTATATCACTCATTGCTTTGATTTTCTAGTTGATACAACTCTCTTTTTCCCCTGACAGAAGAGGGAAAAAAGATTTTCCTATGTATGCAGGATCTTTCGTTTATTGATTTTCTTTTGATGTAATGTGTTACTTCTCTGGCTGCTGTTCCACCATTCTTGTGTTTTGGTAATTTGGATAATCAACCATATAAAAGCATACGTGAATCCTTAGCCTTGAATTTGTCCAACCTTTTTTTTTTGGGGGATGAAATGTCAGATTAGATTTTCATTAATAAAATAGAAAGGTACAAATAATGAGATTTACTGTTTTATTATTATTATTATTTATTTTTTGGTAGATTTCATAGTGATCCGCTCAAGGCCTTTGTTTCATATTTAATATGAAAGTGTTAGATTGATTAGTTGCAGTTGTGATTAATGTTCCCATGGCAATAGTGTGGGAGGTCTTGAATTAGATTCTTAGAGTCATTAATTGGTTAGTTGAGGTTTATAAATGTTTTAGCTCATATGTGAGGTGAACCTATGTTTATAAGATTTAAGCTTTTAGATGAGTTGGATTTGGATTTTCTTCTCAAAATATAAAAATGAACAATATAGTTTTTTAATAACCACACAGAGACGATAGGAGAAAAGTCTATTCGCAGTGTGTATACTATGGCTCAAGGATGCATGGATCCTGATGTGCCCCGTATTTTGTTTGCTGTTACCTCATGAAGTAGAATTGAAACAAATGTGTGTTATTGTTGTATATACAATTGGTGATTGTGTCTTCTCTTGCTTTTGCATGCACGAGCGTGTGCATGTTCCATGCTGGTGCACCAAAATGTATGGAAAGTATATGGACAATATATATTCCTGAACATAAAGTATTTGGTCCAACTTTTTATGCACTGCAGATATTGTTCTCATGAATATATTTGGTAACCACAATAAGTGTCCTTTTCATGATCTTTCAGCACTTAGATGTTGGTGCCAAGCTGTGAGGTTATCTAATCAGGAGAATCCTATTAATTCACCCCTTGATGGTGATGTTATGTGAGCAACTTTTCTATTTTCTTTTCTTTTCTTTCTTTCTCTTTATTTTTTAGGCTAAGTAAAAAGTTCTTTCTGATGTTCTGTTTGACTCTCAATTGGAGAAAGAATTATCTAATATAAATGATTTGCTTCAGGTCTTTCCTGAATTCTGCCTTTGAGCTTCTACTTAGAGTTTGGTCAGCCTCACGGGATCTGAAGGTTCATCCCTTTTACCTTTTCCAATTAGTTCAAACATTGTTTCTTTCTGCTACGCCTCTATCTTATATGTTGAATCACCTTGGATGAACAGGTGCACCTCCTAAGAATATGTGTATTGCTTTTTTGAAACACCTTCTTTTCTGTTGAGGTGTGTCTATGCTTTTGTTATTGTCGAAGTATAAATATAAAAACCATGCAATATTCAATAAGTTTTAACCTTTGGGATAAATTGGTCATGGTATCTAACTTAACATGGTATCATGGTGAGCCAAGGGGGTCTTGAGATTAATTCCTCACATTGTCATTTGATTCTTTATTTAATTTTTTTTTACATGGTGAGCCTTAGTCAATTTAAGCCACAAGAGAGGGAAAATAGAAATGAACCATATCTTAAATTTAAACTTTAAAATCAGTTGTGGGATCGACATTTAACAGTTTTCTTGTCAATTTGTTGCTTAGTGTCAATAGTCAGTGAGCCTTTTAGGATTAGATGCTAAATGGGCCACTATTGAATTCATTGGTCAAGCTGATGTAAATTATTAGAAAATTTTCCTTCATTCTATCTCATGTAGCCAAGTGGATAAGCTGGTGCAAACGCACATTGAACTTCATAAACAAAGTACAGCGGATCCCTCTTTGCAGAGTGCTAAGTAAAGGGACATTATAAGATTATGGATGCACTTCAAGTACAAGGTATATTTTTGGATGTACACCTAGCTAAAGGTAGAAACTAGGAATGCATTTGGAAAACTAATGTGCTCAAATAGAAGATTATAAAGTAGCTCTTATCCTTTGGTTACAAAGGAAGCTATGGATAAAACCCTTCTCACAATGTCTTGCTGTGTGTCTCCCGCCATCCTGTCTCTCATTCCTCACTTTTCAGAGGTAAGTCGGTAATTTCAGTTGGACTGTAGCTTCATTTGCTGGTTATCAGAATAAAATCTTTGGCTCTAGAACAGGACAAGAGGTGCTGAAATGCTCCAACGTCAAGAAAGTTTGCTCAAGATTAACTCTCCCGATAGTTGAATCAAATTATAAATGCAACATGACTTTTCAAATAGTAATAAAAATTTTGGAGTTCCAAGTTATAAAATAGCTGCTAACTTACCTTATGTCCTACAAAAGTACATGAAAATCTTACAAATATCTGCTGAACCAAAGTTCATTGCTGGAACAGTATGATGATGTTATGAAATGAATGCTGATATCAGTATGCTGTACAGCCTGTTACTTTGGAACACTCTTTTGTTTTCTTGCTTAGACCAAACCTCTGATACCAAATTGAGTGTTGATGACATTGTTGAAGTGGATATGTCTTCTCTCTGCAATAGGTACGCACATCTTCTGTAGAAGCATTGGGTCAGATGGTTGGCCTTATCACACGTACTCAATTGAAAGCAGCTTTACCACGACTTGTGCCAACAATGTTGGAACTGTGAGTTGTGGTTTCTTAATATTGCATAAGCTATCAATTCATATCTTTACCAAGATGATCTTGAATACTTGGACATATTTGTGGTATCCATTTTGCTACTTGATCACAAATTAACAAAGCATTTCATCTTGGTGATTTTGTACTTTCCTTGTTCATCAGATATAAAAGAGATCAAGATATTGCATATTTGGCTACGTCCAGTCTGTACAATGTCTTATATTCTGCTCTGATGTCTGAAAGTGGTCCACCTCTCCTTGACTTTGAGGTAAATTATGCCTCATTTGACCTCTCTGTATTTTTTATTACTGCTTAGTTTAATTGTACTGGGCACCTAATAGTAATGCTTTCACTCAATAAGGGCTAAATATAGCGGGAAAAACTTCATCTCATCTAGATTGATGCTTCAGATAAAACCTTACAGAAAAGTTGGATAAACTACCGTTTACTCAATGTTAAAAGTGATGGAACACCCCTTGACTGACAGTACCTGTGGAGTGGGAGGGTATTATTCTTGTGTCTCCCCCCTGTGAATGAGAATCAATCAGGAAGACCAGAAGAAAGCTCATCTTCTTTCTGCACATAATGTTTGATTCATAGTTATTGGTAACAAATGGCTTGGATCAATTCAGTTTATGAGCAACAGTACCTATTTTACACTTTTCAATCTTGCATGACATCCTTCATGATTTCCTATTTGTTTAGAGGGCCATGGGCAATGATACTTTTTAGGGAAATTTTCACTTTGCATATTTGAGCTTTCACCCTTTGACACTTTGTGCACCTGGGTTTTATTGCTATTTGTCACTATTTAATCAGTGGACACTTGTAAGCTTCTGATTGGTTTATAATAATTTATTTAATAATATAGTATTATTAAATATATTTGTTGTATGCTAAATTTATTCAATATATTTAATTAAATAATATGATAAAAAATGCTTAAAGTATGTGTAAAATTAAAAAAAGAAGAAAACTAAAAGGACCCCCTAGGTGGTGGTTGGGTGCCTCCTGCCTTGCTGTGGTCTTTTATGGCTGTATTAGTGCAATGGGTTGTGCGAAGTGAACCGCTCATGGTGGTGGGTGGACACCCATCATCCTCTATAGGTAGTGGGGGGTTTACTCTGTCCACTTGTGGTGGTGGCTCACAAACCACCACACTAATGTAGCTGTGGCTGGCTGCCCCAAGGTCAAGAGTTGACTGGCCACACTCTTAGGGTTTTGTTTAGCTTTTGCTTCTTTTTAATAACTACTTTTTTTCTTTTTTATTTTCTGTATTCTTTATTTTATATTATTAATGAAATATATTTTGATGATATTATTTTATTAAATTCATCATTGTGCATCAATAAAAAGTTCACCCGTGCATTTAATAATATTACTTTATTATATTAATAATAGTGATAGATAGAGATAAAATATTTATATGCAAAATGTCAAAAGGGAAAATACTGGTATGTAGAGTGTCAAAGGGTGGAAACTCATGTATACAAGATGAGATTTCCCTAATTTTTGTACCCTTTGGGATATTAGGAA
The DNA here is from genome assembly GCA_037954665.1 of Laguncularia racemosa. Lineage (NCBI taxonomy): Eukaryota > Viridiplantae > Streptophyta > Magnoliopsida > Myrtales > Combretaceae > Laguncularia > Laguncularia racemosa. The sequence continues at coordinate 5,060,150 of JBBMOL010000036.1, forward strand.
TGCTATTGTTAAACTGTCTCTTTTCAGTCCTTTGAAAAGGAATAGGAGTAAAGAATACAAAAATTTTCTTACTAGGAAGTTTTCTTATGAGGGATGGCATCATATTGGTCTCTGATTCTTGATAGCATGGTGTTTTGCACCTTATGTTCTGTGAAGGATGTAAATTATTTTGTTTTCTGCCGTACAAGGAGGCGTTGACAGCCAAATCAATTACCAAAAAAATATCAGCCAGTTTTTTTTCCAAATATCATGGTAACTATTTTTAGGTGGACTGACCATTGTCCCATACACCAGATCCACAACTATCTTTTTGGAAGAATTATGCATGTGAAGATTTAGATCTGATGAGTCTCAGCGAATGTGAAGGGTGTATATTCAAGAAATTTGCTTCTTTTGACTCCATTCATGATTTCTGAAGCTAGCTGCATCTTTTATACTGAGCTGTTCTTTGTCTCATTTCCACTCTTCGGGTTTGCACAAATAAGAGGTTGTTTTGCAATAACCTGAACTTAGTTAAGAGAATTTTTGGGTACATTTGCTTCATGCTTTTAGTGTGGAGTTAGCAATTTTCTATGAAATTAGAAAATTCACCTGGGAATGCAGGTGCGGCCACAACTGCACTTTTGGTTAATTATCAAAAAAAAAAAAAAATGCAGGTGTAGTTTTCAAAGGAACTAATGCATGATGATATAGTAATATTATTTCAAGGATAACATATATTAATTGGATCTCCACTAATGTTGTTCCTTAAGGCTGTGGGGAAAGCTGGCTTTACTCAACATTATTAAAATAAAAGCAAACGGCTGTTAAGTTGCTATTTGACAGGTTGATATTCTTTCCTATGGTAATTTTTGCTGAATGGTTTTTGTATACATACTTGTAATGTACTGGTAATCAATTGTGGAAACATTTAATAAGGACTATTCTTTTTTTGATTTTGAGACCATTTATATGGTGCTTAGTTTGATGATTTACCCTTCATTGCAGGAGCTCACTGTCATATTATCCACTCTTCTTCCAGTTGTTTGCATTAACAATGAAAGCAAAGAGCGTTCTGTTTTCTCTGTGGGATTAAAGGTGTGGTGGCTGATACTTTAAATTGTCATGTAGAGTATATCTGTTAAGCTGAAGAAAATCTACTAAAATTTTCAAGACCAGGAGTTGTTCTCAACTCACGTGTCAGTTCGTTGAAGCTGTTGCTACTATCTTTCCTCATTCCAACAGGAAATTTGGTTTGACCTAGAATGAAGACATGATTGGTTAACTTGATTAGCATGCCTTTTGTTAGGTGTTCAAGGAGTACTTTGCTTGCATAAAGGCTTTATAATCATTAATCTTTAGTTATTACTGGTTATATGATTTATGATTACTTCTTACAGACATACAATGAAGTTCAGCGCTGTTTCTTGACTGTTGGCCTTGTATATCCTGAAGATCTATTTACTTTCCTCATGAATGTAAGTACCGCTCATAAAAATACTGATAAACTGTCTTCATGTGATATGCTGCTAGATCATGTGATTATTCCCTCTCTTTTCTTTTTCTATTCTAGAAGATTATGTGGTCTCCTCTTTCTGTGTTTTATGAAAAGATTATTCATTTACAATCATCTGGTTAACAAATTTTCTTTGGAATGTCTCAATTATCAATTTTGAAAAGTAGCTCCTACTTTTTTGCTTCATGTTGCTTACACAGAAATGCCGGCTGAAAGAAGAACCTTTAACTTTTGGTGCACTTTGTGTCCTAAAGCATCTCTTACCCAGGTTTTTGTTTTTTTCCACTCCACTGTGCTGGATTGTTTTAGTTGGTTTTATTTCTGCTGAATGATCTTCTTTACCTTTTGCTCCATTTGGAGACTGTCTGAAGCTTGGCACAGCAAAAGACCTTTACTTGTGGAAGCTATCAAAATGTTGCTAGATGAGCAAAGTTTAGGTGTCCAGAAGGCGCTGTCAGAGGTATTGCTACTAACTCCCCGAGCTGCTGCTTTGAGGAAAATATCATATTTGACTCATCCAAATATTTAAGTCATTTGACTTGCTTTATGACTCTGGTTGCCTTGGTGGCAGTTGATTGTGGTCATGGCATCACACTGTTATTTGGTTGGCCAGTATGGAGAATTGTTTGTAGAATACCTTGTTCGTCATTGTGCAATGTCAGATCATGAAAAATATGATTCTGAAAGCTCCAAGGAACTGCAGTATCGAAGATCAGAGGTTTATCTCAGACTTGTAACTTGGATGTTTTACAGCATGTACTCCTTTATTTTGGTTTTAAGTTAAACAATATGAATTTCTCTAGGTATCAGCATCATTGAGTGCAGATATCTGTTGTTGGAAGAGCAGTTTCATTTCTGAAACATATATTCCCAACTGGAGTTACTAATCTCTAGAAATATATTGCTTTTTGTATCTTTCAATTGGCAGTCGAAATATTAACTAAGAAATATATTCTGCAGTTTGCATGAGTAGGTGTTACACAAGAAAACTGATTCAATCGTTCTACAATAGCTTTTTATGCAATTCTTATGGAAACAGTAAAAACTGGCTTTCTTATTTTTAGGTGAAGATAGGTGCAGTTTCCCCTGCTGAGCTACGGGGGATTTGTGAGAAAGGCCTGCTATTGATAACTATAACCATTCCTGAAATGGAGGTATGCTGTGTCATGACTGGAACGTAGTTTCATTAGATCTTTCTCATTTCTGGAGTAGGCTAAGCACAATATATGGATGAATGTCATATCTACTATAATAAGGAAAATTTCACCTATAAATTCTGGCAGCATATCCTTTGGCCTTTTCTTCTCAAGATGATAATTCCACGAACTTATACAAGTGCTGTTGCCACGGTATGCTTCTTCTGTACCTGCATTTATGTCCTTGCACACAGATAAATTTGCTGGTAGCCTTGAACTCATTGCTTCTGGAGCAGTGGGGATTGTCATTTCATGAAGTTTGCTCATTAACACCATCACATCTGTTTCCCTATGAAAAATTTAACGATTCTTTGGGCTTCCATCACAGGTTTGCCGATGTATTTCTGAACTTTGTCGGCAAAGAACTTCTTCTAACATTACAATGCTTAGTGAATGTAAAGCTCGTGTTGACATTCCAAACCCTGAGGTGAAACTTGCTTTAAATTGAAGATGCTTTCTGTCTGCTACTTGAATTTATGCAATAACCCCATGACAACCATATGATTAGGAGCTATTTGCGCGCTTGGTTGTTCTTCTGCATGATCCTTTAGCAAGGGAGCAGTTGGCGACCCAAATCTTAACTGTAAGAATGGCCCTCTTTATTTGTAATTATGTCATGTCCATGTTTCAAGTTAAGCTTTTCAACAAGAGGTTGTATATTTAATAACTATACCAATTCAATCATAACATCTTGGATTCTAGAATGATTTTTTTGGTTCTTCAAATATTAGGAGTGTTTCAGATTTTTTTCCTTCTCTCAATCTTAGAGCAGTCATCTTTTAATGTTTGTATTGCAATGAGAATTGCTTATTGCTTATAGTCACAATGAAGATGGTGATTGGTTTGTGTTACTTGGAAAGTGAATATTCACGCATTTTCATGGTAGATTGGGTGAAAAAAGAGTTGATCAATTGAAAATAGAAAAGCTTTATTTGTTATTTCTCTAGGCTTTGCAAACAGTAGAGGGTAAATAGATCTACTTTCATTGGGTTTTGTTAAGTATTTTGCTTGGTGAGGATGTATTCATACTTTTATTTTCTTGGTACCTTATTTTATCAGTCGTCTAGTTTGAGACTGGTACCAAAAAGATAACAAAATGGTGGAAAAAATATGATCTAATGAGGCCCTTAAATGGTCTTCCCTTGATTTTTAAATGAAGCTTGAGGTAGTTCTTATCTTGACCATCTGCCTCGTTGCTACATATATATACAGGTTCTTCCACCATAGAGATAAACATGGGAAAGATTCATTTGCTTCATATACATGTTTAGTAATTTATGACTAAACTGTCTTGCTTTTGGCAGGTTTTATACTATTTATCACCGCTATTTCCAAAAAATATCACCTTGTACTGGCAGGATGAGGTATGTCCAAAGTACCAAATGGAGTAATGAAACCCTGTGGTTTTGACATTTATTCCATGTAAATAATTCCTTCATGATGAGCTTAAAGAGAAACTAATTGACTGATTGCTTGGACAAATAAACTAACATTTTTCAGAGGATCAGCAAAGAAAAGAGAAAAGATAAAAATTAGAGTATCTGTTCAGCATAATGCCATCGTAGAGACTTGCAACTGAAAAAAGAACAAAATACATCATGTTTCAAAGGTTGTGTGAGCTGGTTTAATTCTTCCATTGTACGTAATATTAACCATGCCACAACTTTTTTCCGTTTCACATTCTAGAATAGGGATGTAAATGGGCTGGGTTTGGGACGGGTTCATTGAAACCTGAACCCGACTTGGTAAAGGATTTATATACCTAAAACCCACTCCGACCTGATAGGTTTTTTTTTTTTGGTTACCCAACCTAATTAACAAATGAAGTGACTCGAACTCAACCTGAATGGTGATAAATTTTTTTTTTTTTCATACTTCTACTTATTTTCATGTCATTTTTTTAATTTATTATAAATCTACTTTTGATGGAAAGAAGAGAGAAATTAAATATAAAAATTAAAAATATAAAAATAAAATAAAATAAAATATATTGATTATAAATTATAATATTAAATTATTATTATTTTTTTTAAAAATCGAGTCAGGTTTTCCATCAGGTTTTTTCTAGATCCTATAAGCCGACCTTAAATTCTATCGGGTTTTATTCTATATCCCAAAACCCGACCCTAAATCCTATAGGATTTGACCTTATAGGGTTTTTATCGGGTCGGTTGGGGCAGGTATACTATTACGACTTGCCCCAGTTGCATTCCTATTCTAGAACATTAAATATAACAAATCTATGTATGATTCAGCAGCATAATTATGACAAAATATAAAAGGCATACCATGTTTGCAAAGTATTCTTCCTTTAGACACGTGTCTTTGCTTAAGTCGTTTGTCTTTCCTTTTTTGTGCCAATCACAAGTATGTATTTGCAATTAATTTTTGCTGTCATTTCTTATCTCTGGTAAGCTCTAGATTCCAAAAATGAAGGCATATGTTAGTGACACAGAAGATCTGAAGCAGGATCCTTCCTATCAAGAGACATGGGATGACATGATAATAAACGTAAGTTTTTGTACACTCTTAGTTACTCTATTATCTGTACTTCTTGATCATAAAACATGGTACCTGTACCATGCACTGACAAAATATTCCTCAGTTTATAAGGTGGTGCCACTTTGGATCTTTTAAACCTATTAGTTCTTTCTACTTATGTAAGGGATTAGAGTTGGAATAGTTGAACTTCATGGTTATTCAATCTTCAGGATAGGGTTGAAGTTGAACATTAAATGTTTCTATGTAGTGTTAAAAGACCACTTAGTGACATGGTTTTGTAAAAGTTTATATCATTTTTAGTTTCAACTCAAAACAAATTGGCTTGAGATATATGCTGTGACATGATGTTGGAAGCTTCCATAGTGTAAATATAATAAATAAACATGTGTTGCATAGTGTTTACATATTAAATCGATGGTTGCTATGCATAAGTGTAGCAGACTCATAAAGTTAGTTGTTATTTGCTGTAAGCCTCACCTTGTTCTTTTTTTCTTATTCTTTTGGGTTGCTTGGGAAGCCAACTGCATTTGGAAAAAGTTTGCCATAACATGTGGTATATGCATTGGATAGAAATTTTGCATGTTTATAAAGTATATCAGAGGGTTAGCTTACTCAAATGACAAGAAAAATGAGGCTGACAGTTTGGGTGCTGTATGACAGAAATGAATAACAATAGTTATGGCAGTGGTGGATGAGCTAGAATTAATCTGCTTTTTTTGACAGTTTCTTGCAGAATCTTTGGATGTAATGCAAGACAATGATTGGGTGATTTCCCTTGGAGATGCTTTCACTAGACACTATGAACTGTACATAAGTGATGATGAACATACAGCATTACTTCATCGGTAGGATTTCAATGAACCGTAATTCCTTCTCAATGTCATGTATACTCAGAGAGGTATCTTAGAAGTTATATTTTTATAATTTCCATGCTGGTAAGTGGTGATCCATTAAGGGGTGCTGATGGAACATGCTTGGTAATTTTATATAATGTATGATGAAAAGGTCTGCTGCATCTGATTGTCTCATTTTTTAATAGCTGATCTTTTTGAAATCATTACAAGATAGTCCATTGCATTCCTTTTTGCTAGGAGCTGGAATTCATTGATATTTTTTTAAAGTAATATTAGAATTCAAGTTATTGCACTTAAAACTTAAACAAAAAAAAGAGTAAGTTATTGCACTTGAAGTGATAGAAGAAATTATAATCAGGAGAGGGACACATAATGAAGTATTAAAGGGAAAGCTGGAATATTTTTTTTTTTAGATAAGCAAAGCAGGAATATTTTCTATTCACAACAATACAAAATGGAATCTAGAAGGATCAAAAGAGTTGTGGTCTTCAATCTCTTAGTTAAAAGGATTGTTTTGGGTAAATTGCTAAAAGGATTGATTTGTAATATATCTAGATTGACTTTTGGGAAGTTGATTATGATCATATCAATTTTCACATTGTAACCATCATAGAAGGTCAAACTTTAAAATCCTTGTATTTGTCTCGCTGTCCATTTAACTTTCACAAATGAACCTTAGCCAATGTATTAGCTGTATACGAGAGGAGTATCAGATATATAAATATATAGCTACACCTATATTTATTGTTGTATTATGATATTAATGAGAGTGCTTGCTGTGAGTTGTAATGTGTGCAGCCTCTATGGACCTTCACTTTTAATGTCTTTATTTTTCAGATGCCTTGGAGTGCTCCTTCAGAAAGTTGATGACAGGCCCTATGTTCGTGATAAGATTGATTTGATGTATAAACAGGCTAATATTGCAAATCCAACTAACAGGCTTGGGCTGGCCAAAGCCATGGGATTGGTATATCTAAGTTAAAAAAGTTTTAAATGCTCTATTTTTATCCTAGTCTTTCCATAATTTATTGCTTTGTGCTGGTTCAGGTTGCCGCGTCTCACTTGGATACCGTGCTGGAGAAGCTGAAGGATATTCTGGATAATATTGGTCAGAGCATTTTCCAGAGGTCTGTATAATGTGGTCATTGCTTAATTCTTTGAGCTTTGGTTTGGTTTATCTGTAAGTTATCCCCACCTTCCACCTAGACACTCACACAAATGTAGCCAACCTAGCTAACAATTAGTTAAGATCTGTCCAAACACTCAATTGGACTTTGTGGATGTTGATCTAAATTGTTCACAGTTTCTCCTTGCAGGTTACTTTCTTTCTTCTCTGAAAGCTTCAGATCAGTTGAATCTGATGATATACATGCTGCTTTGGCCTTGATGTATGGATATGCTGCAAGATATGCTCCAACAACAGTTATAGAAGCCAGAATAGATGCACTTGTTGTACGAATTCTTCTCACTCTTTGAAGCTACTAGTACTATTTTCCTTTCTATGGTCAAGAATTACCATCTTTAATCACACCCTTCTCATGTCCCATGAGAGTGGAGTAATTTTACTCTGTATAACCCCTTAGGGAATTTTCAACTGCTGATTCGAAATTCATCCTTTGCATAATCATATACCTGTTTGGTTATTCTTCCCCATTATAGATTCTTAATTCCCCAACAAACATCCATAATTTAGCAACTTAGATTATGGGGTTTAAATTTCTTGCTTGAAGATTATAGTGATTAAAATCTCAGTAATCTTTAAAAACTTTTTTTTTTTTGGGTTAATTCAAAATTTCCTTTAACCAAAAGAAAGGATATATAACCGCAAAGTGGGGATGGGGGGTGAAGCCCACTATGTATAAGCTTGAAACTATGTCAAAACCACTAGGCTATAAAACAAAATATTAACAATAACACTATTAGCCTTTGTTTAGTGCAAATATATAATTCAAAATAAGTCTTATTATGCTGTTCACACTAGGAATGCATTGTCCCAGTCGAGTAGAGTTCCTTGCATGCCAAATGCAATAAACTACAGCAGAGACGGCTGACTTCCAATTATCCATCAGTTGGTTTGAAGGGGAATGGGACAGTTGGTCTAATGCTCCCTGCCATGAGCTGTAAGCCAATGGGCACCAAAAAGTTGAAATGACTTGGGTCCAAACTGTTGATGAGAGGATACATTGGAAGAAAAGATGTTGGTGGGATTCCATGCTTTGGTTGCATAGATAACAGGAGGAATGAGTTGTAATTCCCCACATTTCAGCTTGTCATGTGTGTATAGCTTGCCATTGATTGCAAGCCAAAGAATGAAGCTATGTCATGAAATAAATTTATTGCTTCACACTGATTTTGACCAAAACATAGCAGCATTAGGAGGCTTAAATGAGTTGTACGCGCTCTTAATAGAGAAAATACCATTAGAAGCTGGCCTCTATAGGCTTGTCTTCCAATGATGGGTTAGGGAGTATATTGGGTGGAATATTGAAGTTATTCCAAAGTGGACTATGAGGAAGAACCCAATTCCCATCTTCAATTAAACAACAAACTCTAGCATTCGATGGAAGCTCGGAGGAGGCTATTTCCCTAGCACTAAAGATGCTATTGACTAGCCCCCGTGGTAACAAAAAATTTGACCAAAGGGAAATCGAGAAACCATTTCCCACCTTCCATCCAAACAAAAGCCAAGCATGGTCACATAGCTTTAGGAGTTTCCTCTAGGTCCACGAGCATGATGAAAGGACTTTAACCAGTAAAAAATTTCACCCTTTTAGAAAAATGGTGTGTATCCAATCCACCCAAATGCCTTTGAAACTATTATTACATAGGTGCCATATGTGTTTTAGCTGTGCAACCTTGTTCCAAGTTTCTAGTTGGGGTAAGCCAAGACCCCCCTTCAATCATGGGTGCACAAACCTTTTACCACCTTACTTTCGCCTTTGTAGCAATATTGGGTCTTCCACTCCAAACGAAGTTTCCCATCATTTGTTCTATCTTCCTTATTACTTTCTTTGGGAGGATAAGAATAGAAGCCCAAAAAATTTGCATGGCAAATATGACCAACTTTAGAAGTTGGAGTCTACTCGTGTATGAAAGAAATTTGCTCGTCTAAGCTTCCAAGCATGCTGAAATTTTTTATACTAGTAAGTCACAATTTTCCTTCTTTAATTTGGAGGAGATAAGAGGTACACCCAAATATCAAATGGGTAATTCTCTTCATTGAAAACCGAATGCTTCAAGTGCTACGTCCTTAGTGGGATTGTCAACATTTGAAAAGAAGAATTTGCTCTTGATCAGATTTGCTTTAAGTCCTAAGATAGCTTGGAATTCCAACAAAACCTATTGAACAAGCAAAATAGAATTAAGATCACCTTTGCAAAAGACCATGAATTCACCGGCAAAACAAAGGTGGGTGATCCTATCCTCCAATGGTAAGAGAAAGTTGGGCTTTGAGACATCCTCCAAAAGAGACTTGAAAGAGATTCCATTGCTAGCACAAATAGATAAGGTGAAATAGGGTCACCTTGTCGTAATCCACGATGACTAAGAATAAAGCCCACTAGTTCCCCATTTTAGTTGAACTAGAATTTCGGTGTTGTGAAGCATTATACCAAAAGATTTGTGAAATGAGTTGGGAAACCCATACACAATGGCATTTTTTCTAGGAAACTCCAACTTAAGGTATCATATGCCTTCATGATGTCCACTTTGATGGTGCATCTAGGAGGACCATGGTAGTTATGGTACCCATGGACAAATTCTTGTGCAATGAAAATGTTGTCTATGTTTTTTCGATTTGGAATGAAAGTGAATTGCTCTCTCCCAATTAGAGAACTTAAAGCCCGTTTAATACGTGAAGCTAGCACTTTAGATATGGCTTTATAAATGACATTGCAGCAAGAGATAAGCCTGAAATATGATAGTTTAGAAGCATTAGAAATTTTAGGAACCAAAGTTATGATGGAGCTATTTACCTGTTTAAAGAGAAACCTCAAGATAAAGAAATCTTTGATGGCAGCAATGATGTCTATCCCAATTATTGGCCATGAAACCTTAAAAACATTTGCGGAATATCCATCCAGACTCGGTGCTTTACTATTGGATTGACTAAAAAAAGGCTGCCTTAATTTCTTCATTTGAGAAAGGGCAATTGAAGAACTTAACTTGCTGGTCATTCAGTTTCCATGTCATCAGATTTTCCACATTCAAGAGATTACATGCTGTTTTTGGTTCTCCAAACAAGTTAGAGAAGTAGGACAATATGAAGAGATTTGGAATTTTATTATTCTCTCTTGAACAAAAAATTGTTACATTGACATATATATATATACAAAGGAAATCTAATAAAGGAAATAAAATCTACTAGTTTAATTATGTCCTAGAAATTAGAATGCAGAATCATAGGAAAAGATCACAACCGATCTCTCCTAAAAAAACAACTTTCCTAAAATATACATATAGCTCTATCTTGTGAATCTTCAACACTCCCCCTCAAGCTGGAGAGTATATATCATATAATCCCAGCTTGCAAATAAAGTCTTCAAAGTTCATTCTAGGTAGAGCTTTGGTGAGGATGTCTGCAGTTTGTTGCTTGGTAGGAATGTAGTTTAATTTAACAGTCTCACTAGTCACCTTCTCTGTGATAAAGTGTCTGTCAATTTCAACGTGCTCAGTCCTGTCGTGATGTACTGGATTCTTTGCTATGCTGATAGCTGCCTGATTATTACACTTCATCAGGATGGGAGATGAACTTATTTGTCCCAGTTCACTAAGAACTCTTTTTATCCAAATCCCTTCACAAATTCCCTGTGCCAGTGCTCTGTATTCAGCTTCTGCACTACTTCTAGCTACCACTGATTGCTTCTTGCTCCTCCAGGTAACAAGGTTACCCCATACAAAAGAACAGTACCCAGAAGTTGACTGTCTGTCAATGATGTTTCCTGCCCAATCTGCATCTGAATAAATTTCAATATCACGATTTTCTGTCTTTCTAAAGAATAGACCTTTCCCTGGTGTCATCTTCAGATATCTAAGGATCCTGTAGACTGCTTCCATGTGTTCATCTGTAGGACTGTGCATGAATTGACTTACAACACTTACTGCAAAACCAATATCTGGTCGAGTGTGTGAAAGATAAATTAGGCGTCCAACAAGTCGTTGATATCTCCCCTTGTCTACCGGTGTACTTTCTTTTCCGGTGCCAAGTTTCTTCTGACTATCCATAAGAGTATCTACTGGTTTGCATCTAAGCATGCCGGTCTCCTTTAGGAGATCTAGAATATATTTCCTCTGAGAAACAACGATGCCTTTCCTTGATCTAGCTACTTCCATTCCAAGGAAATATTTAAGATTTCCAAGATCTTTAACTTCAAACTCTACTGACAAGTACTTCTTCAAATTCTGTAATTCCTCCTCATCATTTCCAGATATAATAATATCATCGACATAGACTATCGGTATAGCAATTTTCCCAGTGTGTGATCTCTTAACAAACAGTGTCTGATCCACTTGACCCTGTATGTATCCAAGTTTCAAAACAGCCTTTGTGAATCTATCAAACCAAGCTCGAGGAGATTGTTTAAGGCTGTACAAGGACTTCTTGAGTTTGCAAACCTGATTTTCTGCCATATTTCCTTTGAAGCTAGGTGGGATTTCCATGTAAACTTCCTCTTCAAGGTCCCCATTGAGAAAGGCATTTTTTATGTCTAGTTGTTGCAAGTACCAATCTTGGTTGACGGCCAATGATAGAATAATTCTGATAGTATTAAGCTTAGCAACAGGAGCAAAAGTTTCTTGATAGTCTATCCCATAGGATTGTGTAAATCCCCTAGCTACCAATCGGGCCTTGAATCTCTCAATTGATCCATCTGCATTATACTTTATAGAGAAAAGCCACTTACACCCCACGGGCCTTTTCCCAATCGGCAGATCCGTGATAGTCCATGTTCCATTCCTCTCTAATGCATCAATCTCATCTTGTACTGCCTTCTTCCACTCAGAATTTTGTAATGCCTCTTGTATTGTGCTGGGAACCGGAATATCATCAAGAGAAGTAGCAAATGATCTGTAAGATGATGATAGCCCTTTGTAAGTAACATAGTTGCCAATTGGATGACTTGTACACTGCTTAACACCCTTCCTCAATGCAATCGGCATGCTAGTGTCATCAATGCTAGGAATTCACACATCTCCTGCCCCACCTATGTTTTCTTCAAGTGGACTTGAAATTGAGTTAATATCTTGGCCACATACTGGTTGTGATTCACGCTCTATCTCCTGTCTTTTGTTCCTCCTGATGTAAACTTTACAATCCTTATTAGCAAGTTGTGGAGCCACAGAAGAAGAAACAGTGTTTGGTTGGACTAATGACTGAGCATGCACGGGTGTGGACGAGTCTCGTGTAAAGTCAATGGGCACAAGCACAGGTTGAGAGGGATTTGATGACTCTGAGTGGACAACAGGTACATACTCAAGAATGGACTCCCAATCTTGATGTTCATTCATGCTCTCCCCCTGAACATGAGATTTGGGATAGAAGGACACATGTTCAAAGAACGAGACATCCATGGTGGTGTAAAATCTTTTGTTTGTTGGAGAGTAGCATTTATACCCTTTTTGAGTTGGAGAGTACCCTAAAAAAATGCACTTATTATCTCGAGGATCAAATTTGCTACGGTTTTAAGAATACACATGAACAAATGCCGTGCAACCAAATACCTTAAGTGGGAGATCAGATGACGCTGCATGGGTATGAGGAAAAGTTTTTAAGAGAAGCTGACGTGGAGATTGAAAAGTAAGGACTCTAGATGGCATACGATTGATCAAATAGGTAGCTGTGAGAATGGCTTCCCCCCAGAAATAATTTGGAACATTAGAGGAAAACATAAGACACCGAGCAACCTCTAAAAGATGTCTATTCTTGCGTTCAGCCATCCCATTTTGTTGAGGGGTGTTAACACAAGCACTTATGTGGATGATCCCATGGTCCTGAAGGTAGGTATTTAGACTACTAGTGAAGTATTCCCTAGCATTGTCTGACTTGAGTACCTGAATTCTAGAATTAAATTGATTTCGAACCATAAGATTGAAGGTTTTAAAACCCAACTTCTGACTTTTCTTTCATAAGAAATACCCAGGTTAACCGTGTATGATCATCAACAAATGTCACAAACCATCGAGTGCCAGAAATATTTGTTACCCGTGAGGGTCCCCACACATCACTATGGATCAAAGAAAAAGCAGTGGAAGGTTTGTATGGAATTTGAGGATATACTTTTCGAGTATGCTTTGCAATCTGACAAATTTCATAATGAAAAAATGCTGGACTTTTATTGGTAAATAACTTGGGAAACAATTTTGCAAGGTACACAAAGCTAGGATGACCGAGACGATAATGTAACAATATAATTTCACTATCTTTATTGGCATTAGAATTTGACACAAAATTGAAAAGCTCTAACAGATTCTGAGATTGGACATAACTTGCTTGAACCTCTTGGCTTGAGGATCGACCACATGAGAGTAGATAGAGTCTAGAGCACAATTCAGCACTACCAATCATCTTCCCCGATTTTAAGTCCTGAAAAACACATAAGTTTGGATAAAATTTAGTAACACATTGAAGATCATGAGCCAATTTACTAATGGATAAAAGATTACAATTCAAGTTTGGAACATGGAGAACAGAGTTGAGATGCAACTCTTTAGTAAGTTGGATAGAACCTGTCCCAGCAATTTTTGAATTTGAGCCATCAGCAATACGGACAGAAGAGTGATCATGACTTGACTTATAATTTTGGAGAAGAGTAGTATCTCCTGTCATGTGATCAGAAGCACCAGTGTCGACTATCCATGGCCTCATTCCTCCTTTGTTAACATTGAAGGCTGTATGTGAATCCGTTTGAGCAACCAAACCACTCTCAATAATGCTACCAATGTCAACTTTACCAAACAGTTTTTTTAGCAAGTCCATCTGCTCTTTGCTGAATGGGCTAGGCTCATGAACAGGAGCTCTCTCAGAGTTGGAAGCCACGTGTGCTTTGCTGTCCCTATCAAACCATGGATTTGGTTTCCAATCAGCCGGTTTGCCATGGAGCTTCTAGCAAGTTTCCTTGTAATGGCCTGGTTTCTTACAATAATCACACTAAGGCCTTTTCCGTTTCTGACGATCTCCACCATTGTTGGATGATCGGACAGCAAGGGCGGATGCATCTAGAGTTGAGGTAGGTTGTTCTTTAGATCCCATCATCACTTTCTTTCTACTTTCTTCACGCCTGACCTCTGAGAAAGCCTCCCTAATACTGGGCAATGGTTTAGTTCCCATAATTCGACCTCGAACATCATCCAATTCCCTGTTAAGTCCTAGGAAAAATTTGAACAACCTTTTTTGTTCCACAATCTCCTTGTAGGTTGCTGCATCTTCTTGACAATTCCATAAGTGAGTCTCAAATAAGTCGAGTTGCTGCCAATACCGCGTGAGGGTGTTATAATATTGAGTAACGGATTGCTCTCCTTGGCGGAAGTCATGAAGTATAGATTCAACCTGAAATAACTCTGAAGTATTTTCAGAGCTGGAGTAAGTCTCTTTGGCTGCATCCCATATCTCCTTTGCTGTCCCAAAGAGCAAGTAGTTTTCCCCTATGTTATTGTTCATGGAATTGATAAGCCATGACATGATCATATTATTTTCGATCTTCCACTTTCTGAAATTCGGATCTGTGATCTTTGGCATGGCTGCTGCTCCAGTGAGATATTCATCCTTTCTCTTACCACAAATGAACAGTAAAACGGATTGTGACCATTGTAAATAATTATGGCCATTTAATTTGTGTCCTGTGATAAGAATAGGAGAAGAATCACCGTAACCAAGGCTGGAAATTTCAGAATTTATTCTTGATTCCGAGACCGTGATGTCAGATGTTTGTGATGAAGCCATTCCAAATTTTGGCACGTTTCAAATATTGCAAAGGAAATGATGTCACGAGGACAGAAACGACCAGCAATTGCTGTCTGTAGAAGAAGAGTGCTGGGAAAGGGATGAATACTGACTAGAGTGATGTTTTAAAGAGAAAAGATGAATACTGACCAGGAGATGAAGGGCTGGTAGGAGATGAAGGGCTGGCAGGAGATGAAAGACGGGCTGGAGATGAATACTGACCAGGAGATGAATACTGACCAGCTGGCTGAAAGAGCACGTCGTGACGCTAGAGTGTGAGTGTGAAGGGATCTGTGCTGTCGGAGCCCTAGCTAAGGTAGAGAAAGCAACTACAGAAACACGTCAAAGAGAATGGCTCTGATACCATGAAGAGATTTGGAATTTTATTATTCTCTCTTGAACAAAAAATTGTTACATTGACATATATATATATACAAAGGAAATCTAATAAAGGAAATAAAATCTACTAGTTTAATTATGTCCTAGAAATTAGAATGCAGAATCGTAGGAAAAGATCACAACCGATCTCTCCTAAAAAAACAACTTTCCTAAAGGTGTAACTTTCCTAAAATATACATATAGCTCTATCTTGTGAATCTTCAACACAATACTTTTGCTTTAATTGCTTCATCACCCACTGACTAAGAACCATCTTCTTGTTCCAAAGATCGGATAGAAGTTTTGTTGTGTCTTTGCAACATAGCTTTATGAAAAAAGGAGGTGTTTTTGTCTCCAAGTGTCAACCATTTGATTCTAGATTTTTGCTTAAAAAAGCACTCCTCTGTATTTCTTAAGGTGTAATACTTTTGGAATGCTTCACGCTCTTCTTGCAAGTGAGCCAAGTCCCCTTGACCTATGGAAGAGTGAATAGAGCTTAGAGCTTGCTTGGCTTGAGAAACTTTATTCGAAATATTGGAAAATTCCCTATTGTTCAGCTTCTTTAACTTAACTTTAAGGATTTTTATCTTTCTCACGATTTGGAAAAGTTTTGAGCCTTCCACATTGGTTGTCCAAACAGTTGAGATCAAGTTCAAAAATCCATCTGCCTCGGTCCAAAAATTGAAGAACTTAAAAGGTGGTTTTAGATGATAAGAGGAGAAATCACCAAGGACCATACACATTGCGTGGTTAGATAGAAACGAAGATAGGAAACTGGCTTTTGATTTCGGAAACTTATTTAACCAGTCCATGTTAATTTGAACACGATCAAGCTTCTTTAAGATGGGGTTTTATACCTGCTTATTCAACTAAGAAAAGAAATATCCTATGTATTGAGGGTCATCCAAGTTTGTAAAGTCTGTGAAGTGTTTGAAGTCAAGGATTCCTTGATTGAGTCTCCTACAATTCCTTAAGTTCTCTGGCGTAGATTTGGTAACACTGAAATCCCCTAAGATAACCCATGGATAGCCAACCATAGTGGTGGAAATGCTCTCTAATTGATTCTAAAGTTGTTTTCTTTCCATAGCCGAATTTAAGGCATAAACAAAAGTGGCTAGGAAAGAAGTGTTAGCTTGAAGATTATTACAGGAGCAATGGCTAAATTGAACATGCTCTTTGAAAACTGACACATCCCAGATTGCAACATCCCAACAAATCCAAATTCGGTTTCTAGCAATAGAAAGTTCCAAGAACAATTAATGGTTCGTTTGATAAAATCTTCAAAAGAGTGGTTTACCCTAGTTTCAAGTAAGCCTCACCAACGATATTTTGTTGTCGATACACACCTTCCTTACATCGGCTACCTTAATTGGGTCACTAATGTCCCATACGTTCCAAGTCACAAAATTCGTAGCGAAGGAGTATAAAAGTACTAAGTGAAAGAGCACTTGTGGCACTTAAAGAATTTTCTCCTCTTCTTTTGGTTAGAGGAGCTTTTTCTACTTCTTGATGAAGAACTCGAAGTGGTCTCCCTATGATGTACCCTACTTTCAGTTCCAATCATAGCTAGGAATGGCCTAGATGAAGATTCCTCCTTGTTAGGCTTAGCAAGATTGGGAAATTTAGAAGGAGACCCCTCCTCTATACCTAGCTTGGGTGTTTTTGAGACATGTGATGGCATAGGGTCCACTAGCCATGGTTTAGTTTGAGCAGGGGAATGAGGGACTTCTCTATCTTCATCTTTGTACCTACTAGTTGCTCCGCTTGCTGCTTTGAGGGGAGAAATAACCTCTTCGCTTGACACGTGTCCTTGCCCTTGTCTTAGTGTAGAAGGGTAAGTATCTTTAGTGGGGGATTCCTCATGATTCTTATATTTTTTCCCTCTCCTTCTTTCCCTAGGCAACAAAGGACCTTCTTTAGTGGATTTCGTAGGTTTCGTAGGTCTAGACAAACAAGTATGTCAAAAAACTTTACATACTGGGCAATGAGAGGGGAGCCATTGGTATTTAACCAAAACCAAAGACGTAACCCCATCCTCTCCAATAACTTCTACTTGATGAGTGGGTTCCTCTTTGATGTCTAGTTCAATGAGGACTCTTACTTGATTTGCTCTTTCTCCAAAAGTTGCAAGAGAGTCCGTTTGTAGAGGTTTCCCAATAGCACTGGCAATGTGACTAATTCCCACTTCATCCGAGTATTTGGTAGAATCAAAAGTTGTGGTTTGTTTAATGACATACCTCTTCTCCACTTTTGAAGAACCAAAAATCTCTTAGCAAAATACCCTAGCTTAGCAAGTAACATGTTTGGATTTGAGGAGGAAGCAAATCTGAAGTAGAAAAAACCATCCTTGTTTCCCAAGACGTTTAAGATTCCATAGTCCTTTTAGAGCCTAAAAGCTATGGGTTTCACTAAGGAGAACGGGATTCTCCAGCCAAGGAAGTAACCCACTAAGGTGGATTCTTAATGCTTTGCCCCTTTCTCTACTACATCTAGAGGCATCTTGACCATTGAAGTAGGTCCTTTAGCAATCGGAGGGAAGAATGAAAGCTTGAAGTTTGGCTCCTGACAATTCAAGGAAGAGTTCCCTGCATAGACGTCGGCAAAAGATTTTTTTTTTGACTTTGGAGCGAGCTGTTTTCTGGTCTCAATATTTTCCAAAACCTCTTGTAATTTCTCTAATGTAGTATTTCCAAAAGAGGAATTGTTTGGAATTTTTTTTTTTTGTTGACTAGGCTTTTTGTCCTTAGTAGGAAAAAAATTTAGTCATGAATATACTGAAGGTTAAGGAGCTGCAATGGAATACTACTCAAAATTCCTAAGGTTAGCTTGGTTGCCTTAGGAACAACATCCGAAAAGTTGACCTTTTCTTTTTCCCTAGATGATGAAATCTGTAGACCACTTTCAGGGACTCTTTCGCTCTCCCATCAGGTTGGTTTTTGAAAAATTGGGGGGATATAATTTTGATAGGTAATTGTATTCAAATTCACTATTTTCACTAATACTACGAGAACAATATATATAGAGATACAAATCCTACCAACTTCTATCAATTTCTACCTAACATTATATTAATTACAATATAAAAAAATATAACATATTATAACACTCTTCCTCAAGTTGGAGCATAGATATTGATCATGTCCAACTTGTTATATATATCAGCAATTCTAACACTATTCAAAGCTTTGGTGAAGATATCTACTAACTGTTTTCTACTTCTGACATGTGCTGTAGAAATCAAATTTTGTTGTATTTTCTCATGGATGAAATGACAATCCATTTCAATATGTTTGGTTCGCTCATGAAACATAGGGTTAGATGCAATGTGAAGGGCTGCTTGATTATCACACCATAATTGATGACAATCAATTTCAATATGTTTGGTTTGCTCATGAAACATAGGGTTAGATGCAATGTGAAGGGCTGCCTGATTATCACACCACAATTGGGTAGGTATAGGCACTTTAAATCTAACTTTAGTCAAGAGTTGATGCATCCACGTTATTTCACATGTTGATTGTGCGATAGTTCTGTATTATGCCTTTACACTTGAGCGGGATATTGTGTGTTGTTTCTTGCTTTTCCAAGTGACTAGAATTCCTTTAACAAACACACAATATTAAGTGGTGGATCTTTTGTCTATTTAGATCCTGCCCAATCAACATCCGAAAAACACTCGATACGATTATGTCTGTGATTTTTATATGCTAAACCACGTCTAGGAACACCCTCTAGATAACACATAATCCGATCTAAAGCTGCCTAATGATCCACTGTAAGAGAGGACATGAACTGAATTACAACACTGACTGGGTATGCAATATCAGGATGAGTTACTGTGAGATAGTTCAACTTCCTAACTAGACGTCTGTACCTCTCTGGATCCTTGAATGATTCCTCTTCTTTTGTAATTTGCATATTAGGAGTCATAGGTGTATTGCATGGCTTAGTTCCCAATTTACCTATCTCAATTAATAAGTCAAGTACATATTTCCTTTAGGACAGGAAAATGCTTTTCTTACTTCTTGTCAACTCAATTCCTAAGAAATACTTCAGTAGCCCCAAATTTTTAGTATGAAATTGAGTGTGAAGGTATGATTTCAGAGAGGTAATACCGATGCTATCATTTTCCGTAATGATAATAATATCAACATATACAATGTGAATAATTATACCGGTGTTAGAATACTTAGAGAATACTGAGTGATTTGATTTGCTCTTTCTTAGACCAAAACTTTCAATTGCTTGACTGAATTTCCCAAACCAAGCTTGAGGACTTTGTTTTAGTCCTTATAATGACTTCCGTAGACGACAAACTTTACTTGACTCTCCCTGAGTAACAAACCCTGGTGGTTGCTCCATATAAATTTCCTCTTGCAAATCGCCATGTAAAAAGGCATTTTTTATATCCAGTTGATATAAAGGCCAAGAATTAGAAGCTGCAATAGAGATAAATAGGCGAATAGCAGTTAACTTAGCCACAGGAGAAAATGTGTCTAAATAATCCACATCATAGGTTTGAGCATATTCCTTTGCTACAAGACGGGCTTTTAGCTGAGCTACTATTCCATCAGGATTAACCTTAATCGCATATACCCATTTACAACTAATCGCCTTCTTTCTTGCAGGTAAGTCCACTAGATCTCAAGTGTGATTTGTTTCCAAGGCATTCATCTCATCAATCATAGTATCTCGCCAACTAGGATGTGAGAGTGCAACATGAAGAGACTTTGGAATTGTCAGTGTCAAGGGATGCAATAAATGAGGAAGATGATGATGACAAGTGATCATAAGATGCACAAGAAGAAATTGGATAGGTACATTGACGTTTACCTTTACTGAGTGCTATAGGAAGATCAAGATCACTTGTAGCCGGATCCATTGAGGAAGAAGAGACTGGTGTAGGACATGAAGCAAGAGGAACTTGTCATCGAGAGTATATATATACTGAATTGGAGGTCGTGATGGTGGGGGCGATGGTAATGTACCTGGAGACTTATAAGTAATATGATAAAGTAACAAATCGTCATCCTCTTTCTATTTTGGAGTTTCAATGGATGAAAAAAAAATGGTGTGTTTTCTACAAAAGTGACATCAATTGAGACAAGATATTTGTTAAGATGAGAACAAAAACACTGATATCCTTTTTGAACCCAAGAATATCCCAAAAAAATACATTTGAGAGATTTAGGATTAAGTTTAGTAACCTGAGGACGGACATTACGAACAAAACAAGTTCTACTAAATATCTTAGGTTTAATAGAAAACAATGACTTCGTAGGAAACAATACTTTATAAGGAGTCTCACCTTGTAGAATAGATGAAGGGAGATGATTAATAAAAAAACAGGCAGTGGAGACCACATTAGTCCAAAATTGTTTAGGAACATACATTTGAAATAAAATTGTTTGTGCAGTCTTAAGAAGATGTTTTTTTTTTTTTTTTTTTCCTTTCAGCCACTCTATGTTGAGAAAGTGTATCCACATAGGAAAGATTGATGAATGATACCATTTTGGAGCATATATGACTGAAATGAGCGAGACAAATATTCTTTGGCATTATCACTTCTTAATGTATGTACTGAGACATTAGATTGTGTTTTTATTTTAGCATAAAAGGTAGAAAAATGTGAAAACACCTCTGAACGATTTTTCATAAGATAAATTCTAGTCATATGAGAATAATCATCCACGAAGGTAACAAAATACCGAAAACTAGCCTTAGATACAATTGGGCATAGACCTCATACATCATAATGAACTAACTCAAAAGGTAGATTGGCCCTTGTATTGACTTTAGGTAAATTAGACAAATGGTAGTGTTTAGCAAAATGACAAGATTCACAATCTAAGGTAGAAACATTATTAAATTGTGGATAAATGGTCTTCAACACAGATAGAGAAGGGTGACCTAAGCCAACAATGAGCTTGGAAAGGTGTTAAGACACTTGAACATGCAACTGACCTCAATACTTGTGTATCCAATATATAGAGACCACTTGATTCATGTCTTTTACCAATAATTTTCTTCGTCATAAGATCCTGAAATAGACAATGATCAGGATAAAATGGGATATAACAATTCATTTTACGAGTAAGTTGACTTACTAATAGTAAGTTAAAAGAAAATTGTGGTAGACTTAACACAGAAGATAAGGAAATCAAAGGTGTTGAATTAATAGTGCTAGATCCAAGGACAAATGACTTAGAGCCATCTGCTAGAGTGACATTTGTAGGAGAGATGTATGGTTGATAAGTGGAGAAGAGATAAAGTTTACCTGTCATGTGATCTGTGGCACCAGAATCAATGACCCACTTGGACAATGGGGAAAAAAGACATTGAGTTGATTTACTTGATTTAGTAATCGCAGATGTATGATGAGATGAAGCTTTCAATGCCTCTTGATACTTAGAGAATTTGGCATATTCATCAGCAGAAATTGTTACTGTCTTTTTAGAAGACAAACTTGATATGGAGTCAGTGGAGGCAATGAGTATTGATTGCTTCTTATGGCTACGATTTTGCAATTTCTTACAAGTACACTTTGTATGCCCTGGCTCATGACAGTAATAGCAAACAACTCTCCCTGATTCCTGACCTCGAATATGATCTCCACTAAGTTTATATTATGTTATTTTAGTTGTCATTGGAATCATATCTATGATATGTGATTTATTCTTAGCCATCTAGCAATCAAATACTGTATATATTTCCTTCCTCCAATCCACACAACAAACACCTACAGTTCCAAACAATACTAGAAGATTAAACCAAACTAGAAATGCTAATTCCAACTAGAGAAAACACCTCAATTAGCTTACCTAAAAAAAAAAAACCAAGCTTTCAAAACCACAAAATTGAAAGAAAAATTAATTTCCTAGCAACAATAAAACCAAACCAGGAACCTTAACCTTAGCAAGGAGCACGTGTCCTAAGATGATTTCCGAAATGGCGAGATTGGAATGAAGAATACCATATCACGAAGACCTAGCAAGAACACATGGACGAACGGGGGTCACATGTGCTTCCATGTGCAGAAAACAAGGAGGAGCGGTGGATAGTTTATGTGGCTTGTGAGCCTCATGCGCCGATCTGTTGGTCGCCGGAGTTAGTCAGGGAAGTTCGTCGGCCGGCAATCTTTCCTCTTGGAGGGGCGGAGAGAAAAAAAGAAACACAAACACTCTTCGGGGTGTGTGTGGGATACAAATGTTGCACATTAGGCAACTAGGGTTTAATGAATTCTAAACCCTAAAAAACTTCCTATAGTTAGATAGTTCTGATATTATGTAATTTTGATAGATAATTGTATTAAAATTCACTATTTTCACTAATGCTACAAGAACAATATATATAGAGATACAAATCCTACCAACTTCTACCTAATACTATATTAATTACAATATAGAAAATACAACATATTATAATAGGGGGAAAGTGTTCACCAAGAGTAGGAAGGTTGGATTTTGAACACTAGTTAGCCGTTTTGCTAGTTGTTGGATGGAAGCAAGAATGAACATGATGAATGAAGGGACTAAACTAGTATTCTAAACTTAATTAAACCAAATGGAAGACGGAAGAAGAAAGGGAAAGAGTGTTTAAATTTACCCTAAAAGAAGTAGTCTTTTAGAGGGGGTGAAGGCCAGATCTAGAGATAAGGGAGAGCATTTTCCTCTCTAAAAGGCAGATTTAAAAACTTAAGATAGAAGAAAAAGGAGTTAATTCTAAAAGATCTTTATCTTATAACTCCAAGAAGTCCGCCCCTTGATTAATGCAAATGGCATAAGGCCTTGGTTTCAAATTCTAGTAAGGCCATTTCTTGGGACTACTTGTATGGTGTAAGCTATGCTATAATACTTCATAACACTTGTAGAATAGTTTGTACATCTGAAGGAAGTCAATTTGATTATATTCTCATGACATCACATTATATGAACAAATTATAATTGTTTCACTCTAAAAGAAAATCCTATAAAGACATAAAATTCAAAGTGGTCTTTAACAAGGGCTTCTGCTATGGAGTAACAAACTATTCCTTAGTAAGTATTATGAGAAACTCTCTCGGTTATGGAGTCCAAATTTTTTGAGTTGGTTAGTGTCATCGAACACTCATTACTTGTTGTATCCTATTTGTATTTAATTTATATTTATTAGAAATTTAACATTTGGGAAATTATCTTATTTATATCTTATTTTCATAATTATAATGAAAATGGTGATTGAGAAATGGGAATTGAAAAGGAAAAGTTCACATATTTTTAAGAGAAAATGTTTAAAAAATATATTTTATGCATTAGAAAAGGAGATATTAATTAGTATTTTTGTAAAAATAAATAAAGTAATGAGTAAATAAGTCTAAATTTTTAGAACTATATTAGGTATTTAATCTTGTGATAGAGGTATATGTGTGTTAGGGATGCATTCGTTGGGAAAACTTACACACGGAGAGACAACAAAGGCGCAACCGCAGTGCGGGGAGGGGCTCCACAAGTGCAGGACGTCAATACCGTGCAAGGAGAAGACAGGGATTGATGAGGGGCTAATTTAGGCAGATTCTATGTTGGACCAATTCTATCTTAGGCATTTAAGTATTTATTTATAATTTAGGATTTAGGAGATTATTTCCTGCTATTGTATTTCTAGATTAGGGAAGTCCTTGTCCATTAGAATAAGGATCTATTATAGTATAGTTAAGCTAGGAAAGAAAAGGGATATATATTGAGAATTGGGCAGAGGAATAAAGGGCGATTTTTTTCTCCAAAATTATTCGAGATCGGATTCTCTCTCTAGTTGAGGTCCCAGGTCTTCAGATCCTTGTAACGATCTGATTCTTATTCCGTTCATTCCACCATAGGGAGGACAAAGAGCAGTAACAAGGGAAAGTTTTCTCGCCTATACCTCGATTTTCCGGTGAATCGTTCGGTGACTAGAGCTTGGGCAAGGGACTCTAACAATGTGTTTTTTTTATTTTTATTTTATCTTTTTGATTTCTTATTCTTAGTAAACATTTATATTTCAACAGACACCACATGGACTCTAAACGAATGAATAGAAAAGTAAAAAAAAAAAAAAAGAACCCAATGGGCCCTTTGTCAAATACGATGAACTTAGAAAGACAAAAGTCTTGTATGGAGAGGGTGGAAGCTTTGTAGTTACATGTTTATAATGTGCGGTAGGAGGAATTTATCCAGGTTGCAAAATATAGAACATGGTATATAAAAATAGATCTTCACTTTTGTTGTAGTCAAGTAAAGGCAAAATTCTCCAAGTAAAAGGTGGTGAGGCAAAAAAGGGGGGAAAAAAGATCAAAAGACTAAAAGGAGACCCTAAAAAATTTGAGCTTAAACAATGAAGGCAATGAAACAACTTACACAAACTATTCCATCATGTCCAAAGACAACCCCAATTTATGTTTGATTATAATTATTTAATTGAAGGGAAAAAAGAAAAAGGATTTTGTCTAACTGAAGAAAATCGAGCATAGAGAAGTAATGGAAGAGAAGTAAATGAACTAAAAGGAAGCAATCGAAGTAAAAGAACTAAAAAGAAGGTATCAACTTCTGAGGAACTTGTTTGTTTCATCATTTCTTTCTGTTTGGGATCTAATAAGTTCTTTAATAAATGTATACATGGAAAGGGTTACTGAGTGTCGCTGGTGCACTTGTTAATGAACTGAATAATGAAACTGTGCACTTCATATAATTACTTTTTTGTAAAGTGTGTAGTCAATCTTGAAAAGTTTGATAAGTTTCTCTTTTGAGCCATTAACAAAAGCCTTAGAGTCACTTGTCAATGGGATCCTTTTTACATGTATATCTACATGTATGTTGAAATAAAAGTTGTTATTAAGAATTTCACTGGTAAAAGGTCTATATATGAACTGAGTAAATATTAAAACATTTGTCTGTTTTTTAGGATAATTGTGCACTCTTTATGAGTTGCACTTTGCTTGTCACAACCTCCTTGTAAGAAGGTCATAAAGAGTTCAGATAGGTCCTTTTCCTCTAAATCTTTATTTAACTTTTAAGCAAAGTCAGAGGGTGATGGCTTTAGAAGAAAGATTATATGTCTAATCTCTAGTGGTTGAAATGATTGAGACTAGAGAATCTACACAGACACAAAAAATTAGATAAAAGTTATAATTTTTCATACTCCTTTGTTATAATTTCTAAGAATGTCACCAGCCGTGGGGTCTAGTGGTAGAGTTTTTTTATGCCCTTAGGGTTCAAAGTCTAGTCACAACTTGTTTTTTGGGGGTGTGCGCTGGGGGTGGTGGTGTTGGGGTGGTGGGGGGTGGTTGTTTGTGTGGGGATCAATTTTCAAGAGTCCACATAGAGAAGATTCAGCCGCTGTACACCATTTCCATAAATCTTCTTTCAACTAATTCACCCAAATCCAAATCTTTATGCAAGAATTTATTAGATTAGTTGGAGTACAAAGAGAACTTCTTCAGCTAATGATCAGAGGGAGAGATTGGTTGACTAAAAAATATGCATGTAACAAACCCAATTTTATAGGTTTTATGGGCGGATCAAGATTTACTATTTTTCCTTCAGATTTCTGGCTATCATCATTTTGCTTTCAAGTGATCTATATCTCATTTTTTTCACACATGGACTTCTTCATCTTTGTAAGATTCTTATAGCTGCAACTTTTAAAATGAAGTTGCTCAGAACCTCTTCATCCATAATTGCTACTTCTATATGTTGCTTTTGAGGGTTTATCATATGGATACTAGCTCAAATATGTCTTCTGCCAGATAGATAGGTGAATGAAGGAAATTTGATGGTTTTACACTTCCACTCTAGTTTTGTTTCAAATGGGGTTCACATATTCTGTTACTGTGTGGATCTGACTGCTTCTTTGATTTAACATTTAAGAGGTCCATATCTTAATTATCCAGTAAGCACTGGTCATCAAGATTGCCTATTCACATTCTCTTCACTTAAACTGCTTAAGTTTACTGGAAGTATTCATTGAATTATGTAGTACGAAATTTGGATTAATTACCCCCAAAAAGGAAATTTCCAAGGTTTTGTACATCTTTTATATATTTTTATATCTCAAGACTCTTCATTTGTTGACTAAGACAATGACTAAATTCAATCACAGGAAACTAATCAAATGAAGAGTTGAATAATAATACGAAGGTTTGAACTTGGAATCTCTTGCTTTAATACCATACTAATTTAAAATGTCAACTGTCATAGAAGTTTAAGCTAGTAAATATTTAACTTTCTTATAGTTAATATTTCGTGTTTCAACTCATAGCTCAAAAAGCCTAGAACAATGGTGCTTTACCTTCTTTTCCTCTTCCACTTCCATGAGACCAAGGGGCCTAATTCTAGAAAACCTGGAATACTGAGTGTTAGTTGCCTTTCAGTGAGATAGTTTTCTAACAATTCCTCTGACCATCTTTGTATAGGAAAAAGCAATGCTGTTCCTTGTTTTCACCTAGTTTATGTCTTCTCACTTGGCAGGTGTGACATGTTTTTCTCTTGCAGGGAACCAATATGCTTTCAAGACTTCTTCACGTGCGCCACCCTACTGCCAAGCAGGCTGTTATTACTGCTATTAATTTACTAGGTGCGTATACACTTAGGTATTTGAGGGTCTCCAGTTTTTTTTTATTTTTATTTTGCTTTAGGCTACATGGAGGGTCCTTAAGATCTTTTACAATAGGGACTTGGTAAAAGCAATGATCAAGATTTCTGAATGCAATGGAACTAGTTTAGTTGGTCCTAACCTTTTTACATTGGAGGATATGTCATGAACCATGGGAACATGTGAGGTATATAACCTCCTAATTGCCATGCATGGTTGGCATATGTACTCCTAAAAGTAATTCTTTGTGCTTTTCCTGAAGATGAGTAACAATCTGAAATATAGCATGGCAGTGGAGAGTAATCAGGACTCAGGAAGAGTGTCTATAAATGGCAGCAAGCAATCAAGGAGACAAATCTGTCACTGAGTACTATAATGTATTGATTATGGCTTGATATGGATCATTACCATGACTTGCACATTTAGTGCTCACATGATACAAGAACGCTTATGTATTGATTTTCTTGCAGAATTTGACATATAATTCTTGATTAGGATACATATCTTGAATATAGATACATTACTTTCAATGTCCAGAGTTTTTTCACTCATGAGGAAGGAGGATAGTTGCTGCATAGTGATGTTAGAGTCAAGTAACAAAGGACTCAGTTCAACAATCTTTTCTGGAAATGTCTCTACTCTAGAGATGGTTGAGATGGCTAGGAAAGAGGAGAACATGTTGATGGCACATAATCAGATATGTCTTTAGTAACTCAACAGGTGGAAGTTATCAAAGAAGATATTTGTCACTTGAAAGGTTTACTTGAATCCCTCTCCAAAATTTATGGTACTTGTTCTATAGGCCAGAATGGTGAATGTTTCATTTCTTTGTCCTTTAACATTACTAGAAGAGTCTGTTCTTATTCATGTGTTGTAGACCATGTTGCAAGCAATCACATGACCAACACCCCCAGGAATTTTTATACCAAATTCAGGCAATCATTTGATTGCAGTAGTTAATGGGTCCGTGGTTCCTGTAGTAGGACTAGGCAATATTTTCACCAACCCTACTCTTGAGCTTAGAAGTGTTCTCTATGTTTCCAAGCTTATTTGTCGATACATTTGATAACTAAAGACCTTGATTGCTCCATTACCTTTTTTGACACCCACTATGTTTCCCAAGATCGGAGTTAGGGAAGACTATTGGAGTTGGTGAAGTTGAGATGGGCTTTACCTCCTAAATGACGTAAATGAACTAATTACTACCAAGGCTCAGCCTATGATGTCTTTACTTCTAAAGCTTAAAAAATTTGGGATCATCATTGTCTTTACCATTCCAAGTGGTTTCCATTTTAAAATTTCATTGTAATGAGTGCATCCTTGTGAAACATCATGGATAGTCTTTTCAACAATGATCAATAAAGTTGTCGTTATCATTTGATCTTGTTGACTCCAATGTATGCAGACCTACAATCATTCCTAACGTGAATGGTTTAATATGGTTCTTTTTTGTTTATTGATGATTATACTTGGGTTACTTGGTTTTCCTTTTCAAAGAAAACTTTGAAGTGTCGTCCATTGTTCAAAACTTTTACAGCCAAGTTCATACCCAATTTGGAACTTCAGTTAAACGTTTTTGAGTTGATAGTGGGCACAAATATGTAAACCATATCTTAAAACTATTCTTCAAGGCCAATAGCATCATTCACGCAAGTTCTTGTACTGGCACATTACAACAACATGGAGTGGCATTTATCCTAGAAAAATAAAATGGAGTGGCAGAATTGATGAATCATCATTTGCTTAATGTTGACTTATTCCATCATAATTTACCATCTCATTTTTGAGGGAAGCTGTTCTAATACCTATCTATCTCATAAGCTGAACTCCATCTCAAGTTCTTTGCCTTATAAGTCTTATTCAAGTTTTAGGTGAATTCTTTTTATGAAGTGTACAAACAAACACACTGCCTCTTGAGATTTTTTGATGTACAGCCCATGTACACATGCATGAAAATAATGTAATGAAACTTGAGCCTCGTTCCCTACTCAAATACTCAAAAGGAGTATCTTTGTTTATCATTTCCAAGCAAAAAATTCGTTGTCTCAATGGCTGTTTTCGATAAAGATGAAGCTCATTATTCTGTTCTAGAATCTTGGCTTCAGGTAGACAAAAAATTTGATTATCTTTTTTGGCTTAGTACTGAACCCATTCAGCCCACTCCTTCATCTTTGGATCACCCTGTTGCTTCTGATAGCACTCTGTTTCTTCTGATCATCCTTCTGAAGCTTTTGATTGGACTGGTTAGACCTCTAATGTTTTAGATCAGCCTTCTGATTCTTTTGATCATCTCCTCCTTGGGATATCCTTCTACAACATAAATAAGTTTATATGAGGAAATGAAAGGACGTCTTGAAATACAATCTTCTCCAAGAATCCGATCAGGAAGAAGGTAATGTTTTCTCTTCAAAAACTTCTGTCAGTGTCTTGCTTGATAACATTGATTTACATGGAAATGTACCCGGCATCCTATTGCTCACTTTATCTCATCTAGCCATGTATCACATCAGCATAGATAGTTTATTACAACCCTTGATTCAATTAGAATTCTAGAAACTTCTCAAGAAGCATTACTGGACAAGTATGAGATGAGTGCTTTAGAAAGGAGTGGAACTTTGGAAGTAATTGATTGCCCTCTAAATAAGATGACTGTTGGGTGCAGATGGGTATATAATTTGAAATGTGGGGCTGATGGCTCCATAGGAAGATATAAAGCAAGATTAGTGGCAGAAATCGAGTGTCACTTTGCCTTGCAGTTGACCTTGATCGGAATTTACCACAATTTGATGTAAATAATGCCTTCTTGAAGACTTAGAAGAGGAAGTATACAAGTAAATACCACCTGGTTTTGAGGAAAAGCTCAATCAAGAAATAGTATGTAAATTTGAAAAAGGCTCTTTCTGTCTTAAAGTAGTCACCACGGGTGTGGTTTAGGAGAATCACAAAGGCAATGTTAGGATTTGAACTCCTGTGGCTGAAAATGATTTTGGATGACTTCAGAGTTAAGAGAGAAGGATTAATGCAGTTAGATTGTGACAACAAATCAGCCATTAGCATTGCACATAATGCAAACCCTCATGATTGAACCAAACACATTGAGCTAGACAAATGCTTTATAAAAGTGAAGTTGAGTGGTCAGTAAACCATATGTACCTTGCAAAGAGCAATAGACAGATTTTTTTGTGAAGGATTTATCAACAAGAAGATTTTAGGACATCACTTGCAAGGTAGGAATGCAAGATATCCACTCATTAGTTTGAGGGGTAGTGTTGGAGATCACACCATTAATTGGGATCATATATGTTGCTTTGTGTTTGTCGAGAATTCTTTCTCTTTTTCTTTTTCATTTCCCCATAGAATATGCTCATATTGTAATTATCATTATTTTGCTAGAATAGTTATTAAGGTAGGTAAGCACAAACACATTGGTGGGTGGGTACAGATAGAATTATTTTTGCTACCAACAATGTAATGTGTTTATATGTCATTCTCCAAATATACCTTTCAAGACATAAAGCATAACATTCTTTTCCTCAAAAAGCATAATGTTATCTCTCAATCAGTCTTTAGTATTTACTGGTTTAAGAGATTGGAGGGTTGCCTTTATACTTTTAAACAAAGAAGTTGACTACAAAATCCCTCCTATAAGGCATTTGATGGAGATATAGTGATAGAGTTATTAGGATTTATTATTATCTGACAGTCTCCTTGCAGTAATACCTTGATTATTTAGTTTCCATATAGTTCACTGCTACTCTCTATTTAAAGAGAGGATGTGACTAGGGAATAAATAGAAGGATTTCATTCTTCCTATATGCTGTATTTTAGTTTCTATATGGTATAAAAAAGAGTCATTGTTTTAAGTACCATTTCTATCATTTAATCCCCTATATTAATTAATTGATCCTCTCGATGAGTTTAGTCAAAATGTCTCAACTAACAAGCAGGGGATGTTCATAATGAATATAAAACCACATTAGAAATCTCAGTTTAAAGTTTTAAAGCAGCTAATTGTCAAACTAAATTCAACACATGGACATCTCAATTTCTTCTGTGATGTTCAGAAGGCGCACAAAGACATGGGGTGGGGTTGCATTGATGTGGTTATATTTTTCATTTCAATGTGTCAAAATGTCCTATAAGTACTTTGAGGCAGGTTGTTCTCAATTTTTTTTTCAGGCAAAAACATTTGTAGTTTGATAATAAAATTGCAAATGCAGGGTCTGCTGTGATTAATGCTTCTGAAAGTGGTGCAGCATTCCCACTGAAGAGGCGGGACCAATTGCTAGATTATATTTTGACTTTAATGGGCCGAGATGAGAGTGATGATTGGAATGATGCCAATATTGAACTTCTGCATACTCAGGTGTTTCATTAGTATGGGGTTATCCTGTTTCAAAATAACCGTTTTGATTGTTTTCTCATTATTCTTCCTCTTAAATCTTTTTTTGTTGGCAGGCCCTTGCTTTAAGTGCTTGTACCACTCTGGTCTCTGTGGAGCCAAGACTTACCATTGAGACTAGAAACCGTGTTTTAAAGGTACAATGAATCACTTGCAACACTACCCCCCCACCCCTGCCTAAAAAAAAAAAGGAACAAGAAAGCATCAGCTTGGAAGTTATTTTTTGCAAAAAGTAATCTTTATTGTTACTTGTTAGAAGTTCTCAGTTCATGCTATGAATATATTTGGAGTTATATTACAGGCCACACTGGGGTTCTGTGCTCTTCCAAATGATCCAAAAGATGTTGTCAGCCCGCTCATAGAGAATCTTGTTGCTCTCCTCTGTGCAATTCTTCTCACTAGGTATGCTATGTAAACCTCTAAGGTAGCTTTAGTTTGGATTTCTCTAAAATCTGCTTTGCTTTTTTTGCACTTCAGCTTCTCAACAGAATGTATATCTTTGTTTGGAGGATACTTATGGTTTTGTGATTGAAATTGGTTCATTCATTTCCGAAATATTCATCAACATATATACTTGTTTGGCTTTTCCCGTATTATAATATTTCCATAAGATGAGGAAATGCTAATACTGAAATTTGAAAATGCTTTGGCGTGTTTTAGTGGCTGTTAAAGTATTAAATAGAAAAGCCCACATCACTCTACAAGTTTAAGTTTTTAAATTAGTTGGTGAAGAATTCGAGGAAACAAATCTTAGGAAAAAACTCTCATATATTCATCTAGTACATCAGATGGAATTAAATACAACACGATGGAAATGGCACATCCGAAGATAAAGATAGTGCCTTGGAAAAACTGTTAAGATCAGATTTGATCTAATCTGAACCAATAAAGATAATTCTCCTAACCAATAAAGATAATCTTTCTAAAACAGAAAAAAATATCAACTAAACTTTTCTACACTCCTCCTCAAGCTAAGGAATAGATATCTATTGTTCCTAACTTGCAGATGATGTCATTGAGCAATTGCTTGGATAATGATTTCGTAAAGATGTCAGCTTCCTGATTTTGGATGAGACATGTTGAAGTTTTATATGGCTTCCCTCAATTTCTGATCTAATAAAATTGCGATCAAGACGTACATGGTTCATTCAATCATGTTGAACTGGATTTTTGACAATGCTAAGGGTAGACTTGCGATCACAAAAGACATTCACCTAATCCACCTTCATTTGTAGGTTTTGAAACAATCTTTGAATCAAAATGATCTCGTAGATCCCTTGTGCAATTGCCCTATATTCTGCTTCAACACTACTTCTAGCTACAACAGATTGTTTTTAACTTTTCCAAGTAACCAAATTTCCCCAAAGTTTAGTGCAAAAACCTGAAGTGGATTTCCCATCCATTATGTCACCACCCTAATTTGCATCCGCAAAGACTTCTAGGTTCCTATTTTGAGACTTCTTGAAGAATAATCCTTTTCTTGGACTTCCTTTTAAGTATTTTAAAATATGATTTATGCCTTCCAAATGATGTTTAGTGGGTGCACGCATCATTTGATTGATCAAGCTAATTGAATGAGCTAGATCTGATCGTATCAGAGATAAATAAATTAGTCTACCAACCAGCCATTGATATTGACCTCTATCCACCGGAGTATCATTGCATAACACTTCCAGTTTTGAGGGAGAGGAGTGCTCACAGGCTTGCATCCTAATTTACCAGTCTCCTTTAATAGATCCAATATATATTTCCTTTGACAAATAACAATCCCATCTTTACTTCTTGCAATTTCCATTCCTAGAAAAAACTTCAATTCACCAAGTTCTTTGATTTCAAATTCCTTCTTTATCTCTTCCTTCAGCCTCACAATATCAGTGTGATCATCACCAGTGATGATCATATCATCTACATAAACTATCAATATGGATTTTAGACCATCATTACTAAATTTCACAAACATAGTGTGCTCTACTTGACTTTGTATATACCTTAGGCGAATCATAGTGTCACTAAATCTCTTAAACCATGCCCCAGGAGATTGTTTCAACCCATATAGAGATTTGTACAACTTACATACCTTGCCTTCATTTTCTCCTGAAGTAAATCTAGGCGGAGGTTGCATGTAGATCTTCTCTTCTAAATCTCCATTCAGAAATGCATTCTTTACATCTAGTTGATATAAAGGCCAATCACAATTAGCTACTAAAGATAAGATAACCTCGATGGAGTTCAATTTAGCTATTGGTGCAAATGTCTCTTCATAATCTATTCCATATGTC
Source organism: Laguncularia racemosa (assembly GCA_037954665.1). Classification (NCBI taxonomy): domain Eukaryota; kingdom Viridiplantae; phylum Streptophyta; class Magnoliopsida; order Myrtales; family Combretaceae; genus Laguncularia; species Laguncularia racemosa. The sequence goes on from JBBMOL010000036.1 coordinate 5,093,792, forward strand.
TATTTATATCCTTGAGCAACTATCCCTTCTTTATATCTCTCAATGCTTCCATCTACTCTATGCTTGATGCTAAACACCCATTTACTTCCAATTGGCTTCTTCCCAGCTAGTAGATCAACTATCTCCTAGGTATTGTTTTTATGCAAAGCTGTCATTTCCTCAAGAACCGCTTTCCTCAAGTTTTGATTCTCTAAGGCTTCGTGAATATTTTTTGGAATCATTCCTTCATCTACACGGGCTACAAAACTTTAGAACTGAGGTGAGAGTTTAGAATAACTCACATAATTAGAAATAGGATACCTTGCACAGGTTCTTCTTTCCTTTCTCAAGGCTATATGTAAATTCTTCTCATCATTGACTGATAGTTCTTCACTACCTTGTTGGACCAACTGCCTTGGCTTGGATAATTGGCTTCGGTGAGGAATTTTCTGCCTTCTTGAATAAACACGGATAGTATGCTTGATGTTTGAAGAAGGTGACATCTATGGAATTGTATATCTTTCTGATGGGATAGTAGCACTTATACCCCTTTTGATGAGATGAGTACCCAAAAAACACACACCTAATCGATTTAGGATCTAGTTTGCTTCGGTTGTGTTGACTTATATGGACAAATACAGTGTAGCCGAATATCTTTGGCCCTAAGGATGTGAGTGTTTTGGTGTTTGGGAATTTCTTTAGGAGTATGTGGTATGGAGTTTGGAATTTAAGGATTCTAGAAGGCATTCTATTAATGAGATATGCCGCTGTAAGAACTGTCTCTCTAAAAATGTTTTGGAACTTGTGTAAAGAACATAAGGGATTGTGCCACCTTCAATAAGTGTCTATTCTTTCTCTCTGCAACTCCATTTTGTTGGGGTGTATTAATGCATGAACTAAGATGAATTATGCCTTAGTTAAGAAGATACGCCCCTAGTGTAGGCTCAAAATATTCTTTGGCATTGTCTGTTTTTGAGGGCTTGAATCTTGGTTTGAAATTGTGTTTGTACCATTGAATGGATACAAACCACCATGTTCTTGTGATATTTTTTATTCTTTAAGGTTCCCATATATCACTATGAATCATTGCAAAAGGATGAGATGGTTTATATGAAATGCTAGGATAAGGAGAACGTGTATGTTTGGCTAGTTGGCAAATTTCACAAGGAAAAGATTTTTGATTTTTATTGATAAACAATGAAGGAAAAGTTTCTCGAGATACATGAAATTCGGATGACCAAGGCGAAAATGCCATAACGTGACTTCACTATCTTCACTAGCATTTAATCGACTCACACAACTTGTACTTTGGTTTGTTCTTCTAGGTAGAGTTTGGCCTTTAAGGAAATAGAGTCCAGAATGCATCTTAGCACTACCAATCATCTTCCCCGAATCCGAATCCTGAAATTCACATAGGTTTGAAAAAAATTTAGCCACACAGTTAAGATCATGAGTTAATCTATTAATAGAAAGTAAATTGCAGTCTAGCTTGGGAACATGAAGAACATAATTTAGAGTTAGGTCTTTAGAAATAGGGATAGAACCCAATCCCTCAACTCTGGTGAATGTTCCATTTGCAATTCTAATTGTGTAGTCTTCCTTGCATGGACTATACTCATGGAATAGATTGATATCACTCATCATATGATTCGACGCTCCTGAGTCATTGATCCAAGGATTTGCTTGCTGCTTATTGACTACAAAGGCATTAAAACTTTTACCTTTTATGTGCTAATAAACTGGTTCCAGTAGTGGGAGATTTGTCTGTGTTGATGAGTTCTGTTGTAACATTTTTTGTGGCATCTCAAGTTGGTCTCTTGTGAAGGGACTAGTTTCTCTAGGTTTGGGATCATCATTGGAGGTGGCAGCAGCATTGGCTTGGCTTTCTCTATGATTTGAAGATCGTGAGGGTTTCCAATCCATAGGTTTTCCAGCATGTTTCTCTAAGATGTCCTAATTTGCAGCAGTGATCACACCATGGCCTCCCCTTTCTTTGATGATTGTCACTGTTGCTATTGCCAAAGCAAATCCTTCAAGGGAAGATGTAGGAGTATTGGATCCCATCATGATCTTCCTCCTACTCTCTTCACGTCTAACTTCAGCAAATGCCTCTCGAGGACTTGGGGGAGGTTTAATTCCCATTACTCTTCCTCTAACATCATCAAGATTTTTATTGAGGTTGAGAAGAAACTTGAAAGTCCATTTTTGCTCCACAATTTTACGATACAGGGATGAGTCATCAGCACTCTTCTAGGTATAGACTTCAAACATGTTGAGTTGCTGCCAAAGATGAGCCAAATTGTTGAAGTATTGGGTTACGGTGAGATCTCTTTGGTGTAAATCATGTAGATTAGCTTCAACTTCAAACAATTTTGCTATATTTTCTGTACTGGAATATGTTTCTCTTGTAGTATCCCATATCTCCTTTGCGGTTCCATAAAGAAGAAAGTTCTCTCCAATATCGTTTCATGGAATTGATCAGCCATGACATGACCATGTGGTTCTCAACCTTCTAACTTTTGAAATTGGGATCATTCTTTCTTGAAATTTCGACTTCTCCGGTGAGATAGTCATCCTTGCCCTTTCCACAAATAAACATCATTATGAACTGGGACCATTGTAGGTAATTTTGTCTGTTGAGTCTGTGGCTAGTAATGAGAAAAGGGGTGGCTTTAGTTCCTCCATGATGGCCTCCGGTAGATGGCAGATTGGAGGTGACTTCCGATGTTGATGAGGATATTCTTTCTATGGCCATACCATACTTTGTCATGAAGAATTAGGTATACAGAGGTAGCTCTGATACCATGTGGATTTTGAGGGAAATTTTCTTCATATATTTCATATAAGATGAGATACATATATATAGAAGTGGTCTACATTAAGAAAGCCACTAAATCTGGTAACAATCCTACCTAATGGAGGAAAACTCCACAAATTAAGAGATCCTAATTTATAGGATCTGATCAGATACTTTATTGATATATCTAAACTAGGAAACTAAATAAAAATGAAAATAAAATAAATAAATTAAATATGAAATCCTAATCTAAATCTTGCGAGAATGTCCACATATACATATGAGAATTACAAGAGAAAGCTAATGAACAGTATACATAAAAAAACAGATCTTTAGGAGATAATTTCTTCATAAAATATGAAACAAATAATGAGAAGAAATCTCAGCAATATGTAAATTAATCCTGGTGTAATCTTCACACAAATATAGCATAACAACTGTAGCAAAGATTTAAATAAAAACTAACTATATTTCTAACACTTGTCATAAAGCTTCTTTCCATCTATGAAATATATAGGGTTTTGTGTTGTATTTTATCAGCTATGCTCCTGGCTTTATGGATATTATGCATAGCTCTTCTTATAAGCTGTCTATGTTGCAATCAGTGGAGAGGATGGAAGAAGTAGAGTGGAGCAACTTTTGCATATTCTGAGGCAACTAGATAAATATGTTTCTTCTTCAGTTGATTATCAAAGGAAAAGAGGATGTGCGGCAGTATATGAGATGCTTTCCAAGTTTCGCATGCTTTGTGTCACTGGGCATTGCTCACTTGGCTGCCAAGGAAGTTGTACACACAGCAAGCAGATCAACCGAAGTTTACTTGGAAACTTCTCTACCTTACCGTGTATGTATTTCCTGCAATGATATCATAGTTGTGCACCCTTTCACAGAGTGATGGAATTTCATTCGATTGTTTACCAGCGGCGTATGTATTGCCAACCCGTGAAGCCTTGTCACTGGGGGATAGGGTGATAGTATATCTTCCACGATGCGCAGATACAGTTTCTGAAGTTAGGAAAGTTTCAGCTCAGGTCTGTATTGGTTGGTTCTTACATTTTTTTTAAGGTGACATCAAAAAACATAAAAAAACGGAAGATAAGAAAGTTGATATCCTCTTGTGAAGAATAATGAAAATCACATGTGAAAGTACATTCTTTTCAGTTTCTGTTTCCTTCCATATGTTACTTTCAATGTGGTGTAATAAATAGAAACCATTGCCACAGACTCTTGATCAACTCTTCAGTATCTCTCTCTCTCTTCCACGGCCTGTAAATTCTAACTATGTGGATTTGGAATCATCTTATAATGCCTTGTCATCTCTTGAGGATGTAATAGCTATATTGCGAAGTGTAAGTTCTCTTTTTATTCATGTTCCAGTTTGCATATATTTGAATGTAATGATTTTAGCTAGAATATAAATTTAAACAGTGGTTTCACTTCTCTTCAGGATGCATCTATTGATCCATCTGAAGTTTTCAACAGAATTATTTCATCTGTCTGTGTTTTACTGACGAAGGATGAGGTAATCTTTTGAATGTTGAAAGTTACTGTTGGATACATGTGGTCCTTCTAGATGATGATGTTAGTGATGTTGATTTGTAGCTCGTGGCCACCCTTCATGGCTGCACGTCAGCTATCTGTGATAAGGTGAAGCAGTCAGCTGAAGGGGCTATTCAGGCAGTTACCGAATTTGTCACCAGGAGAGGAAATGAGCTGAATGAAACTGATATTTCGAGGTTGTTATGTGAAGATAAAAAACTGGTTTTCGTTCTTTTTTTTCTTTAGGGAAACTAAGTTATTTTCTTTTGTTCTTTGAAAGATGCAACTGCTTCCTCATCTACATGCTGACTTCCATTCCTGCAGGACGACGCAGTCTTTGCTGTCTGCTACAAGCCATGTAACTGACAAATATCTACGTCTAGAAACTCTTGGAGCTGTATCCTTTACTTGTATGTTTACTGATCTATGTAGTTCAGAGCCAGCTGGCTTGTTTTATCTACCTCTGTCTGGATTGTATGGTATAGACATTTTCTTCTCTTCTTTCTCTATATATTCTATTCTTTATTATCCAATGAGGAATCGTTTTTCTGGGCTTATTAATCAGTACCCTTAACTGTTTAAAGATATCTACTCTGGCTGAGAATACTAGTTCTAAAATTGTCTTCAACGAAGTTTTAGCTTCTGCAGGAAGGGACATAGTCACCAAGGATATATCTAGATTACGTGGAGGTTGGCCAATGCAAGATGCTTTCTATGTGAGTCTGGCTATATTTGGCATTATTCTTGCATTACAATAATTCAAGAAACTTTTGTGAGGGAAGTAGATAAGTAAGTGTTAAATAATAATCCTGCATCAAATGTCTAAGCTTGAGTTTTTAGATAAGATGGTTTCGGTGCTTATCAGAGTAGGAAGTCCTGGATTTGAATTTCAGTGCAATCGATTCATCTCCATTTGTTGACTTGATAGACTTTAAGTAGTCTTAGCTTATGAGCGAGGGGGAGTGTTAAGTAACAATATAAAGTACATATCAAATCTACAAGTTTAAGCCTTTAAAAAAGATGGCTATGTGCCAACCCTAACAGTAAGATGGATATTATATCTCCTTCAGAGATGTTCTTTGGTTGTCTGTCTTTGGTTTCTTCCATATTTGGACACTGCAGTGGTTATATAGTCTAAAATAGTGTAGCATTTACATGCCATGTAGCAATTGAATAAATGAGAAATAACATCTTCTTTATTATGTTGCAAGGGGTATATTGCTTCTGCACTGTCCAAATTGAACGACTTTGCTTCTGGAGCTTGTCTACCTATTGTCATTCTCAATTTACCTGCAAATAATTAAGAAAAACTGGAAATCTGGAGCTAATGCAAATCAAAGAGAGAATTTTAGGGAGGTAGATGATGTACGGGGTTAGTATGAACACGGTAGAGCTGGAATGTTGGCCACATGCTATGGAACATAGATCCTGGGAATTCTTTCCATTGGAAGTTTGACAGATTATGTGAAACAATTGATGCTGTGGGAAAATATGGTTAATAGGTTTATTTTAATAAAGTAGTGCTGTAAATATTATAATTATAGAATTAGACTAAATTAGGAGATTTTGTTATCGTTTTTTTTAATTTGTATATAAGTGATTTATTGTTAATCAATAAAATACACACTCTTTTAGTATTTTACGTTATGGTATCAGAGTTTCTAGGGTTTACAAAATTGTAATTTTTTTTTTCCGACCTTCATTGCTGGAACCCTAATTTTTTGGCCTTCATTGTCGAAATTCTCTTAAACCCAACTAGCTCCTATGCCGAGAGTCGCTGAAGATGCTGGAAGTCGTTGAAGACGTCGTGAGTCACCGAAGATGTCGTGAATCACCGTGAGATGCCGTGAGCTAGCTTGGGGTTGCTGGGCGAACTCGCATGAACTATAGTGGCACGATCTACGATAGCCGTGGATTGCCGGAGCAAGTAGGGTTATTGGAATTCTTGATCCATCTTCGTTGACGTTTCGGTTGGTCGTCAGAGTTGCTAGGGTCACCGGAGTAGCTAGGGTCATCGAAATCCGTGTTCCTTCTTCTGCAGCGTTGCCAGGGTCACTGGAATCCATGTAAGAGGGCAGCCTTTGTTTTGTGTGCTCCTTCTCCATTCCTTCTTTGTTCTTCTTCAGCCGGCCTTAATTGCTAGTGGTTTTTTTATCCTTATCCTTACGACCAGCCAACCTTAATTGCTACATGTCAGAAATTATTGGGACTAACACGACCCGATTGGAGAAATTAATTCGTCCACAGCTGCTTGGAGAATTGCAGCATGTTCCAACAGCATACAGATTGAATGGAAAAAATTATTTGAGGTGGTCCCAATTAGTTCGGACCATTTTGAAGCGCAAAAGGAAAATCAGTCATCTCATTGGTATAGGTCCAGAGTCTAGTGATCCGAACTTTGAAGTGTGGGATCAAGAAGACTTGATGATTATGGCATGGCTATGGGGATCTATGACTCCAGAAATCAGTGACACATGCATGTTTCTAAATACTGCCAAAGACATATGGAACATGATTCAACAAACGTACTCGAAGGCAAAGGATGCCGCTCAGGTGTATGAAGTAAAGGTTAAAACGATGGCAGCAAGGCAAGGGAATAAGACAGTCACAGAATATGCTAATCAATTGAGTGCTTTATGGCAGGAGTTAGATCAATATAGAGTAATAAAGACGAAGTGCTCGAATGATGATGCTGTTTTGAAGAACTTTGTTGAACAAGATAGAGTTTATGATTTTCTTATTGGGTTGAATCTAGAATTCGATTAGGTGCATGTTTAGATTCTTGGGAAATCGGAAGTCCCATGCTTCAATGAGGTGGTAGCCATAGTTCGAGGAGAGGAGAGTAGGCGAGGTCTGATGCTGGAGCCCTAAGTTTCAATCAATTTAGCAATGGTTGCAAGTGATGGAAACAAGTTGAATATACTCACTAGAAAGAAGTCTGCTGGTGATGAAAAGAAAACAGCCCTAGCTATGAAGACAGGAGATTCTAGAAATCAAGACCGAGATAGTTTATGGTGCACATATTGCAAGAAGCCATGGCACACTCGTGAGTGTTGTTGGAAGCTTCATGGGAAGACACCAAGCCGAGAATGGGGACAAAGAGGGGGACCATCCAGAAGTGGACAAGCCCATATAGCAGCTGGCCAAAGTGATGAGCCACTAAAATTAGAAGCAGCTGGTCTCAACCAAGGTGAACTAGAAAGGGTGAGAGCTCTCATCAACAGTCTTGACAAGCCCTTAGGTATTTGTTCTTTGGCATATTCAGGTGAGTTTCCACTTTCCATTGGATTAAATGTTTCGGATGCAACCTTCTTCACCTCTTGGATTATGGATTCGGGAGCAACCAGCCATATGACCCATTCACCAAATGTCTTTACCACCTATTCCCTATGCCCCAGCAGTAGAAAAATAGCTACTGCAGATGGTTCTTTGACCACTGTGGCAGGAATTGGAAGTGTCCAAATTAACCCATTGTTAACCTTGCAAAATGTCCTTCATGTCCCTAAACGATCTACTAATTTGATATTCATCCAAAAACTTACTCATGACTTACAATGTAATGTTGTTTTTCATCATAATGAGTGTGTATTTCAGGAAAAGGATTTGAGGAAGATGATTGGACATGCTAGAGAACAGGGTGGCCTCTACTCTCTTGAAACAAGTCAACCAACCATCACCAAGGATAAACAGTCAGTGTCATTTTTTTTTGAGACTCTTATCATCTAATAAAGAGAAAATTTGGCTCTATCATTGTCGACTCGGACATCCATCATTTCAAGCCATTAAACTTTTGTTTCCATCTTTGTTTAAAAGTCTAGGTGTTGAGTCTTTTCATTGTGAAAAATGTGAACTTGCTAAACACAAACATGTATCCTTTCCAGCAAGCAATAAAAGAAGTTCAATTCCTTTTTATTTAATTCATAGTGATGTTTGGGGTCCATCTATTGTTACTAATATCTTTAGGGCATGATGGTTTGTTTCCCTTATTGATGATTGTACTCGAATTTGCTAGATTTTTCTTTTTAAGCAAAAATCTGATATCAGTATTGTTTTCCCAAATTTCTGTTGCATGATTAAAAATCAATTTAGAGTGACCATCAAGAGAGTTAGGTCTAATAATGCAAGGAACTATTTCAATCAAATTCTAAGTCCATATTTTCAAAGAGAAGGGATAATACATGAGTCATCTTGTGTGAATACCCCACAGCAAAATGGAGTTGCAGAGAGGAAAAATGGTGATCTCCTTGAAAAAACCCGAGCATTGTTATTTGAAAATCATGTACTTAAAACTTTTTGGGGAGAAGCTGTTCTTACAGCAATACATCTCATAAATAGATTGCCATCTAGAGTTCTAGAGTTTAAGAGTCCAATGGACGTGTTGTCAACCTTTTACCCTAACCTACATACCACAAATAATCTTGTTCCTAGAGTGTTTGGGTGTACATCCTTCGTACATGTTCACAGTTACAATCGAGGGAAACTAGATCCAAGAGCTATAAAGTGTGTCTTTGTGGGATATTCATCAACCCAAAAAGGTTATAAGTGTTATCACCCATCTTCTCGAAAATTCTTTATTTCTATGGATGTTACCTTCAATGAACGTGCATCTTACTTTCTAAAACCCTTATCTTCAGGGGGAGAAGTAGTAAGAGAAGATGAGGGTTTGGGTTTTGACTTGATGTTAGATCCTATTTCCTCATCCACTAGTGATCATACCCCGGGTCAAACTGAGCCACTTGAGTCCATCATAGTTCCCTCTGAACTTGTGTTTGATCTTGTAACAACTGCTTCTGTGTCTACTCAACTTGAAACTAACTATTCCCGATGATGTTAGATATGGCAAAGGCAAGATGTATGCAAGGAAGAAGATGGTTGCCCCCAAATCTATGCAAGTCCAAGAGTCCAATGAGGTAATGATTTCTGAACCAACACTCCAAGTTGAAACTGAACCAACACTACAAGTTGAAATTGAACCAGAGCTAGAGAGTGAGACCCATAAGGGTGGTAGTGACACAGACTTGCCCATTGCATTAAGAAAAGGTACGAGAGAGTGCACAAAAAAACCTTTATATCCCCTTGCACATTTCCTGTCCTTTAAACGTTTTTCTCCATCATACAGAACCTTCCTAGGTAACCTAGAAACTATTGTCATTCCTTCTAATCTATCCGAAGCTTTGTCTAATGAAAAATGGAAACAAGCTATGAATGTAGAAATGGAGGCACTAGAAAAGAACAAAACATGGGAGTTAGTCGAGTTACCAACAAGGAAGAAACTAGTGGGATGTAAATGGGTGTACACAGTGAAGTATAAAGCTAATGGTTCAGTGGAGAGATACAAGGCGAGGTTGGTAGCCAAAGGGTATACTTAAACATATGGAGTGGACTATCTAGAGACGTTCGCCTCAGTAGCAAAGTTGAATATTGTTAGAGTCCTATTGTCTTTGGTAGCCAACTTTGGATGGGATTTACAACAGTTTGATGTAAAAAATGCTTTCTTGCATGGAGATCTAAAGGAAGAGATATATAAGGAGATCCCACCTGGTTATAAAAAAGAAGTTACTAATCATACAACGTGTAAGTTAAAGAAGGCATTATATGGGCTTAAACAATCTCCTCGAGCATGGTTTGGCAGGTTTGCCAAGGTTATGGTGAATTTAGGACATAAGCAAAGTCAAGGAGATCATACATTGTTCATCAAATACTCATCTTCAGGGGGAGTCACGGTTCTCTTAGTTTATGTGGATGATATAATTGTTATAGGAAGCGATGATGAAGTAAGAAGTTTTTTGAGTGAGTGCTTTGCAAAAGAATTTGAGATTAAGACACTTGGGAAACTAAATTTTTTTCTCAGAATTGAAGTGGCACATTCAAAAAAAGATATTTTTCTCTCTCAACAGAAGAATGTAACTGATCTACTCGAGGACATAGGTAAAACAACATGCAAACCCGTGAGTACTCCAATAAATCCAAATGTAAAGCTTGGAATAGTAGAGGAAGATGCTATGGTAGACAAAGGAATGTATCAACGGTTGGTGGGAAAGCTCATTTATCTGTCCCACACACGATCGGATATAGCGTATGCTGTGAGTATGATTAGTCAATTCATGCACAATCCAAAAGAGGTTCATCTTCAAGCAGCGCATAGAGTGTTACAATATCTTAAAGGTACACTAGGAAGACGAATTCTTTTTAGGAGAAGTGAGAACCTAATACTTGAAGCTTACACATATGTTGATTATGCTGGGTTATAGATTGATAGAAGATCGACCACTGGATATTGTACGTTTCTAGGTGGGAATCTTGTGACATGGAGGAGTAAGAAGCAAAATGCAGTAGGAAGGTCTAGTGTAGAGGTTGAATTTCGAACAATGGCTCAAGGAGTATGTGAGTTACTTTGGCTGAAAATCATTCTAGAAGACATGAGAATAAAGTTGGAGGGCCCAATGAGGCTTTATTGTGATAATGAGTCTGCAATTAGCATTACCCACAATCCTGTGCAACATGATCGGACAAAGCATATTAAAATTGATAGACATTTTATCAAGGAAAAATTGGAGAGTGGATTGATCTGCACACCTTATGTATCTACAAATGATTAGCTCGCTGATGTGTTAACCAAAGGATTAAGTAGTCTAGTGTTTGAAAAAATTGTATCCAAGTTGAGAATGGAGAATATCTATTCACCAGCTTGAGGGGGAGTGTGGGAAAATATGGTTAATAGGTTTATTTTAAGAAAGTAGTACTATAAATATTGTAATTATAGAATCAGACTAAATTAGGAGATTTTGTTATTTTTAGAAGATTTTGTTTTTGATTTTTTTAATTTGTATATAAGTGATTTATTGTTAATTAATAAAATACATACTCTTTCAGTATTTTACATTAGATGCATATAAGTTCATGTAGCTAGCTTAAAAGTTAAAATGTTGACACAAATGAATGAGATGCCATCCATTATATAGGAGCTTTAGTCTGTTGTTTGACAAAATATTGGACCGAGAGGCTGGATACAGTTTCTAAGAATTCTATTCCCAGTTGTTGCATCTGTGATTACTCTGGGCTTAGCTATCTGCAAAATTTTATCAGTAATAAGGTTCATGTACATGCATAACTTTGTTATTTTGTTTCCATCTCTTTGTTGTGATATCAATATAACTAGTTTCTTCAGTAGTTTGAGTGCTAATTTCTACCCCTGTTGTTTAGGCATTTTCCCAGCACTCAGTGCTTTCACATATGTTCCTTGAGCATGTAATATCTGTTCTCAACCAGACTCCAATTACTAAGGATGACTCTGAAAAAGGAGAGTATCCTAACCATTTTCCAGAAAGCCGGATGGAGAATGAATTCCTTCAAGCTTCGATATATGCTTTGACAGCATTTTTCAGGTACCTATTACTCCATGATGTTGTTTCTAGTTTGTAGTATTTTGTTCTATAGTCGTTTTAATCTCTATTATGCTTTGGCCCAACAAAAAAAAAAAAAAATCTCTATTATGAAGGGGTGGCGGTAAGATCGGAAAGAAAGCTGTAGAGCAGAGCTATTCTTGTGTACTTGCAGAACTAATTATACAATTGGGAAGTTCTCATGGACTAGCTAGTGCTGGTCAACTTGAGCCACTGCAGTGAGTGGTTTGCTATCATTGTATTTGCACTATTTCGCCCATTACTTGGAATGATTAATGTTTTTAACCAGAGGCTGGAATTTTTGTTTCACTTTGCAGAGCTCTTCTGACAGCATTTCAGGCTTTCTGTGATTGTGTTGGGGACCTTGAAATGGGCAAGGTACAGGATGATTAGACCACATTCAACTAGTGGTTTGGGAATGATTAAAACTTGAATTTATTACTGACATGTCATTGGACATGAAAACATGTTTTTCAACAGCTATTATCCAGGGATGGTGAACACAGGGAGAATGAGAAGTGGATCAATCTTATTGGAGATTTAGCGGGAAGCATATTCATAAAGAGACCAAAAGAGGTGAATTGGATTCTTTCTTGGTTTTTCTCTGTTATCATGTTAAGATCAGCTTGGGAAGTATAATGTTAATACCACCTATTTTTAAAAAATGGAAGGAGTAGAGTTGGTATGAATGGTTAGCGGTCGATATACTAATCTAAGAAAATCAACAAAAGTGTGAATCTTTATTTTTCTATTTGATCCCTCCAACTTCTAAGATTTCTATGTGTTTCCTCCAACTTTTCAAAATGATTCAATCAAGCCCTTTGTTTGATTTTCTGCCAACAGCTATCAAAATTTTCTAAGGTGCCTTTTTTTTTAGAAGTATTTTTGTGCAATGTGGCTACATGTATTGAGAAAAGTACAATATTTGTTCTCCAGCATCTGTTATTTTTTTATTTAAATCCTGCAACTTAAAGTTTAGCAAATTTGTAAATGGAAAATATAATGAAGACATTTTTGAGCAAGTTCAGAGGTTTTCATTGATGTAGAGAACCTGTGCAAAAGATAGGGTACTACTCCTTTCAATAAACAGTAGTGGGAAATCAAGAATATTGATAAATGAACCATGAGTTCAAAAGTGTGCATGGATAGAAACTCATGTGCAAAATCTGTCAACAAGCAGGCACTATCTGTTCATGATCACTGATGCTAATATTTTCATTGGAATTTGCTCAAAAGACATGTAAGGGTTGTCAATCCTCTTTCCATTTCTCTCCCTCCCAATGTAGTAAATTGTAGCAGCAAAGGCAAATTTCCATTTGGCTTGTTTTTATCTGCATGAATCTTTGCTGTGCAATTGTGTTCTATAATTAGCATTGTAAATCATTGCTAAAAGGCAACCCAAGAAGGCTATTTCTTGGTAAATGTTATTTTGATTGGGATTTAAAAAAGAAAAAGAAAAGAAAAGAATCAATCTTACCTGAAGATTTCTTTAATAGAAGGGACTAAAATGAATTCTTTTAACTTGATTATTGGACTAACTAGTCAAAAATGCCCATGGCTTGAGCAGGACTTGCAGAAAGAATCTCTGTCAAAAAAGTCATTGTTGTTTCTAATGCTTAGTTGTGTATGTTTGATGTTAAATGACCTATCTCACTTAAAAGAATTCATTTAACAAAAAGGATTTATAAAAATGAATTATTATTCCATTGTTTGAATGATCTGCAAGTGTCATTTAATTAAAAATACACTCATAATTAACCAGTTAAATGCTCATGTTTTTGTAATTTTTATGGAACTTAATCCTTCATATATTGAAGCGAATATCGATAGACAGTCATAAGATTTGAGCTGGAATCAGATAACAGAATAATTATCACACGTCAATTTTTGGTGAATTGCTTTTCAGAAGTGGGCAATGATAACAATGGCCAAAACAAAAGACAGAGAGAGAGAGAGAGAGAGAGAAAAGAGTTGGCATGATAATTGTGCACATAGTTATAATTCATTTATCTTATATAATTCTCATTACTAAATGCTATTTTTACATTCCAGGTACAAAGTATTTGTTTAATTTTGGGCAACTCCTTGAATCGGAACCATAGATTTCAAAGGGAAGCTTCAGCTGCAGCATTGTCCGAGTTTATGCGTTATAGGTAGATGAGGAAAGAACTGAGAAAATTCTTATTTTTATTATGTATCAACAGTATGTGGTTACATCTCTTATATATAGTAAAGGCTAATCTCCTATCTATAGTAACTTCCTAATTCTACAAATCAATCATAATCAATTACAATCAATTACTTACCTAATTACATCACTTTCTTAATTACATGATACTATTTACAAACATAGTAACTTCTATATATATAGATATTTCAATACTCTCTCTCAAGCTGGGAATAGATATTTTTCAATCCTAGCTTGCTTGTGATCTCCTGAAAGGTTGAACTAGGCAATCCTTTAGTCAAAACATCCGCTAATTGATCTTTCGTAGAAATGTAAGGGGTACATATAAGGCCATTGTCAAGCTTCTCCTTTATGAAATGTCTATCAATTTCCACATGCTTAGTTCTGTCATGCTGCACTAGATTATGGGCTATGTTGAGTGCAGATTTATTATCACAGTACAGTCTCATAGGTGTCTCTCATCTAATTCTCAAATCTTCCAAAATAATTTTTAGCCATAGTACCTCACAAATTCCTAGGGCCATTGAACGAAATTTTGCCTCAGCACTTGATCTTGCCACAACAGGTTGTTTCTTGCTCCTCCAAGTTACTAGATTACCACCAAGGAAGGTGAGGTATCCGGATGTTAATCTCCGGTCTGTGATTGAACCAGCATAATCAACATTTATGTAAGCTTCTATTTCCATCCTTACACCCTTCTTGAAAAAAATTCCTTTTCCTAGACTGCCTTTCAAATATTGTAAAATTTGGTTCACTGCATGAAGATGAACTTCTTTAGGATTTTGCATGAATTGACTTACCGCACTTATAGCGTAGGCTATATCTGGCCTTGTGTGAGACAGGTAAATTGATTTTCCAACTAAGTGTTGATACATGCCTCTATCTATGGATTCACTTTTTGTGCATTCCCAAAGTTTGTGATTAGACTCAATTGGAGTATCTAAAGGTTTACATCCTAACTTGCCTGTTTCTTGCAAGAGATCTAATGTATACTTTTGCTGTGAGATGCAAATTCCTTCTTTAGATCGAGCCACTTCAATTCCTAGAAAGTATTTCAAATTCCTAAGATCCTTAATTTCAAATTCCTCTGCCAAATATTTCCGAAGGGCTTCTCTTTCCTTTGAGTCATCTCTAGTTACAAGAATGTCATCAACATAAACTATTACAGCTGTAACTCCCCCTGAGGCCGAATGTTTAATAAATAGTGTGTGGTCACCTTGGCTCTGTTTAAACTTCCTTTATTGCATCGCCTTGGTAAACCTTCCAAACCATGCTCGGGGAGACTGTTTAAGCCTATATAATGCCTTTTTTAGTTTGCACACTTAACCTCGTCTTTTCTCCATGCCAAAACCAAGTGGAATCTCCATGTAGATCACTTCTTCAAGGTCTCTGTGTAAGAAGGCATTTTTCACATCAAACTGCTGTAAAGGCTAGTCATAATGTATAGCCAAGGATAATAAAATTCTTATAGTATTCATCGTTGCCATAGGTGCAAAAGTCTCTTGATAATCCACCCCATAGGTTTGAGTATACCCGTTAGCTACTAGTCTTGCTTTATATCTTTCAATGGATCCATCTGAATTGTACTTTATTGTGAAAACCCATTTGCATCTTACCGGTCTCTTTCCAGTTGGTAACTCCGCCAATTCCCATGTTTTATTCTTTTCCAAAGCCTCCATCTCAATCCGCATAGCCTGTCTCCATTCCTCCTTGCCAAGTGTCTTAGATAAAGATTGTGGAATAGCTACAGTGTTCAATTGGGTGATGAAGTTTCTATGTGATTTGGATAACCTTCCAAAGGACACAAAGTTAGACAAAGGATGTTGGGTGCATTTTCTCACACCTTTCCTTACAGCTATAGGTAGGTCCAAATCAGAAACAAATGGGGAAATCTCAATAGAAGGGCTTACCTCAATCCCAAGTGAAGAGTCAGATTCTTGAACATGCACAAGACTGTCCACTGGTTTTGCTCTTCTTGAGTATACCTGTAATGGTTTTGGAAGGGTGGAAATGGTTGACTCTGTAATGGATGGTTCATCAGGGATTGATTCACTGGGAGTGGATTGAGGATTCGGAGTAGGATCAGACTGATAAGTTTTTTTAAGGATGGATGACTCTCTCAAAAAAGAATCTTTATCTTCCAATCCAACTAGCTCCCCCTGAAGATAAGGATCAGAAAAATAGCTTTCTTGTTTGGCAAAGGTAACATTAGCAGAAATATAGGTTTTGCCAGTTGGAGGATGGTAACACTTGTAGCCTTTTTGAGTAGAAGAGTATCTAATAAAGACACATTTGATTGATCGAGGATCCAATTTACTCTGACTATGAGAATGAACATGCATAAAAGAAACACAGCCAAAGACTCGAGGAGGCAATTTAGTAGAGAGATGGACATTGGGAAAATACCTAGCAAGGGTATTTATTGGATTTCTGGAGTCAAGTACCCGGGAAGAAGTATGATTAATGACATAAGCAGCAGTTAGAACAGCTTCTCCCCAAAAATGCTTTGGAACATGATTTTGAAATAGGAGAGCTCGTGTAGATGCTAGGAGATGACCATTTTTTCTTTCAGTTACACCATTTTGCTGAGATGTATCAACACATGAAGATTCATAAACAATGCCTTCCTTTTGAAAGTAGGTTGATAAGGTTTGATTAAAATAATCCCTAGCATTGTCTGTCCTTATTCTCTTGATTCCCACATTAAATTGAGTTTTGATCATGTTATGAAAAATGGGAAAAATGTTGCTTACATCAGATTTTTGTTTAAGAAGATAAATCCAAGTAACTCGGGTGCAATCATCTATAAAGGAAACAAACCAATGAGCCCCTGAAATATTGGGAACACGAGATGGACCCCAAATATCACTGTGAATTAAAGAGAACGGAACAAAGGATCTTTCATTATTCAAAGAGAAAGAAACACGACGATGTTTATCAAACTCACAAACATGACAATGAAAGTCTTCTATCTTAGTATTTTGAAACAGGTTTGGAAATATAAAGCTAAGAGTATGAAATGAAGGATGCCCAAAACGAAAATGTTGGAGCCAGATCTGATTTTTATTGGAATGAGACAAAAAAGAAAGGTTTAATGGCTTGCTCTCATGTTCATCAGGTAACTCAAGGTAGTAAAGCCCATGTTTTGCCCTAGCATGCCCAATTGTCTTCCTCGTAACTCGGTCCTGAAAGAAACAGGTGTTATTAGAGAAGATAACATTGTAGTTCAAATCTTTAGATAGTTGATACACAGACACAAGGTTGGTGGACAGCTTAGGTACATGGAGCACATTTTTAAGGGTGATAGAGGGGCTTAGCATAATGTCTCCTTGTCCAGAAACAATGGCTAATGACCCATCAGCAATGATGATTTTTCTATTGCTAGGACATGGTTGATATGCGATTAACTTGTGTGAAAAATGGGTCATATGATCTGTAGGTTTAGAAAATTAGAGGTACTCAAAGCATATAAGGAGTGAGAGTTACCTGATTTTGCCAATGTACCTGAGGCTTTTTCTAATGAGTCCAGAAGTGATTTCAGCTTCCCAATGTCTTCTTTACTGGATACACTTTCCTTTTCATTGCATGGCTGAGATTCTTCTTCCTTGGTCTGAGTCATATATCCCTGGCTCCTCTGAGGTTTATACTTGGAGTTGTGATTCCATTGAGAACTTGGAGGCTTTCCATGAAGTTTCCAGCACTGTTCTTTAGTATGACATGGTTTTTTGCAATAAGAACACCAGAGACCATCCTTGCTAGAAGACTTGCCTTCTGTTTTTCCACTAGTTGAACCTAAGGGTGAATACTTTTTCTCCTTATTCTTTCCTACCATAGCCGACCCCTCAATAGGTGGATAGTATAACATAACTCCCATATGACTTTCTTCAGCATTTATGACAGAAATGGCCTGAGTGAGGGTAGTTCTCTTCTCCCCAATATTTGGACTCTTACTTGATCAAATTCTGTGTTTAACCTAGCAAGGAACTCATAAACTCATTCTTTTTCAATGAATTGCTTTAAGGCTGCTGCATCTTCACTACACTTCATATCAATGCACCGATAGTGATCCATTTCTTACCATAAACCTTTTAACATATTGGCATATTCCGTGACAGAGCGATCTCCTTATTTAATACTGGAAATCTTAGTCTTGATTTCAAAAATGCGAGCAGCATCCCCAGCTTTGGAGTACGTCTGTTTAGCAGCATCCCATATTTCTTTTGCAGATGGAAGAAACATAAAAATATCACTAATCTCAGGTAGCATAGAACTCCAGAGCCAGGACATAACCATGGAGTCCTCTTCATCCCATGCATCAAATTTTGGGTCGTCCTTTACAGGACCATTTCCAAGTAGATGGCTTATTTTTCCTTTCCCCTTCAAAAACATTTGAACCAGTTGAGACCACTTCATATTATTTTTTCCATTCAACTGGTAGGCTGTTTGGATACTTGGCAAATCTCTTCCAATTGGATTGAAAATCGTTGCCTCATTTTGAGGCTGAGAGGTGGCTTGTTTTTCTTTTAATTCTGACATTATACAAGTAAGAAAAAGTACTAACACCAGCTGAAAGGAAAAAATAGTGTTCCCCTTTTTTTTTTTAAAGGCAGATCTGTTAGAAAAAAAAAAGTAGAAATGACAAATTAGACACTTGGGTAAGAGAGAGAAAAGTCCGGTGACCAGATCTGGAGAACGTCAGAGATCGGTGATGGCTCACGTGCTCTCACGCACTGGCGTGTGGGTCGGTGATCATGATTTTCCGGCAATGCGTGGGACTTCCAGTGAGGCTTTGGTCAGTTTAGGAATGGTTGCTGGCAGCTTTCGAGGAAGACCCAGTGGTGTTTGGATAGATTCAAAGGTTAAATAGTGGCAATGAAAGCCACAACCGTGAAGAGAGATCTGTTCGGCAATGAAGGCCACAAACAGGAATTAAAAAAAAAAAAACCTATTGCTCTGATACCATGAGGAAAGAATTGAGAAAATTCTTATTTTTATTATGTATCAACAGTATGGTTACATCTCCTATATATAGTAAAGGCTAATCTCCTATCTATAGTAACTTCCTAATTCTACAAATCAATCATAATCAATTACAATCAATTACTTACCTAATTACATCACTTTCCTAATTACATGATACTATTTACAAACATAGTAACTTCTATATATATATATTTATATATATAGGTAGATGTAAAATCATGTACTTATGCTATAATCATCACTTTCCTTTTGGCATATTTGGAAAGCCATGAAGCAATAGCAGTAGACATATGATTTATGATGGTGAGGCTGAAACTGCTAAACGAACCAAATTTTTGGTGAGGATTACAGGCTCTTTTTCTTAGAGGGGCTCAAGCAAGTGGTTGAAAGGGTACCCTACCTTGAAAATGTTGGTGTGCCTATTTAGAATATTGCTTTCATGAAAGCCACATTAGGGGGTCAAGGGTGCTTGTTTACGAGGGTGATATAAGGAGATGAGGTAGAAAAAATTTTAATGTCTGATTTGCTAATCACCTTGTGATGGTTGATTTGAGCAGGTTATTAGGGCATTTATTGAAATTTTTCCGAATCAAAAACTAAACCTGAATTATCTTTTATGCATCTCTTAATGTAATGCTATTTGACTTGGTGGCCATCTGGATTATATTTCAGGGCCCAGATTTTTCTATCAAAACAATCTCATTTTTTTTTTCTGTTTTTTTAGGTTGGCTATTTTAGTATCTTCTTTGACGAGTCTGTTGGTGTTCCTGCTGACTTAGCTTGCTTTTGATCATTTTCTTGTCTATTGAATTTTTTTTTTTGGCTCACACTGCCCAAGCTATATTTGTTCATTTTCTCTTTCCTAGTGCAGCAATGAGTGACACATCATTCCTCCTTCCCAACCCTATCCGTTCTGTTATGAAATAGAAATGTAAATATTAGAAATAAGTTATATTATTTCTTTCTCTTTTTTAAGTTATTCCCTTTCCTTGTTTATAGTGTAGGTCATGTATATATAAACTTGTATATTATTCAAATAATGAAATATATATAGAATTCTCCAATTTACATAGTATCCGAGTAAATCCTTAGGATTTCATTTTTTTTTCTGGTGTTCTTTGGTTGCCTAGTGAGCAACCTAAAAAAAAAAATCGGCCGTGTGTGATTAAGGAGTTTAGAGGTAGAAGATCTGTCGTGTGTGGACCGAACCACCACTAGTTGACGACTTTTTGTCCTCCATCGAACACACATTAGACCTTGTGTTGCTGGCCTTCACTTGTTCTTTGGTTTGCTGGGTTGAAGGGCGTCTTTAGTGACGTGAATGGCAGGATTGGAGACGCTTGAGGAGGAGAGCTATCTCATTGCGAGCGTGTTGGGGATGAGTGTTATCTCATTGCGAGTACGTCGGTAAACTCTGAAGGTGCTCCGATCAACGCATGGGTCTTACGTGCCACCATAAGCTTACGCCGCAAGTTCATCTTGTCGGCTCATGGAGGTGTGTGACAAGCTCTTTCGTCCTCTGACCACCTTCTATGGTGTCGCCAACCACTTCTCTTCCCCTTTTGTGAGTCGTTTGGCTGTTCTATCTTACGGGTTTTCTTTGGTTTGCGTGTTTTGCATGATACTACTTGTGTTGATTGCTGCACTTAATCAAAGAGATTTATAGAAACAAGAGGTCCACGTTGCTTCCCTTCCTGATTCAGATTGTGGTAAAATATTGGTCGGTTGATTTTCAATTTCTTTAGGTGAAGAATTTTTATCTGCAAAGTTGTTGAATCTATAGTTCTGTTTTGTGGTTTCTATTAATTTGGGCATACATGGGTGATGAGTGAAAGACTACAATGATGGTTGATGTTGTTCTGCTAATGTCTCGAATCATAGAATATAAATCAAATGGTTTGAATTATCTAGATTGGTGTAAGACTGTTAGAATATACCTACGGAGTATTTCTAAAAATGATAATCTTACTAATGATTCACCAACTGATGATACTCGTAAAGAATGGTTGAAAAATGATGCTAAGTTATTTTTGCAAATAAAAAATTGCATTGATACTGAGGTGATTAGTTTGATTAATCATTGTGAGTATGTGAAGGAGTTAATGGAATATTTAGAGTTTTTATATTCAGGAAAGGGAAATCTCTCTTGTATGTATGAAGTGTAAGGAATTTTATCGTCCTGAGCAGAATGATCAATTTCTTCAAGTATATTTTATGAAATTTAAGAAGGTATATGAGGAATTAAATGTTTTGTTACCATTTAGAACCGATATCAAAGTACAACAATCACAACGGGAGAAGATGGCAATTATGAGTTTCTTAGCGGGACTTAGTCCTCAGTTTGAGATTGCTAAGTCTCATATTTTGTCTAGTACTGATATTTATACCCTACATGAGGTTTTCACCAAAGTTCTTAGAACGGAAGCAAACACTTTTGTCATATCTCTTACTCCAGTTTTGAGTGCTCTTGTTAGTCGCAACAGCAAACTGGGAACTTCAAGATCCCCTATTCAGAATTATAATAAAGGAATTAGTCGAAGTCAAAATTCATGGGAAGTTGAGTGCTATTATTGTTATGAGCGCGGTCACACTAAGTGCACTTGCAGAAAATTACTCAACACTCAAAAGCCTCACTCAGCTCAAGTTGTAGCTACTATTATTCCACATGGTCCATCTTCAAAATAGACAGTTAATATATCTACAGAGGAATTTGCTAAATTCCTTCAGTATCAGGAAACATTGAAAACTTCAACTCATTCTATCACTACACTCGCCAAGTCAGGTAATCTAGATAAGTGCTTAGTTTCCTCTACCTCGAAATGGGCCATTGACTCAGGTGCTATTGATCATATGACAGGTAATTCTAGTCTTTTCAACAATTTTTTACCACACACCTCCTCTTCCCTAGTTACTTTAGCGGATGGTTCTACATCATCAGTTTTAAGGTCTGGCAGTGTTCAACATACTCTATTCCTTTCTTTATCATCTGTTTTAAGTATATCAGATTTCTCATTCAATTTAATTTCTGTTAGCAAAATCACCCGTGCTTTAAATTGTAGTCTCATTTTTTCCTGATTATTGTCTATTTTAAGATCTTTCGACGAAGAAGATTATTGGTAAAGGACATGTGTCAGGAGGTCTCTATGTTCTGGATACTCAGGCAAATGTCTTTCAGCCTATAGCTTGCTCAAGGGTCTTAACACCTTTTGAAGCTCATTTCCAATTGGACCATCCTTCTCTCTCTACCTTGAAGAAGTTGTGTCCTTAGTTTCAGAGTGTGTCATCTTTAGATTGTGAGTCATATCAATTTGCTAAACACCATTGTCAGTCTTATGTTCCTTATGTTAATAAAAGAGCTAGTGCTTCTTTTGAGTTAGTACACTAAGATGTTTGGGGTTTTTGTCCGGTTACATCTAAAACTGGAGCTCATTATTTTGTTACTTTTGTTGATGATTTTTCTCGAATGACTTGGCTTTATTTAATGAAAAATCATTTTGAGTTGTTTTCCCATTTCATTGCCTTTTGTACTGAAATTCAAACTCAATTTAACACTTTGGTGCGAATTTTGAGAAGTGACAATACCAAAGAATATTTATGCGATATATTTAATAATTATATGACTAAACATGGCATTATTCATCAATCTTCAACACCTTCTCAAAATGGTGTGGCTGAAAGAAAGAATAGGCATCTTCTTGAGACATTTAGAGCACTATTATTTCAAACACATGTTCCTAAATACTTTTGGGTTGAAACTATATCCACAGCATGTTTCCTAATTAACCGTATGCCATCATTGGTTCTTAAAGGTGAAGTTCCTTATAGCATTCTTTTTCCTACAAAATCCTAATTCCCCATTGAGCCTCGTATATTTGGTAGTACATGTTTTGTTTGAGATGTCCACCCTCATCTCACTAAACTTGATCTTAAATCTGTGAAATGTGTTTTCTTTAGTTATTCTCGTTTACAGAAAGGTTATTTGTGTTATTGTCCTAGTCTTAATAAATTTTTTACATCTGCCGATGTCACCTTTGTGGAACATTGTCTTTTCTTTCCGGCCTCATCTAAGCTTACTAATAGTAAGGGGGAGACTGATGATTTATTGGTTTACCACATTACCTATTAGTCCCCAAATATTGAATCCACACCATTATCTCATTCACCAATTTGTCATGTGTATACAAGACGTTAGAATCCTCTTATCACATGCCCAACTCCAATCTCTTCTTCGGCATTTGATCCAATAGATAATGATCTTGATCTCCCAATTGCTCTTCACAAAGGTAAACGACAATGCACTTACCCTATTTCATTGTTTGTGTCATATGATCACTTACCACCTGCCTCATGTTCGTTTGTTGCCTCTCTTGATATTATATGCATTCCTAAAACTATTAATGAGGCCTTATCTCATCTTGGTTGGCGTACGGCAATGATAGAGGAGATGAATGCTTTAGATGCTAATGGTACTTGGGATTTAGTTAGTTTACCTACAGAAAAAAAAGGCTATTGGATGTAAATTGGTGTTTGCAGTTAAAGTTAATCCTGATGGATCTATTGCTCGCCTTAAAGCTCATCTCGTTGCTAAGGGCTATGCCCCGACATATGGTGTAAATTATTCTGATAACTTTTCTCTTGTGGCTAAATTAACCTCTGTTCGTTTGTTCATGCCTATGGCAACTACTAATTATTGGTCATTGTATTAGCTAGCTATAAAGAATGCTTTTTTACATGGTGATCTATAGGAAGAAGACTATATGGAGCAACCACCTGGTTTTGTTGCTCAGGGGGAGAATGGGAAAGTTTGTTATCTTCAGAAATTACTATATGGTTTGAAGCAGAGTCCTCGAGCTTGGTTTAGAAAATTTAGTAAGGCAGTTGAAGGGTTTGGAATGACCAAGAGTAAATCTGATCATTCAATGTTTTATGGACTCTCTTTGTCCGGCATTATCTTTCTTGTTGTGTATGTGGATGACATCATTATTATAGGTAGTGATGATGTAGGAATATCTTCCTTGAAAACTTTTCTTCAAAGCCAGTTCCACACTAAGGATTTGGTGTCTTTGAAGTATTTTTTAGGAGTTGAGGTGATGAGGAACAAGAAAGGTATTTTTCTATCTCAATGGAAAT
Organism: Laguncularia racemosa; assembly: GCA_037954665.1. NCBI lineage: Eukaryota > Viridiplantae > Streptophyta > Magnoliopsida > Myrtales > Combretaceae > Laguncularia > Laguncularia racemosa. The sequence continues at coordinate 5,117,811 of JBBMOL010000036.1, forward strand.
ATGTGCTTAACTTGTTAATAGAGACGGGAAAGTTGGGTGCAAAACCATGTAGTGCTCCATTACCACCTAATTTACAACTCACCAAAGATGGAGAGTTATTGGATAATCTTGAGAGGTATAGAAGATTAGTGGGAAAGTTGAACTATCTTACAGTAACTGGTCTTAATATTGCATATTCTATTAATATTGTGAGTTAGTTTATGTCTTTTCCAACAATTCATCACTAGGTTGCATTGGAACATATTTTGTGTTATTTGAAGAGTGCTCCTAGACAAGGTATAGTGTATAAGAATCATGGTTACTCTAATATAGAGTGTTTTTTAGATGTTGACTGGGCAAGATCTAAAACAGATAGAAAATCCATTACTGGCTATTGTGTTTTCTTCGGTGGAAATTTGATTTCATGGAAGAGTAAGAAACAAAATGTTGTGTCTAGATTAAGCACAGAATTAGAATATAGAGCTATGGCTCAATCTACTTGTGAGGTGTTATGAATATATCGGTTACTGACTAAGATTGGGTTTTAGATTTCAATGCCAACAAAGTTGTGGTGTGATAACCAAGCTGCACTTCATATTGCATTTAATCCTGTGTTCAATGAGCGAACTAAACACATCGAAATTGATTGTCACTTTATTCGAGAAAAGATATAACAGAATTTGATCTCTATAAGATTTGTAAAGACTGGAGAGCAAATAGGAGATCTCTTTACAAAGGCTCTATATAGACCTCAGGTTAATTATCTTTGTAGCAAGTTGAGCATGATCAATATCCATGCTCCAGCTTAAGGGGGAGTGTTATGAAATAGGAATGTAAATATTAGAAATAAGTTGTATTATTTCTTTCTCTTTTTTAAGTTATTCTCTTTTCACATTTATAGTGTAGGTCATGTATATATAAACTTGTATGTTATTTGAATAATGAAATATATATAGAATTCTCCAATTTACACCTTCCAAACTAATTCTTGAAGTTTTTATTGTGGTGAAACTTCAATTTGCAGTGGTGGGTTCAGTTCCATCTTGGAGAAGATGGTTGAAGCTCTTTGCAGGCACGTATCTGATGAGTCCCCGACAGTTAGACGGCTTAGTTTAAGAGGGCTAGTGCAGGTTTGTATTCTTATTGTCTATCTAGAGTGCTTCTTTCCAGTTGAGACAACGGAAAATACTATATATCACAGAACATTCTACTTTTTCTTGTATTAAATGCATATACTGGGTTTGATTTTCCTGTTTTGCAGATTCCTTCCCTTGAAATCCTTCAATATAAGAGTCAAGTTTTGCGTGTAATATTAGCCTTACTTGACGATGCTGATGAATCTGTTCAATTAACAGCTGTTTCATGCTTACTAATGGTAGTGTTTCTTCCCCTGTCTCTTTCCTCAGTAATACTGGTGACACTTTAGGCCGTCTCCCTCAATCTTTGCTTTTTGTTAAGCACTGGTTCTGTGTTTTTCAACAGATTCTTGAGTCAGCACCCAATGATGCAGTGGAACCTGTTTTGCTTAATCTTTCAGTACGGCTTCGTGGTCTACAGGTGCAAAATTTTGTGAGGATTGTGGTTCATTTTCTAAAGAATTTTAACTGCCAATTTGTAATACTGCATGGTTTAGTAAATTTTGGTTTGATTTGTCTAACTTTGGTACATGAACTTGCACATACCTCTTTCTTGTAAATTACTTAGCAAAAATAATAAAAGAAAAACACTTTGGTGCATGAACTGGATATTTGTTTGAGCGTGATGTAAATTAAATTCTACACTGGCATCTACAGTTTAAGAATTAGAAAGTAAAATATTCCTTTCCCGGCAAACTGATAAAATGATGATTGACTAGCCTGTGTTTTTTCTGCTATTGTTGTAGTAATTACCATAACTGCAGTTGGATTTTGTAGGTTTAATATAATATCATATCAGCTTTTTTTTTTAAAAAAAAAATTAACACCAGGTAGAAAGCAAAGTTAGTTAAGTCTTCCCATCGTCTGTAATTCCATTGAAGTAATGCACTGGAAGTACTTTCAAGGTAGGCTTAGTGATATTTCCTTACAATAGGATTATTGAAATTACATGATATCTCTTATATCTATGATTTGATGGAAAATATCTTTTGTATCTAAACAACCAAAAAGTAAAGAAAGAAGAGAGATGTTTCAGCTAGTAGTAGATATCCTTGTGTAACTGTTTTTGGAATATACCCTCCTCCTTTTGCTCTGATTACAGAAAACAAACTTGACTTCCATTAATGACAAAAATGCTTTGGTATTGATAGAATTTTGTCAAAGTACTTAAAAGTGCAAGTGTTAGTTCCCTGAGTTAGTGGTACAGTTTCTTTTGTTGAAGCATTTCTATCACAAATTTCTGCTAGTGAATTATAGGTTTTGTTTCTTCCTCTGATATTTTTGAAATGTACTGACTCGTCTCAATCCTGTTCAATTTTCTTAACCTGCAAAAAGATCTTTGTCCTTTCAGCTTTAATATCTTTGCAAAACTAGTTTTTTCACAATCATTAATTAATTTTATTTTCCATAAGTAAATGTTCCATTTACCATTGTGGGGTAAAAGTTGGTACTTCAATTTATTTATATATTTACTTTTTATTTGTGGCTTTCTGTTACTTATATTCCATATCATCATTAATTTTCCTATAGGAGATACCTGAGCTCAAAATAGAAATCTTATCATGTAGTAACTCCCTTCCTTTGGTCACATCTTCTTATGTAACACATGATTTTTGTTGTCTAAATATTCTCAAGAAAATGTTTGAAAGACATTCCTGCTTCTGTTCTTTTGCTTACTTGTAGATTACATTTATTTATGTTAAATTTATTATTTTAAAAACTATGGAGTGATCCTTCTTGTAATTTTTATTCTCAATGCTATGCTGTGGTCACTTAAAGGGTGTTTTTAGCTATAATCTATAACTTTTTTTCTTGTTTGTGCCGTTGCTGTATATATATATATATACCTAACATTGTATTGGTCTTCAAAAGCAGTGGACTTTTATATCCCTATGCTGACTTCAGACTTGTGAGTTGGAATCTCTTACTTGAAATTAATTTGAATATTGTTTACCCTTTTCTCTCCATTTCCAATCAAGAGATTTCTCATCACATCTTTATCCATCCAGCAAATTTGGATCCTGTTACATTGTTGCAGATATTGCAATTCTTAAATTGACATACTTAGTGACACTGGTTGATCACAATGCTGGGTATTGCAGTTTTATTCATATGATTCCTTTTCATTTGAGCATTTATTCCTTCTTTTCCTTTGTTCCTGTTGTCACAAGGCAGTACCACTATTGCTTCTTAATTTGGGATAGGCTGGCCAAAAAATCTTGCATAGCAGATGACAAACTAACTCGATATCTAAACCCCCAATAGGTAAGCATGAATTCAAAAATGCGAGCTGATGCTTTTTCGGCATTTGGAGCCTTGAGCAAGTATGCAACTGGACCACATCAAGAGGCATTTCTTGAACAGGTAATTTGAATCTTGATTTATTTAAACAGCCATAATTTGGTTCTGCACATGTAGTCTATGGTTGAATTATTACAAATTTGAACCAAGTAAACTGTTTCCTCTATTAGCAGGTCCTATTGGTATGTTCTTGCTGTATTGCTTTAGAACCATGCTATACTCTTTCCTGTTCCCCCTTTCTCCTTTTCTTCATCCTTCTAAATATCAATACTATACCTAAAAAAAGGGTTTTGAGCCCCCTTGAAATCAAGAGACTTTTTGCAACATGAGAGGGAGAAAGATAGATGGGATGTAGAGGGAGAAAAGGAGAGCGAAAGATGGAGGAGAAAGAAGAGTGGGAAAAGAAAAAAGAGGAGAATGGTACATTTTGCTATATTGAGTTTTGCATACAATTTGTGTCACATTCAGATCTACATAATAATTTATAAAATTTATCAAAAGTTTTTGAAAATTATTTTGTTATCTTATTGTGTAGCTTTGTGTTATTAATTAGATAATATACAGATTAGAGGTGTATATATATATATATATATATATTAATTCATATATAAATTGATATAATATAATTTTGGATTGTTTTGATAAAATGATCAACTAGTACTGCATCATCTGGCAGTATTTGTTTTAGTCCATTTAAAGCACAAAAAGAAAAGATAAGGGTGAAGGGTTTGGAAAAATAAAGCAATGGTTTCAAGGGAAGTTTCCTTCAAACAGAAAAGTGGTTGGAGTGGTTTGACAGAGTCTGCAAAGTCTATTCTTTGCTACTTCATTGTCGGCCTGCATATACTCAATATCTTCTGACATGATAAATTTCTCTAGAGATACCTCATTTGGCTCAGATATCTTTTTGTTTTGATGTGCTAAAGCTAATATGTTAAGAAGTCTTCATAATCTTGCATTTACCATAACAAAATGGTGACAGCTTTTATTTATTTCTTTATTTGGGGTAATTGCACCTTCAACCCTTAAACCAGGGAGTGTGACTACTTTCTAAACTCGTAAAATGTGGAATTACACCCCCATTTTTGCGCATGAACTGTAGATGTTAGGGATGCTACTTGTTTCCATTAAAAACACCTCACCTGCGACACATGCCTGTTTTTAGAGGCTCATCCAGATCAAATTACTGTGAAGTCCCTCATTTGTTACAACCACTTTACATGTAACATCATATACCCTTTTAATTCCTAAAAGACAAAACCACACCAAGAAGTAAATGCTTAAGACAGACATACTAGTTTTGGGTCTAGGGATGTATCAGTTGACTTCTTCCAAAAATTTACTTCATCAATATTTCAAGAATAATCAATATATATATGCATTAGTTTATTCAATAAAGGGAGTTAGAGATCTAAGAGCGTTTTGTGCAGAAAACCCATTCACAGTCCTGGACACGCAAGCACCTCATTCAACCTTCAATTACTAGTAAAAATTTGTAAAACCATAGGGCTTTTATTCTACTTTTAATAAGAAAAAGATAGATATCTTCAGTTTCATGAGAAGTAGTCTAATTTTATATGAAATTGAAAGTAGGGTTCGTCTTAGTACAGGAGTTCTTCTTCCTTTAATTTCATGCTGCAGTTTATTTGTTCTATCAGTCACGCATATATATTTTTAATCTTATACCATGGGGAAAAATTCATGTGGTTTTTAACTGCGCCATATCCTTTTTAGGTTTTTAGTTTTGGGGTGTGATTTTTTTATTTGGGACCTAAGGGGGCATTTACTACACGTAAATGTTTGCAACAAGTGTGGGGCTTTTAAATAAGTAGAATGGCATTTAAAAAAGGTATCTGAGGTTCATGTGGGGCATTTTGAATGGAGAAAGCAAGAGTCCTTAACATTTGCAATTTTCATTTGAAAATGGGGATGTAATTCCACGTTTTAAGAGTTGAGGCAAAAGTACACATATTCCATTGTTTAGGGGGTGAAAGTGCAATTACTCCTGTCTATTTAAATGTTGTTCATTAGTTGTGTTGTACTTTGTAAATATCTGGTGCTCTAGGTACATGCTGCACTGCCACGTTTGGTGCTGCATTTGCATGATGACAATCTTGGTGTTAGACATGCTTGCCGGGTAATTTTCAGAATCCTATTTGCTCTTGATCAAGTTATTTGGAAGAAGCATCTCACTGTCAGTTGTTCAATGAGCAGGAGACATTGAGGCTGATTGCCCCATTGTTTGAAATGGAAGGAATATCTGTTCTGCTTAGCATGCAGTCATTTCATTCAGACCACAGGTACACAGCTGAGTTGGAACTCTTTACATAAATTTATATGAAGTATGGAGCTTTCAATAAGTGTATTAAAAGGATGTTGAGTGCTATTTATTTTAACAGGAGCGATTATGAGGAATTTGTTAGAAATCTTGCAAAGCAACTTGCTCAGCATCTCTCATCCCGTGTTGATACTTACATGGCTTCGACTGTTCAGGTATGGCTAATTAAATCTTCTTGTTATGGCAAGATGAATAGCATTCAGGGTTTCATAAATATTTTCTTGATTTCCCAATGTTCCAGTTTCTTATGTGTTGATCAAGACAAATTCTCATGGTTTGGCTGCACATAATTCTATAGCTTTCCATTTCTTGTTTTGCGATTCTTTCTAATTTTCTTTAAAGCTAACTTCATTTTCATCGGCACTTACCATTTCTTTTGTGGAAGAAAAAAAAAACCTTATTTTCATTGGAAGATGCCAACCTGTGTTGCTTGGTGGTGTTGTAATTGCAAGTTCAAAATTTCAAATGCCAGCCTTATGCTGGGGTTCTTTTCTTCTATTCCCTTGTGCCTTTGAGTGCTCCTGCAGAAATCTATTTAGTTTAACGTAAGCAATGAACAGTTGAGATCCTCTGAACAGAATGCTGGCTATAAAGTGCAAGGACATTTTGAAGCCTTGCAACAATTTCGGGTTCACTTTCTAAGTATGCAAGAATGCACACTTTTCTGGACATAGGGTCATAATGGAGACCGCCACTTCTGAGGCATTTGTCGGTTTTTGCCTGGTCTTTTCTTCTATAAGCTTTCATTTGATTATGCTAGCCAATGGTTATTGGCTTTCAGAACCTGGTTTTAAGATTTTTTCAAGATGATTCAACTTTCTTTTCCCCCTTTCTTTTCTACAATGGATGTATGTTCAATTTGCTTTGGTGACATGTCATACCTATATTTCATAGACTTTTTAGATGTCATAGTCACTATTGATTTCCTTCTTTCTTATGTTGCAGGCCTTTGATGCTCCTTGGCCAATCATTCAGGCAAATGCAATTTATCTGGCTTGCAGTATTTTAGCACTTTCAGACGATCGACATACTTTAGCAAATTACTACACACAGGTTGTTTACATTTATGTAACTTACGTGCTCCCTATTACAGAGAACATGATTAACTAGACTTTTTGACATGTAAAGGTCTTCGGGATGTTGGTGGGCAAAATGAACCGGTCAACTGATGCAGCTGTTAGGGCTACATGCTCCTCAGCACTGGGCCTGTTACTGAAATCTGCTAATTCATCCTCCTGGAGGGAAGCTCGACTTGATCGAGTGGATTCTATTAGGAAAATTCAGGGTTCTGAATCTTTTAGGAAGTAACAAAGCAAAGCATGCTGTGTATAGATGAGCATTGGTTTCTGTCTACATGTCTGGTAAATTCTGATTGCATCTACTGGAACCAGTGGATTACGCTACGTATACTTTATGAATTGGGGATGCGGAAAAGTTATCTGGCTACCTCAGATTCTTCTGTATCTTGATGGCAATTTGGTGCTATCCGTTGAGCTGGGCCGGTGATTCCTTGTGGAATGTTTCTTATTGTAATGATGAATTTTTCGGCTCTTGAAACTAATATTGTTTGTGTTGGTCATTTTTATTATATCTTGGGGTTCATGTATCATAATGTAACAATTTGGTTGTCATGTTAGCTAAAGAGGGAAAACCCCACTGGAAATAAAGTTCCAAGGTTACATGGGTTAAAATACTGCTCCATAGTAAAAGGGCAAAGAAGCTCCAATTGGAGCTTCAGTTAAATGCTTAAAAAGCACGTGATGAAGCTGCTTCCTTGCTGATGAAGACTGCTTACCTGTACTTGTGGAGTGTTGATCTGCCGAATTGTATTATAAGTTTACAAACTATAGGGGTGGTTTCTCTCTATGTAATTTACTTTTTTGAGGGGAGAGTTGGAAAGACAACTGAATTGCCACATGGCAGCTTGTTCCTTTCTGAAAATAGAAGGAAGTGAGTGCATCATCGTCATAGAAACATAAATTAGCTTTCATGTGAAAGATGTATGAAACAGATGTACTGATGTCACGTGTATATAGCTTTGAATCCCTGTTCACTTTCTTATATTTTTTTTCTTGGGTAATTACATCGAAGGCAGTTTACCTTTGGCACCAGCTCGGAAATGTCATTTTAATTTTAATTGATTCAAAGAGGACATTGATGTTTTCTAGATTACATAAATCATCACTTTCTGTTAGCTGGTTGAGGCATTAAAAAATCACTTGTATGACCATTGTGGGTTTTTGTCTTTTCTTTTCTTTCTTTTTTCTTCTTCTTCTTCTTCTTCTTCTTCTTTTTTCTCATATTAAATTCAATTTGTAGAGGTCTTATTTTTTTAGGGAAAAAAAAAAGGAAGTCTTATCTTCTGTTTGTCATTGATGTAAATATTTGATTATTTGAATAAAGTGGTTTGTTTTTCTTGCCAAAAAAAAAACTTTTAGGCATTTTTAATTTTTCATTTGTTACTTACCCTTTTGCGATTATAAGTTATCCTTTTTAATTATGTATACGTAGGGTTTGCAACATTACTTAACAAGAAGTACTGCAACCATCGGCATGTGACATCTCGTTTCTATAATTTGAAGGGTTATAATTTTTTCAAAATAGCATACCATTTCATGTAAATAAGGAAAGGATCATTAATAATCAAGGTAAACTTATTTTTAAAATATGATTCGGATAAAACTAATTTCAGAATTACCATATCAAAATCGCTTGTTGACAATGTGATTTGACTACAAAAAAAAAATCATATTTTAACTCTGTGATTTGGCTTGATTTTGTAGACATAAAACTCGTAGATTGAAACTACACTGATTGCTTCAAACAAAATGATGTGTTTTGGGATGGAAATCACATAGCCAAAATGCGATTTTGCCGTCCTCTTTATTACCTACAGTAACTCATTGCAGATGCCATTTTCTCTCACCACTTTCTACGAAAAGTTGTCCCATTGTTTTCTTTCTCTTTAAATCGTACTACAAAACACTTTGTCTTTTGTTTCAAAACTGAGTTCCAGCTTCAACTCACCATTTTGGTGTACATTAGGTAAATATTAACTAATACCTTTACTGTTTTGTTATAGATATGTTTACTTTTATGTAATGCTTTTTCATTCTATTATTGTTTCTCTCTCTAAACATAGAATGTATTATTATTGATTTTATGGCAGTTGAAACTTAAACTTAAAAGTGTAGACTTTGTAGCATATCGATTAGTAGAATAATTACTTGGTTTAGGTCAATTTCTTTTGTTTTTTCTTTTTTCCTAGGTTTTTACAATTTCCCCTAATTTTTACAAATTGCCTCAATAATTATTGCTTGTGATGTATGTTTGAATGTATAAATGTATGTGATTGGGTTTTGGAGAGAAGATTTAGACTACTAGAAGAAGAAGTGTGAAGCTTTGTTGTATTGTTTTGTACCTTTTGAACTTGGAAGACTTTGAAAATATGAGAAGGCATTGTTGTTGTTTTATAAGATCTTTGTATTTTGCATTGGTTAGATTTTCTTGTTATGAATGATTTCCAAGCTGATTGGTACCTTACACGTTGAAAAAAAAGAAGAAGAGAATGTATGGAGTGCTATGGTTATATGTTGTGAATTGTATTGTAGTTAGGCATCGAGTAAGTGGTGTGGCTATGTATGAGTAATTGGATTGTGCAATAGGAATTTTAGAAAGTGCATATCGGTGATATGGGGGTGTTATTAAGCTTAGATTAAAGACTTACAAGTTACAAGTTCATGTGATATCTAGTATAAAAACAAGGTAGAGTAGGTTCATGTCATATGAAGTTGGTTTTAGCTTATATGTTGTTTGATGTTGCTATCAGCTAGTTGTGGAAATGGAGGATTTTGTGAGATTTGCGATATTCGCTCATGAGAATATCATGCATGGTGAAGACACAGTATATTATGATAAGGGGCCTTTAAAAAAAATTAAAGTAAGGTCATATATGGGGTATACAGAATTATTGAATAAGATATGTGTAGTTATTTAACTTGATCCTGTCTTCCATCAAGTAGAGGTGTTTCGTAGGTATTATACAATTTTTAACTCAGGTTCTACTAGGCTACAATGTTCTTTGTTCCCTATCACCAATAATGATGATGTAGAGGGTTTTATTGAATTTGCTCAAGCAGTGGGTCGATTTTTCATTTAAGAGCTATTTGTTAATTTAAAAAGTGGTGTTGCCCTGACTCAAGGGGAAATTGTACTTAATGAGACTATCATGCCTCCCCTCCCCCCACCCCTAACAGGGTTAAGAATGCATGGATGCTACAACTACATGCGAACAAAATGAAGATTTTCATCAAACTTATACACAAGATATTGACATAGATTTACCTATTGGAGATGCTCTTGGGAGGGAGATTGAAGAGGTTCACCATGACATTTGTGCTGATTCAAAAAAAGAAGTAATAAATGAGGAGGATACAACTAGTGGTCCTTACATAAATATTGAGTTCGACACATCCAATGATCTTTTGCCTCCAATTTCTCTAGAAATTGCCTCCCTAAATACCGTAATGCACAACTCTCCCATAGCTGATCCTATAGCACCATCCTTTGAGCATCTTATTCTATTCATTAATAGAAGGGACAGTGGTGATGGCTATATAACATTTAAGGAAAATGTTATATCTTTGGATGATTTGAGCTTTGGTGATGAGTTGAAGAAAGGGATGAAATTTTCCAAAAAGTTTGATTTGATATACACGGTGAAGTCATATCACATCAAGCATTACCATAATTATCGTGTTGATAAGTAGGATAGGAGGGTGTGGTATGTTGTGTGCATAGAGAGGGGTAAAGGGTGTAAATGGCAACTCCATGCATGCTAAAAACGAATGGATAGAAATTTGATTATTACCATTATTGAAGGCCCACACACATGTATTAATCCCATCCTAATTAAGACCATTTACAATTGGACTCAAGCTTTATGGCACGATGTTTCTTGGGTCAAGTTATGAATGAACCCAATATAAAGGTTTCTATGCTTAGAGAAAATATCAGCAAGACGTTTGCGTATTTAGTAACAAGGAAATGGGTATGGGATGGTAAGAGGAGGGCGATCAAAGTTGTCTATGGCAATTAAGATAAGTCATACATGGAATTGCCTAAAATGTTAAATGCCATTCAGATGAGTAACCTAAGTTTGCATGTCAATTGAAGTGGTTGGCCAATTGTGAAAGAAGGTGAAGTAAGAACTTTTTTATATGGGAAATATGACTCTAAACTGTTAATTGTATGTAACATGGATGGTGCTAACTATATAGTCCCATTAGCATTTTCATTGGTGGATAAAGAATCATTTGCTTTTTGGTCATGGTTTTTAGTGCTATTGAAGGAACACATTGTTGACTATTATCGTGATGGGGAAATGATATGTCTTATCTTAGACTGACATGTAAGAATAGTTAAAGTAGTTAGGCGTCATGATGTTGGATGGTAATCTTCCTTTGTGTAGTGGCAATTTTGTATTTGCTATGTGGCTAGTAATTTCAATATAAAGTACAAAAGTATCCCATTGAAAAAGCTTATCACTATAGCTGATTTGAAGTTGTAGGAAAAGAAGTATAAATTTTACATGGCACTCAACTACTTTACAAGCATCCCTAGAAAAGATGGACTTGAACATGTGACAGAAGGTTTAGATATGGGTTTATGACCACTAAGCTCAATGAGAGCTATAATGCCGTATTAAAGGGTGTATGGTATTTACCTGTTTCAACCTTAGTTATGGAAATTTTTTTATAATTGTGTGAGGTATTGAGGACAATGGTGTGATAAAGTTGCTAAAGGGTTTGGTAAAGGGGAGGTGTTAATATCGTAGGCCGCTAAAAAAATATTCAAAAATAAGGGTAAGCTGCTAATTGCCATAGGGTAATCAACTTTGATAAAATGAATAAAGTATTTGAAGTTATCACAAGTACAAGAAGGATAGAATATGGCATTACAAGTAGCAACAATTACATTGTGAACCTAATGAGAGATGATGCACTTGTAACAAATGGTAGACTTATAGGATTCTTTGTTCATATGTTTTTGCTACTATGGCATATGTTTATATGGACAGTATGCAGTGTGTGGCCAAGTGGTATTACTGGATACATCAAACCTTTATCTATCGTGCTAGCTTCCATCCTCTTGGAGACAATATTAGGTGGCTAGATATGTAGATCCCTTTCATTCATCTAGATGTTAGTCTTATTTAAGGTAAGGGCAGACCTTGATCCAAGCGATATCACAATGAAATGGTCTTTAAGGAGCCACTATCTAAGAATGCGTGTGGTTTTTTTTAGAAAGAGGGGCACAATAGAAAAAGCTACTTTGAACAAAAGATGAGATAAGGTTTATGTTCATCAATTATCTGAATATTTGCTAACAATTTATGTGTAACCTACATTTAGCAATAAAGAAAAAAAAAGAAATAATTGTTTCATAACTTTGAACATGACTTAACTCTTTATTGTCTCTTATGTAGATGGATCGAGGCTCATTGGATAGATCCCTTGTCATATTACAAGATACTCATCCGTTAAAAGCTATTTGGGTAGGATATGAATATGACCAATTTCTAGTTTCATTACATTGTAGGCTCGTGAATCACATTATCATTTCAATCTTTTTTCATTTTTAGGAGGACACTTGGTTGGTATGTTGTTAGCAAGAGGCCTCTCTTAAGACCCTAGAAGAGATATTACACTTTGACTAGTGCTTCATGCTTTATCTAGAGTAGGTTGGCTTCTATGGGGTATCCTAACTTGCATTCATATAGTTGGATTGGTATCTTATTATAGCTATTTTTGAGAGGTGGAGACTGGAAATGCACACATTTCATATGCCACATGAAGAGTTCACAATGACTTTACAGAATGTAGCTGTGCAGTTTGATTTGTCCATTGATGGGCATGTAGTCATCGATATCACTATCCTAGTGTAGGTGCTTACTTGGTGTTAGGCCTAGCCTTTGCAATATCTTTGGAAGACAGCTTAAGATGTCTTGATTGAAGAATTCTTTTAGGGGGTTACCGGTTGATGCATATGACATATCCATCATGCATTACACACGTGCTTACATTCTATAGTTGATGGGTGGAATCGTCTTTGTAGATAAATCTTCCATTTTAGTTCACTTGCTATTTCTCCCACTTTTAGAGGATTTTGAGATAGCAAGGTAATACAGTTAAGGGGTGGTATGCTAAGCTTAATACCATAGTGTTGCATGACAGTATATTAGTTGTACCGTAGTGATACTTGGTGTCTTAGTAAGTCACTTCAACCATAGCATTATAACTTTATGTGTATTGTATTGTTAACGTACTTTGTTTGACTTTCTATCTAGTCAAATGCCTTTACTTGCATCGAGGTGATGGATTCCTTAGATGAAACACGGACCATAATAGTTGCTTAGAGGCACCTCCTTTGAGGCCATGAAGGTGTTACATTATTTCCTTTGAATCATTAAGACCATCATCAGGAGATACCTTCACCTTGTGCCACTCGAAGGATAGGATGGGCTCGTGCTACGGATCATTGTCAATAGGCAGTGTTAGATCAATCTCCTAGTCCTCATGCAAATTCTCTAGCCTCTTATTACTCACCAATGACTTATTCTATCCCATCTTATAGTACTCTAGCATCCATTTTCGATTTGATGGAGTTTTACACACTTGATGTTGATCTGTTGTATATTTCTATGATTTCTCTACTCGCTCCTCGAAAGGAAAGACATTTAGGTCCACTAGATATGGGAGAGGGATTGACACAGATAGATCCTCGATACCTTTCATGAAATGAGCCACCATACCATGCTTACACCCATTCTAACCTAGTAGGATCTTGCAAGTCTTTCTAGATTGGATAGAGTTTGGTACGATATAGATGCAGACACTATGAGAGATGGCGTCGAAGGAAGAATTAGACATACATTTATATAATTGGTTTATCCATAATTATATATACTACTTTTTCCTTTTTCCTCTTTTTTTCTTTTTTCTTTTTGGATTTATGTGTATTTCTAACTTTGTTTGCTTTAGATATGTAAGTATAATTGTTCAATTTGAACGAATCTAAGAAATCATTTTATTTCACTAATTTATCTATGTTATGAACTTGATAATTATCACATGTTTATCCTTTTAACAAGTTGGTGATGTTATAGAGTTTGATATTTGTCATGGTGTAGAAAATTGTTAAGAGCTTTTTTGATGACTACATGTTGTCATGGGTTTGGGATATTTTCAAAGTTACATCACTTATTTTTGCAGTAACTTATCATAATATGTTGTGATAGAGGCCATTTAAGAAGTTTGTTAAAGGATGGAACTCACATGTTGGATATGCAAGTATAGAACTTGAAGGTTAGAGATGCGAGTATGGAATAAGTGAATAACTAGGTGAGATCAAATCTTAAGCTCAACATATAGTTTTAAAATAGTAATCTTAAAATTAGTTTTGCTAGAGTTATATTTTAAAAATAAGTTTGCCTTGAACGGATAAATTGACTCAATACTCATTAATAAGTAATAGCATTCATACCATATTTGTAATAGTTTATAAATATATATTATTAAAATATCAATTATTATAATCTTTTAAATAAATTTATTATTTTCTCTAATATCTAATACATTTAAAAATAAAGTCACGGAATTTAAACTAGTTCATAATCTAAATTACACATATATCAATCCAGATACCCGCACATTGTACCGGGTGTAACTGTAAGCTTCTTACGCAATAATGTGAATTATTGTGGATATAGCTTTGAAAATTCCGAGAGCCTTCTGTCTTCTTTTTCTAGAATTAAAATCTATAATATAACATATACTTGGTTCAAGGTTGTCCGCCAATTTTGAGAGCCTTCTGTCTTTTCTTTTTTCTAGAATTAAATTATATAATGTGACTTTCACCTAATTCATGGTTGTCCGCCAATTTTGAGAGCCTTCTGTCTTTTCTTTTTCTAGAATTAAAATATATAATATAACTAAGGTTGCCCGCCAATTTTCAAGGCGCCTTAATGGACTATAAATAACGTCAAGGAAATCTCTCTTTTGTACAATAATGGCGGACCGATGGCCTTAATGGACTAAACCAATGGCTTTAGATATTTTAAGAAACTCTTTTATTTAAGGATTTTTTAAATTTATTATCAAGGTCCTTAAAAAAAAGTTTTTTAATATTTATTAATATTATTTATAAGACCTAAATATAAAAAGTATATATAAATTAACATAAAAATAAAAATAAATAAATAAATAAAATAATTTTTTGGAGTTTTTATCAGAGCCCTTAAAAAGTTAGAGGAACTTTTTTCATAAGAATCCAAAAGAATGAGTTGTTGGTCTTTGACTTGATATCAAGAACTAGCTGGGATAACCTAAGGAAATCTCACTTTTGAACGGCGTTGACGGACCGATCAGTCTACCCGTCCTTTATCTAGTCCTCCGGACTTGTCCCCTGGTTCTCTGTCAACGCAATTGCTTTGTTTCAGATTGAAGACTTGGATACTTGAGTTGGCATTATAAGAATCCGTCCGAATTGCTCTTCAGGTTGTTCATATATGCATATTTACAACCGACATTTGCCATATTGTTTACAAGTTTTGGTGGTATTAAGTTTGTTTTAATATATTAAGGGATAATGTTATATTTGATATCTAAAATTTAAATTATTTTTACTCACTTCCCATTCTGTTTATATCCTTTTATCTTTTATTTTATAACAGAAAATGAAAAAAAAAACCCATCTTTATTGTATTTCTTGTTTCGTCATTTACTATTCATACACACACACAAACAAAGAAAAACAGAAATGTGTATTTGTTCGCTAGATTCAATTGGAAAATTTTGGTTATAGGTGAATTGTTGCTTGAAAAAGAAAATACATGTGGTTGTTGTGATTGTTTATTCATGGTTGGACTATAATCTTGATCCGCTGCTGTTGAGTTTACTTTTAGAGAGTGATTTTTAATAGGTGTGGGCAAAAAAACCGACTAAACCAAGCCAATTCGCAAACCAAATCAAATTAAATTTAAAATATGATTTTTTTTTTCAATTTGGTTTGAAAATTTTCTAACTTGAACCAAATTGAAAATTTATGGTTAATTTGGAGGGGTGGTCTGAACTAAATTGTAAAACTGAACTAAACTGTTTTGAAAAAAATACAATGATATTTTACTTATAATAAAAAAAAATCTTTTATTGTAACATAACATTTAAAAGATTTTTAATTTATTTTTATTGAAAAGTATATTTATTTAAATTTTATGACTATAATTTAATATATATATATATATATATATAAGTTAACTTTAAAATTTTATTATATGCTAGTTTGATAAATAAATTAGTTATATTAAACATTTTAAATTTTTTATTTGCCTAAATATTGATTTTTAAAATTTTTTTATATAATATCAATATATGTTATTATTAAATAATTTAATACTACCAATATGATATTACATGTTAAACAAATGTATTTTCTTAGAAGACAAAATATGGTTTAATCTGTAAACCAAACCAAACCAAACTAAACTGAAATTTTATGGTTTGGAAAAAAAAATATGAAAGAAGCGATGAAAATCAAACCACATTTTTATGGTTTGGTCTGGTTTTGAGGAAAAACCGAACCTATCTGATCTGTGTTAGAATTTCCTTTCGGTTAAGATCTTTACTGATTTCTAGGGAAATTTGTTTTCGAATATGCTCCATTCTTATGTATATTTTCAACCCATATCTTTTTAGCAAGATATGTACTTATCACATCAAATAAAGATTTTATGATGGTTAGAGCTTAACAGAATGTGATATTTTTTTCTTTTGGGTTCACTAAGCTTACTCCTTATTCAAAAAAAATTACACCATCAAGTTAAGAGTGAGTAAGGGTTTAAAAAAACTAAACAAAAACCAAAGATGCAATAGTCAAGAAATTGGAACGTTCTAAGCTTGATTGCAATGGCTAGAGGAATGTTTTCTTGATCCAATTTGCTTCTGTTGTTTGATCTAAAAGGTGTTTATTTAGTTTCCCAAACATATTTAGATCAATTAAGATTGTTTAACATTTGGTATCAAGGCTCTTTGAATGCCTCTGTCTTGCATCTAGTTTCGAATTTTGGAAATTGGGTAGTAAGATTTTGATTTTTTTTTTTCTAAATAAGGTTAGAAATTGATAGAAAATCGAATTTCCATGCATTTTGAACTTTAAAACACTAAATTTAGAGTAAGAATCAGAAGAAAAAGAAAGAAAAAATCATGGGTCAAAACCGGATCGTAGTGACTCAACTGAAGGTAGAAGATGACTTATCAATAAGTCGACTTGAAAATAAGTTGACTTGAATAGAAAAAAAAAGGGACATGCAACATGCACTTGCTTAGATTTAACCCATGACCTTCAATTGTTAGTTTACTCGCTTGACCAACTGCACTGGATTGTTTTTCTTTAGATGCATTGTGCGACATCATTTTTATTTGGTACTATTTTGAGCAAGGAATATTATGGGATTCGAATGTGCGACTTGGAGCACATCATGGGCATGTTTAACCCACTGCGTTGTTCTGCTTTTGGAATTTATTATGCATGGAATATTATATTGAATACCAATTGCACTAGGAGTATTCTCATCAGAAATTTATTTGAGCATGGTCACACATACAAGTGTGTTGACCAATTGCACTAGGAGTATTTTCTCTTGGAATTTATTTGAGCATAAAATATTATATTGAATAATTGTATGCATGTATATTTATTTATTTTAAAATATGTATTATAAATTTACAATTATTGTACATGCAAAATTATGTTAAATAATATTTGTGCATAGTTATTCAATTTATTTTGCATTATTTAGGATATTATGCAACTCTTTAGCTCTTTATTAAGAATTAACGTTAGGTGATCAACATAATTTTAATTGATTGGGAGTAGCCACAACATATTCAATTAATTAGGATTATGCATTTAGTTTTAGATCACATTAAAACATTAATTGTAATTAATCATACATGATATAATAAAATCTACCCACAAGAATTTTATTGTATTTGTATGATTAATTAGGATAAAATATCATATTAAATCTCTTAATCTATCTACAGAAATTAAGAAAAGGAACACAATTTGATAGTTTTATCATAAGGCTATAGATGAATTTAATTGAGTAAGACTTTAGCCCATATGTAAGTTTTATGTCATTAGATTCATGGATTAAAGCATGATTTACATTGGTATAACATGAATTTTCTTTTCTTTATTGGTCTCAAATTATGAATAATAAGCATGTATGTTTGAACTTCACTGTTATTCAAACTGCAAACATTTCTGATATTAAATGTGACATTCCTGAATTGAGGGGTGACAACTATAAGGTGTGGAAAGAGAGAGTTCTCCTTCATTTAAGGTAGATAGATTATGCTATTAGGAAAGATAAACCATCGAGTATTACTGAAACCAACACTCCACACGATGTTAGTCTTTATGAAAAATGGGAGAGATCTAATTGCCTCTTCATGATGTTCATAAATAGCAAAATATCTATTGGTATTTGTGGTTTTGTCAAATAGCATAGTAAGGTCAAGGATCTTTTGAAAGCTATTGATGAGAAATTCGCTACATCTAATAAGGCCCTTGCTAGCACCTTGATTATTCAGTTCTTATCCATGAAGTTCACTAGGACAAGGGGAGTGTGTGATCATATCATGCACATGAGGGACATAGCGGCTTAGCTAAAAGCCTTGGACGTTACCATGTCAAAATCTTTCTTGGTGCACTACATTCTGTGCACTTTACCCCAACAATATGATCCTTTCAAGATCTCTTATAACACACATAAGGAAAAGTGGTTGATCAATGAACTGTTGACCATGCGTGTGCAAGAAGAGGAAAGGTTAATAATAGAAGAGGGTGAAAGGGTGAACTTAATTGTTCCTGGAAAGAAATGGAAGGATGATGCCAAGAATAAGGGAAAAGGCAAGATTCCTCCTCAACCATTCATAAGAAAGGGCACATAAAGAAAGATTGCTCTAAGTTTAAGAATTGGCTTGACAAGAAATATACTCCATTTTTGTTTGTTTGTTATGAATCTAATATGGTTAATATTAATCATAACAAGTGGTGGATTGATTCTAGTTCTACAATCCATGTTGCTAATATCTTATAGGGTATGCAAAACCTAAGGAAACCAATGGGAAGTGAACAATACATCTATTTAGAAAGCAAGATGAGTTCAAATGTGGAAGCCATTGGGCTTTGCAGTTTAGTTTTAAGTAGCGGTTTTATTTTGCATTTGGAAAGGACCTTTTAAGTTCCAAGTTTCTTTAAGAATTTGATTTTTGTTTCAAGACTCATACCTTTGGGTTTTTTCCTTTAATTTTTCATATTTTAGTTTTAGTTTATCTAACAAATTTGAAGTTATTGGCTTTTGTAAGTTGTCTGATGGTCTTTACTTTATTCAATTACAAAATAATGTTTCTATGCATGTTATTGCTGGGTTAAAACAATGTGTTATGAATGAGGAATCCTCTATGTTGTAGCACCAGAGATTGAGACACATCTCCATTGAGAGAATTAAAAGATTAGTAAATGAAGGAGTACTTAGTACTTTGAATTTGACAGATTTTGAGACTTATGTGGATTGCATTAAGGGTAAGCAAACTAATAAGTCTAAAAAGGGTGTAAAGAGGAGTATAAACCTATTGGAAATCTTACATACAGATATTTGCTATCCAAACATGGATGCAAATGGTCTAAGATACTATGTTACTTTCATAGACAATTATTCATGATATATGTATCTCTACTTACTTAAGTCAAACGATAAAGCCTTGGATGCCTTTAAAGTTTTTAAGGCTGAAGTAGAGAATCAATGTAGAAAGAAAATTAAGATTATGAGATCAAATAAAGGTGGAGAGTACTATGGTAGATATATAGAGAGTGGACAAACACCTGGTCCACTTGTGAAGTTTCTTCAAGAACATGGGATTGTTGCTCTATACACTATACTTGGTTCACCAGTTCAAAATGGTGTAGCAAAAAGAAGAAATTAAACCTTAATGGACTTAGTAAGAAGTATGAGGGGTAACACAAAACTTCCTTAGTTCTTGTAAATTGAAGTGCTAAAGATGGCTGTGTATATGTTAAACCGAGTTCCAACTAAGGTTATCCCAAGGACACCTTTTGAGTTATTCAAAAGTTGAAAATTGAGTTTGAGGCATATACGCATTTAGGGATGCCTATTTGAAGTGAGAATTTACAACCTACAAGAGAAGAAGCTAGACCCAAGGACCATTAGTGGGCATTTCATTGGATATGCTGAAAGGTCTAAAGGGTATAGATTCTATTGTTTATCTCATAGTACTAGGATTGTAGAATCAAGAAATGCAAACTTTCTTGAGAATGACTTGATTAGTGGGAGTGGTTAATTTCAAGACATAGTTTTTGAAAAGGACTGTTATGAATGTCAACCCTCTGATTCAAGTAATAGATTGATTGTCATTCACACCCCTCAAGTTAAAATGGGTGTCAGACAACCAACTACTAAAGTTCCACAAGCTGTTGATATCGATCTAATAGATTAAGTTGAAAATAAGGAACAATAAGAAATTGTTGAGCAACCAATTCAATAACAGGTTTAGCAACAAGTTCCTCGAGAGGATGGTGGTATAACATTGAGAAGATCTATTAAAATTAGAAGATTAGCAATTTATAGTGATTATGAAATGTATCTACAAGAGTTGGACTATAACATTTGAGCTAAAAATGATCCTGAAACGTTTTCACAAGCCATGAGTTCTAAAGATTCGAACTTATGGTACAATGCCATGGAGGATGAGATGGATTCTATGGCATTTAACCGAATCTAGGATCTCGTTGAGTTGCCTAATGGTGTAAAATCCATTGGATGCAAATGGGTCTTTAAGACTAAGAAAGAATCACTAGGCAACATTGAGAAACATAAGGCAATATTCGTTGCCAAAGGATTCATTCGAAGGGAAGGAATTGACTACACAGAGACATTTTCTCTTGTATCTAAGAAATATTCTCTTCGTGTGATTATGGCATTGGTAGCTCATTTTGATTTTGAATTACATCAAATGGATGAGAAAATGGTGATCTAGAGGAAGAGGTTTACATAAAATAACCTTAAGGATTCTCCTCTAATGATGGTAAGCATTTATTTTGCAAGCTTAATAAATCTATATATGGATTGAAACAAGCCTCTCAGCAATGTTATTTAAAATCTCATGAGGTCATCACTTCATTTGGCTTTGAAGAGAAAGTCATGGATCAATGTATATATCGAAAGGTCAATGACAGTAAGACTTGTTTTCTTGTGTTATACGTAGATGATATTTTGCTTGTGACTAATGATAAGGGTTTGTTATATGAGGTGAAATGATTTCTCTTAAAGAACTTTAATATAAAAGATATGAGTGAGGCATCTTATGTCATTGGCATCAAGAACCATAGAGAAAGATCTCGAGGCATTTTGGGTTTATCTTAAGAGACCCATATCAATAAGGTTTTAGAGAGATTTCACATGAAGAATTGTTAGATTTAATTTGAGTTAGTGCCCGAAAAATGATTTCAAATGGGAACAAATGAAGAACATTCCATATGCTTTAGCCATTGGAAGCCTTATTTATGCTCAAGTCTGTACTAGACCTAACATCGTTTATGCTGTTGGAATGTTAGGTAGATATAAGAGTAACCCAAGTATTGATCACTGGAAAGCTACAAAGAAGGTTATGAGATATCTTCATGGGACAAAAGACTACATGCTCATGTACAGATGGACAAATAATTTATTGCATATTCTGATTTAGACTACGTCAGTTACATTGATTCACGTAAATCAACATTTGGTTATGTTTTCATGCTAGCTAGTGGAGTTGTATCTTGGAGAAGTGCAAAGTAGACCTTGATTGCCACTTCTACTATGAAGGCTAAGTTTGTTTCTTGTTTTGAGGCTACCTCGCATGGTGTATAGTTGAAGGGTTTCATTTCTGGGCTTAGAGTTGTGGATTCTATTTTTAGGCCATTAAGATTGTACTATTATAACTCAATTGTGGTATTTATGGCTAAAAACAACAAGAGTGGGAGTTGAAGTAAGCACATCGACTTAAAACATTTAGCCATAAGAGAATGTGTTAAGGAAAAGAAAGTGGTCATTGAGCACATTAGCATTGAGTTGATGATTGCTGATCCTTTGACTAAAGGCATGTCACTAAAGAATTTGAAAGATCATCTAGTGTGAATGGGACTTTGTTCCATGATGTGATTTTCATCGTACATACATTTATTGTTTCAATGGAACTCTTATTTAGTTTGATCTTTTCTCATATGGTTTTGTGCACATATTTATTTGTTTTGTGAAAATATCATTTAGTTTGAATTTAGAATAAACATATGGTTTATTTATTAAGTTTAAGGATTGGTATTGAGAAACTTGATATATTGTAATAAATGGAAGATAATACTTGCTATGAGATGATTTATCACCATGATTCATATATTTTGTTTCTTGTTATGTTTGATGTTGGGTTAAATGGACCAAGTGGAAGAATGTTAGAATTTCCTTTCAGTTAAGATCCTTACTGATTTTTAGGGAAATTCGTTTTTAGATATGGTCCATTCTTATGTATATCTTCAACCCATATCTTTTTAACGAGATATGTCCTTATCACATCAAATGAAGATTCTATGATGATTAAAGCTTAATAAGATGTGATATTTTTTTCTTTTGGGTTTACTAAGCCTACTCCTCATTCAGAAAAATTACACCATCGAGTTAAGAGTGAGTAAGAGTTTAGAAAAATCAAACAAAAACCAAAGACACCATAGTCAAGAAATTGCGACATTCCGAGTTTGATTGCAATGGTTGGAGGTATGTTTTCTTAATCCAAGTTGCTTCCATTGTTTGATCTAAAAGATGTTTATTTAGTTTCCCAAACATATTTAGATCGATTAAGATTATTTAACAATCCGTACCCATTCTTAATTTTTAGGTGCATATCAAGACTAAAAGTCATGTTTGTTTTAGAATATTTTGAAGTGAAATCGGGGTTTGCAACTATTTACCATCTTTGTCCACATGAATTAGTTCGTTACCATGTGCTAATCCAAGTAACAAACAAGTGCATGCTGCTTTCTTTATGAATATGTGCATGTGATTCATGTAGAAAATTATCATATTAATTTGGGAACACCATGTAAATCATGCTGCAATGTCATGCACAAACTCTTGAAAACATATATTTGTTTACGAAAAAAGAAATTAAAATCACTTTAATGCCCATAACTTAAGTGGCGGTACAACGACATGTAAATTTACTAAAAGATTTGATGCAAGGTTGGTAGTTGAAAGGGGAGTCGAGAAAGAGAGAAAATTCAGAAATTGAACAAGCAAAGTTATTAACAGTGCTGAGATTCCTAGAGTTCCAGAAAATTCCATCATTAAGGTTGTTAATGCCGATTTCGAACCGGAAGACAAGCTCGAAGTTGTCATAGAAGCCATCTGTCTATTGTGTTGACTGAGGAAACCAATCATTTAATCTAGTGATCAAAACATATTATGTTACTTCTATGTATAGTTTGCAGGGGATTTAATTTCTTTCGAGTCCCTTGAGGCGAGTAATGATGAGTCGCTATCATTGCTTATGAATAGGATTCAATATGTTATGCTAATACAGTGCCATAAGAAGCATTCGATTCTGTTGAGATTTGTTGATAGGGAACATGATGAATGGATGGAACTCAAATTATTTTTATAGCCACTTGTCATGTTGCGTTTGGAGGTGTGAGCACGGGTTTACTTGTTGTAGGATGGTTTTTGATCCATGTAGTCTAAGCAAGATCCGAGGAAGGATCTTGTCGACGAAAGGGGCCTTGACGTGGGCATAGATTTAAGACTTGGTACAGTAGGAATCACCAGGCCAACAACCTTCGGAGTAGAGGCCAGTCAACCTACCCTAGGTTGAACGAGGTACCACCATGGGGCAATTGACTGGTCCAGCTTCGTGGGGGCGATTTCCATCTGACATTCTTCTATATTTAATTGCTTGTTCTATCATTTTACTAGTTTAATGTCTAATATGTTTCAGATTGAAGACTTAGAGACTTGAGTCTGCATTATATGTATCCATCAACATTACTCTCCAAATAAGTTGTTCATATAAGCATACTTACAACTCACGTTCGCAATACCCTTCACTTTTTTTTTTTTTTTTGAGTTGCGGTGCTAATTCTTTTTATGTTAAGTTTGTATCAATATATGAAGTAATAGTATTATATTTGATATCTAAAGTTTAAATCATTTTTATAATTAATAGGTATATTCTTACTATATCTACTTTAGTGACATTTTTCATTGAGGATGTAATACATAAGAAAATATAGCTTACATGTATGAATATGGGACTGTATTCTAATGTATTACATCTTCAATGGAGTATTGTTAACATACGTGCACTAAGGATGCACCTATCTATTTGTCTTAAGCACATAAACATTTTGAATCCCAATTTCAATAGCTAAACATTTGAATCCCAATTCCAATATCTAATTGAACTTTATGATTTTGCCATTACTATTTGGCACAACTTGGTTAACTTTTGTTAGATTGCATGACATTTTTGATGAACTATGAAGTGATATTTGTCATTCTACACTGAAAAAATCTTAATGAACTAACTTAGAATGAAGGGGAAAAATGATAGAGTAATTGAAATGCATAGGACAAAAGAGAGAAAATGAAGTAAGAAAAAAATAAAAATTTCTTACCTTGATGGAGTGGAGGAGAATGGTGCTAGAGTTGACTACACATGGTTGGGAACTTCGAGTGATGAAGAATGGTATCTAAGATGACAATGGTTTAGGTTGGTAAATTAAAGGAAAGAGATAGAAGAACAAGGAGAAACAGAAAGAGAAAGTTCTATTGAAGGAAAGAAGAAATCAAACAACATTATAAGGAAAACGATATAGAAAGTGCTTGTATTTTCATATTTGAGAAATTTAATATCTAAAGTTTTATTTTTTTGTTAATTTAGTACATAACAGAGTTATTAAATTGTACATTGCTTAAAAGTATAGGCACTATATTATATATAAAAAAAAACTTTAGGTACTAAATTATCCAAATTCAAAAATACAAACACTTTTTATATCTTTATCCCAGCATTTAGACATGCATCAAGTTTCGATTAAAATAATCTCAGTTCTAATTACCTTAGTGATTGGTTATAGGTAAAACAAACTAATTGTTGGCTCAAATTTAATGATATGAAATGAATGGTGAATATTAAAAATTGTAGTGAAAGCTTTTGAAATTTAGTTGTTAAGTCTTTTAGTATGATTTTGACGATTTCAAAACATATGTTAAGTGTTTATTGATAAGTTTACCTAGTATGGAGAAAGTATCTAAAAGAAGTATCGGGAGAAAGAGTTACAATAGAGAAAAGTATTACAAGTGATTAGAAGCTAGTTCAAATCGTAATAGATTCATAAATATTTAGAAGTGAGTATCTTAGTCTCAAAGATAGAATCCAAAATTGCGATCAAAACGTAGATCATAACATTTTATTAGAATAGGAGGATATTAGAACTTGGATTAGAATAAAAAAAACAATGAGTAAATTTAGAAGCAATGTATTTAAAGGGAGAATTGAAATACATTATCTGTAGTTAGAATTTATATCATTTCCTAATGCAATTATGAATTGACTGTTTAGATTTAACTATCAGAAAGTATAAATTGAACAAATTAATTTCAAGACCTACCTCTACTGGTCAAATATATTTAAGTAATATGTTTGACATGTTCCACATAAGTTAGATTAATTTCATGGGATATCATTTCATATAGATTGGTCAAAGATTATCATAAAAGCTCAAGGATCGACAATAAAGAAAAGCAAATCATTATTACTAGGATATAAAGAGTAAGATTACAAGTTATTTATAGGATTTTTCTTAAAGAATTAATACACATAATATTTATCATAATCAAATATTTCCCAATATTCATTATCAATGATCAATCAAGAGTAAGGATATTTGTTCTCTTCAAAGCTGTTAAGGATAGACATAGTGATTAGGCTAGTTAATGGGGCAATGTTCAAAAGTATTGAATCAAGAATTCTACATCAATATCACAAGTTAACCATTGGACAAACAAACATAAATATCTTAGCATTTCATTGAAGATGGGATGTACAAAGAAGCAATTTTCAAAGTTTGCTTGAGCTACACAAGTTTTATAGTTATATTATTTTCTTAAAAAGAGTTAAATTTGTAGATGATCTTTTATTTTATTTTCCCCATTTGACTATTGTATTTGTGTAAGAGAGTGTTGTTATTGTTGTTGAGAAGTTACACTTTTTCACTATAGTTTATAGTTAGCTTGTAGTAGAGTTAGATAGGCTGAGTAGTGACTATCTGTGCCAAGTGTTAGTAGATTTATTTATTTTGCTGTAACTCTAATTACTTTTCAACCCCCTCAGTAATCAAAAGGGAATTATTTTTAAAAATTTTTTTAATTTTAAAGTAATCAATTCACTTCTCGTAAGGCTAGACAAAAAAACTGACTAAACCGTAAACCAGACTAGATCGAAGCAAATCGTAAATTAGGTTTGAACCATCTTGTTAGATTTGAAAAAAAATTACAAACCAAATTGAACTTTTTTTTTTTTTAGGTTCAAAAAAATTATGAGTTGAATCATAAGAAGAAAAGAAAAGAAAATAACAGTGAAAATCTAGAAATATATAATTAAAAAAAAGTTTTTATATTACTTATTCATTTCCCCCATCTTATTTAGTTTTCATCAAGTAATTTACTACTTTTTTATTTTGTTTTTTTTGCATATTAATTAATATAAAACTATAATTATTTTGAAAGAGACAATAAAATCTTTTTAAATATATCAAATGAGTATTAAAAATAGTGAATGATATCAGAGAAATGACAATAAATTAATTTTTTATATTAAATATAATTTCTTATGACTTATTGACTTGTATATGAAAAAAAAAACTAATAATATGTATAAAAACAGTTCAAACTGTGAGTCCAACTTGACTAAATCTTTTTTTTTTTTAGGTTTCAAAAATTATAAACCAAACCATATAATTAAGTTTGATCTAAAAAAAAAAACTTAAATGATAATATATAATTCATTTTAATTCGAGGAATGAACAGTATTGAACCCACATACACCTCTATTCCTCTTAATTGCTCAATGGAACCAACATTAAAAATTGCTTTTGCTACAATAAATTTATACTCAAATTCCACTCCACATTGTATCTTACTAGAGATTTGCATGTACTTTGTGGATGCAAATAACGAGGATGCACCTCATAGTCATTTTGTGGTTTAAAAATTCTCGACTTTAAATATTTCTCTTCATAATCATTTTCCAAAATTCCCAGCAGATAAGTCGCACAGTAAATGATCATTTGGCGATGGTGATTCAAAAAGCATAAGAAATACAAAAACTAAAATATTTGCAGTAATCAAGATGTACGAAGCTTCACGAGAGAGACAGGAAGGAAGCCTTTGTTGGTGATAGATCAAGATGAGCTGCTTCTAATATTACTCCTATGGTTGTAAATAATAATTTAAGTGTTTATTCAGAACGACAGTATGGCAGGCCGCTTGTCTATCCATGTAGGTCCTTCGTTAGAAAAAGACCAATCATAGCCGTCAGAATCGGCATTTACATGCTAGAAAGCCTTAACAGTCATCCTCGTGATCTGACTACGATTTTTCGAACCAATCCTTGCTTTCCAGTTCATCAAATAGACTGCCCCTTCCTCTATCATAGCCCCTATAGTTTGTTCATTCCTGTTTCTCTATAAATACCACCCTAAAGTCATTCCTTCAGTCATGTTTCTCTCGTATGCCTTCATTCTTTACTGAAGGTTTGTATAATATCCTGTAAATGGTCTCTTGATCTTCTATCAACTCTTCAAAAATATAAGCCAAAAACACAAAACGTGGGTTTTCGAGAAACAGTTGTCTTTTCCTTTAACATTTGCATGATTTTATACACGTGATACTGAGCAGCAAACGTTTATTAACTGCAGGCACGGCCGCGCTGGGAACTCAATACCCACACGAATCATAAAATGTCTGCAGAAATGAGAGAGACACACGGGATCGAATCGGAGAATGAGGCAGCGATTTTAGAGAGTGAGTACCAGAAAGGGGTCAAGAATTTGTATGAAAAAGGGGTAACAAGAGTGCCTAACAAGTACCTGTTGCCCGTTCATGAGCAGCCCAACAATGATATTACGCTTGCTTCCAACAAGGACCGCAGTATTATTGCTTTGCCTGTCATTGATTTTGCTGAATTACAGGGTCCAAGTCCAAAGAGGTCGAATGTTCTTAAATCCTTGGCAAGAGCTTGTGAAGAATATGGGTTTTTCCAGGTTGGTACGCGAGTGAACTATGCATGTACGAGGAACATTGTCGTATTCAGCGAGTGTTATTTTCACTCTTCGATTGCATTGCAGCTCTCCCAAACACTCTTTTGTCCGGATCGATTCACTTATCATACGTGAAATTTTCTTTGTTTGACTATATTGACTTTGGAAGTGCATCATTGTTTGTAAAGTTAGCTTATATTTCCCCAAAAAGTTATCCTAATTTTTCGCTTTATTCTTCTTCTGAGGATCGATTCAATCTCGAAAGAAAAAGATGTCTCGGTTCCTTCCGTGAACAAGTTTATTAGTAGTAATTACATTATTAGTCCTATCGTATTGATCGAAAGAAAAACCTCTCATTATTAATTGCATTTTTGAGAAGGTGTCAAACTAAATGACGTAACGGTATGTGATGCAGCTGGTGAATCATCCCGTTCCCACCAATGTTATACTTAGCATGGTAGATGTATGCAAAAGATTCTTCGAGTTACCTTATGTGGAAAGGTCCAAGTACATGTCACCAGATATGCTTTCACCAGTGCGGTATGGAACTAGCTTTAACCAAAACAAAGACGAAGTGTTTTGCTGGAGAGACTTTCTGAAGATGACTTGCCACCCTCTGTCAGAGAATCTTCCTCATTGGCCTTCTTCCCCTCCTGACATGAGGTACGGTTCGGCCTAGAGAAGATACTGAGAAAAATGTTAATAAATGCTTTCAGCACTTACTAAGGTATAAATGATCAAAGTTTTATAGAAATGGATCTCTTCATTTTCATTCTTTCAATTTACGACTCAATAATATAATTGAGATTGCTCAAATTTTTGAACGGCTTATAACATCATTATGGTGCTATCTTCTTTTTTCTAATTTCAACCATAGTACCTAAAAATAAATTGATGAAAACTGAAAAAATGTAAATGAAGAGGATCCAAAACCAAGTTTTATAAATCTTCATGCAGTTGCTTCTTAGTGATTAATTGTGCTATTGATTTTGAAAAAAAATGAAAAGTTTTGTTTAAACTTATTAACTAATACTCTAGACACTCATTAACAAATCCCAATTACATAGAATACCTTTTATAATTTATTTTATTCATGAGTTGTTAAAATGATCAATTTGGATTATAATATCAATTCAATACTTGCATTGTTCATGCACCATAGAAAGAGCCAATGGCTTTTGTAGCAACACAATTTAATCTCACTCGACAGACTTTCTTATAATCATTTTTATATTCCTTTCTAAGTAATTGAAAATAAAAATTGCTCTTTGCCCTATAGCCATAAGCATATGTGTCTACGTATAGCAGCTATTCTACAAATATTAATTTTTTATAATAACTTTGATTTGTTTATCGTATAAAAGGAACTTGGCGGCTACCTACGCAAAAGAAACCAAACACTTATACGTGAGACTGATGGAGGCTATTTTAGAAAGCTTAGGACTTTATGGATCCATCAACTGCAAGAAGACATTAGAAGAAGACACTATGAAGGAGTTCCATGATGGGAGCCAGCTAATGGTCGTGAACTGCTACCCGCCGTGCCCCGAACCCGACCTAACCCTAGGAATGCCACCCCACTCCGACTTTGGATTCCTTACACTTCTCCTCCAAGATGATGTCCAGGGGTTGCAGATTCAACATAAAGAGAACTGGGTCACGGTCCAACCTATTGCCAATTCTTTCGTCATCAATGTTGGTGACCAACTTGAGGTGGGTTTGGGTTTATATCAGTTGTTGAGAGTAGTTCAATTAACATCTAAATGAGATTCTTAAGCCATGTTGGTTAATACAATAGGACATCAAGTAATTCCTAAACTAATCATAAGAAACCCAGAGTGTTGTTACAAAATGAAACACGAACGGGAATCGATATATACTGTCGTGTATCGTTTTCCTTAAATAAATATCTAGCCTCATGTACTGACCCTACCAATAAAGATAGGTGGTTACTTTAATTTCACTAGTTTCATTATTGTATATTGTGCTTATCATAACTTATACGTATAATTGGATATGTGCAGGTTTTTAGCAATGGGAAGTACAAGAGTGTGTTGCATAGAGTTCTCGTGAACCAGACAAAATCTCGCATATCAGTAGCATCGCTGCATAGTCATCCAACGAATTCCATCGTTGAACCAGCACCTGAGCTCATCAATGAAGCAAATCCAAGGCGTTACAAGGGAACCGATTTGGCCAGTTTTCTTGAATACATATCTTCATGTGAACCCAAGAAGAAAAACTTTTTGGAGTCTAGGAAATTGACTTGAAGGTGTTATAATAATAAATTCAAAACATCCTCATGAGAAAGAAATGTGGACTCTTGACATCTTGCAGCACCAATCATTGGAAAGTTCTTGCTCTGAAATATATACAGATACAAAAATAAGAGCATCCTAAACACTACCACGTGTCTTATCTGTAGGCGTTGGTCCTCGGTTTATGTTTTTCTCTGTCCTTTTTTCTTTGTTTTGTTTTTTTTTTTCTTTTTTTGTGTTATATTTCTCGTACATGAATTTCGTTACGTTGCCGAAAGTTGGACCAACAATAGGTAAAATAGTCTACTTTTTCGGTTTGTAATTGTAATAAAGCTTCTTTTTGAGAAGTAAAAAAAGAAAAAGAAAAATCGACTGAGCGCATATCGTATCAGATTTCGATGAGATATACGCCCCCAAGCCGAAAACAAAAAGACAAAAATATTGTGCTATGGTCTATGCATTCATATTAGAACAGAAACTTATTATATTTGCATAGACATTTGAAGGGGATTGCGTATTCAATAAATACAGAGTGATAATGACCTTTTGTTCAACCTCCAACAATAACTCTCAACGACTTTAGTTTTTGGGCTTTGGAGAAGGTAAACGAAGTGGAAACTATGCTCAGCATGGATTATAGAAGAGAAGTAATATAGTTTATAACTCCAAATGATGGAAATATTAAGCTATTATTAATTAGGGATTTTTGGATTGGATGGATAAGATGGTTTCTAGAGCCTGTTTGAATTATTTTTTTTAATGTATATTTTATTTATATCTTATCTATATTTGTTTAATATTTGATCAATATCTATTTGAAATTTGGTATTTAAGAATTTATTTTACTTGTATCTTATCTATTTCTATTTCATCATTATTAGAAAATAGTGATTGGAGTATAAAATGAAACATGAAAATTCACGTACATTTAAGTAAAAAAGTTTAAAATATATCTTTTATGTATTGGAAAAAAAATATTTAGTATTTTTATAAAAATAAAAAAGTAAAAAATAGATTAGTTCAACTTTATAGGAATTTATTCAATATTTAATTTTATAATAGAGATATATATGTATTTACATTTTTATATTTTTGATATCTTATTTTTGCCAAAGATTCAAGTAGATGTTAGAAAAAAGATATTGAAAAGATAAAAAAAAAGACTCATTAATCAACTATTGTCTTGACTTGACTGCTAGTTAATGCTAAGATGAGAAGTTATAAATGATATCAAAGATAATTTTATATAATTTAGAGATGAACTAAATGGAAGTCGATTGACTTATAATAACCCGACTTGAAGAGGTGGCTCGATGGAGTTGCGAGTGTCACCAAATGAGTTCTAAACAAGGGAGGCTTTCGGTAGGCTTCTATGATGGTGATGCCTCTAAGAGAAAGGAAGGTTAGCTTGCTTTCACATTGGCAAGGGCATAGGGTCGGCTCCAGTACAGTTTTAAAAATTGTTTTACTTGGTAAGTTAAAAGGCCAGTCTTAGGAGAACAAGTAGACACAATTATTATGCATTTTCAATTTTCAGAACTCATTAATGGATTTCTTTGAAGACATTTGCATACAAAAAGGTAAATTTGAAGACTAATTACAGGCTAAAAGCTAAATTAGCTAGGAGTTTAACTATAATAAATAAGACATGGTTTAACACATATTTGCCTTTAACATGTTTTTGGTCTAAAATATATGGATTTTAGTAATGTTTTCCAAACTAGATTCCAATCATTCTTATATTACTCTTTAATTTCCCTTTAAGGATGTAGCAAGTCTATCCTCTTACTCAGACTAAACAGCGTCTACCTCCATTCTCTGAGGATTGGTACTTCAGGAAAAAAAAATTATATATTTATATATACAATCTTTAACATATAAGTCAATTCTGGAGTGCAAAATATTTAAACGAAAATCTTTAGGCCACTGAGAGGATCAAAGCTTTTTGTTTGTGAGACCAAAGGAATGATGGTGCTGGTGTCAGTAGGAACATGAAAATCTCTCAAAGAGGAGAGATGAATGGGATACTAGCTACTGACACTAAAAGGTCTCGATCATATTATTACAAAGTGGAACGATTGTGGCATCTGAGTGTATGTACTAGACAACACCTCTTTCCACGTTTAGGGTACACATGTTTCAGGAATATGTATCATCAATAATCAAATAGCCGAGGGAAAAAATCGAATAACTTACAATTAAAACCGAATAACTCCAATTTATAAGTTTATATATGGTTGAAAATTAGCATGCAAGTTTGAAGTAAGCCTAATTAGGTTCAATCAAAATCATTTAGTTTGAGGGAAAGCTACAAGTAATAGAATTAATATTTGAGATTAAATTTAAAAAAGATTAAATTTTTAAATAATTAAAATAAATAATAAACATTATGATAAGTAACTTATATATAAGAGATTTTATTATAGCGTTGTTACTGATAGTATTAGATTCCCTTTTTGAATTACTTAGCATATTTATGTTTATGAAATAATAATAAATCATCTATTTGAATCATATAGCATAATATTAATTTTTTTATTTTAATCACTTAAAAATTTAATTTTCTATTTTAACCACTTTATATAATATTAATTCTCTATTTTAATTACCAATTTAAACTTAACCTTAAACATTAATCTCTTAGCTTATAACTTTCTTTCAGTTTTACCTCAAATTACGGTCGCACTACAGATCCAGCATGGCTAGGTGGGAGAAAAAGCCCTAAAGCTTCGGCTTCAGGTTTCGACTGGATTAAAGTTCGAGCTACTTTAAGTTCATTGCTACAAATTACTCCTACTATGGCCAAAGTTAGTGGCGACAAAAATAACAATGACGAAGTTTCTTTTCTTTTTTCTTTTTTAAAGAAAAGAAAAGTTAAATACACTGGCCATTTTTTTTTTCACCAGAAAATCATAAGTTCGCCAGTAGGTGTGGATGAAATTATTTGGTGGGCAATGGGCCCGCCCCATTTTTGTCAAGCGGCCTACTTTGGGTTATACCGCCCAAAAAAATTGCCAGTGTTGTCCTGTTCCTCCCTTCATTTTGTTTCTTCCATCTGTTTCACTGCATATTCCACTGTCTTGTTGAACCCGTGCGTGTCTTCTTTCTTTCATTATTATTTTCCTTATCTTGACATTTTATGCTCATTTTATAATACTTTTTCGTTATTTTGCAGCTACAACATTTGAAGAAGAGCAATGTCATCACATTGCCAGGTACATTTCTTATTTGTTTGAGCAGAATCTTTCAAGCCGATCATGTCTTTCTGCTTTTCTTTTTAGTGGAATGTATGCTTTATAAAGTGATTGTATAGCTTTGTAGTTTATCAATGATAGGCAACATTTTGCTTTTGATCGTGTTCGAAGAGGCTGTATATGTAGAACTCGACAAGACTTTACTGGCCACACACTGGCGATTTTTATTTTTTATTTTTGCCACTGAGTTTCTCACCGGCCAAAAAGGCATTTTTTTTTTACCATAATAGATCTTTACGTTTATAGTGATTGTTTCCTTATATATTTATGGTCTCGAACGTTTCGTTGTGAGACTATATACATGGTCATCCTATATAATAGATTAGAAAGGATGGATTGAGTTAAGGAGTTATTGAATTTTTTGTTGTTGCAATTGATTAGCCACATGAGTGTTTTCTTAATTCATGAGTATTAAGAGTGATATCTTTCTTTATTCAACCATGTTTGTATCAATTTAACTTAAATCATAGTAAACTTGTTAATTAAATTTTCGTGAGTCATGTTGGAATTTTTAAATTATGTATAAAAGAATCAATATTTAAAGTCAAGTATAAATAAAAAATCAAAATTTTAAGTAGTTAAAATGGATTATCATTATTACGATAAGTGATTTAAATAGATGACTAAACTTTCAATTAATTAAAATAAAGAATTAATATTATGACAAATAGTTTAAATAGAGGATTAAAATCTTAATTTTGTTTCACAATTTCCATAATTTTAATCTTCTATTTAAATTATTTGTCATAATATTGATTTTCTATTTTAACTATTTAAAATTTTAATTCTTTATTTTTACTTAACATAATATTAATCATCTATTTAAACTTAACATTGATCCCCTTGTATATTATTTTCTCCATTATAATTTGATTAAAGATCATAAGATTTTCATAAGTTATATGTGTAATATCAATTTATAATTCAATCATAAGCCAATTTAGTTTTAGTATTCATGCATGATATCGAATATTGAAAACCCTACTTTCAATGTTTTGGTGAGCAAACCGAATCCCATATTAAAGAGTGAATTTGTACGTAAACAAATTATTTAATTATTTTCATTTTACGTGTTAAATACATACAGCAGTTTTTCTTAGTGTATCTCTGCATATATTGCTAATTCCGTTTTTGATTAATATCCAAGTTATTTTATGTGTCGTGATTTTGTAGATTTACTTGTAGTGCATTGGTAAGTTATGAGAGTTGTGCAAAAACCGGATAATTAAATTTGATTGTGTGAATTATTGCTGATTCTTTCTCATTTTTACCCCAAGTGCGCAAACGTTTTTGTCCTCCTTTTCTGATATTATATATAAATTCCTAGTTCCTTAGTTACTGCCCAATCCCATTGGGTCAATTGCATGTTTTGAGTTAACAAGGATTTCTACTCTGGTAATACTTTACAAAATAAATAATGAATAAAAATAGAGACATTTTTTAAGAAAAAATCCATGAATCGTATTGAATTAAATCAAAATTTTATGGTAAAAAAAATAAATAAAAATTCTCTAAATAAAACCATAAGATTTGGTTAAAATGATACAAAATCAAATGTATTTTATAGTCCGTTCAAATTACACCGAATTGTACCCTTAACAACAAGCGCATAGTAGTTTATTAAGGTACAGCAATAAATAAAGGACCAAAAGCAATGAAAAAAGAAAGCATAAAGGGAATCTGCTGTCATCAGAGGTGGAGCATTATGGTCTCACTGTCGTAACACAGAAAGGCATATGCCATGGAAGATGCTATAACACTCATTGCACTGTCCTTTTTATATCTGTTTTTGAACAAGAAAAAAAGGCGACACAACTCTGGTCACGTCAGCCTCTAAATTGCCCCCTAAATATCACCCACGCCCACAAGGTGGTGCCATTTACGCCCTATAACTAGTCGTACAACGCTTCACTATCAAACCCTCTTAGTATACCGCTCGATACCCCATCATGTAGAAGCAAGAGTAGTCTCACCGCCAACCTAGCCACGGCCGTGACCGGTGGTGCCGTACATAGGAAAGGGGATGGAGATGGTTATATATATATATATATATATGTAAGTTTGAGTTTTTATATAATTCTCTAATTGAATGAGAGAAAATGGATTCTAAATCGCCTTCTTTCGTGGAAGGGGTGGTTTAATTTCTCTTACATAGAAGGGCAACTTGGATCCTTTGGCATTTTAGAGCATCTTCGTTACATCAGGTAGTTGTAATTTCTGCATGAGGAAACTTCAATGGGGGCGGATCAGATTATGTCTTTTCTCGTCTTAGTTTAAGTTTCCATTTTTAGATATACATGTACTATATATATAAATATGAGTAAAACATGTCGTCCTCGACGCAAATCTTATCACCTCTCCCTTAATAATGATGTTATGGCATTAATGTCTGTTTGATTTGTATTGTGAGGCATCGTCGTGTATGTGTTTTCGAAATTAGATAATGACCACTTTCCAATATTACATGGCGCATTTTTTTCCCTTGTGGCTCGATTTCCAATTCGAACTTCTTTGCGTAATACTTTGTATTAGGAATTTCTATAAAGCCAATGTTATTAACAGTTCCAATACTTGTCCAATGCAATAACCAACAAATTGATTTTATATACAATCTTTGATTCAGAAAATATAGGAATAAAAACACGTGAATCTTCTATCGAAATTCAACTAAATCCTCTATAAATTAAATAGATCATTTAAGTCATTTATTGTTAATATTATACATGTAGATAGTTTTTACTTTGTATTTATGTTGATTGGTACGTATGTCTATTTTGTATTGGTCATACTTTTAGAAAGTAGCTTCTATTATTAAAAGTTGCATAAATAACATTTTGTATAAAAATAAAAAAGATAACAAAAAATACATTTTCTACTTCATGTTCTTCTCGATTGTTGTGCTTCATTACTTTATGCTTTGCTTTAGATCATTCTCCTAATCTAGATAAATCTAATTATAAAGGTGTTCATTGCATTTTTCTTGGCTACATGCTTGGTTAAAAGGGTTATAAGCTGTATGATTTAACTAAAAAAGAGGTCTACATTAGTCGAGATATTATATTTTATGAACACGTGTTTCATTTTGTTGTGTCCAATACTGCTTCCATTGCCAATACTTTTGGTGGAACTCATTCCACTCTATCTTTTTCTCATCCTTCTCTTTCAACAGATATTTCTATGTCCAAATCGATTGCTTCCTCTATTCCTAATTCCTCTACTTCCAATTTTGATCATACAACCTGCACAAATTCTTCAATTCCTACACTTCAACCCAAGTTGCATAGGTCTTCTTGTTCTCAACAGTCTCCCAAATGGTTACAATCTTATATACATTCTTTGCAATTTGATCGCTTTGCTTCCACTTCTACACTTGGTTCTTATTCATTGTTTTCTACCCACACTTTTCATAATTGTCCTAATGAATTTGTGCATTCTATGGTCAATGTACTCAATTCTCGAGAACCTTTTACATATGCACAAGCTGTTAAACAAAAGGAATGGGTGTTGGCTATGGCAAAAGAGTCGGAAGCTCTTGAAATTAATTATACATGGGATATAGTTGATCTACCTTCAAGTAAGAAGCCCATTGATTGTAAATGGATCTATAAAATTAAGTATAGGCCGAATGATACTATTGAGAGGTATAAAACAATATTAGTTGCTAAGGGTTATACACAAGTGGAAGGAGTAGACTATCATGATACGTTTTCTCCTATTGCCAAGATCAATATGGTTAGAATACTATTGGCTATTGTTGTTGCTAATGGTTGGCCTCTATTCCAAATTGATATTAATAATGCTTTCCTTCATGGTTTCTTAGATGAAGAAGTGTACATGTTACCTCCACATAGTTATTCTATAGCTAGTTTAAATCAAGTTTGTCACCTAAAAAAATCTCTTTATGTACTTAAGCAGGTGTCTAGATAGTGGAACAAAGAAATGTCTAGTTTTCTTATCAATAGAGGTTTTGTTCAATCTTCTAGTGATCATTCCTTATTCACTAGCAATCGGTGTGATGGTTTTCTTATGGTTTTTTTTTATGAGGTGGAGGTATTAGCAAATAGATACATGGAAAAATGGGACAAAATTAGGGAAGTCACGATTTCTTGATTTTTGGACCTTATTTCGAAGGAAACGAGCTAACTCGAAGTTTGTGCCTTTGCAAATGCTGATTAGGGATCATCTACATTTGATAAGAAGTCCTTATCTAGTTTTTTGCATATTTTTAGGTGATGCCCTTGTTACTTGGAAGTCTAAAAAACAATCTACTCTCTACACATCCACCATGGAAGCCAAGTATCGAAGCCTGGTTGCCGTCTCTAAAGAATTACTTTAGATCACTTATATCTTATGTGACTGGCAGGTTTCTTTTTGTCTTCCCATTCCTTTGTTTTGTGATAATAGGTATACTACCATGATTGCTCATAATCCTTGTTTCTATGGTCATACCAAACACATAGATATTGATATTCATTTCATTTGTGACCTTTTATTTCATGGGTTCCTTGGTTTACATCATATTCCTACTACCAATCAGCTGGCTAATGTGTTCATTAAAGTGCCTTCCGTTGGACAATTTCATCTTCTTTTATCCAAGTTAGGCCTTTCTACAATGCCAAGTTGAGGGGGGGAATGTTAACATTATACATGTAGATAGTTTTTACTTTGTATTTATGCTAATTGGTACATGTGTCCATTTTGATTTGGTCATTACTTTAGTTAGTTAGAAAGTAGTTTCTATTATTAGAAGTAGTATAAATAACATTTTGTGTAGAAACAACAGAGATAACAGGAAATACATTTTCTACTTCATATTCTTCTCAACCGTTTCTTCTTGTTCGCAATACCCTTATTCATTCATTCTTCTTCGTGGTACTTTGGTTCAAGTCATGCAATTTCTTTACATTTATCTTTATACCTATTAAATTGGTATCTTTAAAGTAAATTCTTCAAATCGCTTGTGTTTATTTTTCTATACTAAGACAATTCCTTGGCATGATCACCATTTATGACTATAAGGACTTATTATGTTTTAATGACACAAATATAAATAAACTAAATGGTTCACTTAAAATATACCAAATTTAATTGTATTTTAATATAAACATAGAAAACTTAAATGATATATTTATAACATAGAGCATTTAATTGAATTTTGGGAAAAAAAAAAACATAAAGCTATTC
Organism: Laguncularia racemosa; assembly: GCA_037954665.1. Lineage (NCBI taxonomy): Eukaryota > Viridiplantae > Streptophyta > Magnoliopsida > Myrtales > Combretaceae > Laguncularia > Laguncularia racemosa. The sequence continues at coordinate 5,156,692 of JBBMOL010000036.1, forward strand.
CAATGTACTTGTCACAAAAAGAAAGATTATCATGTAGGAAAGAACAAGGTTCCCTAACGTGCAAGCACAACAATGATACATACACACACACACACACACACACACATACAAACACAAATATACTAATACACATATGTACATGCCCCAAATCTCTCTATAGTATTGATAGTGTGTGATTATTATTGTTCAAGTGTGCACATTTTGAATGTGTCCCATATTGATTCACTACATTAGTTAATATCAAATCTGACTCATTAAACTTCAAGTCAATCGTGTTGAATTTAATGCAATCCTTTAGTATTGTCATCACACTTTGAGACTTTCAATTATGATGACTCGATTTAATATTCCTACATTTAGTAGGAACATGTAGGGTTTAGAAATCTCTAACTATAAACTACAATATAATATCATAAATTTCATTCTTCTAAACATAGTATTTATCCATAAATTTATAGTTCACAATAAATTATAGTGATATTGATAAGTGATAACAAATCCCAAACATAGTAAATCTATTAATAACTTTCAAAATAGAAATCATCTAAATATTAACAAATTTCATAAAAGGTGAAATCAATTATGCTACTCTACTTATAGTTGTTAGCAGGAATATTATCAATTTTGTTTTTGCACCACAAACTATATCCAAGATAGCTATAATTGTCAACTTTATAAAAGTAATCTAAACTTGAAATTATACATCTTAAACATGGTTGATGGCAACCCTAGCATAAAGATATTGTGGGTAAAGTACATTCACATAGTGTGCACTACATATGCCCAAATAGATATATTAATGCACAAGTGATACCAAACAACATGCACTAGCCTATTCAATAATCATATTTAGGTGGAGCTAGAAATGACAAGAGACCCCAGCGTCTTAAGGTGAATTCAAAGATTCCAAGAACCAAAAACCAAGACCAATATAATTTTATAAATCCTAAGATCCAAAACCAAATCATCACATACTAGTTTCACATTAGCCATTGATTAATAATCCCTATAGCATCCCATATCACTAGTGTGACTTAATTAGAGGTTTGTTTTAGAAAGGCCAACTTGCATTAAAGTAGTTAGCCACATTAACAATCCACTCACCACTTCTGGCAGTTCAACACCAAAATAAGCAATAAGTACCTAGTCTATAATGTACTTGTGCATTTAGCTACATCTTTGGCATAAGCATAAAGAAAAAACATAAATTAATAGTCAAATAATTATCATTATATATTTTTAGAACTTTAAGCACATATAACATACAATATTAAACCACACCATGCATGACAAAAAACACAAAGTGGTTCATGATGATTTTGGTTTGGTGGATTGTTTTGAATTTAGGTGAACTTGATTTTAAGTGATTGAAAGTGCTTTGAAGCTAATTTGATGATTGCAGATGGGGGCTCCCGTTAGGAGTGGTTACGCGTGTATCATGCAAGTACCATACTACACATGACTTCAGAGAAAAGCGATTTAGAGATGGCACATGATGAGATGACTAAGGAGAGAGAGGTAGGGAGGAGGAATAAGTAATCTTAAGCGTCTCAAATGCACAAGTGACAGACAAGGAAGTTGAGGGGACCTCAAGAGTCGACCTTACAGTTCTTGGGCAATAGAGATTATTCTTTGCTTGATCTCTTGTTTAATCTTTGAGAGTAGAGAACTTTTGGTGGAATACCATTTCTCTGATATCAGGGATTCGGGAAAAAGGTCCTTAATGAGGACGAATGGCTAAGTATTTATAGACTCTTAGGCCTGATGATATTCATTAGATCACTTTAGCAATCAACAAGCGAGATTGAGTTTTCTCAATTTAGGATTATGCTAATAAGCTTGCCATAGGCCTAAGACTCGTAGCTTTCCTCATAAGTGCATGAGTCTACTTAAAAAAGGTTGGATGCGAACTGATCGGTCCAACAATCCCTATTCCGAGCCCACCAAGCCAATTCTCCTTGAGTCATCCTAATAATTGGATCGGACTCATTAAGCCACGTCACCTAGCCTAATGAGTCAAGCCAAATAATCAATAAGCTTAGCCCAATATATTTACATAATATTTTTAGCCCTTTACAATGATAAAAATTATTCTCTAGAACTTAGTATTTATAAGTGCAAGATTAAGCTACATTAAAGACTTTAGGAAATTGAAGAATCGAAGACAATAAAATCAAAGTTGACTATTCACATTTTCATTCACAAATATTCCATTTTTATTTGATTTTGATGGAACTGAGCTTTTGGATTGGTCTTTAGACATTCCAATAGCTCGAAATGTTAGGAATTAGAAGAATTAAGCTCAGGACAACCTCAAATTTGAGTCTTTCCTTTTGAGCTTCACCAAGTTCACCTTGCTAAAGAAGAATACAACATATGTGTGCTGCATGCATGCATTTAAGACCAACACATTGGGTTAAAAAGAATAAAATCCTTATCAAAGTGATGATTTGAACACATAACCATTGATCTTAATCCTCTTGATCTTGAATTTGAGCTTTTCCTTTTGAGCTTCACTCGGTTTGCCTTGCTAGGCTAGAGGAAGAATGCAACATACGTGCACTGCATGCATGCATCTGGGACCAACTCGCTAGGTAAAAATAAAATCCTTACCTACATGATGATTTGAACATATAACCATATGATCTTAATCCCAAAACTTTAGCTAATTCCTAATTTATCAATGCAATTAAATTACACTCAAACTAATAAGGGCATTAAAGCTAAATATAACCAAACCAAGTAAAAAAAAACATGGTATTCAAACCTAAGACCCTGTATTCCCATGTAAGCACCTTGACCAATTGGGCCATCAATCATCACAACGTATGAGGTAAAAACAATTTTAATCATAAAGCCAATTTAATGGACTTAAGACTTGATTTGTACCCAATTTACTAAAATTGAACTTTCCCTTTTAGAAACTTACAAATTGGGAATTTAAATTTTAATTACCCAATTCTAATATGGCTTATATAAAAATATTTATCACTCGTTTGAGTGAGTGAATTAGCTTCAAGCCTTATTATAAACTTTGCAATTAAATGAAAAGCTCTACATCCATTTAATCACCCATATGTACTAGGAATTACAAAAGAATGTTTTCTACGTAATTACTTTTTTTCCTGCTTTTTTTCTTTTTTATTCTTATTCTTTTAATTTATATATTTCTTGTGAATTTTTAAATTTTCCTTATTTTTTATTTCTTGTATATGTTGTTTTTCTTTTCTTTTTTTTTTGTACTTTTTCTAACTTTCTTACTTTTCTTTTATTTTTTTGTTCTAAATTTCTTTTTTCTTTTTGGTATTTTTCTAAAAGACTATCCTAAAATAAAAACATAAAGCATAAAAATGGGGTGTCTAAAGCTCATTACCATCGATAAGTTCTTGTTTTTTTTTCCTTTTTTACTAGATAATCAACTTGTAAGTTGATTTTTACATTTCATATATATTAGATTTAAAAGTTAATTTACCAAAAGATAGCTTAGTCATGATCCTACGCGTTTAGTTTATATATTTTCCTAACTTGGCGACATTCGATTTTTAGTTAAAGTAATTTAGCTAGTTAATTGCTTGCACACAGTGATACAATAATCCATTTACCTGTGTGTTTCTATAAAACCATTTTGGAAAGAATTTGTGTCTCCAACCCCCTCAGACAACCCCCCACCCCCCCGCCACCCTCCCCCACCAAAAAAAAAAAAAAAAAAAATGCTAGTTCATGACCATGTATTTTGTACAATATGGACGTTGATGGCAAATAAATCCATAAAACCATCATTTAGCAGTACGATATCACTGACTTATCAGTTAATCTACATTACGGCAATATAAGCAGCAAAGAGGGTAGACATTAAATCTACATACGGTGGTCCATGGTAGCCCGGCCTTTGCATTTATAATTAGTAACTATAAAACAATACTGATTTCAGTAATTTTATTATGGATGTTTTAGGTGGGTTTAAGAGGTTTTAATCGACTAATTAATACGGTTCTATGATCAACTTAGACAGGACTTTGATCGACCATAATTCCTTATTGGAGAACTACAGATATCGGCTCAGTTTTGTCAATCAAGCTAGGGTGGATGATCAACTGATTGGGTCGATTTTCGCCCATATAGGTTTTGTAATTTCTTGAATTCCAATTAGAAGCTTCGTAGTGTGGAAACCTAGTTCAATATCTTGTATCCTAATTGCCCTTTATCTCAATTTTTATATGCTTTTTAGACGACCCTGTCTCTAAGCTTTGAATGATTAACACTTCTTTAACTAGATCAATTTTATTGTTAATATATCAAAATCCTAGGTCAACCGGATTCATCATTTATATTGACATGGGTCTTGTAAGTTTTTTTTTTTGCCAACAAAGAGTGTCTTTGGTTTTGTATTAGGATATTTATAATTTTCCCTTTGTTTAAGGACTTCGAAATATATATATATATATATATATATATATATATATATATATATGTGTGTGTGTAAATATACTGTTGATTAAGTTTCATATTTAGTAGTAAATATATAAAATGAAATAATATGAAAAAGAAAAAGAAAATTATATTTCATTTTTAATTTGATTTATTTTTTCTTTTAATTCATTTTATTTATTTATTAGATTTTATCTAATTTATTTTTTATTCTATTTCCTTATTTCATTTTTCTATTTATTATTTCCTATTTTATTTAATTATTAATTTTAATTATTTAGTAATTTTTCTCTATTTTGATTTATTTTTATATCCTATATTTATTGGTTATCATTTCCAAAATTTCACCTAAACAAGATATACCTTATTTGCAAGATGGAAGACCTATAACCATCCTATCTTACTCAATTGAGCAAGTTTCTAGCATTAAAAATTATTGAGTAAATTTTAAATAATATTTTTTTAAAACCTACTCTCACAAATTAAGGTTTGAGTATATGATGTATTTATATCCTATATTCACACTAAACCTATATTCTAAAATATACGGAACACATATTATTAGATACCCTCTATCCACCCCATAAAAGCACAAATCTAATACAAACCTTACACCTAAATCTTGCTATCTCTATCTAGTTTTTTAGTAATGTAATTTTATGTTGCCTCCCTCTTATCGTCAATATGTAGAAAAATACTTGAAAAATGTCCAAAGATATGAAACAAGTAAGCCCCTTATATTAATATTTTGTTTCTTTTTTTTTTAATATCAACTATTTAACTTCATTGCGTTGTTCTATATTTTATATTGCTAACTTTTTATATAAGCATTTCTTTATTTCTTAAAGAAAAGTTCTAAAGACATTTTGGATATTAATTGAAGTAAAAGACAAGTTGTATTGTAAAGATTGAAGACGTGGATATCTTCTTCTTCTTTTTTTCTTAATATCGCTTTTGTCTAGGATTATCATTTATAGATTACCAAAATTAGTTGTTTAGGAAATTTTATTTAGGAAGAACTAGTACTATTTAAATTTCCTAGATGATTATTTTTTTGATGTTCTACAATATAGCATATGTTCTTCAGTTCTATATGTGCTTTATCATCTGACTTCTATAGAAGCTGTTCATTATCCTCTATAGTTAATGAATACAAAAGTATTTCAAAAGTGATGATAAAATTATAGACAAATTGTTCTCAAATTTATAGTTGACATGTTAACTTTTGTAAATGATAATTTTCATTCTACATTACTACAAGTTCTATAGATTTTATTTAATATCACACAAACTTAAAATAATAAAAATAGAAAAAATTACTTTTCCGATATCATAGGTTTTGCTACAAGTTGTGCAAGTTGTACTAAAGGTTTTATAAATTTTAATATGAAAGAGCTTATAATATTCATATAAATAACATTTTTAATATTATACAAACTTGAAATTTATATAAAAATAAGAAAATTTATATGCTATATATGATATAGTGTACCCTATAAAAATTTTAAAATGGTTTTAAAGTGTGGTAGGTAGATTTCAATTACAAAATTTATAAATGAATATATATAAGACCCTATTACTTCTAATCCACATCTTCCATCGACAATATTTTAAGACTTTACTTGATTTGCACAGTAAGATGAGATGGCTTCAACAATACCCACCGTCTTGCACGCTAATTATTTAAATAATAATAATAATAATAATAATTATTATTATTATTATTATTATTGTCATTTTGACGCACATGCACATAATCAAGTCCATACCTTTTAATTTCCTGCTGCAAAAGCAACCATCGCTTTTAAAAGCAGAAGCTATAATCATCCCACCAGTACAGTACATCACCTAAAACACCCATACATTTCTTACCTCCCACGCGAGTCATCCTCCACAGCCCTTTCCCTAATAAATACAAAGGCAATGCTCATCAAAAGCCCTCGATCACTCTACCTTCAATCTCAATAATCTTAGAAGAAACACAAACGTACAAAATAGTGGTTTTTAATAACCTTGTACTAAACCTACGTGACCAAAACTAAAAGGTGAAACGTAGCTTCTTGGTTAACTTCCACAAGGATTTTGTACCCAGCCAAGTTCGTCCCATATAACACCATGAGGGTAAGGACCATCACTTCATCGTTCTTTTGCATGGCCTCGTCTTCCATTATGGTTGTCTTCATCTCTTTTCTCATAGCTCTCCATCATCCATTATTATTATCTCCTTTTCCTACTACTCCTACTCTACCAACTACCTCTAATTACCTTAGCCTTGAAGCTGCTTTGAATCGCCTAAAAGTATTAGTTAAGACTATTCACATAGAGGAATATTTCTGTCTCGCGTATCGGCACCACCACAAGCATCACCACCATCTAAAGGAAACCAACACTGAATGTGATGGGAGCATATGGAATTCAAACCTTCTCTCTGATTTCCAAGTGTCCACATTGTTCACTGTGGACTTGAAAGGTTGTGGGAATTTCACTAGCGTGCAAAAAGCTGTTGACTCTGTCCCTGATTTTAGTACCTCCAGGACACTCATCCTACTCGATTCGGGTACTTACAGGTAACTGTTCTTTCAACCCTTCCATTTCCAGCTTTCTTCCATCTGTTTCTGGCACCATTATAACGCTAGTAGATGGGACATGCCAAACATAGTAATCGGAACTTTTTTCGTCAGATGTAGTCTGAGAACAGTAGAAGAGAAAAATGCAAATGTCCATGAAGAAATGAGGACAATAACTATTAACTTATCGAGAATTTTGCTTTAAATTATGATTAGACATAATTAGGAGAACAGCTGTGAAACATATCCCGTGAAGCATAATTATGTAGTCGTCATACATTGTTGCCCCTCGAAACATCCAAAAAGGAAGTAAGGTTGTTTGTATAGATGGTACACTTTTAGCACATTATGCTTCACGGGATAATACAACTATTTAACTTTTTGAAAATATCGTGCAAGTGCTTTCCGTTTAAATTTGTCAGCATTAGGTGTAAATTTTCTTAATTTATCCAATATGATGCATGGCAGGGAAAAGGTGGTAGTGAATTATAGCAAGACCAACCTAATACTTCAAGGCCAAGGATACCTTAAAACATATATTGCTTGGAATGACACGGCAAATTCGACAGGTGGAACCATCAACAGTGCTTCAGTCGCCATATTTGCTCCAAACTTTACCGCTTTCAACATTAGCTTTAAGGTTGGCGTGCCTTTTTCAACATTATTAATTGGGCAATATATCATTTTTCTTAGATGTGTAATTAATGGTTCTTTCCTTTTATTTTTTTTTCTTATTATTAATTAAGAATACAGCTCCATCGGGATCGCCAGGTGAAGCTGGTGGCCAGGCAGTGGCGGTAAGGGTGGCGGGAAATCAATCGGCATTTTACGGATGTGGTTTTTATGGATCCCAAGACACACTTCATGATGATCGAGGAAGGCATTACTATAGAGAATGTTTCATACAAGGATCTATTGATTTTATATTTGGCAATGCGAAATCACTTTTCGAGGTATCGTATAGCGATTATACTTGAGATATACTAATATAGTTATTCACATCCCAATAGTTTTGTCTAAGTAAAAACTCGCATTAATTGGAAAAATCCTTTATCTTTTTTTTTTTTTTAAAAACAAAATTATATGAAATAAATATCTTCTTCTTTCTCTTAATAATAGCAAATATACCCCAATTAATATATTGTAAACTCTCAAATTGTGCGTTCAATTTCCTATACCATTTGAAATGTAATTTACCTAATCAAATTATTATTGATACTTAAAAGTCATCATTAAAAAGTCCATAAATACAATGGGTTCGGGGTTAGAAAACTTTCCTACACGGTTCGAAAAGTATCCTTTTTGAATTAGAGGTTCACCGCCACATGATGATAGGTGAATTATAGACATATAACTATATATTTTCTAAATTTATGGCAATATGAAGATAAATATAAGAGTTTAAGGTACTTTATTTTATTAATATTTTATTGTCTAACAAAATGAGGTTAGAAAAAAGTATCATATATATTATTTAAAAGAAATTTAATTTTCTGGAACAAAAGACATCAGAATCTTCCGGTAGCCGACATCAACATAACCTCTAAATCATAGAAAAGGAATATCGTAGTCCTCCATTATTTGTACTATCTTCCTATATATGCAAGGAAGTGAATCATTTGCTAAATGACCTAGTAACGATAGTGTATAGATCGACAAGATAATTATAATGAGGGTCCAAATTAACATTTTCCTCACACATTTTTAATTTTACCCCCGATAAAGTGTATTAATTATTCACTTCCCTCTTTTTTTCTAACACTTTCATAAAAAACTTTAACTTTCAACAACATCATCATCACCATCATCTAAGTTCTTAAGTATTCATTTATGCTGTATAACTATTAATCAATTTTCATAATGATCTTTATTTATTTATTTATTCATTTTTTTTCTTTCCGAATTGTCCTAATGGACCTCTATTTTTGTAATTCTCACAAAAATATATCCTTAAGTTCTGAAAATTTCCCACGTTCTTGTATTTGCCCTCATTTTTTTGAACGTACCCATTTTTTTATTTATATACAATCCATAATTTCACAAATTTCTTTGGATTTATAATCGTTAATCAAAATAAAGTAGTGCTTCTCGCTATTCGTATATATAATTATTATATAGAAATATCATTTCTCCGAAAACTTCATATATAGAGGCCTCTTTGTTACAAATACTTTAGTAATTATTTAATACATAAAATCTACATAAATTTTCATTTCCTTTATTTTCATAATTTTCCTAGCTTATTTTTTTAAAAAAAAATTGCCAGAAATTTTCTCAACAGTCCACAAAGTCTGGTAGTTCCCCATTTTTGTAATATTTTCTTTTTTTTTTTCACTTCATAAAAATCTTAAAAGTTTCTTAATTTATCAGTATTAGTCACAATATATATTGTTAGCATGATTTGAGGCTGTTAATTATGGTAGGATAATATTAGCATGATTTGAGGCTATTAATTATGGTAGGATAATCTTCTGCATAATTATAGGATTATTTATAGGATACTTCTTTCCTTTCTCTCATACAACTCTTGTATATATATAGGAGCAATTCTCTATACAAATATACAGAAAAATAATATGTTCTCTCCTTTTCATTATCATGGTATCAGAGCCCTGAATTATTTCTTGAAATCTATCTCTGTTCTCCTTTTCTGATAATTGATATCTGTCCCGTGCCATTTTTTTTTTCTTTTTGTTGATAGCTCCTTCATCATGGACAAATCTGATGTTGTCAAGCCAATAACAACTATGTTAACTGGCTCAAATTATAATCTCTGGGTTCAGGCCATGAAAAGTTTTCTTATTGGTCGTAAACTTTGGCGAATTGTTACTGGTGACATCACCAAGCCATGTTAGCATGATTTGAGGTTGTTAGTTATGGTAGGATAATATTAGCATGGGCGGGCTGAGCGCAAACATCGTCACATCTTTGATTCTGTTCGTGCTCTTCTTCTTTCTGCCTCTTGTCTTGAAAAATTTTGGGGTGAAGCAGCTCTAAATGCTGTCTACGCTATTAACCGTATTCCTACTTTAGTTCTTCAGAATCTCTCCCCTTTTGAATGCTTGTTCGGTAAGGTTCCTGATTACTCAGTTTTTAAACCCTTTGGGTGTGTTTGTTTTGTTCTTTTACATCCTCATGAACATACCAAACTAGAGCCTCATGCTCGATTATGTTGTTTTCTAGGATATGGGATAGAACATAAAGGGTATAGGTGTTGGGATCCTATTTCTCAAAGATTACGTGTTTCTCGACATGTTATTTTTTGGGAAAACACCATGTTTTCCTCTCTCTCAAAATTTCATCGATTAGATACCCCGTCATCCCTGTTCTTCATTGACCCTAATGTTGAGTTATTTCCTCGTTCTGATTTTGATCATTCTGATAATCTCAATAATAATTCTTCCACTTCTGCATCTACTTCAACTGAAATTGCTCCGGCTGCTGCTCCTGCACCTACCTCTAATAGCACCTCCATTCGACGGTCCACTAGAGTAAGAGAAACTCCTCATCACCTTGCTGATTATCATTGTTATTCTGCCATTTTAACCCATCATGAGCCTCACTCTTATCGTGAAGCAAGTACTAACCCTCTTTGGCAACAAGCTATGAATGAAGAACTTCAAGCTCTAGAGAAAACTCACACATGGGATTTGGTTGATCTTCCTCCTGGTAAGAATCCTATTGGTTGCAAATGGGTCTACAAAATTAAAACTCGATCTGATGGTTCTATTGAATGTTACAAAGCTCGTTTGGTTGCTAAAGGATACACTCAAGAGTATGGTATAGATTATGAAGAAACTTTTGCGCCTGTGGCACAATTGACCTCTGTGCGCAGCCTACTAGCTATTGCGATTGTGCACAAATGGAAACTTCTACAAATGGATGTTAAAAATGCATTTCTAAATGGAGACTTGCAAGAAGAGGTTTATATGCATCCTCCTCCTGGCTTTTCCTACCCTGCTCACAAAGTGTGTCGACTCCGTCGAGCATTATATGGTTTGAAACAAGCACCCAGAGCCTGGTTTGCCAAATTTAGTTCTGCCATCACTCAGTTTGGTTTTGTCTCAAGTCCTCATGATTCTGCTTTGTTCATTCGTCGCACTGATCATGGCCTCGTTCTACTTCTTCTCTATGTTGATGATATGATCATAACAGGCGATGATACCTCATGCATTTTAGAGTTACAACAGTATATAAGCAACCGGTTTGAAATGAAAGACCTCAGTTCACTTAGTTGCTTTCTCGGTCTTGAAGTTTCCCATAAATCAACTGGATATTATCTTTCTCAAGCTAAGTATGCTTCTGATTTGATTTCTAAAGCAGGAATTACGAACAGCAAGACTACATCCACCCCTCTGGAACTTAATGTTAAACTTACTCCACTAGATGGCACTCCTCTTGCGAATCCCACTTTATATCGCCAACTAGTAGGCAGTCTTGTTTATCTTACTGTCACGCGGCCATATATTGCTTATGCAGTGCATTTGGTTAGCCAATTCATGACGGCTCCTTGCACAGGACACTTTGCTGTTGTTCTACGAATTCTTCGCTATGTTAAGGGAACTCTTTTCCATGGTCTTCATTTTTCACCTCAATCTTCCTTGATACTAACCGGTTACTCAGATGCTGATTGGGCAGGAGATCCAACTGACCGCCGGTCCACAACTGGTTATTGTTTCTTTTTGGGAGACTCTCTCATTTCTTGGCGTAGCAAGAAACAAACTGTCATTTCCAGATCTAGCACAGAATCTGAGATCGTGCTCTTGCTGATGCAACTTCTGAATTACTTTGGCTTCGTTGGTTACTAGCAGACATGGGAGTCTCACATTCTGGTACCACAATACTTCATTGCGATAACAGAAGTGCAATACAGATTGCTCATAATAATGTCTTCCACGAGCGCACCAAACATATTGAGATCGATTGTCATTTTATTCGCCATCATGTTCATCATGGTACCCTTCGGCTACTCTCTGTTACCTCTGCCAATCAAACCGCCGACATCTTTACCAAGTCTCATTGTTCTACTCGATTCCACGATTTACTAAACAAACTCAAGTTGGCATCCACTATCCCACCTTGAGTTTGAGGGGGGGTGTTAGCATGATTTGAGGCTGTTAGTTATGGTAGGATAATATTAGCATGATTTGAGGCTATTAGTTATGGTAGGATAATCTTCTGCATAATTATAGGATTGTTTATAGGATACTTCTTTCCTTTCTTTCATACAACTCTTGTATATATATAGGAGCAATTCTCTGTACAAATATACAAAAAAATAATATGTTCTCTCCTTTTCATTATCATATATTTCAAGTTTTTAACCATGAGATTTTATCTCTGCCGCCATCAAGAGAGATAAAAATTTCTCCATTTTTATCAGAAAAACTTTGCTCATTTAAGTTTGTGGGTATACGCAATATTATGTACATACAGTCCAACTATACCCAATTAGACTACTATTGCATGAAAATTGATTTGATTTACTTTCTAGAATAAGGTTAGATATGACATGAATGCTGAAAATACAAATAATGTAATGTCAGGATTGCACCATAAATACCATAGCAAAAGATGAAATGGAAGGTGTGAGCGGGTCCATAACAGCACAAGGAAGGCAATCACGGAGAGAGCAGTCGGGTTTCTCCTTTGTGAATTGCAACATCAGTGGAAGTGGTAAAGTGTGGCTAGGAAGAGCTTGGGGACCTTATGCTACTGTTGTCTTCTCCAAAACTTACATGTCCGATGCCGTTTCTCCAGACGGATGGAATGACTGGAGAAGCATCTCCAGAGATCAGTATGTATATATATATATATTCCGGTTTATCTCCATTTACAATCTTTAATTTGCTTACATATAAACATTCGATTACTGTTTTTTTTTTTTTAAAGCCAAAGTTACAGTAACATTTTGAATTTTCAAATAAGCATTCATACTTAACGAAAATCTTTGATACATTTATTTATTTATTTATATTAATATACTATTTTGATCATTTTTGTGCTAATCCATCTAAAGATGCATAGGATAAGAGAAAATATTATTCTTAATATTTTTGTAGCATATCAGATTTTCTATCTGATTTTTCTATAATTTTAAAATTGTAGTCTAAACCCTATAGAGCTTTTATTAAGTTAGGCTAATTGAATACCTTATAATAATTTGCCTAATTGCATTCCAATATCCATCATTTAAGAATTTAAGAATTTTATAAGGTAATATAGTATTTTAGCTATTATTTGTCAAATTGGATTATGACTTGGTAAATAATAAATAATTATCATGAAATATTCATATAAAAAGCATATTGAACCAAAGAAAAATTGCTGTGTGAATATTTCCAAAAGGCTACAAGTGCTATTATTTATTTCATTATATATATATATATATATATATATATATTATTAAATCAAACTCATTTTATTAAGACCTGATTGCCAAGGCCATTATAGCATATTTACAATATTTACGGGTGTGTTTTATGTATTCCATAATTCCAAGACTGGGTTATAGTAGGATAAAAATAAATTTTCGGAGAAAAAAAAATCATACACTTTCAAATATTATAAATTACTTTCCTAAACTTTAATAAATTGATAAATAACTCTTCAAAATTATCAATAACTTTTCTAAATTTTAATCTTAATGTAAAACACCTCTTTAAACTTATAAAAATATATCCTAATAACTTCTAAACTTTGACTTTTATATGTTTTTTTAACTAACAAGGCTAATATCCTTTATATTGTTGAGTTATTAAAATTTAGAAGGTAATTTGATACATTTAAAAGTTTAAAGAGTGTATTAATACTAAAATCAAAGTTTAAAATATTTATTTATAATTTTCTTGAAATTTTGTTCAAATCCACCTGCTTTTTTGTTTACTGACCTTTTTTTTTTTTTTCTTTTTCTCCTTTGAGCTTTTGTTCTTCCTTGTTTAGTTGCTTCCACGGTATATATAAGTCAATTGCCATGATATATTGATCTCCACAGGACAGTTTTCTTTGGGGAATACCGGTGCTTAGGGCCGGGAGCGAACCCTAAATACAGAGTTTCGTATGCAAAGCAGCTGACGGAATCAGAAGCGATGCCATACTTGGATGTATCCTACATTGATGGAAACGAGTGGCTTCCTTATCATCCCAATGTTTTTCGGAGCCCCCTATGCGATGTCACACAAAAGAGCGTTTGCGCCTCTTGAATTAATTAACATTCACGCAAACGAGGTTACTTTCAGGCAACAATTTCGTGAGGCATCGCAGTCCTCGTGGAAAAAGAGAGAACAAATGGCAACGGAAATGGACTGGTTATACTTATTAGTGTCAACATCAAATTTTAAATTCTTGGAAACATCTGACTCGGAACTCCTTTGGTAGAATTTTAACCATGAATCTTTACCGTCTATTAATTATCATTAAATATCTAGGCTATCTATTCATTTTTTTTTTCTTTTCCCATTAACCTACAAACCATTATTAGAAAGAAAGGAAATATATATATATATATATATATATATATTTAACGCGCAACCCATAGAATTGCTTACACCTTTTGTCCTCTACTGTTCACATATAATTAGTTACACCTATACATACGTCGGCAAATAGAAATTTTACCACCGCAAAAAATTAGAAATTTTATAGACTTAAGATTGTTGACTTACACTCAATAAGTGTGAATATATATTAGATTTATGATATATATATATAATAAAACACGTGGTGTTGGTCATGAAAAATTATGCAATACTTATTTCCTAGTATATGAAATTTAAAAATTAAAAGGGTAAGTAAATTTAAAAATTGGGCCTTAAAAGAAATAGTTAGAATTTAAAGACATATCGAAGAATAATAATATCATACGAATGTATATTTCTGTTGAGTCCTGTTTCGTATGTATGCCCTTCCAAGGGTTGTTATCCCAATGGTAAATTAGTGCCCAATCATTAGGATGATTTGGTTCAATTTAGTTCGAAAGATAAAGTTTATCGAATTGTATTTGAAATAATTTGATTTAGATTTATAGTAAACTAAACCACTTCTAATAATTCAAGGGTTGTAAACTAAACTATAAGATATGTGTTTTTGTTTGATTTTTAACCACTTTAAAAAACATCTAGTCGTTTTTGTTATATTTCAATTGTTTACAATACCCATATACCATTGTAATTTTTACTATATAATTTAGTGCAAGATTTCTATTTTTTTTTAAATATGACAAGTTGATTATAACCACATTTATGCATATCAAAAACAAAAGAATTATGAATAATAATTTCTAGCAAATAAGTTCAACTTGCTATTCAAATCTATCCAGTAAATTTCTTACTAGATCATCCATATTATATAATAAGCAAGCTAAGAGGAAAAAAGTACTACACTTTAGAATTAAGGAGAGACTGAGAGATGATAGCAAGACTATGAGAGTTTAGAAATTGAGACATAAACAAGACATGAGAGTGAACTCAATGAATGCATAAACTAAGAGTAAGAGTATAGTCTAAAACCCTGCGTGCGTGAGATTGAAAGATGCAGGAATAGATGAATTTAGGACTAAGAGACTACGAGCCGATGTCCTATGTTAAAGCTAGGCTTTATTTATTTATTTTTTCTTTGCCAACATCAAAGTTATTAGGTTGGGCCTATTGATTGTATTCAAAAATTAAAATGTGTCATTCCATTTTTAAGGAAGAAGTGATTCTATTTGAGTTAATGCAATTCAATTTGCTTTGATCCCTTGAACCAAATGACAAACCATTTGAACCCCTATCTAAATTGAGCTCGCAAACCGAAGGAAAATATGAAATAACTATATTTTAAGGTTTAGTTTAGTTTATGATTGATTAGTAATGCCCAACAAAAATAAAACTATCACAACAACCTTGGAAGAAGCCAACCCTGGTAATATGCTTCCTAATTCTAGTAATATCCCCAATAAAAAAAAAAAAAAAAAACCTCCCGTGGTCATTGTCCCTAATAATAAGTTGGTTCTCTAAGACGGTGAATAGGCCTAAAAAATAATAAAACTAGCCTAACATGATAAAAGAAGCCCAATCTTAGTCATAGGAAAAAAAGATGATTTCATTTATTTATCTTTTCTTTTTTCCGTTTATTATATTAAAGGTATGGCTTGTTGCCAAAAATTGAATTAGTTTCTAAAGTTGTTTCAAAAAGAAAAAATAACTTTCTAACTTTAATGTTTTCGTGTTCATAACTCGATTTCAATTAGCATGATTAACACTTTTTGATAGGACGACGAGCATGTGACCATATATCTAATATCTTGTATGATTATATGCAATAATGGGACTTTTAGATCAGAGAGAACGTTGATTTCAAAAGGGTCCTACAACAATAATTTCTAGACTCCATATGCTTTTGAGTTATGACTAAGATAGTTTTAGCTACTCTCCCATGTCTCCAAAAGTCTCTAAAATACTAATATATTATAAGAGAAATATCTATAATTAACTCACTATGTTTTTTAATTATCTAATAACCCAAAATATTGCTGTGCAGCTATAAGAATCCACCGCCCATTTACTACAAAACACGAGAAAATGACTGACCTAGTTGCAGCCTTAGATAGTCACTATACACATCTAACTAATATATATCTATTACATTTATGAGTCGAACAAACTCATAAGTCCGAAGTTGAACACGGCAACATCGAAACCACGTGTGTTTAATGAGTTATTTGCATAGCTCGTAGATTTCTTCATCAAACCCCTCAAATAGTACACACTTGTCTACTGGCTTACCACACACATGGCACTTCTTCAGCTTCCAAAGCCTCGACGCGTCGAATCACCATAGTCATCGGATCGTTCAGCACAAAATAAGAAAACCCCACCTTTATAGGGAACCAAATCTACTATGGAGTTTGCGCCCATATTGTCTTTCTGCAGTTTTTGCCGGATACTCCCTTCTTATATATACACCAACCCCACATAGAACTTCCTTTGCCAGTGAAACCCCAAGTAGATATGGAAGATAACGGCAATAATTACGGTACGTTAGGTTCAACACCACTACCACCTCCACCACCACCGCAGTTTGCCTCGAGCTCCTTTTTCACTCCTTTGATAATTGCCATGTTGGGTATTGTCACTACTTCTCTATTAATCGTTGCTTACCATGTACTATTAGTCAAATACTGCGCGCACCGAGCAAGATTGCAACGATCAGCGTTCAATCAAAGCTTACAAGACTACAATGTTAAGCGTGAAGATGGTGTCAAAGAGAATGTTCTAAAGACCATTCCTATTTTAGCATATTCTCAAGTGAAATGCCATGTCTTTCAGCAAGATCAAAGTGAGTGTGTGGTTTGTTTAGGTGAATTAGAGGATGGGGACATGGTAAGATTGTTACCTCATTGTAGGCATGCATTTCATGCTCCATGTATTGATCAATGGTTTTCGACACATTCAAATTGTCCGGTATGTCGGTCTACAATTGTCGTGGTTGATAATCCAGTAATCCTTGAAGCAAATCCCTTGCCATCATCACAACCACCAGCTCGAGATTTTCCGGGACAATTTAGCGGGTTGTTGCAACATCCTAGGATTGGTTTAAGGCGGTCATTATCCATGGATCCATATTTAGTACTTAATGAATCCTTGGGTGAGATAAGAAAACCTTCGAGCGAATCACAGTGTTGTAGCTCAAGCGGATCTTGTTCTTCTCAAGGAGCAAATCTTTTGCAGAGTAGATCAATGAAGCATTTGGATTGCATGTCGTCGAGGCTGATAAGGTCCTTTTCGCAACGATTTAAGGTAGGGAGGAACTATAATGTTAATACGATCCTTCCGTATTAAATTCTCTCGAGTGAATTGTTTTGGAGGTTTCGATTTATTGTAGATGTGAATAAAAAACGTCAGATTAAATTCTTTCATCTTTAATTGTAAAATTGCACCTATTTATTTATGTTATGTCTATTGATGGACAGTTTTCTTTTTCACATTGAATCAAAATTTTGGCTACATATTTGGCATATTAGAAACAAGAAATCATGTTTTTCCCTTCTTGAAACTTAAGGAGTATGAGAAGCATCATCGGATAAACTTGGCAAATCACCAAATTAGCAAAAAATTGGCTTCACGATTAAGTAAACGAAATATATTGATGTCCCTGACCAAAAGAGTGAGCAACACTCGCTCAGTGGTTTGCGGATTTGGATGCTATAAATTAGTTTTTTCTAAATTTTTCTAAATTCATCCTCATAAAATATCAACACATATAATTAATAGTTGAGAGTTTAAAAAGAAAAAGAAAAAAAAAATCGTCATAATATTACAAGATATTTTAATAACCTAGATAATTTATATAATTAATTTATATATTTTAAAAAATTAGATAAAGTAAAATTAAAAGACTCGTTGCTAAAGTCTTTATATACTAGTGGTATAGCACTAGATTTCTAGATGAAATAGACTGAGTTAGAATCTTTCTTTTCTCATTATAATCACTAAAAAAAAAAAAAATTAGAAGATCCATTCTTATCGTTTGCAACACCAAGCTCAAGTGTCCTCTTCCTCCTAGCCTTTTAATTCAGAGGAAAATATACATGCACGCACATGACACAGCTCATCGTGAGATTCTTGAGACCATCAAATTGTTCTTGTCTCAGTCTATTTAAATTAGCCAATATGAATCGGCAGGTGAATGGTAAGGTAGAGAGAAATTAAGATCCATATTCAATCCAAAATTCTTTGCACGTCAAAATAGCCAACGTTTACGACTAGAAACATGATTCATATCCGTTGAGAAAAATCAAGTTCTAAATAACAACATACATATATTATCCTTTACTCGATAAATAAAAGGAATTATAAGGGCAAATAATAATATAATGGTATAGGACAAGATCATTTTGGGCTTATAATATATTTACCCTAGAGACACCTCATTTTTACCTCGATCTAGATTTGTTTAAAAAAAATATAAAGAAATAATAATAATAGTAATAATGAAAAGTCTGATTTATGAGATAAAAAATATAATAAGAAAAGGAAAATAATAATAAATTAATAAAATGAATTTTTTTTTATAAAAATAACAAATAACAAATGTTAAAAAAAATGTAAATATTTTCAATAAAAGCAAGGAAATATAGGTCTCTAAATTAAACTTGGGAACCTCAAAGCCACAAAAATCATTTAGCCAGTTAGTTGAAATGCAATTTAATTGCAATTAAAAATTGAGAAAAGGGTTAACCCAGTTGGTCCATGTGTTGCCTGTGTGTGCATAAGGAGGAGACAGGTTTTAGGTTCAAAACTGGCAAGAGGCACTTTGTGCCATTTTCCTTTTTTTTAGCCTTCGCTACCACATGGCAACGTGTGACACTTTGTGCCATTTTCCTTTTTTTTTAGCCTTCACTACCACATGGCAACGTGTGATTGGTTGGGTCAAAGCATGTGCAAGGCACATGATCTTCTTTAACCTCTAACCGATGACCACGAGGAGAAGATGAAGGTGAATCCGACTATTTCAAGCTCATTTTTTTAACATAAATCCACTAAAATTTAGCAAACAACATCAAATAAACACAAATCTTAACCAAAAAAAAAAAGGACCTAACTGAATCAACATGGGTTAGTCGTTGCTATTTAATGCACGATTTGTGTCTATCTAAGGCTCCCAAGCTCACCAATGGCCCTTGTAAATACATTGGGACCCCTAAAAATCAAAGGAGGCTAGAAAAATCACTAAAAAGTACTCGAGTTCTTCATTTCAAAAAAACCCCCTTTCTCCCCATTAGCCGCTGTGTCCACCACCCAAAACACCGCACACACACCACCAAGCACTTCCACTTAGGTACCATTAGAAGCCTAGCGACCTCTAGAGTTAGGATAGCCTACCCTTTAACTCCATCACACCCCAACAACTACCACTTGTCGACACCCATAACCTTCACTAACGACCACCTCCTAAACCACCATCCTAGGGTAGTCTTTAGGCTAAAGCACCACCTCCAATCGATTGCCCACCCTCGAAAACCTTGGGTTCAACACCTCAGCCATCCCCAACCAATACCAGAGTGTTGCCCGCAACAAGTTACAGCCGCCATGCACAATCATGACCCGCAATCCGATTTGACCCAAGCTAACCTAACGTCCTAATCCGACCCACATGCTACCCAGCAATTCGGTTGGTGTAATTTTTTTTATTCCTATTTTATTTTCTTTGCATTTCCTTTATTTATTTTATTGTATTTTTTAGCCCAAAAAATAAAAAAAGAAAAATAGAAATAATTAATTTGAAGTACCTATCGGGTTGTCGTGGTGTATACCATCGCCTAATCGTGAAAAATAAAAATCTAAAAAAATAATTAAATAAAAGTCTTTAGTAAAACAATAAAATATAAAATAAAATAATCTTTAGTATAGGTCAAGGTATCAAAAATAAAAATAAAAAAAAAAAATTTTTTAGTATAAGCTAGGATCTTAGAAATAAAAAATAAAAAATAATAATAAAATGAAAATTTTAGAAAATCAAAATAAATATGTAAAAATCTTTACTATAAATAAAATTTTAGGAACAAAAATTCAATAAAAAGTGAAAATGATAAAAATACAAAATTAATATTTTTTAGTATAAATTTTTTAATTAAATTTTTAGGAATAGTATGGGATGGGAATAAAAATAAAAAATAAAAAAATCTATTAAAACCTAGCCTTTTAGAGTTTTATCACTTAGAGTTTTTAAAAAATAAAAATTTGATATGATGTTTTTCTCTAACTTAGGTTATCTTAGATTTTTCAAAAATAATCATTTAATAATCTAGGTCATTTAGCTATTTTCTTAATAAAAATTAATATGATTAAATAACGCAAATCCGACACTTTTCATTAAATAAAATTGATCAACAAACTGAAATTTTTATAAAAGAAAAAGTGAACTACAGATGGTTTGATCTCGATTAGTAAGTATGTAGGCACATTCAGGGTAACCATAATAAAATAAAAACTTTAGGTTAGGAAAAATAATCATAATAAACTAAAAAATTTAGGTTAGGAAAGATTAAATAAAATAATGAAAGAGAAACTTTAGAAAATAAAATAATAAGATGAAAACTTTATGAAATTAAGAAAAATAAAAATTTTAGAAAAAATGAATAAGATAAAAACTCTAGAAAAATTAAATAAAATGAAAACTTTAGAAAACTAAATAAGATAAAAAACTTTAGAAAATCAAATAAAATTAAAGCCTAAAAAATTAAATAAAATAAAATTTTTGGAAAAATTAAATAAATAAAGACTTTGGGTTATTAGCTTAATTAAATAAAAACTTTAGATTACCTTAGAAAATTAGTATATGATAATTGTTTATGTTTTAATAGGTTAGTCCCCAAATCTAATATCTCTAATTCATATTTTTCTAAAATATTTTTTTTTAGGAGAATTCATAGACTAGTAACTAATAAAGGTTAATCCACTTAATTAACCTTAATTTTATTTTCCAACTTAGGTTGGTAGCGACTCCTTTTAAAAATTAATTTTTCTTAGTTTAGTAAGTAATCTATACTGAATGGGAAGGATTAAGTATAGATTAAAATTGAGAAAAATGATAAAAAAACTAGAGTCGATAGGATAACGACTCCACTAAGGAGTTCTTTTCCAAAGTGGGCGCATGTAGTAATTTTCTTGAATATGTCTAAAAGGCCTTTGATTTCTTGTACATGTCTTTTTTATTTTATTGAGTACCTTGCAAATTATTTTTGTAAGTAGTGGCACTAATCGGGTTTTGAGTAATGCAGAAAAAGAAAAAAAAAAAAGGAAGGAAGAAAGAGGGCCTAATAGGCCACCATGGAATTTCTTTTTTCTTATGCATGTCTAGATATAGGCAAACTTGGGTCATTTAGAAAATTAGGATGGAACTTCATTATGTACTCGTCAAGTTGTAGTAGTGTATACCACCACTTGACGGCGATTAGGCGATTTTTCTCCAAGCTTCGATGTAACCCTCGATTACAGAGCCAGAGAACCTTTAGAACTTACCCTCCTTCCCTTGCATGCGCGTTTTACTTACTTATTTATTTATTACATATTTTATGCTTTGTTTTATTTGTTCTTCTACAAATAAAAAAGTAATGTGGCATTGTGAGTGTAAAGGTGCAACCCTGTTAACGTTCAAAAATCATAGTCTTTGTAATCTCTTTTCCTTGTATTTCTTCAATTTTGTAAAATTTTGGTTTTTCTTGTTTTCTGGTTGTAACCTGTAGCAAAATGGAGAACCAAACCAAAAATCAGTCTAGTTATGTTAATGAAATCCACATGGACTAGTATGCCTATCCTGCAGAAAATTTACATAGATGGTATGACACATTCAATCAAGAACATCAGGATTGTATTATACAGAAAATCAATCCAATAATTTCTCTGATAAAGGTGTAACTTAAGTGGGATTTGATCAGAGCTTTGGCCCATTTCTGGGATTTTGGGTCATCATCATTCAATTTTGAGCCTCACAAATTGGTACCTACCCTAGAGGAGTATATCCAATTGCTTAGGGCCCTTACCATGGAAAATGGAATAGTGACCTTGAACTTGGAAGCCTAACCAGTGAATGTATTCTACCGTTTATTAGGAATTAGGAAAAGTGAGATTGCTCAAGCACCGACTGAATGCAAAGACAAGTGTATCTAGTTTTCCACAATAGGTAGTTGGTATGCATACTCATCAGCGTATCTTGATAGGCGAGATATTTTTTGTGGAGGGTATGATGACCGGCAAAGGAATCAAATCAATGCATTCATACTAGCAGCATTTGCAACCATTCTTTTCCCACAAGAGCAATCCAGCATCCATTTCATGGTAGCTAAATTAGTCTCTCAATTTCTAGCAAGTAAGTCTTACATCCTAGCAATATTGGTGAAACAGATCCAAGCCCTAAATTTCAAGAAAGCAACAAGGTCATGGCATGCTCAAGGGAGGGCCCACCTTGTTAATAGTATGGTTTTTCAGCCATGTAAACACCCCATTTTTGCCATAGGAGTCAATAATTTTCAATAATAATCAATTTTCAATTTTTCCTAATTTAGCATAAAATAATAAAAATGTTCAAAAAATAAAAATAAATAGGAAAACACTTTAATTTTGAAAAATGATTTCGGAAATAGCAATAATGAATAATAAACAATTTTTACAAATTTTTGAAATTTCAAAAAATACAAAAAAAATAGAAAAATCGCATTGCATATATGTAATTTGCGAAATAAATAAAATCGCGAAAGTGGGCTAGCCCAGCTGGTCCAGACCATGGCTAAGTGCGCGCGGGGGGCGGGGGGGGGGGGGGGGGGGGGGGCTCGGTCAGACGTTCGAATCGCGGGGGAAGCAGTTTCCGCGTTTTGCAATTTTTCGACTTATCCAGGACACGTGGCAGCATCTGATTGGCTGGAAGAAACGCACGCGCCGGGCGCGTGATCGTCTCCTACCTCGAGCCCGAGATCGCCGGCGAAGAAAAAATTCATATTTCGGCCGTTTTGATTCGATTTTTTTTGCACAAATCCAACAGATCTTCAACAAAAATAAGATAAACATTATCTAATTAAAATCAAATCGCAACAAATCGTTGGATGGGCACGAATCGAAGTTGGTTTTTCAACCAAAAATCCGATCAGCTTCAATCGGAGGAAATTCGAGCTTATCCAGCTCGTTTTCAAGCGCCTATAAATAGAGGAGGAGATGAGGAAGCAAGATCACAGATCAGCATCGTAAGAGAGAGAGAAAAGAGTGTAGATCGGAGGAAACCCAAAGTTGCGACCGCCGATCGGAGTTAAGCCACCGCAAGGAGACGTTCTGGGAGCAAACCGCCACCACCATCGGATTCAGCACCCTCAAGAAGCTAGGATTCGACACTTCACCCGCCGCAAAGGACTGCCGGAACGCCGTGAACGAGCCAACCCCACCACCGTGTCCGACCAATCCGACCTAACCCGATTCGACCCGACCCGCGCACCGACCCGGATCCAGGTAAGTCGGATTTTTCGGATTTTTTATTTATTTATTTCGAATTAATTAATTAATTAATTATTTGTTATTTAGTTATTTATTTATTTATTTATGTGTTATTTTTAATAAATAGGAAAATGTAGAAATTAGATTTTTCTAGAATTTAATAATGTAGAAAAATAAAAAAATAATAATAAATAGATAAATAAAAAAATAAAATAATAATAATAATAATAATAAATATAGAAAAATAAAAAAAATTAGGAAAAATAAATCATAAAATTTTAGATGTCAAATAGGATAGATAATAAAAAAAAATTCCCAAAAATCACAAAAATTCCCAAAAATCACGAAAATAAAAAAAAATCCCAAAAATCAACAAAAATTCCCAAAAACCACAAAAATCCCCAAAAATTCTCAGAAATCACAAAAATAACAAAAAGTCATAAAAAGATAAATAAATAAGTTTTAGCACTTAGAAAAATCATTTTCGTCAAATAAATCAAAATTGATGTTTTCCCTATAAAATCATTTTTCAAAATAAAATCAAGCTTAGGCTTAGAGTTTTAGAAAAAACCCCAAAAATGATAAGAATATAAATCGAAAGAAATTTCAAAATTAAAATTCACCAACACACTAAAGTTTTTAAGAAAAGCGAACTACGGCTTGTTTGATCCTGAGTAGCAGGTACGTAGGCACCCATTCGGGTCAACCCATAAAATAAATGAAAAATCCTTTTTCTGAAATAAATTCAAAGACATAACAAAAATTAATAGAAATACGATGAAACACATTTCTAAAGACGAACAATTTTAGGAGATCAGGTGGTAACCGTATAGGTTTTAATAGGTTAGCCCCCAGACTTAGAAACTCTGGTTTTCCCTTTTTCTCTTCTCACAAAAACGAGAAGAGGAAATAACGACGATTAGTAGTCCAAATTAAGACTAATCCGCTCCTTTAGTCTTAATTCACTTTTTCCCAACAACAGTTGGGTGGCGACTCCAAAAATCAAACGAAATTCCTAACTCAAGTCGAGGATTTACATTAGATGAGCATAGGGTCTAGTCTAGATCGGATTAGGAATGGGAATTCAAAAATTAAACTCGACAGGATGGCGACTCCGCTGGGGACCCATACCAGCAGGCTAGCCACCTGAATCTCTCAAAGCTGTTCTCTTTAAGAAAAATGTGTTTCAATCATTACTTTGTCATTAACTTTGCAGGATTTAGTTAGATTTTGGTTTCTTTACTGTGGGGGTTTTGCATGCATACATATGTTTGTGTGAGTAGATGCGGTCGAACCCGGACTGTCCTAGAAACCTAAGACGGGGAGCCATTGTGTAGGTTTCGGGCGAAGTGAGTTGATTCACCGTTCGGGACCGATTAGGCTACCCCACCCTATGCTTCGATATGGCCTGAGATCCATTTCTCCAAGAATGCGGGAGGCCATAGAGCTCGGGAACCAGTTAGAACCAACCTACTTGCATACATAACATCGTACGAGGGGTTGACAATTGGATGATAATGTAATGGTTTGTTATTTTGTCCTTAGAGTTCAGGACTATTTCCCTGTAACATTTTCATAGTTCTGTTTGTAACTAGGCTGTTTCCTATTGTAATAGATGGCTAGCAGTGCAGTCGACCGCCTCCTTCGTAAAGAAATTTGGGTGTACAAACCTTTGAACCCAAAGTTGGTACTGGACCATTGGTTTACCTTATACAACCCAGAGGAGCAGGCCTTCATTCAGCAAAAGATAGGCCCATCCTCTCACTAACAAAGATAGAGGTGAATTTGCTTTTGGTACGGACTATGCTCCACCTATGAGAAATAGAGCCTGCGGCTTTCTTCATTGGGCCATGCGAGATCACTCCCACTCAAGACCCAAGCTAGGGTCAAGGAACTAGAAGCCATCATCAGTGGGAAGCTTGAGCCTCCACTACAGAAGACCAAAAGAGCTAGGAAATAGAGCATTATTTGTAATCTTTCATTTTTATTGAACTCCAAAATTATTAATAAAAGTGAAGTTTTAATACATTGTCAATCAGTTGTCAACCCTTTTATCTTTTAGCATCCGCGTGACACATGCATATCATTCTTGCATCCATTATACTAAAAAAGAAAAAATGCGCGCCAGGTATCAAAATAGCTTCCAAACAACCAAACCCTCCCAGAAGCCCGATTCATTACCCGCTCAAAGACCAAAATGGCAAACAGCGACAATTGCAATAAGACCAACACTAACTATGTTCCTACGGCCGCGGAAGAAGCACAAGTAAGGGGTGTTAAAGGCAGAATGAAGGGGAAGCTGATTGACACCCAGATGTGCATCCCACCTCTCCAACAATCTTTCCGAAGGGCAAATACCATTCAAGAGCTTCGAATAAACAAAGAGGACAACAACAAAGGGGAATCAATCTCCTGCATGTCCAACCAACATCCAGCTCTGAACAACTGGTTTTGTTGTCCTATCAATAGCGCTAGGTTAGCTCAAGAGTAGAAAAAATCATTGAACAAATTTTATTGAGACTATTTATCGAATCCCATTACAGTTTGTTTCTTTTATTATTATATATGATTTCATTTTTTATGTCACTCAGATCTCCTACCATCGAACATCAGAGATATTTCGCGCAGGTAGAAAGTAAAAACATTGATATCGTTTCCAACGCTGCTGGGTCAGTTGTTGAAGGCGATATTTTAGACCACGAAATAATACAAGAAAATTGGCTAAAACATGAACAAGGCGGAATCTCGATCGACAAGCCTATGGAGACAGTAAATCTAGGAAGCATGGAAAACCCTAAGAACCTTAAAATCGGGACCAGTTTGAGTGCCGAGCAAAAACGTGAGATAACCGAGCTATTAATGGAATATGCAGATGTGTTTGCCTGGTCGTATGGTGACATGCCAGGGCTAGACCAGTCAATAGTAGT
Source organism: Laguncularia racemosa (assembly GCA_037954665.1). NCBI lineage: Eukaryota > Viridiplantae > Streptophyta > Magnoliopsida > Myrtales > Combretaceae > Laguncularia > Laguncularia racemosa. Next base: position 5,183,575 of record JBBMOL010000036.1, read on the forward strand.
TCACAGGCTTCCCACAAGGGAAGATGTCAAACCTAAAAAAACAAAAACTGAGAAGATTTAGGCCTAACATCTTACTGAAAATCAAAGAAGAAGTCAAGAAACTGCTAGAAGTAGGGTTCATTGAAGTATCCGACTACCCAGAGTGGGTAGCAAATGTAGTCCCTGTCATGAAAAAGAATGGAAAAGTACGCGTATGCGTAGACTTTCGGGACTTAAACCAAGCTACGCCAAAGGATAACTTCCCCCTACCTCATATTGATGTTATAGTGGATAACACCGCGGGAAACCATCTCTTCTCATTCATGGACGGTTTCTCAGGATACAATCAAATAAAAATGGCCGAGGAAGACAAGACCAAAACAACCTTCATCACAACATGGGGAACTTTCTGTTACAAAGTCATGCCCTTCGGTCTGAAAAACGCCGGGGCAACGTATCAGAGAGCCATAGTCGCCATACTTCACGACATGATGCATCGAGAGATTGAAGTATATGTCGACGACATGATAGCCAAATCCAAAGAAGGAGAAAGCCATATAGATATCCTGAGGAAATTGTTCAAACGACTGAGGAAGTTCCAGCTTAAGTTAAACCCGGAAAAATGTACTTTCGGGGTTACAACGGGGAAATTGTTAGGGTTCGTCATCAGCCAGGAGGGCATTAAGATTGACCCTGACAAGGTAAAGTCCATATTAGAGTTACCTTCCCACGTTCCGTTAAAGAAGTAAGAAGCTTGCTGGGGAGATTAAATTATATAGCTCGGTTTATCTCACAACTCACCGACAAATGCCGGCCGCTATTCCGTCTGTTGAAGAAGAACGCCGCAATAGAATGGGACGACGAATGTGAAGAAGCGTTCAGGACAATCAAAGACTATCTTATAAAACCCCGGTCTTGATAGTCCCGAAACAAGGAAAACCCTTATTCTTATACCTCACCATACTCCCCGAATCCATGGGATGTGTGTTGGGGCAGAAAGATGAAGAGGGAAGAGAACGTCCCATATATTATTTGAGCAAGAAGTTCACAGATGGGGAACAAAGGTACTCAGAGGTGGAGAAGACGTGTTGTGCGTTAATTTGGGTCATGCATCGACTAAGGCAATACACCCTTTACTATCATATTGAGCTGTTGACAAGACATGATCCCTTGAAATACTTGGCAGAGAAGCTAGCATTGATGGGTAGAATCTCTAAATGGCAGATGCTTCTATCCGAGTTTGACATCACGTATGTAAATCAAAACTCGATAAAGGGACAAGCCTTAGCCGATCAGTTGGCCGAACACCCCGTCGAGACAGATACCCAAGAAATACAAGTCCAATTTCCGGACGAGAACATATTAATAGTAGAAGATATGCCGGTAGAAAACTCTGGGAGAGAGCAGAATGGTGGGTGGAAACTGTTCTTCGACGGGGCTGCCAACGTATTCGGTTGTGGGGTTGGGGCAGTATTGATATCCCTAGACGGCACTCAATTCCCGGCAGCGACAAGACTTACATTTTCCTATACCAATAATATCACGGAATATGAAGCATGTATTCTTGGCCTCAAGATGGCCTGCCAAATGGGAATCCGCGAATTAGAGGTGTACGGGGACTCGTCGCTCATCATACTACAAACAAGAGGGGAATACAAAACTAAAGACCCCAAACTGGTACCGTACCATCAACACTTGACAGAGCTGATTGAGGAGTTTAAGGCAATCACCTTCACGTACATCCCGAGAATTCAGAATCAGTTCGCAGATGCCCTAGCCACACTAGCATCCGTGATTCAAATAACAGGAGGAGCCGAAGTGCAACTGATGAAAATAGACATCGAAAGTCGGCCCGCTTATTGTTTGACAATTGAAAAGATACAATATGATAAGCCCTGGTATCACGACATAAAGACCTTCCTCCAAGAAGGTAAATAACCTAAAATGGCTAGCAAGAATGACCAAAGAACGCTCAGAAGGTTGGCAAGTCATTTCTTATTAGGTGGGTCTATACTCTACAAGAGATCATATGATACCACCCTGTTGAGATGTGTGGACAAAAATGAAGCATGCGAACTCATGAAGGAAATACATGAAGGGGTATGTGGACCTCATATGAACGGCTACATGTTGGCCCGAAAAATCATGAGGTTAGGGTATTACTGGTTAACCATGGAGTCGGATTGCATAAAGTATGTTAAGCACTGCCATCTGTGCCAAGTATACGCAAACCGGATCAATGCTCCACCCAACGAGCTACATTTGTTATCGGCGCCGTGGCCTTTCTCCATGTGGGGAATCGACATAATCGGCCCGATCACTCCAACGGCATCCAATGGCTACAGATTTATACTGGTAGCGATTGATTACTTCACCAAATGGGTAGAAGCGTCATCATATACCAATGTCACAAAAGGGGTAATAGTCCGCTTCTTAAAAAGGGACATAATAGCCCGATATGGAGTTCCTGAGTCGATCATCACCAACAATGGTACCAATCTCAACAATAAATTGATGACGGGTTTATGTCAACAATTCCACATAAACCATAGAAATTCAACCCCCTACCGACCTCAAATGAACGGGGCAGTAGAAGCAGCTAACAAAAATATCAAGAAGATCATCGAGAAAATGACAACAACTTACAAAGATTGGCCCGAAATGTTACCATTTGCTCTCATGGCTTATAGGACTTCAATAAGAACATCTACGGGAGCTACCCCTTACTCATTGGTATATGGTACAGAAGCAGTGCTACCAGTAGAAGTCGAGATACCATCATTCAGAATCTTGTCAAAAACTCAATTAACAGAATCGGATTGGGTAAAGAAAAGGCTTGATCAGCTGAATCTGATTGATGAAAGAAGACTTACCGCGCTATGTCATGGTCAGTGTTACCAACAGAGGATAGCCCGAGCATTCAACAAGAAGATGAGACCTCGGTACTTCAAAGAGGGCGATCTAGTACTAAGAAAAGTTCTCCCGAACGCCCAAGACTCTAGAGGAAAATTCACTCCAAATTATGAAGGCCCGTATGTGGTGAAAAAGGTTCTGTCAGGTGGTGCTCTAGTATTAACTCAGATGGATGGTCCAGAATTGAGAGACCCCGTCAACACAGATGCTGTAAAGATGTACTATCCTTAGGCAAGGGAATTGAAATTTTGCCAATGTTTATGAAAACCAATATTCGATACAAAGTTCGTTGAGTCGAGTTTTTACTTTTCTACAAGCAAAGCTAATATCCCTGAATGGTCAACAATCCCAATCAATTCTTATCACAATAAATACACCTAAACACATTACCCACCACTTTGTCAATGAAAGATAAACACTAAAACGATAATGAATCTTAATGTAATTTGTGATATAATTTTGTCTACTCCTAAGCATTAAAACTGAGCGCATTATTAGGATAACATTACCGTCGAAAGAGCTTTGTGCATAAAGAAAAGAGGCACATCAAGATTTTCAATTCAGTGTCAAGATAAGAAGAAAAGAAGCAGGAGCAAACCAACACGAAGGTTCAGTTGTTTGGTTGCTATCCGAGATAAACTGGCAAGCATATTAAAATAGGTAACTATCATCACATCATGAAAGACATCACATCATCTAGCTTAGTAAGAAGCATGTTCAAGAGTACCAGATGAGTCAACTCATAATGAAGCACGTGTCTAGACATTTCCTTTAATAGGGTTAGTCAGCCCAATATGGGCACTTTCCCGAAAAAAACCTGTTCTCAGGGTCAGCTCATAAGGGCACCTTTTGAGACAGTTCTATTTTAGGTTAGTCAGCTCTTGGGGCACTTTCCTAAAAATCAATCCAAGGGTTAGTCAGCCCAATATGGGCACTTTCCCGAAAAAACCTGTTCTCAGGGTCAGCTCATAAGGGCACCTTTTGAGACAGTTCTATTTTAGGTTAGTCAGCTCTTGGGGCACTTTCCTAAAAATCAATCCAAGGGTTAGTCAGCCCAATATGGGCACTTTCCCGAAAAAACCTGTTCTCAGGGTCAGCTCATAAGGGCACCTTTTGAGACAGTTCTATTTTAGGTTAGTCAGCTCTTGGGGCACTTTCCTAAAAATCAATCCAAGGGTTAGTCAGCCCAATATGGGCACTTTCCCGAAAAAACCTATTCTCAGGGTCAGCTCATAAGGGCACCTTTTGAGACAGTTCTATCTAAGGTTAGTCAGCCCAAGATGGGCACTTTCCTAAGAATTTTATCAAAGGTTAGTCAGCCCAATATGGGCACTTTCCTAAAAATCCGTTCTCAGGGTCAGCTTATAAGGGCACCTTTTGAGACACTACCACAGGTTAGTCAGCCCAAGATGGGCACTTTCCTAAAAATCAATCCAAGGGTTAGTTAGCCCAATATGGGCACTTTCCCGAAAAAAACTATTCTCAGGGTCAGCTCATAAGGGCACCTTTTGAGACAGTTCTATTTTAGGTTAGTCAGCTCTTGGAGCACTTTCCTAAAAATCGATCCAAGGGTTAATCAACCCAATATGGGCACTTTCCCAAAAAAAAAAAACCTGTTCTCAGGGTCAGCTCATAAGGGCACCTTTTGAGACAGTTCTATCTAAAGTTAGTCAGCCCAAGATGGGCACTTTCCTAAGAATTTTATCAAAGGTTAGTCAGCCCAATATCGGCACTATCCTAAAAATTCGGTCTCAGGGTCAGCTCATAAGGGCACCTTTTGAGACACTACCACAGGTTAGTCAGCCCAAGATGGGCACTTTCCTAAAATCTATTTTAAGGTTAGTCAGCCCAATATGGGCACTTTCCTAGATTCTCCCGATTAGTCAGCTCTTGGGGCACTTTTCGGAAACATCCTTCCCAAACAGTTGCTAGTCTAACAAGACGCTTCTGTCGACAGGTAGCCAGCTCATAAGGGCGCTTCCTAAGTAAATTTTCTTTCCAACGTTGCAAGTCTGATAAGACGCTTCCTATCATCATTTCTCATACATTCCTACTCGAGGCTTGACATGTGTCCTGTCGCCAATTAGTTAGCCCATAAAGCACTTTTTGGAGAGGGAACATTACCTTGAATTGTTAGGAGCATCTTCAACCGTAGGATTATCAGCTCTTGGGGCATTTTCCTACTAAAACCTAATTCAAGAGGTCAAAAATGGCGTCTTTTGTTTGTCTTTGTAGTTAAGTTTTTCAAACTTTACCACAAAGAGGGGCAGCTGTTTTCGCGTTTTGCAATTTTTCGACTTATCCAGGACACGTGGCAGCATCTGATTGGCTGGAAGAAACGCACGCGCCGGGCGCGTGATCGTCTCCTACCTCGAGCCCGAGATCGCCGGCGAAGAAAAAATTCGTATTTCGGCCGTTTTGATTCGATTTTTTTGCACAAATCCAATAGATCTTCAACAAAAATAAGATAAACATTATCTAATTAAAATCAAATCGCAACAAATCGTTGGATGGGCACGAATCGGAGTTGGTTTTTCAACCGAAAATCCGATCAGCTTCAATCGGAGGAAATCCGAGCTTATCCAGCTCGTTTTCAAGCACCTATAAATAGAGGAGGAGATGAGGAAGCAAGATCACAGATCAACATCGTGAGAGAGAGAGAAAAGACTGTAGATCGGAGGAAACCCAAAGTTGCGACCGCCGATCGGAGTTGAGCCACTGCAAAGAGACGTTCTGGGAGCAAACCGCCACCACCATCGGATTCAGCACCCTCAAGAAGCTAGGATTCGACACTTCACCCGCCATAAAGGACCACTGGAACGCCGTGAACGAGCCAACCCCACCGCCGTGTCCGACCGATCCGACCTGACCCGATTCGACCCGACCGACCCGACCCACGCACCGACCCGGATCCAGGTAAGTCAGATTTTTCGGATTTTTTTTATTTTATTTATTTATTCCGAATTAATTAATTAATTAATTATTTTTTATTTAGTTATTTATTTATTTATTTATGTGTTATTTTTAATAAATAGGAAAATGTAGAAATTAGATTTTTCTAGAATTTAATAATGTAGAAAAATAAAAAAAAATAATAAATAGATAAATAAAAAATAAAATAATAATAATAAAAAATATAGAAAAATAAAAAAAAAAATTAGGAAAAATAAATCATAAAATTTTAGATGTCAAATAGGATAGATAATAAACAAAAATTCCCAAAAATCACAAAAATCACAAAAATTCCCAAAAATCACGAAAATAAAAAAAAAATTCCCAAAAATCACAAAAATCATAAAAATTCCCAAAAATCACGAAAATCAACAAAAATTCCCAAAAACCACAAAAATCCCCAAAAATTCTCAGAAATCACAAAAATAACAAAAAATCATAAAAAGATAAATAAATAAGTTTTAGCACTTAGAAAAATCATTTTCGTCAAATAAATCAAAATTGATGTTTTCCCTATAAAATCATTTTTCAAAATAAAATCAAGCTTAGGCTTAGAGTTTTAGAAAAAACCCCAAAAATGATAAGAATATAAATCGAAAGAAATTTCAAAATTAAAATTCACCAACACACTAAAGATTTTCAGAAAAGCGAACTACGGCTTGTTTGATCCTGAGTAGCAGGTACGTAGGCACCCATTCGGGTCAACCCATAAAATAAATGAAAAATCCTTTTTTTGAAATAAATTCAAAGACATAACAAAAATTAATAGAAACACGATGAAACACATTTCTAAAGATGAACAATTTTAGGAGATCAGGTGGTAACCGTATAGGTTTTAATAGGTTAGCCCCCAGACTTAGAAACTCTGGTTTTCCCTTTTTCTCTTCTCACAAAAACGAGAAGAGGAAATAACGACGACTAGTAGTCCAAATTAAGACTAATCTGCTCCTTTAGTTTTAATTCACTTTTTCCCAACAACAGTTGGGTGGCGACTCCAAAAATCAAACGAAATTCCTAACTCAAGTCGAAGATCTACATTAGATGAGCATAGGGTCTAGTCTAGATCGGATTAGGAATGGGAATTCAAAAATTAGACTCGACAAGCCACATCAAAGAATTTAGAGTAGATTTGATGAGGGGATCCTTAGCTCCATAAGCAGACATAGTAGATAACTTTGCTACTCAGGTTAAGTTGCCTAGTGACACATTAACTTAGCAAAGGTGCAGGTTACTCAAGATGATTGAGTTGAGAGATATTGCATGGATGGCTAGGTGGAACCATTGCATAAAAGCCATACTTGGATGTGAGGAATATCCAGGTGTACCCCTAATTGATATTATAGGTTGCATGGGTTACTTCTTAGCCTAAGTTGTAAAACAGTTGGGCTCCTTGTAGGACATTACCTACATAAGGTCATTAGAACGAGTAACCCTCAACTATCAAGATGCTAACATACCACTAGCAACCAAGATTGCTTACCTCAACAATATCAAGGAGTTATGGCAGAATAGGGAGGTGAAGAAAATAGCAGATCTGGGTGAGCTAGAGGGAAGGATTGGGGCCTATAGGGCTATTCGAAAGTTCATCTACAATTTTATAAAGAACACTAGTTAAGCACAATATGAGTCTCCCGATGTGCTCAAGCATGAGCTAGAATTGCAGAATCTGACGCTAGAAGAGGAGGGATACAAAGCCACCATATGAGCAAAGGTAAAGGTCCTATATCAAAAATGGAAGAAGGCAACAGATTACTAGAAAAAGAAGCATGGGCAATCCTAATGGGTTATTTAGTACTTAAAGACTAGTTGAAAGAAAAGAATGAGCAAATCCGGGAACTGATGGAAGAAGCATAAGCAATTTGACCAAGCTAGTATAGGAGAAAAGCATAGTATAGTTATTAAAAAAAAAAAAAAAAAGAGGTTTACTAGTTTACTTTCCTTTATTTCTGATAGAATTTTACATTTTCAGGTCATGTAATTATTTGAACATTAATAAAAGTTTGCAGTTTTATGACTCAAATCAAATGCCACATTACTATTTAGTTGATATTTATGCACCATATAGGTTTTCCTTACCTAAAAAAAAAAACAACAAAAAAAAGAAGAAGAAAAGAGGGAATAGTTTTTCCATAGAAATATAGCAAATGTCTAGTACTTTTAGGTTGTAAATAGTAACTACTCCTATATAATCTCTATCTAAGTTTTAATAATTCATTGCCTTTTTATAATCTTATGTGATATCTATGTATAATAATTATTCTCTTTTCATGGATTATCATAGTCCATTATTCCTATCACTTCTCATGGCTTCATTGTCTCCATAATGTCAACTTTGTAATAAATTAGGTCAATTCTCTAGACATGTATATAAATCATTTTGTATAAAGCATAAGTTCCCCTTGTACTTTATGTCACTTAAGAGCCCTAGTGAGCCTAAAGTATGAGAACTTCAACCCTCCCTTGGTAAAATAGTAACCTTGATCCTTGTTTAGAAATCTCAGGTACTTAGGTGATCCTCTAATTAGAAGGTTTAAAAGTCTTAATCATCCTGAAGTTTGGGAACTTCAACTGTCCCTCAATAAAATAAAAACCTTAGCCATCCTTAAGTTTAGGAGCCTCAGTTGTTCCTTGAGAAGAAAACAGAAACCTTAGTCATCCTCAAATTTAGGAACTTTGGTTATCCCTTATTGTTAAAATAGGAACCTTAATCATCTTAAAGTTAAGAAGCTTTGGTTATCCTTTGTTCAAGTAAAAGTTGTAGTTGTCATTTGAAAACTTAAAAGCTTTAGTCATCTAGAACTCTAATCATGTTAAGTAACAATAAAATGTACTTGAAACAAGGGCAATTTTTCAATTTAAAAAAAATGAAAAAAAAATAATAATGATAATAAAAAGGGAAACGTTGCTAACAAGAGGAAATTTTCATAAAGCTTTAGAAAGTTACCCTTAAGCAGATTTGCCTAACCCAAAGCTCGAAATTAGTTACTTTGAATCTTAAAAGCTTGTAATGAGCCACATATCAATAACCAAAACCCTAATGCATAAAATTGATTACTTTAGGAGGCCACCAAGATCTAACTCCAAAGGGTAACCAAGAAAGCACATAATGAAATACTTAATAGAGTTTGTTCATCTACCAACACACTAAGAAAGTCTCAAACACAAAAACCTAAGATCAAACATAAATTCTCCTAAACACAAAGTCTATCTCTACTAATGTTTAGTCTTCTACCCAAAGAAGCCTAACCTAATCATACCAACATAGGTGAATTGAGCTTGAAGGGGTAATCCATTTTAAGCAAATAATGGGGCACCCAAAAGATAGGTCCTATCCAACTGAATCTGAGCCAACTAATTAGGGTCATTTCTAAAGTAGCCAATGAGACCTTTGTTTAACCCCATCAATCTAGTATGGGGCAAACCAAGCGAAAGTCAAGCAGAGAAGATTAAAAAAAATTGAATAAAGGAAAGGTATCTCATTATTTGAAAGCTTAGAATGAAAAGAGGCAAACTATGTCCCAAACACTAACCCTAAACACATTTGAGAGTTGAGTGACATCACAATAAGAATTTGGACTCATTCCTTGAAGGGGGTCTGTCTTGAATTTGGTACATAGGTCAAAGTGATGCTAGGCATTCATTTCTCTACCCTAAACACTACTATCCCATGCTAACCCTATTGAGCCATTTGGAGAAACATTTTTAAGATTAACCCTATCAAGAACCACTCCTCATTAGGACAATTAAGAGGATAGGGGCATTAATGGGGAGAAAAGGATGAGACTAATTTATGCTCGCCTTAGTCACATCAATTCAAGAGTAATCATTGTTATAGATACTTTTATTTCCATAAGATGAAGAAGAGTCTCCATTTAGAAGTCATGTGCATCTCCATGCACATATCATACTCAATTTTAGGTGGGGGGGGGGGGGGGGGGGGGGGGGGGGGGGTAAGGAAAAAGGGGTTAAAAAAAAATAGAAGAGAGGAAAAAAAAAGTTGAAAAAAGAAAAAGAAAAAAAAATTAAAATGAAATGAAAAATGAAAAAATGCGAGCTAAGCAGTTTGTGAAATAGACCCTATGCTATGAATCACTCATGAGACCCTCCTAATCAAAGGAAATGTTTTATCTTAAGCAATAATTGCTCATGAAATTGAGGCAAGCCTATTTAAGTTTTATCCTTAAGGTTCTTGACTTGTAAACTTAAGATGACATGAATATCACTTTTTTGAAATTGGCTTATGCATCATATTCCCTTTGTTAAGCCATTGACCAAAAGTCTATGCCACAATCCCTAAAAAGACTTAGCAGATTGATTAAAATGTATCACCTACAAGCTGGACCATAATTTTTAGAATAGAAGTTAAGTGTGAGAATAGATCGAAAAGAGAGTGGTAGGAAGTCCTCTTTGATTAAACAATTCAAATGGTGGGGTTCTTATTCCATAAGCAAGAATATTTGAAGTCATTGAATGCCTCTCAGTGCAATCAGAAGACCTAACTACTTAAGAGATCATCATGTAGGTCATCATGCAGTTATTTGATTCTAAGAGATAAGACCCAAGTTTGGAAACTATGGGTGATTATTGGGGCAAATTCGCCACTTATTCAAAGCTAATGAAGATTCTCTTCCTTGTTAGCAATGTTTTAAAAAAAAAAAGTTTTGAAAGAAGGAAATCCTTAAAAGAAAAGTTTTCCAAAATAATCAAGCCTTAGTAAATTTAAGTCCATCCTCAGATGGCATTATATTTAATGTCTAGGCTTGTCAGTAGCTAGCATCTTTTGTAAGTCCAAGCTTGTTAGTAGTTAGCATCTTTTGTAAGTCCAGGCTTGTTAGCAACTAGCATCTTCTTTAAATCTATCCTCATCGGTAAGTGGCAACCTAATAAGTCTAGTATTGTCAATAGCTAGCAACCATTTAAGTTCATCCTTATTAATAGATGGCATTATATTTAAGTCTAAGCTCGTCAGTAGTTGGCATCTTTTGTAAGTCCAAGCTAGTTAGTACCTGGCATCTTCTTTAAGTCCATCCTCGTCAATAGTTAGCACCTTCTTTAAGTCCATCATTGTTAGTAGGTGGCAACCTAATAAGTCTAGTCTCGTTAGTAGCTAGCAACCTTTATAAGTCTAATCTCATTAGTAGATGCAATATATTTAAGTCTAGGCTCATTAGTAGATGGCATCTTTTTTAAGTCCATCCTTATCAGTAGGTGCAAACCTAATAAGTCTAGTCTCATTAGTAGCTAGCAAACCTCATAAGTCCATTCTCCTTAGTAGATAGCATCACATTTAAGTACATCCATATCAGTAGATGGAAAACCTATAAGTCTAGTCTCATTAGCAACTAGCAATCCTCTTAAGTCCAAGCTTGTCAATAACTAGTAGCCCATTTAAATCCATTCTTGTTAGTAAATGACACCACACTTAAGACCATCTTCATCAGTAGGTGGCAAATATCAAAGTCCTATCTCGTCAGTAGTAAGCATGTCATTCTAGACTTGAGGCAAAAATCAATTTTTTTTTTTTTTGTCTTCATAGTAAAGTTCTATTCGAACTTCACTACAAAGAGGAGTAGTAGATTTGTTTAAAAATATATATAAAAAAATAATAATAGTTGTAAACACCCCATTTTTTCCCTAGGAATCAATAATTTTCAATAATAATCAATTTTCAATTTTTCCTAATTTTTCCCAATTTTTCCTTAATTTAGCGTAAATAATAAAAATATTCAAAAAAATAAAAATAAATAGGAAAACACTTCAATTTTGAAAAATGATTTTAGAAATAGCAATAATGAATAGTAAATAATTTTTACAAATTTTTGAAATTTCAAAAAAATACAAAAAAATAAAAAAATTGCATCGCATATGTACAATTTGCGATGTAAATAAAATCGGGAAATTGGGCCAGCTCAGCTGGCTCGTGTGTGCGCATGGGAACCATGTGAAGGCTGAAGGTCGCGAGTTTGAATCCCCCCGCAGGCGCTCGGCAAAAATTTTTCGTTCTTTTCCCTGGAGCTGCCACGTGGCAGCATGTGATTGGCCGAGGGAAGTCACGCGCGTCGCGCGTGATCGTCTTCTTCGCGAGCCCAGCCGGAGGACAAAATCTGACAGAAGTCCGACGAAGGCGAAATCGGCCGTTTTCTTTTTAATCTTCTAGATTAAAGTCGAGATAAGGCCAAATCCATCAGATAAACCAAAGGAGCACAAGAGATTAACATCAAATCGCCGGGATAAAATCAAATCTAAAAACGAAAAAAATTCGGATTTATCCAAATCGACCGATTTGAGCTTATCCAAGAGGTTTTCCGGACGCCTATAAATAGAGAAGAGCAGGAGGAAGCCAAAGCACGAAGAAACACGAAGAAAAAGTGAGAGAAAGAGAGAGAAAGGAGCAAATCGGAGTACGCCGAAGAAACTTGGAGCCGCGACCATTGATCGGAGTTGGAGCAACCACTAGGAGGCGATCTGGGAGTAAACCGCCACCACCATCGGATTCAGCACCCCCAAGAAGCTAGGATTCGACACTTCACCCGCCGCAAACGACCGCCGGAACGCCGTGAACGAGCCAACCCCGCCGCCTGACCGATCCGATTCGACCCGCGCACCGACTCGACCCGATTCGACCCGCGCACCGACCCGGATCCAGGTAAGTCGGATCTTTTCGGATTTTTTTTATTTTATTTAATTAATTTATTTGGTTTATTTATTTATTCCGAATTTGTTATTTGTTATTTATTATTTGTTTAGTCATTTATTTATTTTTTTTTATTTTCAATAAATAGGAAAAATGTAGAAATTAGATTTTTCTAGAATTAAGTAAAAAAAATAATAAAATAAATAAAATATAAAAAAAAAATAAAAGAATAAAAAAATAAAAAATAGAATAAAATAATAAAAAGATTAGGAAAAATAATAATAAAACTTTAGATTTCAAAATAGGATAGATAATAACTTAGGATAAAATGTTCTAGCATAAAAATTACAAAAATTTATAAAAATCACAAAACTTATAAAAAATCACAAAAATCATAAAAATCATGAAAATTCATAAAAATTATGAAAATAGAAGAAAAATTAAGTTTTAACACTTAGAAAAATCCTTTTTTTCAAATAAACTCAAAATTGATGTTTTCCTTCAAAATCATTTTCAAAAAAAAATCAAATTCAAAGTTTAGGCTTAGAAATTTTTAGAAAAATCCCAAAGATGTTAAGAACATAAATCAAAAGAGTTTTCGAAATTAAAATTCATCAACACACTAAAGGTTTTTCAGAAAAGCGAACTACGGCTTGTTTGATCCTGAATAGCAGGTACGTAGGCACCCATTCGGGTCAACCCCTAAAATAAAGAAAAATCATTTTCTCAAAATAATTCTCAAACATAATAAAAAGTAACAGAAACACAAATGAAACACATTTCTAAAGATAAACAATTTTGGGAGATTAGGTGGTAACCGTAAAGGTTTTAATAGGTTAGCCTCCAGACTTAGAAGCTCTGGTTTTCCCTTTTCCTCTTTTCACAAAAACGAGAAGAGGAAAGAACGACGACTAGTAGTCCAAATTAAGACTAATTCGCTCCTTTAGTCTTAATTCAATTTTCCCAACAAACAGTTGGGTGGCGACTCCAAAAATCAAACGAAATTCCTAACCCAAGTCGAGGATCTAGATTAGATGAGCATAGGGTTTAGTTTAGATCGGATTAGGAATGGGAATTCAAAAATTAGACTCGACAGGATGGCGACTCCACTGGGGACCCATGCCAGTAGGCTAGCCACCTGAATCTCTTCAAATCTTTATCTTAAAGAAATGTGTTTTTTAATTATTATTCTGTTGCTAACTTTTCAGGGTTTAGTTAGATTTTGTATTTTCTTTATTGTGGGGGTTTCTTGCATACATACATATGCTTGTGTGAGTAGATGTGGTCGAACCCGGACCGTCCTAGCAACCTAAGTCGGGGAGCCATTGTGTAGGTTTCGGGCGAAGTGAGTTGATTCACCGTTCGGGACCGATTAGGCTACCCCACCCTATGCTTCGATATGGCCTGAGATCCATTTCTTCGAGAATGTGGGAGGCCATAGAGCTCGGGAACCAGTTAGAACCCACCTACTTGCATACATGACATCGTAAGAAGGGTTGACAATTGGATGACAATGTAATGGTTTGTTATTTTGTCCTTAGAGTTCAGGACTATTTCCCTGTAACGTTTTCATAGTTCTTGTTGTAACTAGGCTGTTTCCTATTGTAATAGATGGCTAGCAGTGCAGTCAACCGCCTCCTCCGCGAAGAAATTCGGGTATACAAACCTTTGGACCCAAAATTGGTACTGGACCACTGGTTTACCTTGTATAACCCAGAGGAGCAAGCCTTTATCCAACAAAAGATCGGCCCCGTCCTCTCACTGACTAAGACAGAGGCGAATTTGCCTATGGTCCGGGCCATGCTCCAGTTATGGGAGATCGAGCCTGCAGCTTTCTTCATCGGACCGCATGAGATCACCCCTACCCTGGAGGAGTATACCCAGTTGCTACAGGCTCCAGCACTGACTGATCAGATTTACGCGCCAGACCTTGAGGCCGGGCCAGCTGGTACGTTCAGCAGACTACTAGACATCCGCAAAACAGCAGTCAACAAAGCCTTGGCAGACTGTAACGGGTATTGCATACGCATGGATGATCTAGAAGCCTGGTTTATTGCCCGAGAAGACAATGGGGACAGAAAGGACATCCTGTGTGGGGACCCTCAGACTTACAGACAAAGAAGGGTGAAGGCTTTCATCTTGACAGCCTTCGCCACCATACTGTTCCCCACCGGAACTTTCTATATTCACTACCGGGTTGCAGAGCTGGTAACCCAATTCCTGGACGGAAAATCTTACATCCCGGCTCTACTCGCTGAACAGATCCGAAATCTGAATTTCCTCAAGAAGAAGGGGCATGGGATCCTCCGCTCCGGCATCAACCTTCTGCTGATATGGTTCGTAAGCCACCTCAAATGTTTCAGTCTGAACATGGTCAGGAAAACCCTGGCCCAACAGGTGGATCTGGTGGATTCCTGTATAGAAAAGGTGAAGCTACCCGACGACATTACCAGCTACAGTTGGGTAGATCTGCTTAGAAGCCTTAGCGCCGAAGATATTCTGTGGACAGCCAGGTGGAGTTGCTGCAATAAAATCATCTTAGCCTGCAATAATTTCCAAGCAGTGCCGTTAATCGGGATCAATGGATGTATTGGATATCACCCAAACTCCGTATTCCGCCAATTCGGTACCGTTCAAGACATAGTTTACCGGCCTTCACTCGAAGCAGTCACCTTTGAGTATCAGGATCCGAACCTGTTGGTAGCCGAGAAATTTGCTAAGCTGGCAGAGGTCAAAGCGCTCTGGGGAGCCAGAATCGAAAGCCCGAATGTGGATCTAGGAGAGCTAGATGGCGAAGTGGGAAAACACCGAGCCACCAGAGAGTTTGTAATCCGCCAGCTATACCAGACAGGGGAAAGAGCATACCGGGTTACAGACGTCACTCAACCAAGACCAGATAGGATCGATCCCGAGACAGAAATCTACCTGGAGCAGGTCAAAGCCCGGATGGAAGTGTACTTCGAAGCCGCAGATTACAAGAAAGACATCTGGAAGGGACGCTTCAAGGAATCCGACCAAAGGAACAAGGCCTTAGAAGCACAATTGGAGAAATCCCAAGCCAAGGTCAAAGAACTAGAAGCTATCATCAGTAGGAAACCTGAGCCCCCACAGCAGAAGACAAAGAAAGCTAGGAAATAGATTATCATTGTAATCTTTCATTTTTATTTGAACTCCAGAATTATTAAGTAAAGTTTGGATAATACATTGTCAATTAGTTGTCAACCCTCTTTATCTTTTAGCATTCGCGTGACACATGCATTTCATTCTTGCATTCATCATACTAAAATAAAAATAAAATAAAATCCAGGTATCGAAAATAGCTTCCAAGCAACCGAACCCGCTCAGAAGCCCAGTCCTTACACGCTCAAGAGCAAAATGGCCAACAGCAGTGACAACCGCAATAACACTAACGCTGAAGCTGCCTCAGATTCCAGGATCATATCCCTAGAGCAGACGGTCCAACAGTTGGCTGCCCAAGTTCACCTCTTGACTGAAAGCATCAGCCTCCTGCGCAACACCCAGCCGACTCAAGAAGAGTATTCAGGGGCCAGGAAGGGAAAAGATGTGGAGGGACAGCCTCCGGAATACGAAGAAATCAATTCCCACCTAAACCCAGCTTTCGAGTATGAGCCGAAAGTCAGCCAGGGGCCGACCTCTGATGATCTGAAAAAGGAGATGGAAGAGAGACAAAAGGAGATGGAGAAGCGACTCTTCCAGCAGCTCAATGACAAAATGAAAACTATTGAAGGTCCTGATGGTTTTGAACAGACCGGAATCACCAATCTACCAGCATACAGGGAGGAAGCATACCGTGACAAGTTCAAGACCCCAGATTTTGAGAAGTATGATGGGACCGGCTGCCCTAAGATGCATACCAGGCTATATGCCCGGAAGATGAGCAAGTATGCTCAATACGATCAACTCATGCTCCAGACCTTCCAGGACAGCCTCACAGGCCCTGCATTGGTCTGGTATGCTCACCTTGACTTCAACATCATCAACACTTGGGAAAAGCTAGCCCGGGCCTTTTATGATCAATACAAGTTTAACGTAGAAGTTGCTCCATCTGTAATTGATCTGGGGAATCTCCAAAAGAGACATACTGAGCCGTTCAAGGAATATGCTCAACGCTGGAGGGCCCAAGCTGCCAGGGTAGCCACTCCGATATCTGAAAAGGAATTGACATCCATATTTGTAAATACCTTGGAAAAAACTTATTTTTCACATTTAGTCGGCCAGACGTCCTCCAGTTTTGCAGAAGTAGTGGCTGCAGGTTGCAGGATCGAGAATGCCATCACCACCGGCAGGCTCCACTCAATGGAACCTCCTAGGGTTGCACCAACCCAAAGGCCCTTAGGAGGGAATAGAGTTAAAGAGTCCACAGTCAGTACAGTGCATTCAAGTAAGACAGAAAAACCTGGGGCTCGGGTGACTTTCCAGACCCCGAATACCCCAGCCCAGCAACCAACGACGGGTCATGCACAAGCTGCCAGGCCCCCAAGGCAGTTCGCTCCAATCCCCGTACCACTCAGTCAGGTCTTCGCTCGGTTGAGGGCGGACAACTTGATAAGTTTCGAACTCCCCAACGACCGATATAAGCCCAAGAACTTTGATTCCAACCTCAAGTGTGACTACCACATGGGTCAAGAAAGACACTCCACAGATAGGTGCTGGAGGCTCCGGCACAAAATCCAAGACTTGATTAACGCAGGGATCGTACAATTGGATTTTGTAAACACTCCAGCGCCCAATGTCAACACCAACCCGTTGCCTAATCACAGGCCTACCATCAACATGCTCACATCAGAAGAGTCAGCTCCCAAAGAAGCCGTCAAAAAGAATCCGGCTAAGCAACCCGTTTCGGGAGAGACTCCAAAGGTGCACATTAAAAAAAGATGGTTATCCGGGGACCCTACGGTTGGCCCTTTGGGAGAATCACATGGGAAGTTTCAGTACCTGGTGAACTATTCTTACACCCCAACTGAGCAAGGGCCGCCTAGTGGGTGGGGGCCGGAATTCGAGAAGGAAGACAATCTAGCAAAGGAAGAGGGGAAGACTGTCAACATGATTAATTCCCATCGGAAGCCCAAGGTCATACGATGCTATGAGGGACAGTCAGTGGAGGTACAAATCCCAAAGAAAAAATATGTATTCAATGTCCCTGTACCGCCAGAGAATTACAAGGCTGCACCGTTCGACTATCGGGCCCTCGAACAAGAGCGACCTCCTATAGTGGGAGGTATCACCCGCTCTGGGAGATTATACGACCCAAAGTATAAGAGCCCGACTGAAGAACCCAATACAGAGAAAACGGAGGAAGAGGGAGAAGGTCTTGCTGCATTTACGAAGATGGTAAAAGCCAGCGAATACAGGATCATGGAGCAATTGAATAAAGTTCCAGCGCAGATATCTCTCATGGGCCTCCTTACTACATCTGAGCCCCACAGGGAAGCTCTCTTCAAGGTGCTAAAACAGATTCAAGTCCCGGAGGGTATTGCTACAGACAAGATGGGTGACGTGGCAAACTCTATCTTTACCATGGATCAGATATCTTTTTCTCCAGAAGAGTTAGGAGAAGAGGGAGGACCGACATACCAAGCCACTATTCATAGTGGTCCGGTGCAATGATACTATCGTTTCCCGAGTACTTATTGACAACGGATCATCCCTCAATGTATGCCCATTGGCAACACTTGGCTTATTGGGGGTCGATCCAAGCAACATAAAACCTAGCTCCACAGTGGTCAGAGCTTTCGACGGATCAAAGAGAGACATTGTGGGGGAAGTGAACCTACCAGTGGAAATCGGTCCACAAGTATTTCACATCTCTTTCCAAGTCCTCGATATCCCAAGATCTTTCAACTTGCTCCTGGGACGGCCTTGGATACATGCTGCTGGTGCCATTCCCTCTAGTCTCCACCAAAAGGTCAAATTCATCACCAATGGGCAGATAATTACAATACTGGGCGAGCAGGATTACGCCATATACAAAGAAACTGCCATACCTTACATCGGAGATGAAGGTTCAGAAAGCCTGGGATTGCAAATTTTCAGTGAAGTGAATATGGTGACCAGCAAGGAGGGTCATCAGTTCAAAGAGGGGCAGCACGGGACCTTCGGACTGGGATATGTTCCTACGGCCATGGAAGAAGTACAAGCAAGGGGCAGAATGAAGGGGAAGTTGATGGACACCCAGATGTGCATTCCCCCTCTCCAACAAACTTTCAGAAGGGCAAATACCATTCAAGAGCTTCAAATAAACAAAGAAGACAACAAAGGGGAATCAATCTCCCGCATGTCCGACCAACGTCCAGCTCTGAACAACTGGTTTTGTTGTCCTACCAATAGTGCTAGGTTAGCTCAAGAGTAGAAAAATCATTAAACAAGTTTTATTGAGACTCTTTATTCAATTTAATCATAGTTTGTTTGCTTTCTCTTATATACGTGCCTTTATTTTCATGTCACTCAGATCTTTTACCATCGAACATCAGGGATATTTCGCGCAGGTAAAATGTAAAAACGCTAATATCGTTTCCAATGCTGCTGGGTCAGTTGTTGAAGACGATATCTTAAACCATGAAATAATACAAGAAAATTGGCTAAGACATGAACAAAGCGGAATCTCGATCGATGAGCCTGTGGAGACAGTAAATCTAGGAAGCGTGGAAAACCCTAAGAGCCTCAAAATTGGGACCAATTTGAGTGCCGAGCAAAAACGAAAGATAACCGAGCTATTAATCGAATATGCAGATGTGTTTGCCTGGTCATATGGTGACATGCCAGGGTTAGACCAGTCAATAGTAGTTCACAGGCTTCCCACAAGAGAAGATGTCAAACCTAAAAAACAAAAATTAAGAAGATTTAGGCCTGACATCTTGCTGAAAATCAAAGAAGAAGTCAAGAAACTACTAGAAGTAGGTTTCATCGAAGTGTCCGACTACCCAGAATGGGTGGCAAATATAGTCCCCGTCATGAAGAAGAACGGAAAAGTGCGCGTATGCGTGGACTTTCGGGACTTAAACCAAGCCACGCCAAAGGATAACTTCCCACTACCTCATATTGATGTTCTAGTGGATAACACCGCAGGAAACCATCTCTTCTCATTCATGGACGGTTTCTCAGGATACAATCAAATAAAAATGGCCGAGGAAGACAAAACCAAAACAACCTTCATCACGACGTGGGGAACTTTCTGTTACAAAGTCATGCCCTTCGGTTTGAAAAACGCCGGGGCAACATATCAGAGAGCCATGGTCGCCATACTTCACGACATGATGCATCGTGAGGTTGAGGTATATGTCGACGACATGATAGCTAAATCCAAAGAAAGAGAAAGCCATGTAGATACTCTGAGGAAGTTGTTTAATCGACTGAGGAAATTTCCAGCTTAAACTAAACCCAGAAAAATGTACTTTCGGGGTCACAACGGGGAAATTGTTAGGGTTCATCATCAGCCAGGAAGGCATTAAGATTGACCCTGACAAGGTAAAGTCCATAATTAGAGTTGCCTTCCCCACGCTCCGTTAAAGAAGTAAGAAGCTTGCTGGGGAGGTTAAATTATATAGCTCGGTTTATCTCACAACTCACTGATAAGTGTCGGCCGCTATTCCGTCTATTAAAGAAGAACGCTGAAATAGAATGGGACAACGAATGTGAAGAAGCATTCAGGACAATCAAAGACTATCTTATAAAACCCCCGGTCTTGATAGTCCCGAAACAAGGAAAACCTTTATTCTTATACCTCACCATACTCCCCAAATCCATGGGATGTGTGTTGGGGCAGAAAGATGAGGAGGGAAGAGAACGTCCCATATATTATCTGAGCAAGAAGTTCACTGATGGGGAACAGAGGTACTCAGAGGTAGAGAAGACGTGTTGTGCGTTAATTTGGGTCATGCATCGGCTAAGGCAATATACCCTTTACTACCATATTGAGCTGTTGACAAGACATGATCCTTTGAAATACCTGGCAGAGAAGCCAGCGCTGATGGGGAGAATCTCCAAATGGCAGATGCTTCTATCGAGTTCGACATCACATATGTGCATCAGAACTCGATAAAGGGGCAAGCCTTGGCCGATCAGTTGGCCGAACACCCTGTCGAGACGGGTACCCAAGAAATACGAGTCCAATTCCCGGACGAAAACATATCAACAGTAGAAGACATACCAGTAGAAGACTCTGGGAGAGAGCAGAATGCTGGGTGGAAGTTGTTTTTCGACGGAGCTGCCAACGTATTCGGTTGTGGAGTTGGGGCGGTATTGATATCCCCAGACGGCACTCAATTCCCTGCAGCGACAAGACTTACATTTCCCTATACCAATAATATCGCGGAATATGAAGCGTGTATTCTTAGCCTCAAGATGGCCTGCCAAATGGGAATCCGCGAATTAGAGGTATACGGGGACTCGTCGCTCATCATACTACAAACAAGAGGGGAATACAAAACCAAAGATCCCAAACTGGTACCATACCATCAACACCTAACAGCGTTAATCGAGGAGTTTAAGGCAATCACCTTCACGTATATCTCGAGAACTCAGAATCAGTTCGCAGATGCCTTGGCCACATTAGCGTCCATGGTGCAAATAACAGGGGGAGCGAAGTTCACCCGATGAAAATAGACATCGGAAGTCGGCCCGCTTATTGTTTGACGGTTGAAAAGATACAAGATGATAAGCCCTGGTATCACGACATCAAGACCTTTCTCCAAGAAGGTAAATACCCTGAAATGGCTAGCAAGAATGACCAAAGAACGCTCAGAAGGTTGGCAAGCCATTTCTTATTAAGTGGGTCTATACTCTACAAGAGATCACATGATACCACCCTGTTGAGATGTGTGGACAAAGATGAAGCATGCGAACTCATGAAGGAAATACATGAAGGGGTATGTGGACCTCATATGAACGGCTACATGTTGGCCCGAAAAATCATGAGGTTAGGGTATTACTGGTTAACCATGGAGTCGGATTGCATAAAGTATGTTAAGCATTGCCATCTGTGCCAAGTATACGCAAACCGGATAAATGCTCCACCCAACGAGCTACATTTGTTATCGGCACCGTGGCCTTTCTCCATGTGGGGAATCGACATAATCGGCCCCATCACTCCAATGGCATCCAATGGCCACAGATTTATACTGGTAGCGATTGATTACTTCACCAAATGGGTAGAAGCGTCATCATATACCAATGTCACCAAAGGGGTAATAGTCCGCTTCTTAAAGAGGGACATAATAGCTCGATATGGAGTTCCTGAGTCAATCATCACCGATAATGGTACCAATCTCAACAATAAATCGATGACAGGTTTATGTCAACAATTCCACATAAATCACAAAAATTCAACTCCCTACAGACCTCAAATGAACGGGGCAGTAGAAGCAGCTAACAAAAATATCAAGAAGATCATCGAAAAGATGACAACAACTTACAAGGATTGGCACGAAATGTTGCCATTTGCTCTCATGGCTTATAGGACTTCAATAAGAACATCTACAGGAGCTACCCCTTACACATTGGTATATGGTACAGAAGCAGTTCTACCAGTGGAAGTCGAAATACCATCATTCAGAATATTGTCAGAAACTCAATTAACGGAATCGGATTGGGTAAAGAAAAGGCTTGATCAGCTGAACTTGATTGATGAAAGAAGACTCACCGCACTATGTCATGGTCAGTGTTACCAGCAGAGGATAGCCCGAGCACTCAACAAAAAGATGAGACCTCGGTACTTCAAAGAGGGTGACCTAGTACTAAGAAAAGTTCTCCCGAATGTCCAAGACTCTAGAGGGAAATTCACTCCTAATTATGAAGGCCCTTATGTGGTAAAAAAGGTTTTGTCAGGTGGGGCCGTAATATTAACTCAGATGGATGGTCCAGAATTGAGAGACCCCGTCAACACCGATGCTGTAAAGATGTACTATCCTTAGGCAAGGGAATTGAAATTTGCCAATGTTTATGAAGGCCAATGTTCGATACAAATTTCATTGAGTTGAGTTTTTACTTTTCTACAAGCAAAGCTAATATCCCTGAGTGGTCAACAATCCTAATCAATTCTCATCAATAAATACACCTAAACACATTACCCACCATTTCGTCAATAAAAGATAAACAATAAAATGATACTGAATCTCGATAAAATTTGTGATATAATTTTATTTATTCTTAAGCATTAGAACTTAGTGCATTAGTAGGATAACATTACCGACGAATGAGTCAAACGCATCAAGAAGTGAAGCACATCAAGATTTTTAACCCCGTATCAAGATGAGAAGAAGAGAAGCAGAAGCGAACCGACACGAAGGGTCGGTTGTTTGGTTGCTATCCACGGTAAACTGGCAAGCGTCTTAAAATGATTAACCATCGTCACATTATGAAAGGCATTACATCATTTAGCTCGATAGGAAGCATATTAGAAAGCATGAGATGAGTCCGCCCATAATAGGGCACTCGTCTAGTCATTCATTTTTAATAAGGTAGTTAGCATGACATGGGCACTTCCCTAAACATCATCTCCTAAGGTTAGCTCATGGGGGGCACCTTTTGAGACAAGTTCAATTCTAGGTTAGGCAGCCCATAGGGGGCCCTTTCCTAAAAACCTTGTTCTCAGGGTCAGCCCATAGGGGGCACTTTTTGAGACAAGTCTAATTCAAGGTTAGGCAGCCCATAGGGGGCCCTTTCCTAAAAAATTTCCATTCTAGGTTAGGCAGCCCATAGGGGGCCCTTTCCTAAAACTTTCCATTCTAGGTTAGGCAGCCCATAGGGGGGCCTTTCCTAAAACTTTCCATCCTAGGTTAGGCAGCCCATAGGGGGGCCTTTCCTAAAAATTTCCATTCTAGGTTAGGCAGCCCATAGGGGGCCCTTTCCTAAAAATTTCCATTCTAGGTTAGGCAGCCCATAGGGGGCCCTTTCCTAAAAAAAATTTCCATTCTAGGTTAGGCAGCCCATAGGGGGCCCTTTCCTAAAACTTTCCATTCTAGGTTAGGCAGCCCATAGGGGGCCCTTTCCTAAAACTTTCCATTCTAGGTTAGGCAGCCCATAGTGGGCCCTTTCCTAAAACTTTCCATTCCAGGTTAGGCAGCCCATAGGGGGCCCTTTCCTAAAAAACCTTATCCTCATGGTCAGCCCATAGGGGGCACCTTTTGAGGCAAATTCTCAATCCAGGTTAGGCAGCCCATAGGGGGCCCTTTCCTAAAAACTTTGTCCTCATGGTCAGCCCATAGGGGGCACTTTCTGAGGCAAATTCTTCAATCCAGGTTAGGCAGCCCATAGGGGGCCCTTTCCTAAAAACTTTGTCCTCATGGTCAGCCCATAGGGGGCACTTTCTGAGGCAAATTCTTCAATCCAGGTTAGGCAGCCCATAGGGGGCCCTTTCCTAAAAACCTTGTCCTCATGGTCAGCCCATAAGGGGCACTTTTTGAGGCAAATTTCAATTCTAGGTTAGGCAGCCCATAGGAGGCCCTTTCCTAAAAACCTTGTTCTCATGGTCAGCTAATAGGGGGCACTTTTTGAGACAAGTCTAATTCAAGGTTAGGCAGCCCATAGGGGGGCCTTTCCTAAAAACCTTGTCCTCATGGTCAGCCCATAGGGGGCACTTTTTGAGGCAAATTTCCATTCTAGGTTAGGCAGCCCATAGGGGGCCCTTTCCTGAAACTTTCTACCTCAAGGTTAGCCCATAGGGGGCACTTTTCGAGGCATTTTATCAAAGGTTAGTCAGCCCATGAGGGGCACTTTCCTAAACCCTCCCGATTAGTCAGCTCTCGGGGCACTTTTCGGTCATATTTCTTTCCAAGGTTGCAAGTCTGATAAGACGCTTCCTATCATCATTTCTCATACATTTCTACTCAAAGCTTGAGATATGTCCTGTCGCCAATTAGTTAGCTCATAAAGCACTTTTTGGAGAAGGAACATTACCTTGAATCATTTGGAACATCTTCAAATCGTAGGATTATCAGCTCTTGGGGCATTTTCCTACCAAAACCTAATTTAGGAGGCCAAAAATGGCGTCTTTTGTTTGTCTTTGTAGTTAAGTTTTTCAAACTTTACTACAAAGAGGGGCAGCTGTAAACACCCCATTTTTGCCCTAGGAATCAATAATTTTCAATAATAATCAATTTTCAATTTTTCCTAATTTTTCCCAATTTTTCCTTAATTTAGCATAAATAATAAAAATATTCAAAAAAATGAAAATAAATAGGAAAACACTTCAATTTTGAAAAATGATTTTAGAAATAGCAATAATGAATAGTAAATAATTTTTACAAATTTTTGAAATTTCAAAAAAATACAAAAAAATAAAAAAATTGCATCGCATATGTACAATTTGCGATGTAAATAAAATCGGGAAATTGGGCCAGCTCAGCTGGCTCGTGTGTGCGCATGGGAACCGTGTGAAGGCTGAAGGTCGCGAGTTCGAATCCCCCTGCAGGCGCTCGGCAAAAATTTTTCGTTCTTTTCCCTGGAGCTGCCACGTGGCAGCATGTGATTGGCCGAGGGAAGTCACGTGCGTCGCGCGTGATCGTCTTCTTCGCGAGCCCAGCCGGAGGAAAAAATCCGACAGAAGTCCGAAGAAGGCGAAATCGGCCGTTTTCTTTTTAATCTTCTAGATTAAAGTCGAGATAAGGCCAAATCCATCAGATAAACCAAAGGAGCACAAGAGATTAACATCAAATCGCCGGGATAAAATCAAATCTAAAAAAGAAAAAAATTCGGATTTATCCAAATCGACCGATTTGAGCTTATCCAAGAGGTTTTCCGGACGCCTATAAATAGAGAAGAGCAGGAGGAAGCCAAAGCACGAAGAAACACGAAGAAAAAGTGAGAGAAAGAGAGAGAAAGGAGCAAATCGGAGTACGCCGAAGAAGCTTGGAGCCGCGACCATCGATCGGAGTTGGAGCAACCGCTAGGAGGCGATCTGGGAGTAAACCGCCACCACCATCGGATTCAGCACCCCCAAGAAGCTAGGATTCGACACTTCACCCGCCGCAAACGACCGCCGGAACGCCGTAAATGAGCCAACCCCGCCGCCGTGACCGATCCGATTCGACCCGCGCACCGACCCGACCCGATTCGACCCGCGCACCGACCCGGATCCAGGTAAGTCGGATCTTTTCGGATTTTTTTTATTTTATTTAATTAATTTATTTGGTTTATTTATTTATTCCGAATTTGTTATTTGTTATTTATTATTTGTTTAGTCATTTATTTATTTTTGTTTTATTTTCAATAAATAGGAAAAATGTAGAAATTAGATTTTTCTAGAATTAAGTAAAAAAATAATAAAATAAATAAAATATAAAAAAAATAATAAAAGAATAAAAAAATAAAAAAATAGAATAAAATAATAAAAAGATTAGGAAAAATAATAATAAAACTTTAGATTTCAAAATAGGATAGATAATAACTCAGGATAAAATGTTCTAGCATAAAAATTACAAAAATTTATAAAAATCACAAAACTTATAAAAAATCACAAAAATCATAAAAATCATGAAAATTCATAAAAATTATGAAAATAGAAGAAAAATTAAGTTTTAACACTTAGAAAAATCCTTTTCTTCAAATAAACTCAAAATTGATGTTTTCCTTCAAAATCATTTTCAAAAAAAAATCAAATTCAAAGTTTAGGCTTAGAAATTTTTAGAAAAATCCCAAAGATGTTAAGAACATAAATCAAAAGAGTTTTCGAAATTAAAATTCATCAACACACTAAAGGTTTTTCAGAAAAGCGAACTACGGCTTGTTTGATCCTGAATAGCAGGTACGTAGGCACCCATTCGGGTCAACCCCTAAAATAAAGAAAAATCATTTTCTCAAAATAATTCTCAAACATAATAAAAAGTAACAGAAACACAAATGAAACACATTTCTAAAGATAAACAATTTTGGGAGATTAGGTGGTAACCGTAAAGGTTTTAATAGGTTGGCCTCCGGACTTAGAAGCTCTGGTTTTCCCTTTTCCTCTTTTCACAAAAACGAGAAGAGGAAAGAACGACGACTAGTAGTCCAAATTAAGACTAATCCGCTCCTTTAGTCTTAATTCAATTTTCCCAACAAACAGTTGGGTGGCGACTCCAAAAATCAAACGAAATTCCTAACCCAAGTCGAGGATCTAGATTAGATGAGCATAGGGTTTAGTTTAGATCGGATTAGGAATGGGAATTCAAAAATTAGACTCGACAATAGTAATAATAAAAGCTTGGTTTACTAGATAAATATATATATAATAAATATAATAAGTAAGGGGAAAATAGTAATAAATGAATAAAATGAAAGTAAATGAAAAAAATTTATAAAAATAACAAATAATAAAAATTAACAAAAAAATGTGAATATTTTCAATAAAAATAAGGAAATATGAGTCTCTAAATTAAACTTGGGAACCTCAAAACCACAAAAATCAATTAGGTCAGTCAGTTGAAATGCAATTTAAATGCAACTAAAAATCAAGAAAATGGTCAGCCCAACTGGTCCATGTGTTGTCTGTGTGCACGTAGGGAGGAGACAAGTCTCAGGTTTAGAACTAGCAACAGGCACTTTGTGCCGTTTTCTTTTTTTTTTTTTTTTTTGTCCCCACTGCTATGTGGTAGCATGTGATTGGCTAGGTTGAAGCATGTGTAAGGCACATGATCTTCTTCAACTTCCAACCAATGACCATGGGGAGAAGATGAAGGCAAATCCAGCAGTTTCAAGGTCCTTTTTTTTTTTTTACATAAATCCATTAACATTTAGCAAACAACATTAGATAAACACAAATCTCAACCCAAAAAAAAAAAAAAAAAGATCTAGCTTAATCAGGGTGGGTCAAGCGTTGCTATCCAATGTTGTACTTGTGTCTATCTAATGCTCCTAAGCTCACCAATGGCCCCTACAAATACAATGGGACGCAAACCTTTAGAAATCAAAGGAGACTAGAAAAATCACTAAAAAATACTCGAGTTCTTCATTTTTTTTTAAAAAAAAAAAAACCTTTTCTCACCATTAACCGTTGTGTCCACCACTTGAAACACCACACACACACCACCAAACACTTCCACTTAGGTACCATTAGACACCTAGTGGCTTCTAGAGTTAAGATAGCCTACCCTTTAGCTCAATTACACCCTAACAACCACCACTCGTAGACACCCATAACCTTCACCAATGGCCACCTCCTAAACCACCATCTTATGCTAGTTTTTAGGCTAAAACACCACCTCCAATTGATTCACCACCCTCAAAAACCTTTGATTCAACTCTTCAACCACACCCAACTAATACCAAAGTGGTGCTCGCTACTAGTTACAGCCGTCGTGCCCAATCGTGACCCGCAACCCTATTCGACCCTAGCCAACTCGCGACCCAATCTGACTCGTGTGCTACTTAGCAATCCGGTTGGTGTAATTTTTTATTTATTTCTATTTTATTTTCTTTGCATTTCCTTTATTTATTTTATTGTATTTTTTAGCCTAGAAAATAAAAATAGAAAAATAGAAATAATTAATTTGAAGTACCCTTTGAGTTGTCATGGTGTATACCATTGCTCAATGGCGAAAAATAAAAATCTAAAAATAATAATTAAATAAAAGTCTTTAGTAAAAAATAAAAAATAAAATAAAATAATCTTTAGTATAAGCCAAGGTATTAGAAATAAAAATAATAAAATAAATATTTTTTTAGTATAAGCTGGCATCTTAGAAATAAAAAATAATAAAATGAAAATAAACAAGTAAAAATCTTTAGTATAAATAAAAATACAAAAATAAAGTTTTTTTAGTATAAAGTTTTTAATTAACTTTTTAGGAATAGTATGGGATGGGAATAAAAATAAAAATAAAAATAAATAAATTTCTACTAAAACCTAGCCTTTTAGAGTTTTATCACTTAGAGTTTTTTAAAAAATAAAAATTAAATATGATTTTTTCCCTAACTTAGGTTATCTTAGATTTTTCAAAAATAATCATTTAATAATTTAGGCCATCTAGCTATTTTCTTAATAAAAATTAATATGATTAAATAATGTAAACTCGACACTTTTCATTAAATAAAATTGATCAATAAACTAACATTTTCATAAAAGAAAAAGTGAACTATGGATGATTTAATCCCAACTAGTGGATACGTAGGCACTTTTAAGGCAACCATAATAAAAAAAAAAAAAATTTAGGTTATGAAAGATTAAATAAAATAATGAAAGAGAAACTTTAGAAAATAAAATAATAAGATAAAAACTTTATGAAATTAAGTAAAATGAAAATTTTAGAAATTTTGAATAAGATAAAAACTCTAGAAAATTAAATAAAATGAAAACTTTAGAAAAATTAAATAAGTAAAGACTTTCGATTTTTAGCTTAATAAAATAAAAGCTTTAGATTACCTTAGAAAATTAGTATAACAAACTTTAAACTTTAGTTTTTTTTTTTTTAGTATAAATTCATAATCTAGTATAATATATAGTAGCAGATACATAAAAAAATAAAAATAGAAATATAAGAGCCTTTTAATAAATATTCTTGAAAATTCTATATAGTAAATGTTTAAATTTTAATAAGTTAGCTTTTAAATCTAGTATCTCTAGTTCATATTTTTCTAAAATATTTTTTTAGGAAATTTCATAAACTAGTAGCTAGTTAAAGTTAATCCATCCAATTAACCTTAATTTTATTTTCCAATTTATGTTTGTAGTAACTCCTTTTAAAATTTAAATTTTCTTAGTTTAGTCTAGTAATTTCTACTAAAGAGATAGAATTAAGTATAGATTAAAATTAAGAAAAATGATAAAAAAATAATTTAATTATAAATTATAACGCTATTTGGTATCGATGATAATAGCAAATGAGCAAATGCAAAAACAAGCAATTTCATATTTACAACTAGGCTGGATCCACACGAATCTAGACTATACTGTGTAGTATTGTACACCATCTTGAAAATTGGGCACAATCAAATTGCAAAAGATTGATTGACCCGAACTCCTGTGGAATGGCCGTCTTCTTTAAATCATGTTGACAGGGATGTGATTTCCTTAAGTTGTTTCCACCTGTATTTCTTTTTTATTTGAACCGATCCAATGAATGGTCGAGAGGAAGAATAAAGAGGACTAAGCGTTATAGCCTTTCTGTATAAGAGAAAATAGCAACATGTTGGAAGATAGACATGAGAAGCCAAAGTAGATTTGCCTATGTACATGTAACAGGGTTAGAAAAAGTCAGTGCCTTAAGCAAGTACAAAGCTAGGTTCAAGTCAAAGTATCTAATGTGATAAATAAAAGTAACTAGCTAAAATCTAAGATAAGCAATCCATTCCATAAGTATAAGAGTCCGATTTGGAAAAATGCAGATATAATCTCATCCATCTCATAAAATGTTCATTATATTTGCTATCTCTTAACAAATCATAACAGTTCTTATACAAGGATTTTAACTTTTTCTTACATGGATTTCAAACGTTCTTTCTTTTTTCCCAATTCATATAACACGATTTCTTGGAGGCTTTCAAACATAGATTCGTAACCTTGATACTGCATGGTATCGCACAAAAAACATAAACTTGTCTCAAGAGGCCAATATTATTCATTAATGATATTCTGTAAACGCCACTTAATATAGAATAATAAAATTATATATAGGAATTTGAATATAAAGACTTTGAAGAACTTGCTTGGGAAAATTCTTGCATTTTATTTTATATAATTGGACCACTACATAGGTCTTAAGTAAAAAATGGTCAATATACTTAATAAAATGAAACCTTATTGGATTTAGATATATGTACATGTTTAATCTTTAGGCAAGCCTATCTAGGCAAATTTTGTATACGGTAATTTAAATAATTTCAAATGGACAAGTAAGAATTATTTCTTAATAGAATCGTCTTACAATAAGGTAGGCATTATGTAATATTAAGATACAATACTCACCGATTGTAAATTGAATTTCGAAAATATTCTGAACATAAAGATTTCGAGTTATAGTAATTTTACACGTTTATCAATACAAAGATAAAGACATTAACGAGGCATATGAAATTCGTCATATTAGGACTAACTTTAGCATCGCAAATAATCGTTACATTAGGGTCGTAAAATTAGCCTACTACGACAGTTACTTCGCTGCTTATCGAATCCATCGAATATTGAAATATAAATATTAATGACATGGCTGATTGCAAGCATCACAAAGCATGAACATGTAGATAAAAATAGTTTCATCTAAAATAATTAATAACAGAACTACAAATTTACATTAAAAGCATCTTCACGGACAACCCGGATGAGGTCCATTTGATCCTTCTCCATGAGTAAAATTTTGATGATTATAATATAACTAGTATAAGAGAACAACCAAGGATGTGTAGTATGGGTCGGGCTGAATGATGATGCCGT
The DNA here is from genome assembly GCA_037954665.1 of Laguncularia racemosa. Lineage (NCBI taxonomy): Eukaryota > Viridiplantae > Streptophyta > Magnoliopsida > Myrtales > Combretaceae > Laguncularia > Laguncularia racemosa. Next base: position 5,214,414 of record JBBMOL010000036.1, read on the forward strand.
GACTACTGTGACTAAGAAGGGGTTGCCGACACTACGATGTCGGGGTGGATATTCACTAGATGGAGGCTGCCATTGTCAGCTCAAGTGTGTGTGTGATGATAGTATACCAGATAGATAATAAATCTATCGTCTCTAAATGCAAAAAGTGTTTTTTAGAGATAATAAATCTAAACAACTTATTTTGTAGAATTTTACAAAACCATGTGTTTTGTGTGAAAAACACAATTGTAGTTCAAACAAACGCATCGTTTCAATCATTTAGGGAGTTTGGTTTCATGTTATGTGGTGTAGATTAACTAGTAATTGATTTAGTTACAATTTAATGCTTAGGATCCATTTTCCCAAAGAATTATGACTCTTAAGATTGTTTTAAAGCATCACGATGATTAAATTAAAACTTATGGTGTAAGTTCTTTGTATGAGTAGATTTTTGCATAAATTTTCTAGAAAAAATATACATTTTAAAAAAGGAGTTTGGATTTTTCAATTATATATTTAAGAGTCTATATTTATAAAATACCCTTATTTTAGGTACTCCATCTATCTACTATTAATGGGACCTAACATAACATAGACAATAGCTCTAAAATGAGTATAGCTTATAAATATAAGCCCTTAAATGCATAATCAAAGAATCTATGTCCTTTTTTAATAAAACTTCACAAATGTAAACTTTTTTTTTCATGTTTCCAAATAAACTAAAATTAAATAATAATATTCACACTATATTTATAACAATTAATGAATATACATTATAAGAATCTTGATTGTAAAATTTTTAAAATTAAATAATTATTTTCAATGGTATTATATATACTTCAAAGTACAATCCTCATAAAATATAAGATAAATGATAATATATATTAATTCATATTTAGAGCTAAAAACTTTATCTTTAAGTTTTGATAATTATTTTTCTAGGCCATAATAATTAAAAAATTTCAACCAATAGATGAATATTGTAGTTACCATTTATAAAAGATGCATCTTCCAGTGAGGTAATTAAATATTGAATTTAATAATACATATTATTTAGAATTTGATTTGGTAATGATGAACATAAAAAACAGATATATGAGATTTGGTTATCTTTGGCATGTATTTTAATAAGGTTAAAAATTAAAATACTATGAAATAAAATTTTATTAAGATAATGTTTTTATATGTATATAGATTAATTATATAATGTTATATATAAAAATAATAATAATTTTTTATATGTGATAGTATATAATTACATGAGATGCATTTAAGGATTTCTATTTATAAGTTATACTCATTAGGGCATCAATTTATGCCATATTAGATTCCGTCAACACGATGGGAGCCCTAAAATAAATATATCGTATAAATATAGATTCTTAAACGTCTCGTAAAAAAATCTAGAACCCTTTTACAAAAAGTGCATAAATACGGATCATTTCTCTACATTTTTTCCTATTTTTCTAGTTATATTCTCTCTCACACAAAATCTCTATAAAAATTATCATCACCTTAAATATTCTTAGTGTGGCTTAGAAAATTGAAAATTTGCTATTTAAGTTTCTAAACTTGATTGTACCTAGAGAAATCCACACCAAGTAAATCCCATAGCGGTACTCATGTAGAAGGCATTAAATTTCTTCAAAGAAAGCCACTTATCGTGCATCAAAGTCCTGTTTTAAAATTTCATATCTATCTATTTTAAGCACACACTTCCAACATGAGGGACGATGGAACCTGAAAATGTTGTCCACCCCTGTACCCAATATATGGCGTTTGTCATGGTTGGCACGACTGTACACTTGATAAAGGGGATGATGGTCACTGGCTAATCTATGTGAATTGGCCTACCACGTACCACTTGATTTCCTTGAAATAGCCCCTCAACTGTTAGATGTATGAAAAATGGCACCATCGATTTAAGGAAGCCAGGGCACTATTCTCATCTGCAAGTATATACCGATCTTCAACATTAGGCTCCAGTTATGATCTGTACATCTATTTGTAGATCTTCGTTAGGTGTCTGTACACGTTACTGATATTTGACTCGCTTTTGAAACACCAATGCTGCACAGTAACATAAGGTTTTCAATTACATACAATATAGAAAAAACAAACATGTATAACAACTGCAGATCACAAGCGGATCAACCTAAAACGAAGGCATCTATACCTAATGGTCTATCGTTTGTACCTCTTTTCAGATATCAAAAAATTTCTTTGGCTTGGGATGCTTTAAATGGAAAACGAAAGTATGTACTGTTTGGGTGGTATGTTGGCAGATGATTAGGTACTTGGTCAGACGATTTCGATGATTGCGCTTATACGGATGTAAAAGTCTTTGCAGACTAAGGCAAAAGTAAAAGATGTACCCAATCATAAGACCAAAGCATTGAATTCGGATGATGATGAAGACAATGGCACTGATGGGTTTGGATAAGAGTGAATCTGATGACTACGAATTTATTCCCGAAGTGAACATATCTAAACACTTATGCATGCAATTTTGACGGATTCTCACTCAAAGCAACGTGCACTGAAGGCACAAAAAGAAGAAAAAAATAGTGTAAATTTGAGAAGAATATAAGGAGCAATAGTACATGTGTAATTGTTGATTTTGCTCCGTTCTTGTGTAAACAATCCTAAGACATATGTACGAGGAAGAAGAAGAAGAAACTGAAAGAAAGGATGAATATGAATTCTGTTTTGCGACTCTAATTGAATCGTTTCACAAGTATTTATAGCAATTGTCTAACTAACTAACTTCAACATATAATAAATAAAGTATATTATGTCTAACTATATAATAAAGCTTCACACCACCACCACCCCTCTCAAAGTGGAGCCTCACAAAGGCCCAACTAGTGCTTAGCAAAGGAGAGTTGTGACTCAGGAATTGCTTTAGTGAGAAAATTAGTCAACTGGGAACAAAACTAGTACAAAGAAATCCTTTAGCAACTTGATCTCGAGTGAAATAAGTATCCAATAGCTATGTGTTTGGTGCAAGAATGAAAACAAGGATGATCAGTAAGCCATTGGGCAGAACGATTATCACAAAACAAGGTTACTGGTAACTAGATAGGAACATAAAGATTCACTAAAACGTAAGACACCCAAAGGAACTCTTTAGTAGTGGAAGTCATGCTTCTATACTTGGCCTTGATGGAAGACGTAGAAACAGTATTTTGTTTCTTTGTTTTGCATGAAATAAGTGACGAGCCAAGAACACAATAACCAAAAACAGACTTCCTATCCTCTAAGCAAGCCGGTCAATTGAAATCAAAATATCCAACTAAGTCAAGAGAACTAGAGGTAGAGTTGAACAAACCATGATCAATACTTCCTTTGAGACAATGAAGAACATGAAACACTACACGAAGATGTCTAAAGCAAGGAGTAGCTAAAAATTGATTCAGTTTGTGAACTGCAAATGTAATGCCCGGTCTTGTAAGCGTTATATAAAGCAATCGGCCTACTATTCTTTCGTAAAAAGAGGGATCATCCAGAAGAGCACCTGCTTTAGAAGACAACTTCAAACCTATTGGTAAAGGAACCTTGACAAGTTTAGCAATTGATAACATAACATCAAATAGAATATCAGTGATGAATTTCAACTTATTTAAAAGAATACCACGAGAAGTTTTGTAGATTTCTAGCCCTAAGAAGAATTGGGCAAGTCCCAAACCCTTCATGGTGAAAGCTTGATGAAGTTGTGATTTGAGGCCTACAATAGATGAAGAATTTGTCCCGGTGATCAACATGTCATCCACATATAGTAATACAGCAAGGAAAAATATAGAATCATCATGAGTAAATAAGGAAAAATCATTCTAAGATTGTGTAAACCCCTGTTGTACCAAGAAACGACTAATCTCATAATTCCATTATCTAGAAGCCTGCTTCAACCTATACAAGGACTTCACCAATTAGCATACTTCACCATTTTTAGCTTTAGTGTAACCTAGTGGAGGATGCATGTATATTTCCTCATCTAAATATCCATGAAGAAAAGCATTGTTGATGTCCACTTGGTGAATAGGCCACTGATAAACTACAACAATAGAGAAGAGAATGTGCATTATCCCTAGACAAGCAATAAGAGGAAAGGTGTTATTATAATTGCCTCCTTTAACTTAAGTATACCCTTTAGCAACTAAACAAGCCTTATATCTTTCTATATTCCCATCAGGTTTATATTTGATTTTATAAACTCATTTATACCCAATTGCCTTTTTCCCTTCTAGCAAACTCGTCAAGTCCTAAGTAAGATTATGCTCAAAAGCTTGAAGCTCATTCTGCATAGCCTCAGCCCATAATTCATCTTGAGTTGCTTGAGAATAAGAAGTAGGTTCCTTAGATGTTAAAACATTAGCCAATGATGACACACAATCTAGTGGATAGGTCTAAAAAGATTGAGAAGTAAATAATGGATATTTGATATGGTGGATAGTGTGTGGAATTGTATGTGTAAAACATAATGATGCAGGTAAGATGTTATTAATAAAGTGTACATAATCATTAAACCACTGTGGAATATGTCTTATCCTTGTAGAATGTCTAGGAACATGACTAGAAACAGAAGGTGAAGAAGAAGAGTGAGGTGGTGATATAGTAGAAGGAACAGATGAAGAATCCGAAATGTTGTCATGGGAAACATGTGGAAAAGAGGAAGAAGAATTAGACAAAGAAGGAAATAAGGATTCATCAGGTTCTTTAAAAGGAAAATTGCTTTCAAAGAAAACAACAACCCTACTAATAAAGGGCCTTTCGGAACATAAATCATAAACTCTATAAGCCTTTTGTCCTAGGACATATCCTAGAAATATGCATCTAATACCCTTGGGATCAAATTTATCTTTATGGGATGAATATCAGTTGCATAACACAAGCACCCATAACTTGAAGATGATCATAAGAAGGTGAATGACCAAAAAGTTCCTCGAATGGTGTTTTTCGAGAAAGGTTCAGCATAGGCATTCAATTAATTAAGTAAGTAGCTATTAGGACACAATCTCCCTAAAAGTCCTTAGGCAATCCAGCATGTAAACATAGGTTTTATGACTTGGGGTAAAAATAGCAGTACTAATGCAAATTCCAAACACTAAGGTAACAGAAAGAACAGCAACACAAATTAATTATACCAATGGAAAGATGAGAACAAAATACCTGAGCAATGCTTAGTCGGAGAAAGGTCTCCTAAAAAACTTCTTCTAGAGAATATTTTCTAACTACCTTTCCCTCCACATAATGTCCTATTTATATTAGGACTATATAAGCCACATCAGCCTAGTATCACCGTGCCACATCAAACTACCACCATATATCCTCTAACTGACTACTACCAGATCAGCACCTACTACTACTACCAACAGATATAATACCTTACTACTACTCATTAATATAATGCATAAGGACACCACCATAGACTGCTGTTTAACACACCTAAAATATGTAATACACCACCTCTAACCCCAACACTACTACTATACCACTCTACTCCTACTAATCCTCTACCTACCTCCTCCGATACACATTTAACAAAGGGGCATCTACCTTTAGAATCATATCGATTGCCTCCCTAGAAAATTTTTCCTTGTCCTCAAGGATAAAGTCTAGAAATTGGAAGGTAAAGGTAGAGGTATCCATCCATGTTGCATCCAACAAAGATTGGCCCTAACATTGCACTAATACTTGAGGTACCTCCAACAATCCCTCTCGCCGAAACCAATGACCCAAAATTAAGACCGGAAGACATTATAAGTCCTCAATTTTCATAAACAAGTCCAATGGAAGATTTGGAGTAGAAGTGAACATCCCAACAGCTTGCTTAAGAAGGGAGACATGAAAAATGGGATAAATGTGGCAATGAGAAGGAAGACTTAATTTATAAGTCACTCTTCCAATGCATTCGATTATCTGAAAAGGCCCAAAGAAATGTGGAGACAATTTGGAAGAAGATTTAATATTTATACATTGTTGTAAGGAAGGCCGCAACTCTAAGAAAACCCATTCACCCACCGAAAATTCCACATGTCGCCTATGCTTATTAGCATTCTTGCAATATAAAGATTAAGCATGAAATAAATTATGTCGAAACTAATGAAGAACTGCATCATGGTTCCGTAATGCATCCCGCAACCCATGATGGCGCACTTCCCTATCAACAAAAGAACTTATAACTGGTAAAGGGCGCCTATAGACAATTTCAAATGGAGTCAACTTAGAAGCCATATGGTAGGCAGTGTTATAATGAAATTCTGCCCAAGGAAGCTAAGTCCCCCACTATCTAGGCTGATCACTAACAAAACAATGGAGATGACATTCCAAACATCGATTTAAAACTTCGGTTTGCCCATCCATTTTAGGATGATATGCGGTACTAAAGTGAAGGAGAGTACCTTGTAGGCAAAACAATTCCATCCAAAATTTACTGACAGAAGTTAGATCACAATCACTCACAATAGTCTTTGGAATACCATGAAGACGAATAATTTCCCTAACAAATAATTCTACTACACTCTTGGCTATACATGGATGCTTTGTAGGAATAAAATGACCATATTTTGATAGTCAATCCACTAAGCCAATACTACATCAAACCCTTTAGATCTTACAAGTCCCCTAACAAAATCCATTGAGATATCTTCCCAAATAGCCTCCGGTATAGGTAGTGGACATAAGAGTTCAACAGGTACTAATGTTTGATATTTTTGTTGTTGAAAAATAGCACAGGCTGCAACAAAGTCCACCACAACTTTTTTCATTCCAATCCAACATACATTGGAAGCAAGACGCCTATAGGTGCGAAGGAAGCCAACATGTCCCCTAATCGGTGAAGATTGGAATTCGTGCAAGAATAGCTATGGCCATTTTAACTAAGCATAACCAATTTTCCCCAATAAAATAAAATATCATTCTCTAAATGGAACCCTTGCCCCGTTGACTCCCTTTTTCGTAACAACTGAATTTTTGAAGCTAAAACAAGATCAACCTTCATTGCCCCTTGGATGGCGACCAAGTCAGTCCATACAAGACCTAAAATTTGTACCAACTCCAACTCCTCATACTTCCTGGAAAAAGCATCAGCAATGATATTTTCAAGGCCCTATCGATACTATACCTCAAAATCGTATCCCAACAATTTAGGAAGCTAATTTTGCTTATCCAAAGTAATAATCCATTATTGAAGCAAATGTTTCACTCTTCTGATCCGTCTTAACAAAAAACTTCTTTCCCAACAAATAGGGTCTCCAATACTGTATAGCCAGCACTAAAGCCATAAGCTCCTTCTCATAAGTGGACTTAACCAATGTTCAATCTGAAAGAGCTTTGCTGTAATAAGCAATAGGGCGATTGTTTTGTTGCAATACAGCTCCCAAACCCTTTTCCGAAGCATCACATTCGACAATAAAAGTTTAGGAAAAATCCGGCTTAGCAAGGACAAAAGTTATAACTAATGCATCCTTTAACCGAGTAAAAGCAAATTCAGCATCATCAATCCATCCAAATCCATTTTTCTTCAACAAGTCAGTCAAAGGTTTCGCAATCTTGCCATAATTCTTAATAAACTTTCAATAATATCCTAACAAACCCAAAAATCCATGGACGCCTTTAAGTGTATGAGGTTTAGGCCAATCAAGGATGGATCGAACTTTAGCTGGATCCATTTTCACCCCTTCAATAGATATAACATGTCCCAAATGTTCTAACATAGCTTGTCCAAACAAACACTTCTTCTTATTAGCATAAAATTGCTACTGCCATAAAATTGCAAACACTCATTGTAAGTGTTGAATAAGAGAACCCAAGTCAACACTATACACTAAGATGTCGTCAAAGAACACCAAGACAAAGTGTCGTAGAAAAGGTTGAAATATGTCATTCATTACCGCTTGAAAAGTGGTTGGTGCATTTGTCAAGCCAAATGGCATGACAAGAAATTCATAATGTCCATAGTGAGTACGAAATGTCATCTTATAAACATCCTCCAAAGCCATCTAAATCTAATGATACCCCGACCAAAGATCAATCTTAGAAAAGGTACTAGCTCCAAACAATTCATCTATGACTGGAATGGGGAATTTATCAGGTATGGTTGCCCCATTAAGAGCTCGATAATCAACATAAAATTGCCACAATCCATCCTTCTTTTTAACTAAAATCACCGGACTAGAGAATGGGTTGGTACTGGGCCTAATAATTCCCGCTTCCAACATATCACGAACGGACTTTTCTATCTCATTTTTTTGCACATATGCATATCTGTATAGACGTACCAAAACTACTCCTTGACCTTCCTATAATGGAATGTGGTGATCCATTGACCTAAGAGGTGGAAGTCCCTGAGGAATCTCAAAAACATCCTCATATTCAACCAACAAGGCTTCTAATGTTCCATCATGAACACATTTTCCCATAGAATCTTGCTTATCCAACACCCATAATAGATTGCACTCATCTGTATCCTCTAACTTTTGTAAAGATTTAAAAGAAATAGGAAATCGACAAAAAGTTGGACCACCATGCAACACATACTCCTGTCCTAATTTCGTAACCTTGATAGTCATCTTAGCCCAATCTACCCCGTACCTCACCCAAAGTCTTCAACCATGACATACCCAAAATCACATCAACTCCCCTTAATTCCATCACATAACAATCCACAGTAGCTTCATAATTCCTAACTCTTATTGGCAAATTATCACAACATCCATAAGATAATACTTTATGACCATCCCCTAAAGTAACTCAAAAACTATGAGTATCCTTAAATGTCAACCTAAGTTACATTGTCAAAGCTTTAGAAACAAAATTGTGACTTACTCCACTATCTACTAAAAAGACCGCAAGGGTAGAAACAAGAATACTTTGCATTTTCATTGTGCATGGATCACTGAATACCTGCATAGCCATCAAAGATAACGACATCAATGGTTCTTCCGATCCAGCTTGCCTACCTTCCCAATCATCTTCACCAATAGAATCTTCTTCCAATACCAACAACTAAAGAAACTTATTCGGACAATAGTGATTAGAACTAAAGGGCTTATCACACTTAAAACATAGTCCCTTAGCCTTCTTGTCAAGAAATTCAGCATGAGATAATTGTCGTTGACCATGGGAACAACAAACACCTTCTTTAACCACACCAGAACTAGAAGCCACTTATGATTCCATACTAATAGTCATTTTTATTTTCCTTGGCATCAAAAAAATTTCACCAACTACGCTAAATGTCATGCTTTTCATCCGTGATTCATCACTGCCCAAGAAATAAGGACTAAGAGCCACCAACTATCCTGAAGTTCCTGTAAGTAAAGCATGCCCCTGATACACATATCTACTGGTAAAATTAGGATGGAAATAATTTGGTCGTACATCCCCACGACCTACACTGCCCTGTTCTGACACAACAAAAATTCCAAAGTCATATTCTCTCTCTATTTTCAAAGCTAAATCCATCGCACATTCAAATGTGGACGGAGAGAAGGTTTCCACACGCGTTTGAATAGAATCCCGTAATCCACCCAAAAAATATCCCAATAATTGCATTCCTAGCATAGCAGGTGCTTGCAACATCAGAGATTCAAAATCCTCTATGTATTGAAAGAATGTTCCTCCTTGCTGAAGTTGCGAAAGACTCTTACAAAGATTAGAAGCCATCTGACCCCCATACCTTTTCATCATCTCTATTTTCAAGTGCGACCAATCCAAATCAGTTTCCCGATGTAGTAGCATTCAAAACTAATGATTATAATGTCTTCACATACACATCGCTGATAGCGCTACTTTCCGATCTTCCTGCATTCGCTAAGCTGTGAAATACTGTTCTGCCAGCAAGATCCAATTAAAAGAATCCACCCCACTGAACACAAGAAGAATCAACCATGATGCATTTAAACGAAACTCGTCATCCAATTCTACGTCGCGGTCACCTCCATACTAAAAATCGGAATTAAGTTATGCATGTCAAACTCCCTCCAACCATTTTCCTCGATCCTTCACCACATTAGAACTTCCACCGAAATTGACTCCTATGTCTTTACTTAACCAAATATCCTTTAGTAGTTTTTGCATTCGATCAATCTTTCCTTGCATAGTAGAAACTTCTCCGAGCATCGATTTCTGCTCGCTATCTAATGAAACAAGTTGATGTTAGATCTTGGCCACTTTATTATGAATATCTTCCACATTTTTTTCAAGTGATTCTACTCGAGCATCCATCTCATCATTTTACGATACACTCAAGAAGGCTGGAATCACAACGCAAATCCAATAGCATCTCCATCGTAATTTCTGGTGGCACTTTCCATCAACTCCAATGTGGTTTCCTAACAACAGAACCAATTGTTATGACCCGAAGTAAGAATAGCAGTACTAATGCAAATTCCAAACACTAAGGTAACAGAAAGAATAACAACAAGAATGAATTATATCGATGGAAAGATGGGAACAAGATACCTGAGCAATGCTCAGCCGAAGAAAGGTCTCCCAATAGACTTCTTCTAGAGAATATTTTCTAACTACCTTTCCCTCCACATAATGTCCTATTTATATTAAGACTATATAAGCCACGTCAACCTAGTATCATCGTGCCACATCAAACTACTACCATTTATCCTCTAACTGACTACTACCAGATCAGCACCCACTACTACTACCAACAGATATAATACCCTACTATTACTCATTAATATAATGCACAAGCACACCACCACATACCGCTATATAACACACCTAAAACACATAATACACCACCGCTAACCCTAACACTACTACTATACCACTCTACTCCTACTAATACTCCACTTGCCTCCTCCGATACACATTTAACAAAGGGGCATCCACCCTTGGAATCATATCAATAGGGTTGTAGAAGTGTCTAGTAAATGCCTATGTTTCTACTTAACTTTGTCATTTTGTTGAGGAGTATAGAGTAATATTTGTTGATGTATTATACCATGTTGATGAAGAATATTCCGGAATGTAGTGGACAAGAATTCTGCACCATTGTCTGTATAAACTGCTTTGGGTGTGACTTTAAAATGATTTCGAATGTACAGAACAAAGGACTCAAAAGTAAAGAAGGTTTGTGACTTAAGTTTTAACGAATAAGTCTAAGTTTCTCGAGAAAAATCATCAACTATTGTTGGGAAATATTTTTCTCTTGCATGTGAAGGAACATGGTAAGGAACCCATAGGTCGGCATGCAACAATTCAAAGACAAAACTTGAAGTAGTTTCACTTCTTGTAAAGGGTAATTTGTGACATTTTGCTAATTAGCACATGTCACAAAAAAAAGTTATTCAAATCAAATTGTTGACAACATGACAAATACTCTAGTTTAGACTTAGATAAATGTCCAAGTCGTTCATAAACTAGTTTCATAGCAAAAGAAGAATAAACAGTAGAAGAAAAACAAGATGGTTTATCATTGAACTGAAGATTTACATTCAACAAGGAAACATTACAACCAGTAGCTTCAAACCTAAAATGTACAATCCATGATTAACAGCAACTTTAGCGAGACATTTTTTAGTTTTCTAGTCTTGAAAATAACATAATGATTTGTCAAACATAACATAAATTAAATGATCTAATAGCAATCTATGGACTGATAATAAATTATGTTTGAAATCTGGTATGAAGAAAACATTTCAAAGGACAATATTTAGAGCAATAACGAGGGAACAACTGTACAAACTTGCTTTTTGGTTCCATCGAGTAAGCTTATATGATCAGGTTGTATAAGAGTGTGTTTGTTGTACAATAGGTCCTCAAAAGTTTTCATATGATCACTAGCACTTGTGTCAACGATCTAAGAATCTTTCTTATTGTTCTCAACAACTAAATGATTTATAGTTTGAGAATTACTTACAAAATGAGCTGTTAGGGAACTCGACTTCCAAGTGTCATCTATTCCTCGATTTCTCATCATCTTCATAACCGCTTGACATACATTTTGGATGACATGTTGATCAAATGCCTAAGAAGTTGAAAAATTTATAACACGATCAAAAAGAGTATTAGCCATATTAGAATAACTTTGCCTATCTACTTGACAATCCGTAGCCACAATGGATTTCACATTTCCTCTTCTCTTATTCTTCTTTCCTTTTTACCATTCAAGATATCCTATAAGCTCAAAACAAGATTCTATAGAATGTTCATCCATGTTGCAATTCTTACAATTAAGTTTATTCCTCTTATTATCTCTACAATCTTCCCAAGTCATCCTACTGTTATTTCTATTCACCATAAACGCTACTCTATCATTAGCTTGTAATGGCATAAAGTTTACTTGCCTCTACTTCTCAACTTGCGTAACCAGATAAAACACTTGACTAACACTAGGTAAGGAATCTATAGCTAAAATCTGATTTCTTACTACTTCATATTCCTCTAATAATCCCATTAAAAACTGCATTAATTTGTTTTGAGACTCAAACTCAATTAATCTCTCTCTTAGATCACATATGCAGTACTCCAATTGATGACGAGTACAAACCAGGTAAGGATTCAAAGATTGTAATTCTTCCCAATATCTCTTCAACTTGTTATAATACACGGTGATAGTCTAACTTCCTTATCGAAAATTAGTGATTTCATGTTGTATTTGACAAATCAAAGTTCCATTAGTCTAACTGTATTGATCACAAATTTCCTTCCAAAGCTCCATTGAGGATTGAGCGTAAATAAAGCTCTAAGATAAGTCTGCATTCATTTAATTAAGGATCCAACATCAGACCATATAGTCTACACAAATCCATCTAACATAATCCTTCGAATTTTCTTCTAGTTTAGGTAGAGTTTCATCAACAAAACCTAAATTTAGTTTTGCACTTAAAACCATACTAACTAATCTACTCTAAGAAAGGAAATTAGATCCATTGAAAACTATGTTTCCTAAAACCATTCATGAATTATCTAATCTAGAAATGTATAATGGATCTAGATGCATTGCATCAACTTGTGTATTCCGATCTCCAATGTTATTCATGATGAAATGAGGTATGCAAAGATAAAAATTAGATGAATGAATGTAGAGCATGAAGGATAGTTACTGGATGCTCTGATACCATGTTGATTTTGCTCTGTTCTTATGTAAACAATCCTAAGACATATGCATGAGGAGAAAGAAGAAGAAACCGAAAGAAAGGATGAATATGAATTCTGTTTTCTGCAACTCTAATTGAATCTGTTTCACAAGTATTTATAGCAAGAATCTAACTAACTTCTATGAATAATAAATGAAGTATATTCTGTCTAACTATATAATAAAGATTCACAGTAATGAGGATGAACATAAAAACATAGCAGACTGAAGCAACAGGAATCTTGTTGACGCAGCGAGTTAACGTAGAGAAGCAAGAGAATCACTCAACGAATGAATCTCACACACACACAATGGTTGCTCACAACCCGTTAATGGAGAAAATTCTCTCACGAAATGTATTCCAGAATATAAAATAAGACGTAAACCTAATATGTCTGACAAAAGGGTATATATACCCCTCCTTAAATTATCTAAACGAAAAAAACAAAACCTAAGCGCACACATGGAAATAAATAATAACATACACGTCTATAACCTATCGCATACACGGCCGTGTCCCAAGCTGTGCCCGAACCCGTGTAAGCTTCTGTGAGGATCCTGCTAGAACACACGGCCGTGTCTCTGACCGTACCTGAACCCGTATAAGCTTCTGTGAGAATCCTGATAGAACACACGGCCGTGTCTCTGGCCGTGCCTGTACCCATGTTTCAACCTGTGTCCTCCACGATGTCCACATCATTCTCTCCCACCTGCAAAGAACTCGACCCGAGTTCTCTTCTTGATAAATATGCTTTCCATGTCGTTCCCTCTCTTTGAATCGTCTTGATTTATCCCATTTATCTCGTCGCTTGACTGTCGGTCCAACTACATCATCCACCACACTCAGAGTAACACTTGTCATCGAATCTTTTATTAAATTCCTTCGTGTCCAATCCGGATGGATTTGAGTGTTAATGGGAGAATCATCTTCTATGTTGATAGGAAGCAATAGAACAGTTGCACTTATTACCTCTAGCGCTTCCTCTGGGTTAGAATATAAGTTTTTGGGAAAAGCATTGAACTCTACATCTTTAATCTCCTTCGTTGGCGCAATGATTATGCTCAAAGTATCTCCAACCTTCGACTCTTCAGTCACCATCATCACCTGCTCGTCATTCAACAAAGGCTCCTCCACAATAGCTTCCTCTCCAACACAAATTTTGTAAGCTTCAACTACTTTTCCACAGCCCCCAACATCATCAATCAACGTATTATGATCGTCAAGGGTTGAGTTTTTCTCTTGTTTGACCATCTCCTCCTTAAGCACTTCCGAAATTAAGTTTACTGGCTTAGGTGTTTGTGGAATTTTCTGATGAAGGATTCGCTCGTAATCAAGGGGAAAGAACTTTCGTTCTAGCAAGTATTGCATCATAAACCAAGTCCTCACCGGATCTTTACCCTCAAGGCGTCTTACTCCCCGAAGTCGTTCCCACCAATACAATGCATCACCCCACAAACGACTCTCCACTAACTCTATCTTCATTCCCTCTGAAACCCTCATATGGTCAAAGAATCTTTTTATGTCCTCTACCCAAACCCAAAACTCATTCAGACTCTCGGTACCATCAAACTCTGATACAACATATTTAAATTGAGAAAAGATTTCATTTTTATACCTGTAATCACATCTGTTGTACCGTCTTATGTTACCATGGCCTCTTCTCCTAGGCAGATTATTAAAAATCTCGTCTTCATCATCCGTATCATAAGTAACAGAACTGTTCCTTGGATCGCCTTCCGGTCGTCTCCAATAGACCTGCCTGCTACTGTTGGTATTGGATCGATAGATCAGGGCCTCAAGACGTTGTTCCTCTCGCCGGATTTTCTGATCCATGGTCTCCTCTACCGCCCTTCGTATTGGTTGCCCGTAACATAGGACTTCCATATCCCGAGCAACGTCCAGAACATGACCGCCTCCTGAACTACCATCACCTGACATCTCCACAGGAAATTTTCCTTGCTCTAATACCAACTGACGCAGCGAGTTAGCGTAGAGAAGCAAGAGAATCACTCAACGAATGAATCTCACATACACACAATGGTTGCTCACAACCCGTTAATTAAGAAAATTCTCTCACGAAATGTATTTCAGAATATAAAATAAGACGTAACCCTAATATGTCTGACAAAAGAGTATATATACCCATCCTTAAATTATCTAAACGAAAAAAAAAAAAAAAAAAAACCTAAGCGCACACATGGAAATAAATAATGACATACATGTTTATAACCTATCGCATACACGACCGTGTCCCAAGCCATGCCCGAACCCGTGTAAGCTTCTGTGAGGATCCTGTTAGAACACACGGCCGTGTTTCTGACCGTGCCTGAACCCGTGTAAGCTTCTATGAGAATCCTGATAGAACACACGGCCGTGTCTCTGACCGTGCCTATACCCGTGTGTCAACCTGTGTCCTCAACGATGTCCGCATCACTTGTCAACGAAGGAAAGAAGAAAGGACCAAGCTGCTAACTTTTGGGGTTAAAAAAAATGAACGCAAGCTTCAGTGCTGTTAAATTAGGAGAATGAAACCACGTTGTGCAATTCATATAATATAAATATATATAAAAGATGAAGAAGAGAAAGAAAAGAATCAGCATGCAAGAAGTAATGTGGCGGTTTAATTTAGCTCTATCAAGTAATGCTTTTTCGTTTCGCAGAATATAAAATTCGCTTAGCCGTTTTTTGGGATTAGAAAACATTAATGCACTCCATTAAATTAACAGAAGAAAGAAAGACCAAGATTAAAAAGGAAAGGGAGCTGATTGATAAACATGAATCATCACTGTCCAATAAGTATGGGATACTAGATAGCACCACCTGTTGCAATACCTTTAATATGTATGGAGAAGAGCAAGAGGAGGAGGAGGAGGAGGAAGCATGAAGTGTAGAGAGCACAACCAACTTATGCCACCATTACAATAGTAGAGGAAAGATGCGTTCACAAGTAGTGATCGAATAGAGTTCAATGCGGCAACAAAGATGATCCGAAAGGACAAGAGCAGAGTACACGTCATCAAGGTTCGTGTGATCACTCTTATTTCTCCACTGCCACGTCTTCGAGTCTTTCCTCAAGCACAAAGGACGAGTCTATTAATTTATGAAACAGCAACTCTCGTATTCAATACCGACAGTTGGATGTCGCAATTTTAATAAAGTTTCTGATGTATGTAATAGAGAGCGTTTGTTTCAAATATATTTTTATTAATTATAAATATATATAATTATAAAAATTTATTCAATCAAACTAAGCATGTGATTATTGGTTAGAGAGAAGCAAACAGTAAATATTCATTCGATGTTAATTTTCTGCTTTTAGCTTATGCTGAGAGCTGACTTTGGGGCAAGATTTAGTTCTAATTTGCTTCATGAATTAAGATTCGGTATCTCTTTAGATTTATTGGGAGCTTTTTGATGGATTTAGGCAAGGAAAATAGAGGGAAGTGAAATGAATTAGAAGATATAAAATGTGTAAACGCGTCTGATTAAATAGGAAGGAAAATATTTCTTTGTCGTCAAGGCGAGCTTCAGTAGAAAGCGTGAGTCGCAGACATGCCCTTTAGCTTCAAGCGACCGACGAGAAGAACGTAACGTGTGTCAAAAACACATTTTCATTAGAGGGAGGGAGAAAAAATGAAACGTGCCGGCGCGTTAAGCATGCATAGATCTCGCGACCTGGGCGTTGAAATGAGAACACATTTTCCACTGGGCACTAGGGTTTCCATCAAAGGACCTACATTCACATTGAATTAAGCAAAGCAAAATAATTAGGCACCATTTGTACAGTTGCGGGCTGTAATTTTTGCTAGATTCTTGGAGCTCTTGGTCGCAAATTTGCCGACTTGTTTAGACATATATGCATGTGACTTCGGAAAAATCCTAGAAGATCTTGTTCACAAATTTGCTTGTTTATATATATATATATATATAAACGAAAATAAAAAGGTGCGTACATATACTTGCACACATATACGTGTAAATATTCCATTGTAATGAGTAATATATATTCGACGATTCTAAGCCCATGCATACAATTAAATAGTGGCACGAACCTGCGCACAACAGACAAAAAAAAAAAAAAAAAGTTTTGCAGCATTAGTTTTAAGCTCTTGTGACATGACTCAAATTCTTAGATGTGGGAGTGCATGCACCAGCAATGCCCTATCTATTTGCAAAATATATTCGATGTTCAAACCACTTTGACAGTATTCAATGGAATTTAATCCAAGAGCAAAATGTAAAGAGCTAAAATGGATATTGGGATTTAAACCTAGTAATAACTTAAATTTCATTTTTTGGATTAAGTGACAAAAACTAGAAAGCCATATCCATAGGCTTGCAATGACTTAAGGAAATTCAGTATTATAAGCTTAAAGTAAAGACCGTTGAATCAACCTATTCAATTTCAACCTTTCTCATAAAAACTTATGCACTTAGAAAGTTTCTCCTTGAGCCTAAACTCACAATAGGCCCATAGAAGAATCTATGAAGAAGAAAACTCATCTCAATAGTTAACCATCAATATAATTTGATAAACTTCATCATGGCTAAACTCCATAAATACTCAATAATTCCTTATTTGTAGAATTCAAAGATTTAGAAAAGTATCATTATATTGTTATATTGCTATTATGAAAGATCAAATAAACTTTACAAAAAAGAAAATACTACCTCTTTTTGAGAACAATAGGTTAATGCTTTATAACTCCTATGCTAATCCCCTCCATTAGAAATATCAAATGTTTATAGAGCCATGAAATATCCATGACAAGGACTAGGTTTCAATCTTTGTATCATCATTCAATCCCTGCATAATTAATTGATTCATTTGAATTTTAAGTAAAAATATCACATTATGAGTGAATGTTAGTGTTAAGTATAAAATATTATAAACCCATATTGATTTATAGGCTAAAACTTTTAAATCAAACCTCACTTATAGAGAAATAAGTAGATAAAGCCTAGATACACCTACTAAATGGAAGATGTTAGTGTGTAACTAAGTTTACCCATCTATTTCTCCGTGAAGAGCTAAACATGCCACAACCTAGGAGTACCATTATTAGAAACAATTTTTTTTATGAGATATTAGAAACAATTTTATCAACTAAGTCAAAGCTGAAATTTATTGGAATCCGAAAATAATGCAAGTAATCGTATAATAGATCTGCTTAACAAAGAAAAGCTATAGAATTTTCTTTGACCTATTACATAAAAATCAACATAGAGAAGTTTTATTTAATCTTGTTTTCTTCTTGATACAAACGGAACGGCCCATGTGTTTGGTGGGCCATTGAAAAGTATAGAAACGGACTTTACCTAGACTCCTCTTTAATATCTTAACGGCATTACATTATGCATTGTACAAATGTACGTACATACATACATACATACATACAACTTGCAGTTGAACATCAATATTAGCAAACAATTCAACATTATTGAGCCTTTACAAGAGAGGATTTGTTGCCTAACGGGACCCAAAACCATAATGTCGTCAAATGACCCTTACCTTTTCTTCTCTGTGGAATCAATTTTTTTCTAAAAAGCCTATAAAGACCACTTTTATATCATGATACTATTCCTTTTTTATGCTTTCTTTGCTGTATCCTTTTTTTTTTTTTTAACTTTACATACCCTCCCTCTTAAATAATATAGATGAAGAAATACAAGCCGACTTCGCGGTCAAGATCTAAACGGCGCTCGTCTAGGAATCCCTTTTCTTCTTCTTGCATTTGAATGACTTGAAGATACTGCCCTTCTTGAATTACCTTCTGTTCTTTCCATTCTTAGTGTGTCATTTTTATCCTCCAATAATATCAAGTTTGCGTTACCATATTTCTTTATTCCTGCAAGCTAAGAGTACCAAATATTTGAATAAGTAAACATCACTTACCTTACTTCTGAAAGAAAACATCCAAATTTGGTAACATTCATCAACAAATCTTGTACGGTAGTAAAATGACCTTCCATAACATTACGATAACCCACATTTTGGGTTACAAATTACAATGTGGACAATATTCATACTGTATACATATATATATATATGTCGGCGAGATTGATCGATGGATGGATGGATGATGGAACGTCTAATTACAGGCGTCATAGTGAAAAATGCCGTATGGTGGGTATGGTGATAGCGACGGTGTGATGTGGATGTATTATTGTTCCTCTTTAATTGGCGCTATTTGTATATGAGTTGTGAGTGATGCTGATTGACATAAAATACAAACCAATTTCACAATAACACGAGAATATAATATTTTTATAAGTGGAACCCTTTGCCCTTTAAAATATTAATTAAAGATATATAAGTTTATTTTATATAGAAGCGTAATTATAAGAAAATTCTCACTATTTTTGCCTAATCTACTTACATTTCTTTGATTCACATTTGTATACATTTCCCTTCAAATATCATGTCGTGTACAACGCGGAATCGGATAAGTGGTTTGAGCAGATGTAAAGTGAGAAAATAAGAAGATAACTAACCTTGCAACCCAATGAACAGAAACGAAAGGTGTCTAAAAGACTTCTTCCACAGACCTCACATGTGTGACCAACTCCTCCTTTGGCCGATTTTGGTTGAGGCCTTTCATTGAGAAAAAGCACTCTAGCACTGTTTATGACATATGTCTGGATTTCACTTATGTCCAACACTTTCTGAATTTCTGCTACTCTTACTACATCATGGTATGAAGATCTTCTAACCTTCAAAATCCAAACAGTAAAAAAGGGTCTATATAAATCCCGTACATTCAATTAATATAATTAGACATCGGAATGATCGAAATACATTGTAATGTGCTGTTCACAAATTTCAACTTCTTCTTTTTTTTTTTTACCGAATGAATAATGAATGAAGAACCCAGACACGGGACAATGTGATAATAATGTGGGTGTTTACCTGAATGACTTGATGATCCTTGTGAAAGGAAGAACGGCAATAGTAGCAAAATGCTTGGTCGTTACAGTCCAAACAGTACATATTGCACTCGTTCCTTGAAGTGACTCCATGAGTTCGGCAAGTAGAGAAAAAAGCGGTTGCTAGGAGTCGTTCTAGCCATGGTGGCACCGACATTGAGACAAGCGTTGACTACACCCAGAAGAAGAAGAGGAAGAAGAGGAGGAGGAGGAGGAGGAGGAACAAGGAGAGAGAAAGAAGGAGAGAGAGAGAGAAAGAGAAGAAGAAGAAGAAGATGAAAGAAAAAGTTAGGAGAGAGGGATGGGCAAAGCTACCTAACAACCGAGAATTCGACAGCCTAAACAATGGTTAGATCAGAGGAGAGAGAATCACATACAGATTCGAAATACATTAATATGATCTGATGGTTGATATTAAATATCGTGGATAGAGTGAATCATCAGCCGTTGGATTGAAGAGGACTACTCGGGGTTTCGTTGGACACTTAATTATTAAAATGCTAGATGATGATTGGATGGATACGGCTGTAAAAATGCGATTATAAAAAAATTATTACTGTTTTTTACTTATTAAATCACTTTTTTTTTTGCAACTTTTATAATCTTACTCATCTTATTTTTAATCTTACCGTTAACTTAATTTTATATGTTAAATTTTTACTTATAAAAAATATAAGTAAAATCATAAAAATTTCCTATTTATATATATATATTTTTAAAACTTATATAGCATATAGTAGAGAATCAAATAATCACATTAATTTAACTAAATAATGTTGATGAATTTTATATCTATAACATCCGACAATATTTTTCTATTATAAAATCAGGCAGCTAAAAAACTTCCATTTCATTTAATAGGGATATATATATATATATGTATTTGTTGACTTGTTGCTTGAGATTATTTTACTATTTCGTGGTGATTAATAGAGATTTAGCATCAAAATTTTCGATGGTGAAGTAAAATTTAAGGAGGATATTCTTACATTTACTCGCTTTTAGGATACGGCAACTAGGGTAATTAATGTAAAAAAGGCTCGATACTTTTAATGTGTCCTACTAAAATCGCAAATAAGATCCGGCCAAATTGGCTTTATTCTATTGAGCACGGCAGTGTCATGATTAAATTATTTCTTCAACATAATTAAGAAGGATTTTGCATTTTTTTAAACTCCATTACTCTCTTTCTCCGAATAGATCTAACTTAGTACTCATAAATTAATTGCCATTTGGCAATATATTATCTTGGCTAATGCGCGGGACTTTGTAAATGATTTATATTTTAACCCTTTTTTTTAATAGCACTGGTATTGCTTTTTATTTTTGGTAAATAACTTCTAAACTTTTACATCCTTTATGATATATTCCTAATTTTCGAATGTTACTATTATCTACTTAAATTTTGATAAATTAACAAGATAAAAGATATTTACTTTTTCAGTTAAAAAAGAAAGAAAGAAAGAAAGAAAAAACACAAACTAATATCAAAGTTTAAAGAGTATTAAAATATATTTTGATAAATTTAAAAAATATTATCATACCGAGAACAAAGTTTAAGAAAGTTATTTGTAAATTCTAAAAGTTATTTATTAATTTATCAAATTTATAGGATTTATTTATAATATTTAGAAGTTAAAAATATATTTAGACAGAGATTAAAGTTTAAGGATTATTTGAATATTTTTCCCCCTCAGCATTGGTGTTGCTTGAACGTAATGTTGGTAATTAACTTCATATTTACTACGGACACTAAGTTGGGGGCTCTGATTCAAATCAGTGGACGTCCCTTGGCTTAGTACATAAGGAATTTTCATTTTTTGCGAATTTAGGATTTCTTAATATCATGACAAAATTCCTGACCCTCCTTTAGCTATAAAACCACGCTTTAACAATGGGGGGGTGGGGGGAGGGTGGGGGTGGAATAGTAATATTATTTAATGGTTTGTATTGGAAAATTGAAAAAATATATATATATTATTTTTTAATATGTCTGGCATAAAACTATTTCCAAAACTAGTTGAAAATGTTTCATTATTTTTATTACTTACTTTGTTATTAAGGTTGCCTATTTGAGATCCGATCCATGACACCTAGACAAAACACGATATGAAAAAAATAAGTTTGTGTACAAAAAATCGACACGAACCACAAACTAGTTAAATATGTTTAGATAAGATAAAAATTCTATCCAAAGTTTTTATTCAATTCTCAAACCCGTTTATGAACTTATTTATTAAATAAGTCATAGGTTCGACTCGAGAACCCGTTTAATGTTAATAACATATATATTTCTTATTTTCTTTATTTTTTACTCCTAGGTACTACTAATTTTGTTACTTAAGGTTTCATAGTCCTTCTAAACTACACCAACAACACATCATATCTCTCTCTCATCTTCTCAATTATTTTATCTCTCTTCATCATCCTTTTTTTTTTTTCCTTTAGATAAATTTAATTTCTTTTGATAAATTTTGATAAAGTGCTTGACAATATTAGGAACATTGATAAAGGTAAGTCAATCTCCCCTTCTCTATCTTTTCAATGACAAGTGGTATATGTTATTTATGTAAATGGTCTTGACTTTTACGTCTATTAGGGTTTCAACACATTATCAATATTTCTGTTGTTTTAAAATATTTGTTTAATGTTAGGTTCGATTAATTTATAAACTTGTAATAAGAGTTTTAAGGCATTACCAAATCTAAACTAAAGTTATATTTAGATAAGCAGCAACATACAATAGTTGAATTAAATGTATTGAGTTATTAAAAAACCAATTAATTTCAATATCCTCAAGTTGTGAAAATGGCACAAAATATCTTAGGCATACTAATATCTATGGAAGCTTCAAAATCTGCACTTAGTATTTGAGGTTAAATCCTTAATTAACATCATAGTTTATTAAAGTCAAGACTCCTTAATGTACAAAAAATTGACTCTATAAGGAAACAAATAATAAACTAAATTATTTTTATAAAAAATTTAATGATATATATTTTAATTGATCTCATTCTTTTATATATATAAATGCCTTAATTGTCCCTTTTGAAAATCTAACAAAAAATGTTGATTCATAAGTTTAGGTTAATTCAATTATGTTGTAAAACTTGTGAGCTTTTAAATTTTTTATCTTTGATAAGCCTTCGCTAAAATTGTTATTTGGATTGTAATTTCATATTAATTTTCAAGACCTTACATCATTAGCACCTGTAGAAGTTAATTCTAGGGAATAGTAATATTATTTAATGGTTTGTATTGGAATAATGAAAATATGTATATATTATTATTTTTTAATATGTCTGGCATAAAACTATTTCCAAAACTAGTTGAAAATGTTTCATTATTTTTATTACTTACTTTGTTATTAAGGTGCCTATTTGAGATCCGATCCATGACACCTAGACAAAACACGATATGAAAAAAATAAGTTTGTGTACAAAAAAATCGACACGAACCACAAACTAGTTAAATATGTTTAGATAAGATAAAAATTCTATCCAAAGTTTTTATTCAATTCTTAAACCCGTTTATGAACTCATTTATTAAATAAGTCATAGGTTCTACTCGAGAACCCGTTTAATGTTAATAACATATATATTTATTATTTTCTTTATTTTTACTCCTAGGTACTACTAATTTTATTACTTAAGGTTTCATAGTCCTTCTAAACTACACCAACAACACATCATATCTCTCTCTCATCTTCTCAATTATTTTATCTCTCTTCATCATCCTTTTTTTTTTCCTTTAGATAAATTTAATTTCTTTTGATAAATTTTGATAAAGTGCTTGACAATATTAGGAACATTGATAAAGGTAAGTCAATCTCCTCTTCTCTATCTTTTCAATAACAAGTGGTCTATGTTATTTAGGTAAATGGTCTTGACTTTTACATCTATTAAGGTTTGAATACATTATCAATATTTCCATTGTTTTAAAATATTTGTTAAATGTTAGGTTCGATTAATTTATAAACTTGTAATAAGAGTTTTGAGGCATTACCAAATCTAAACTAAAGTTATATTTAGATAAGCAGAGACATACAATAGTTGAATTAAATGTATTGAGTTATTGAAAAACCAATTAATTTCAATATCTTCAAGTTGTGAAAATGGCACAAAATATCTTAGGCATACTAATATCTATGGAAGCTTCAAAATCTGCACTTAGTATTGGAGGTTAAATCCTTAATTAACATCACAGTTTATTAAAGTCGAGACTCCTTAATGTACAAAAAATTGACTCTATAAAGAAAAAATTAATAAATAACTTAAAGAGAATAATAAAAAGGTTGAGGATTAAAATAAAATAATAGGTAAACCTTTAAGACTAAAATGTGCTTTTTCCTTAATTTTATCATTGCCCTTTTTACTTTTTATACATAAATATTTTATAGATTTGTTTATTAACTTTTTAATTAATAAATGAGTCTAACTTAAATATGAGATGCGCTTATTAAGCAAATTGAGTAACAAGTTTAGATTTTTTACATTGTTAATAAACAAGTCATATCACTGGTTGAGATTTTTCAAATACGAAACCGTTTAGATAAGGATGCAAGATACGCATAGTAACATAAATTGTCAACTCTATTTGTTATATTCCTTCTCTTAATAACATATTGATTCAGGAACTTCTAATTGATCTCTTTCCTACAGCCAACCATTACACAGGTTCAAGTTAGTATGGAGTGGCCAAGTAGCACACATGATCTTTCCATACTTATTAGTGCTATTGTTCCAAATTTCCTCTAATGTGATCCTTGTATGCTAATGTGCAAGAGAGCAAATGTTGACAATTCGTTGACAAAAGGCTACATTCCACCGACATGAAGGACGACTAGTAGAAGTCGATGCATGAATTATCCACTTCTAGAAGCCAACCGGACTTTTAGGTGTGACCTAGCTACCATTCATTCAGCTTGATTAGCACCGGATCACTACTTTAGTGGAGCAGTGGAGGCTCATACTTTCCACACCCTCATAGGAGAGGTAACAATCACATTTTAAGATTATATCTATACTAGTAGGCCTCCTTATTGATAGGTAGGCAATGATAAGGAATACATAAATATCTTGGGGAGATGTGTGCCAACAACTTCTAAGCACTCGACCTCTAGTGTCTACCAATTAAGGGGTACAACTGAAGTTGTCACGGTTAAAGGAAAACTTTAGCAATTTACCAGAGTTTGCAAATGATACAATGATGCAGTGATATGGCCAAGCGTACATCCTTCAGCTAATTGAGGGTGGTATTTTCAAACAAATCCCAAATTCTCGTCCATCTTATGTTCCTACTCTTATTAGCCAATTTTACTACAACTAGCTAGTAAGGGGGGCAATGTGCTGAGGAATATATTTAGCTTTGTATTAATAACTAGTCATGGGATTTTGGCACAAGATGAGGGGTTGATTGGTTTTTATTTGATTATGTGGAGGTGTTGATGACTTCTTATCTAACTGTATTAACTATGTTATGGATGTGGAGTTTATCTTCTAACGAGAATATGTAACAAGGAATCTATAACCGAATCTATATTTATGTCTAAAAAAATAGGTGTTATGATTTTGAGTTGGAGACATAGTGCAACAAGTGCTACTATTTTTCTACAAGTCAAAATCATGCTTTAAAAACACGATTTCAACTACACCTGAAATCTTGTGTTAAAGACACCATTTCAGCTACACTTGAAATCGTGTTTTCAAAATATGATTTTAGGTGCAATAGTTTTGGAATTAATTTTGTGCTAACCATATTTTAAGATTTGTTTTTAAAAAAGCAATATTTTATTCGTTTTCTTGGCTCGTAACTCCCCTTTAATGATGAAATTTGTAAAAGTGTTTTAAATTAGATACACTACATAAATTTCACTAAATTATTGATAAATGATTTTGACCAAATATGGCATTATATTGATTAAGGATAATTATTGGAATCTAGTAAATCCTAAAACCTATGGAATCATGCATTGCTGAATAGTTTTAGGATGAGTATTATATATTACATAGTAGACTTCGATTCTAAATTTTTATATCTTTCAGTCATACTAGATGTAGTATAAGGTATGACTTTAAATCCACCCATAAATTTGTTTGGAACCTATACTATTGTATATTAAGAAGTTTATTTTATAAGTTACCCTATAATTTTTCAATGCTATATACTCTACTTGTAAAATATCACTAATAAATTTAATTAATTTTGAAAAAATATAAAGAAAATCCACTTAAGTCACTTTATCTATAACTTAGTAACTTTAACTAACATCTTCTCAAACAATTATATCTATATCATGTCTTTAACTTAAGTCAACACATAGTTTATGTAGATAGTATTATGTTATTATTTGTGGTTATTTTATTAAATTTAATTATATTTACATTATTTATAATTTACATTTGAAAGTGATAATCATCAATTTGTATATCATGATTTTAGGTACAAAGAGTTATAATATTTTAAATGAAATAAATAAAACAAAAATTAAAAACTTACAAATTCTATAGTTGCTTTGAAACATGTATATTTTATAGGATATAAATTCCAAAGTACATGGTTTAAAATGTTTCAAGGAACACAAGATAAGTTCTAGTTTTAGATTTTCAGAGCATGTACCTTATTATATGAAGGGTAAGTATTCTTTTCTTTCACATTTTTCTAAAAAAATTCCATGCTAAGAAAATTACTTTTTTCTTTTAATAAGTACAAGAGATGAAGAATTTAAACATACTCCATTTAATTGAGAGACTACAACCTATGCCACTAGATTGATAATTTCTTAGTCATACCAAGAAATTATCAAAAGTTAATTTCATCCCCCACAAAGTTCGTTTCTAGAAACAAATTCATTTATGTACTTAAACATTCATAATAATACCAAATTTGAAAACTTTACCTTTGAAAAAAATGATTCAAAATTCTTCTACACAATCATTTTCTAGAAAACCTTTTCACTATTCTCCTCAACGTTCTAAATCAATCTGGAAAAAATGAAGAATTTGTTAATGTCCTTACTTTATTATAACTCCACTTATATTCGTAGTATTCTTTACTATCCATTTACTTGAAGATAATATAGAAACCTTCTATTATCTTATTTACTTAAAAAATAAAAAGGAAATTTTAATATTTAGAATTTTTCTATTCCTACTATATTGGCGATAGATATTATCTAAACAAAGGTAAGGGAATAAGAAGTTTAAATGTTATAACCTTTATACCCTTCTTAGTGTTGCAATTAATGACCAAATATAAGCAAACTAGTAATTTTATTTGTGTTTTTAATTTAATACTGTAATTAATAAGATGGAGTAAATATTAAAATAAATATTCCCTACAATAAAAATTATACAAAATAAACTTTGAAATAAAAATTTCTAACATATTCTAATAATATGCATTCTCAAGATATAATTATTATATTCTCTATCTATTTTATTTCAAAAGGTAAATGAACCATTAATTTCCTAAACACCTCCTTATGGAAATTGATGAATAACTCTACTTTATATTTTGTAGGATGCCTTCAAAACTAGTAGTTTCACTTAATTTCTTCATAAATTTTCTTTTTATTTGTAATTTCATTTGAAATTTATAACTAGCCTTTATATCTCAAGATTTTTCTTTAAATTTCATAAGCTTCATATATGATTTTAAGAAACCCTTTTTGTAAATTCATAATTTTACTTAATATTTCATAAATGTTCTTAAATTTTCAAACACTATTTCAATTTTTCATAATATGAAAACGTTATAATTCATATTCAAAAAAGTAACATTGTTCTATTAATGCATTTCTCTTTGTATTTCCTTCAACTCTTCTATTTTATTTAACTTTGTTTAAAGAAATGTAACCTCTCTTAAAATGCACATATTTTGTTAACTT
The DNA here is from genome assembly GCA_037954665.1 of Laguncularia racemosa. NCBI lineage: Eukaryota > Viridiplantae > Streptophyta > Magnoliopsida > Myrtales > Combretaceae > Laguncularia > Laguncularia racemosa. The sequence goes on from JBBMOL010000036.1 coordinate 5,242,308, forward strand.
TTAGCAATATAGCTGCTTTCCTTTTGTAATTCACCTTCGAAATTTCACCGATATGCTTAAAATTTGTAAATCTTCTAAAAAAATTGAAAGTTCCTCTACTAATAGAATTTTACTCTGAAATTTGTCAGAGACTTAGCAAACTATGAGGAAATTTCAAAAACAAAAAGTTACATAATCCCTTACACTTTATAATATTTCCCTTTTGTTTTGTAATTTCCTTATTAATGTTATTGTGAAGAATATTGATAATATATCTCAAATAATTAACAACCTCGTCTAGGTCCTATATTTTTCTGTTCACTAGGCCTAAATCCCTATTGAGCCATAGAATTTTAAAATTTATGTCTAATCGTAGATTTTATAGTTCGCTCGAATGATTAATGTCATTATAGACTTAATCTTGATCTTTGAGTAGAAAGAGACTACATGTAGAGGTTCATTCATAGTAGCGTTGTTAATTTAAAAAATCATAAATTACAATTATTAGCTCTACTAATTTTAAAATTTATATTAATATCCTCACTTTTAAAATTACAGATCTTCCCATCTAATTTAATACATAAATAAGGGTCTCATACATAATGCCTATATGGCTACTTACATAGCAAAAATCTGATGTAGCATTGTGATTAAAAAAATACATAGAATTCAAAAAAAAAATCAGAAAAAGAAAGAAAAAATAAAAATAAATTATAAAAAAAAAAAAAACCGAAGGACAGTTGAACCAACTTGAAGTTTCAACAAAACCCTGCCTAACTACCAGCCCCATTGCTAGCCACAACTTTCTCGAATCCTGCCACCATCAACCCGTTTACTCTCTCTTATTGTCTCTCTACCCGTACACACATATATAAAGACTAAAGAGAGATGCACTGGTTGAACAATTGGGGTATCATCATGATTCCAAAAGTAATAATAAGTAATCCATGTGTTTCACCCCAAAAAGAAGCTCCATACAAAGCTAAACAAAAACATAAAAATCCAATAACATATTTTGCTAAACTTGAAATGAATTATTATCTTCACTACTAAATCAAGCAAACAAGGTTGACATACTCCAATAAAACCTCAAGATTCCGTCATTATTTTCATAAAATAAAAAATTTATTATAAAAATTCTTATCATCTTAACGAGAGTTTCGTATAATTAAATAAAAATAAAAAAAAAATACGACTTATAATTATAACTCTCCATTACTTATAATTTTAACAACCGATTAAGAAACATAGATTAAATTCCATGAAATATGTAGTTTTTTTTTTTTGTTTTTATCATCATATTCCTATCCTATGTTTTCACCAAATTCATGGTTTCATATTCTGTCATAATCATCACTTTAATAATTAATACATGAAGTGATGAAGCATAAGATCAGAACGTTTTCTGGAATTAATTTTGTAGGGTTAACTTGCCTAATAGTAGAAACGCAAATCTATGAAGAGTACATAAACGGAGGGGAAAGATTGATCAGAAAGAAAATGTACTTTCGATGTATCTGAGAAAGAGGATTGGGCAAGTGATGTAGTTGGAGATGACGTACCCTTTTGTATTGGTTTGAGCGAGAGACTGATAGGGTGGTCCAGATCTAGCTGTAGGACCACCATGGAAAAAGGCATCCCAACCCAATTTATACCTTAATTTCTACTTCCCTCTTTGGAAAAAAGTATTATAGCATTAGCGTGGAGATGGGGATTTTGCTCCTACCCGATTTAAATCCTCTCCGCCCTTTACGCATGTTAAGTGTATTTTCCGACCAAACGTATCTATTTTTCGATTCTTACAAAATTAGTCAGGTTTTGGTTGAATCCAAACATCCTACAGTGTCCCACCTATTGACATAACTGGGGAGAGAAATTTAAGGATAAATGGACCCTATCTCAACCAAAGTTGTAACCTTTTTTATGGGTTAACATGTTTGATTCTTTTTGTTTAAGAAAAAAATGTAAAAATATTTCCTATACGTAATATGCTTTTATAATTTGCCAAGATCCTTATAACTAGCCAAATAAATATTAATATTTTAATAAAAATAATTAGATTTAAATCTTCCTTTTTTATGTATATTAAGAATCTATTTGAACATAAGGCAATTATAACCAATTTTAAAACTTTAAAAACATAAGCAACAAGCTAATCGACTAGAAGGGCTATATTACAAGGAGTTACCAAGTGTTAAACCTAAAAGTTAATTCAGATCATGTGCATTTCATATTGGGCGCATAACATTATTTATTGGCAAGAACAAATATACGAAGAAGATCGAGCTTTCTTTAATTCCAATAAAGAATTAAAGAAATCTACATGATCTAGATTTCATATAAGTTAATCCAGACCACATATGAAGAAAGCTCGATCTTCTCATACTAAGCACATAACATAAATATTCTTGCATATGGACTTACTGAGTATTAAACCTAAAAGTTAACCATCTTTAAGTTTATATTGAAATTATCCGTAAATATTGTTTTCAAGTCAAGAATATTTAAATTTTTGTAAGTCTGAAAAAATTGAAATTCTTATTTTCTTTTCGAAAACTTGGCATATAAAAGCAAAAAAAGGGGCAAATTAAGCAAGTTAAGCTAAAACACAAACTAAATTGAAATCATTCTTGACAAATAAGAACCGTAACTTTCTGATTGATTGAGTAAAATTTAATCGACATACCCCGCAAAATTTATCCAATCAAACAAAATAAGCAAAATAAATCAACAAGTTTCTAACCAAGTAAAATTTCAACACTAGAAACTAGCATACACAATCTAATCATCCAATTACTTAAAATCTGAAAATCGAAACTAACATTTATTATCAAAACACAAACAAGAACAAACAACCCAAATCTAACAAACCAAACACTAACACAAGTCAAATACTAGAAAACATCCTAAAGCAAATGAGCTCTAAAACTAATCAGAATCACAAACGGTGAACCACTATTGACTATCAAGAAAGATAAAGCAAAGTAAGCAGACTGCCTAATCTAAGAATGGAATCACGGATCTAATGATAATTTCCAAGTTCCCCTACACCAATGCTAAAAACTTGACTCACAACATGAGTTTTTTGTCTACTTTTCTTGCCAATACTACAATTATATGTTTTTATATATAACTGAAGAGTAAATAGCAAACACCAACTCGCAAGTCAAAGCCATGAAGGAGATCTCGTAACCCTTCATTCTGCACCATTATTGGATGCAGAAATGGAGGTCCAAAATGTTGATGTTGGCCAAATATGTATTATATCCAGGGCACGAAGAAAGATTTGAACCAAATACAGATTCCTGCTATCCCTGATATCTGTGACACGAGTATATCTAAATTTGATCGTTTAGGTTTTCTGTCAAACGTGCCGTGGAAGATGCCAAAATTTAGTGTCATTTCTTCATGAAGGTTTGATCCTTGCTTTGTATGCACTTGTTTCCCTTTGTCTGTTTCAATTGCTAAGTCAAATCCCTACAGCTTCTATGTGATTGAAACAAGGTAAACGATTTCTTTGAAGTCTCATCGAGACTTTCGAATATCAACCTGTTTTCTTGTGACGGTGGCGGAAGCAACAAGGTCATATGTCTTAAGTTGCAATACAATAGTTCATATAAGCAGCCTACCAATGGTTCCATTTTGATATCAAAACAAGAATAATGGTCGAAGAAAAGCATTTCCCCTTTCTCTTGTTTTTCCTTTTGTTGCCATTTCTCCACCATCCTGCTGCAATTTCTACGGGCACTTCGGATGGTTCCGAATTATGGGGATATACAGAAGTTAGAACCAGTAAGTTTTTGTCATCATTTTCTTCTGATTGAATTTTTTCTTTTGCCTAAACTCGATCTATAGATCATATATACAAGCATCGAATAGGTACTACGCGCATAGCACGGGCACAATACCCTCCCATGATCTATAGTCCATGTTTTATGCTACAATTTTTCCTTCTGTATGCAATTTCTTCATTTCTGTTGCGTGTACACCTTGGTGGTCCTACCAATTACATTCTAATTCAAGGACAAGATGAAATTATTAAATTCCATGGCTCCATTCTTTTAATTTTTCTCCCTTTTCAAATCTTTATTTAACACTGCACTCTTCCACTAATGAATATTTGGTGCATTATTCCAGAGGCTCACCTGTTTTGGTGGCTCTATAGAAGCCCCTACAGAGTTCAAGATCCAACCAAGCCATGGCCAACCATTTTATGGCTCCAAGGAGGCCCTGTTAGTACTCACTATCGACTTACAACCTTACATACCACATCAAACTGTTTAACTTATCAAATTGCACGGAATGATTTATAGGGTGCTTCTGGGGTAGGCCTAGGAAATTTCTTGGAGATAGGACCATTGGATAGCAATTTGAAGACTAGAAATCAAACATGGCTCCATAAAGCCGATCTGTTATTTGTGGTAATTTCTTTTTTCTTTTCGCACTCCTGAATAAGCAACGCAGCTATTGGAACTCATCGGAGTTACTATATATACTAGAATAGGAATGCTGTTGACTCTTTTGCTGATGATGATTCCAGGACAGCCCTGTTGGTACAGGATTTAGTTATGTAGAAGATGAGAGTCTCGTAGTAAAAACAGACTATGAATCAGCAGCTGATTTGACAACATTGTTGATAGAGCTCTCAACAACAAATGAGGACCTACAAAAAAATCCATTTTATATATTTGCCGAATCATATGGGGGGAAATTCGCCGTTACTCTTGCAGTGACTGCTCTGGAAGCAATCCAAGCTGGGAAATTGAAGCTGCAACTTGCAGGTGATGATCCTAAACATTTCCTCTAACAATTTGGTCTGACAATGCTAATGCCTGATTGATCCGGTTTCACTGCATGCTTAGTTTCGCATCTTCGAATCTGATTCTGAATAATACAAATTATATGACATCTTGGAACGTTTCTGAATGAATTTAGGAGTTGCTTTGGGTGATAGCTGGATTTCCCCTGAGGACTTTGTGGTATGTCATTTCAGCCCTCATAAGATCCACATTGTGATTATCTTGTCTAATTACTAAAGTAAGAGTTACTAACAATTATGTTGAACAAAAAACATACTCAGTTTTCCTGGGGACCTCTTCTCAAGGATGTCTCGCGGATTGACAATAGCGGTTTGGAAAAATCAAACAGGTTTGAACTCATTATTACTCTGTTTCGCAAAAACAAAAGCGTCTACGGAATCTGCTTATTCTGAAGTTGTCCAACAGTTTAGCTATGAAGATAAAGCAACAACTTGCGGAGGGGAAGTCCAAAGATGCCACATCAACATGGCGATATCTTGAGGGTGTGGTTCAAGAAAGCAGTAACAACGTGGTATGTGTCGAAAGATCCTACTCCTAGTACCTAATGCCGGGAGACTCATGTAAACCGTGCGAGCACACATGGGGTCGTTGCATAGGGAATATCATGTATTCATTATTTTACTCTTCTACTCTTTTAAATTCCGCACCATGATCACATGAGTGCTTACAGAGAACATAATTAAATGATCATCATGTGTTTTGATACTCAGTCAGCCTAAACTCTGAATATGTTGGAGTTAAAATATATCATTTTTGACTTGTAGGATTTCTATAATTTCATGCTGGATGATTCAAGTTACTCTGCTATTAGAGAGAAGAATTCCAGTGGAAGATCTAATGGTCTGTTAATGACCAAGTATCATGGTCCTAGTAGCAGCTCAGGTACTGACTTTGGTAGTTTCATGAATGGTCCAATTAAACAAAAGCTCCAGATCATCCCGCCTGAAGTAAGGTAATTGAATATCTTTTGATATTAAACTATGGTTATGTTAACCAATGCAATTAATATATATATGTGTATTTTATCCTTTTCATATTTCTCTCCTATTATGGGATATTTCTATTGATAATACTTAGATCTAGAGGAGATAAAGATACTCAAAAAATACAGAGTTTAATGGGTGGTTGTACACCTAGGGCAATTGACATTACTTTTGTATATTATTTATAAATAGCGAATTAGAATGGGTGTCTATAATCATCTAATTAAATTAGATATAACCTTATTTACTTAAAAACCATCTAAAATATATTTAATCAACATATATACATTTTTAAATTTAATATACAAGAATGTTCCTTCTTCTAGAACTTTTTTCTATTTGTGATTTTACCAAAACAACTCCTCCTATCCCGTTAATCGCACGATACAAATGAATTTCAACGTGGGCCATGGTTATAATTTACTTTATAACCTACGAAACACACTTTCCATCGAAATAAATTTAACATTTTTACGGTCAATTGTGTTACAGTTGGGGTGGCCAGTCTGACTTGGTTTTTACAGCAATGGAAGGGGATTTCATGAACCCAAGAATTGAAGAGGTAAGATAGATCCTAAATCATTCGGCCCGAATTTACAAATATTGTAGCTACTAGCTTTAAAAAAAAAAAAAAAAAGAAACTATCATTTGACACTTAAAATACTTTTAAAATGTTATTGGCAGGTCGACAAACTCCTAAACAAAGACATAAAAGTGACCATATACAATGGACAGGTGATTGCACTTGAGTTTTCGCATCCACCGAATGACAATTGTTCATCGAGTTAAGAAATGCGATGAATCTTGCCGTCGTTTTTTTTTTTTTTTTCTCTTTACCTAATACGGGGTTGTCTGATTCCTTTACTATAAGAAATAACTTTTTTTTTTTTTTTGTTGACTATTACGGTGTAGCTTGATCTCATATGCGCGACCAAAGGAACAGAATCCTGGGTTGGAAAACTTAAGTAATGTTCCTCAATTTTATCTCATCTACATTAGAAATCTCGTACTTGTGTTAGAATGTTAATTTTTTGGTTATATTTTTTGTTAAATTGCCTAGGTGGGATGGCTTAAAAGATTTTTTTAGCGTAAATCGTACTCCCCTTTATTGTGGAAATGATAAGACAGCGACAAAGGGATTTGTGGCATCATATAGAAACCTCCACTTTTACTGGATTCTTGGAGCAGGCCACATGGTAAGCATTTCCTCCATGATTACTCCCTTTTTAGTAATCAACTTTCTTTAAAATTGCCCTTTTCCTTTGGGGGAAAAAGGATGTTCTCATATTTATTTATTTTTTTGTCAAAAAAGATATTCTCAATTCACATTTTTTCGATTTTTTTAATTTATAATTTAATGATTGAAATTATTCAAAATTATAACAATCTTATAATATCATTTATTTATTTTATAATAAAAAAGCCTTTAGTAAGTTTTTATGGGTAAACTGTTGAAGTTTCTATAACCAGTTTTTACCCATTCCTTCTATCTTCAATTTACATCTCTTCACCAAATGTAGGTCCCCATTGATCAGCCATGTGTTTCTCTCGACATGGTGGGCACAGTCACTCAATCTCCCAGTGTTTCTTCCTAATCTACAAGGGCTGGACCAAGCAAGTCTGGGAAGAAGCAAAGGTGGCCTGAATATTAGTTTAAATAACTGTGTACCATATGTCGACTGTCGAGGACAGGTAATAAATATTTGATGATGTGGGAGGGAAAAACAGGATGGAAGAGAGAGATGAAACAGCAGAAGTGTAGAACATTAGTTAACAATTCATACTCCAGTACCACTCGTATTATTCTATCGCGAAAATGGTTTTCTATTTCCAAAAGTGGATGGCCTAGGGCCTTCCTTTCCACTAATTCATGCTCTAAACTAATACACACTTACTCAACTTTTCATTTGGTTGCTAAATTAAACATGTATAATTGTACTCATTTTATTAGATAAATTATCCGATATATTAAATGAAATGTATGATAAAATTAGTGAGACTATTTAAGTTTGTAATCAAAAGATAAGTTTCATGTTAAATTTGTTATTTTTTTTATTTATATATATAAGTAGTCTGACTTAAATGGATTAATTTGATCTATTTTAAAAGTGATAATTCGATGAATAGCACATCTAATTAACGGTTTCAAAGTTGATTTAAGATCCATAAATCCTCACAAGTTTGAAATTTCACTTTAGCATTTTTTTTTTTTTTTTGACTTGGATTGTGATTAGCCCATGAACCTGTCAAGTCCTCTTCTGGGTTTGGAACCATCCCACAAGACGAGTTTGAGTTGGAATAGAATGCAAAACCCACGCCATGTCTGTCTAGGAGTGAGAAAAAAGCTAACCAAAACATGAATAAGTTTGGATTAAATCGAATTATATTGAAAATTTTGATTTGTTTTTTCTCGAATACAGTTTAGTTCGGATTAAGAATATCATGGTTTGCAATTCAATTTGAGTGGTGTATAAAAAAAAATAAAAAGAAATTTCTTTACGCAGTTTATATGACATCATCCTGTTTGTACTTGGTACTTAGTAGCACTTCAAGGCCAACGGTGTAGATACATAGAAGCTTGGTGAAAGTCTGAAAGATGTATGGCTCGATATACATATTTCATCAACTGTAAAAACAATAGGGTACAAAACTAATATCAAAGCAGTGTCTTCTGTCTTGGTATTTATTTTCGTCTTCAACTGAAGTTCGTCACTAAATTATGATTCATTTGATGGTTTAGCATCATCCTTGCGCTCTATCATAGATCTAAAATTTGATATATACCATATATACTAAAATTAAATATTGGAAAACTATATTTTTGCTACACCATTAATAATAAAATTAAAGTCATTTACAAAATTGAGTTGAACTAGCAGATTGTGGGATGGTACAAGAACAAGTTGCATAACGCTTACATACATGACGTGGTACATAACAATTTATTATAGTTCGAACTGTGAGCTGTATTGTAATAAATTGAACCCTTTATTTATATTCAAAAAAATTTATGAACCAAACTTTATAATTAGGCTCGAATTTAAAAAAAATAAAAATAAACCGATGTATACAGTTCAATTTCAATTGTACCAAAGTGGACCATGCCACCCTTCCTGGCCCCTGGGCCATGTCTATCTACCTCACTGTTCCCAGCACTTCCGTGATATTTCAGTGTTTGAAAGAAAGCACTAAATTTAGCTTTCACTGTTAGTTGAGTGCTTCGTGGAGCACTCCTTTGCCACGTTTATTAGAGCAAAAGGTACCGTTTTTTAAATGATAAAAAAAATAAAAGTAAAGGGATAAAAATACTCTCATCTTTTGGAGCAGCAACCCAATTAAAAGGAAGAATAGGAACCAAATTAAGGCACCATCATGATATTGAACGCTGATTCATTATCTCTGGCCCCAGGAATGTACAAGAAAGGCATCTTTTGAGCCTGTATGTGAATTGAAGCAGGAAGTCATCCTGCATCATCCTAGGCGAGCCTTTAGATGCTCGAAATATCTGACCGTACCTAACTACTGAACCTCATATATTCGTCTCTTAAATCTTTAGTTATCAAAATTTATTTCCATTGCTTTAATGCAGTGAACTTCAATAGCGCGAGGACAGGAGATCGACTTTCATAGTCTTGCCGGTAAGTATACAACCACCACCTGATCACGTGTCAAGTAGTCAGTCACGCACAAAAACTTTAGCAAGTCATAGAATGAATAGAGATTCCACTCGAGGCACGGACATGATTGAGCAAATCTACCACGGAAGAAAGTCACTGTTTAGTTTATTCAGCAGATGGTAAAAGAAAGAAAAGGCCATCCATCAAAGATGAAGCAATAGCTATTCCGACAAATAGGCTGGGAACAGCCCAGTCCTCAAACAAACTTCGACAATCCTATGATAGTTTAAATCTCCAAGAACGAAGCGTCCAGCAGTTTTCTCCTAAAATTGGGTAGCTGAGCTCTGTTCCGTTCATTGGATGTACTTTCCAATTACATGTGAAGGCACATGGCACTTTAACAGCATCAATTGTATGGACTTGAGGACTATGAAATACACTTCAACAAGACAAACACAACGCTTTGAATTTACGGGTGTAAATAACACCCTTCATAGATGGAAAAGAAAATTCAAATAGACATTCCACATGTACATAAACCTCAAAGTCAGACACAGACTAATTACTTCATTATGTCCTAACAAAGAAAGAAATCGAAAACAGCATACCAGATGCAATATGGTACCTAGACTAGTGTAATTTTAAGTTTGTTGCAGCCCTCAAAACCCGGTGACTGGCCATTTCCAATAAGGAACTTGACCAACCTGTCTCAGTATTTCCTTCCGAACAACCATATATCATCGTAAGTGACAGAACAATCGAACCAGTTTCCACTACAGTATGAATTAGCACAATATCTTGATATTCTATTTTTTGAATAGACTCAAATGGAAGACAGATTCATCAGTTAAACAGATTTTTGCCAACTATCTTATTCTTCCCTCAGACAATATTTATACACAACATGAAAATTGCAGCTCTAAAAAAGCAAAAATAGATGGCAGCATCCCACAAAATCTGAAAGAAGTTTTATATGCTTGATCGCATTACCACAGCCACCACTGAACCATATATGACTGCATGGCATGAAACAGTTTTTGATTACTGCAGCTTTTTTGCTAATGCCTCTCTGTCTTCATATTAAGCCAAGAACCACTCTACTAACAAGGAGGAGACAAGTCATTGTAGCCCTACCATGTCAACCCAAAGCAAAAGCTAGGGACCCTAGCTTGGGAAAAGACAACAATAAAATAGAGAAATTAGAAGAGCCTTCAAATCCTGATGAAGAATTAATACAGCCAAAACAAGAACAGAAAATGGCCTATTCACGTACTGCTGGAGATATTATGGAGCAAACTGTATCCTTTAACCACAGAGGGAAAACAATTAAAAACATGATATACAAGAAACTGACCACAACAAAGGAAGAGCACAGCAATACTTTAAATCGGAGAAATAGTTAAGATCATACCCTAAGGATAACAGACTAAAGTCTGAATGATAAAATATCAAACAAATGGCGACATACTTACATGCCTCTTGTATCCGGAGAAACACTGACACTATCCATGAAAGTGATCAAAACAGTGTAAGGGATGAAAACCATCATAGCATGAGCATGAGTCCACCCAAAAAGTTTTCAATGTAGTAACCTCAGAAATAGAACCAACCAAACAAGAAATAGGATGTATCCTACAGCTGAAAGCATTATAGTCAATGCCTCTCCTAGATTTGGAATCATCCATCTACTTCTTTTATACTTCAATACCTTTGTTCTTTACTTATTAAAAAAAAAAAAAAATCCCTTTCTAAAAGAGTATATTCAGTTCACATTACTCTTCCAAACGATCTAATTCCTTCTCCCACTTCAGTCCAAACATTTGCCGACCAAAGGGTACGATAAGGTTGTACCTCATCACCTGAAAAGTAAAATCATCATTAGTAATGAGGATCATCAAGATTGAACATTGGTTTATCCAAATCAACAACACAAGGAAGCAACATCCATTGGCCTCAATACCAGAAAGGAATTGAAAATGTTGCACTAAGCAAAAAAAAACTTCATCCTTTAAGGTTTGAATTCCACTAAAAAATATTCGATAACTTATAGCTACAATTCACCAAGATACAGTCATGCACCTATGAATAAACCAACTCACATAAACATGCCACCTTCATTGTATCATGTATATACAAGAGGAAAAACTACATACAAAGGAGCTATGTAAACTGTATTGCCATGGTGCATTTGGGCTGCTGTGTCCTCCTATGATTCCTCACAACCAAATTGAAGGAAAAACAACCAAAGAAGATGCATCTTGTGGAAGATGCACCACCTATCCAACTAGGTGAAGGATTGAATGACTTCAACACATGAGAGGCTCAACAAATTAAAAGAAATAGAAATAGAGTGTAAGTAAAAAATTAACAAAAAGTGACCCACCTGGTTATTTATATCACGCATCTGCAATTTCAGAGCCTCAGAAGATTCATCCCATTTGATGTAATCTCCATTACATCTACTTTTCCATGCTTTTTTTAGGGCTGATCGCCACTCAGAAATCCTGTTCCTTATTTCCTTGTTAAGCTCCACCCACTCAGGTGCACATCCATTTTTCGAGAGGATTCTATACAAGGTGTCTTCTGCAGGGTCCAAATGAGGATTGACAGAGAGGTTAAGGGGTTTTCCTTTTCCTGGTAAGTTCTCAAAGTGGCCTTCCTCCATTGAATGCCATATCCTTTGCTCAACAACATTTATGATATCAGTTTCCGATCTGTGATAATCAAAAAGAGAAGTGTTGGAATGCCCATGAAACTTCAGCAACAAGATAACCTAAATGGTTATAATGACCATAACCGTCTAGACCAAATATAGCAGTGAATAACTATGAAACAAGAATATCCATGGCTGACAGGTAAGCTACATTGAAATAAAGGAATCAAGATGCAAACCATTAACTATCATATAGCACAAATAACTAAAAGGATGCAAACAGGAAGGAGAAGCAGATCAGCCTCCACAATCAGTGGCAGTGCACATGAACTTAAAAGAGTCCTATGCTCATTTCTTTTGGATGTGACAGCAATTTTCACGACAGTTTCAAGCAACCCCAATAAAGATTACAACGGCCTAAAAGAAATTAAGAAATTGGAGGAATGTCCTAAGATCAATCCAAAAATATTTTCGCAATACAGTGAGGCTTTCCCATTTGAGGGTGGGTTTGTTTTGCCAATGACATTTGCAGGATTTCTCTAATTTTGATTGTAGTACAACGTTAGGACTCTCAAATTTTGTTCTAATAATCTCAAAAATTATGGCAACCAATGGTTTTCAGCAATAGACGGTGGCGGGAGATAACTGTAGCACAAGGTGGTCAGGGGTCGTGATTGGCTACCAAGGAAGATATCAATGGAAAAATGAATTTTCAGTCAATATTTTCTGGAATAACTAATCAGCACCATTGATTTATCAGCCACTACTGGCTATTGTTCACCACCACCTTCAATCTAAAACCACTAGTTATCGCAACTACTCTTGAATGTTAAGGTAATATTTGACAATGGTAAGAAAGTTACTACACTAATAACTGTTGAAAGAAGTTCCAGGAAGCATTTTTGTAAAAATGGACACGTCCTATATTGAGACCATGACGATTTATTTATTGTATGTTTTTCCCTTCCCAAAAGGTGCACCTCATGTTTATTATACATTGAATATATTAATGAGCTAATTGGTGTATTATCTTTAGAACCTCGGATTGTTGCATGTAAAATTCACAAGAAAACATTTTCCTATATTTTTTACGGAACCACACAAAGCTTTTTACCTCCTTCTCGAATCAATTTAAACTACACCAACAAACTGTTTTACTTCTTAACAACTCTAATGTTGTGCTAAAACTCCAGAAGGAAGGGAAAAGGACATCCTTTGCAGATTTTCGAACATAGCGAGTATGTAAAATGAATTCTTTATTTAATTTCAATTCTTTAACAAATGAATAATCCTGAGACATCCCCAAAATCCTAAACCATATCACTTATTAACATGCCTTCTAGAAAAATTTTAGCATACCTGACGTTGTAACGTTGGCCACGGAGCTCGGGAGGGAGCTTGCGCTCATTAACAGCATCAATAACAGCGGAGAGACGGTCCGTTATCTTCTTCCGGGGTTTTGCGCAACTTTCATCCGACGACGACGACGAGGAGAACCGAGATGCTGACCATCGAGATCCGGCAACGTCTCCACCCAACAAAAACATCCTCACCGTGCATCCTCCATGATCGGGCGGTGATAAGAGCCTCCGGGCAAGACGAACCGCCATGGCTTCGTCTGGAGGTCCGGGATTCTGATTGACGGTCGTTTCGTGGTGAAGAAACAAGCCAAGCCAACGCCATGGCCTTGGAGCCCGCTCACGTGGGACAGCTTCGAGTAGTATAAACCCACGTGGCATGAAATTAAAGAAAGAACGTGTCAAAATGGTGATTTGATTTGTAAATGAGTTAATTTTTAAGAATTATAGTTATAAAAAATATAAAAGAACTCTCCCCACTTGATGTGTTCATCTTTAGCCAAGATCAATTTTAAAAATCGAAACTATTGATTAATAGAGGAATAATATCATCATTTTTATTTAATAAGATATCAAAGTAGATGGTTACTCCCTAAAATAACTTTGTTTAGTCCCACCTCCATTTGTCGTCTCTTTGATTATTTTTATAATCTTTTTATTGTTAAAAAATGAAAGTTTCTTATAGTTTAATAATACCAAAATATAACATTAATATTATAGGAATAATTAATTATTTGAGTGAGAAGTTTTTGTTTTTGTTTTTTTTGAAAGAGAGAAGAATACCTTGTCAAATGAGAAAAAAAAATTGAGATGTATTTTTATGGTGACGCAAAATGATCACATAATTTAGATTTTTGATAAATATATTATATGGCTTACATTTTATAATTGTCTATTAATGTTAGTTAGGAAATACATGTCAATTTTTATTAGTTTATAATTAATTAATTAATAATATTATTAAATAAATTTAATTAAATAATATAAAAATATGAAAAAAAGGGTAAATACACTTAGTATACCTATGTTTTATCCTTTTTTTTACTTTGCCTTCTTATGTTCTTGTTTTTACAATTTAGTAACTTGTATTTTATAAGGCATAATAATAATAATTAATTTAGTAAAAACAATATTATAAAGTATATTGATTAAATAATATGATGAAAAACACAGGAAAAAAAAAAAAAAAGACAACTTAAAATGGGTCTCCCGTGAGCTGGGACATGCAACCCCAAATGATGACCTCTTATGTACAGAAAGTCGTCATAACCTATAAAGATGAGAAAATCAAGACAAGAAAATAGGGAAGGCAAACATTAATGAATTGAAATATTATAAATTATAAGACGGAGACTGACAGATTAAACAATCTTAGAATAGATATAAAATTAAAGGAATCTGGAGGTATAGGAGTTATTGAGAACTGAACACATTTAATAAACATGTCCTAAGCCTCTTCCATTTACTCCAACAAGAACTTCAAATGGAAAAAGAGAAGAAAACCACCATTAATCCAAGTAAGTTACTGATGTTGCATGCATGTTTAGATTTTGATCTTGAGATTTTTTTTTTTCTAGGAATTTCACCAACAAGGCAATAAAGAATTCACACTTATGTAATAAAAAAGCTAAATGGAAACTTATGAATATAAATACCTTATATTGCTTTCAATCCATTATTAGCTCCAATTTACTGATTTTTAAAGAAATTAAGTATTTATTCTTAATTCTAATGTTAAAAAATCAAAAGCCCTAAAATTTCTAAATTAATAACAATTCTTAAATCTTAATTTTCAAATTATAATTGTTATTTGAATCCTAGAACTTTATGGTTGCAAACCTTAATTAGAATAATTATTAAAAAGGTTTAGAATTATAATTCCATATACTAAATTACAAATTATAAAATCCTCAATTTTAAGTTTCTCAAATCATTATGAAAACCCTAATTCAACTATTCCTAAAATTATTTGAAAACCCTAATTTTCCTCAAATTCATTAAATAGGAATCCTAATTATCAATCAATGACAAAAGCTTCAGTTATATTGAAAAGCTCAAGAATCATTCAGAATTATGTTTTAGATAATGTTTTCACCCTAGGAATTGAAGTAAGCAGCATAAGTAAGAACATGCTATATTTTTACAATTTTCTCATCTTGTATTTAGGAGATAAAAACTTAAATGAAATGTATGTAAGAATCTTATGACCCTGGCATGGGGACTAGAAAGAAAAAACTAAGATTAAGTAAAATAAAACCTTAACAAAATTTTCTTTCACTTTGTTTACTAGGACCTATATAAGCAAATCAAAAATTGATAGAAGGATGTGTGTGGAATCATGAACAATCCTAATGAGTAGTTTACCATTATATGTTGGATGTGCTTATAAAATTTGTTTTTTATAGATGGACTTAACAACATTTGACTCCAAATATTGTGTCGTTTGTGTTCAGTTGAAGCCAAGAGATCTAAGGCCATCAATGATCAGCTAGGTGCTCATTGATTGGTGAATTGCAAGTAGGGTTTTTTACTAGAATAATGTCAAAGTTAGGCATTAACTTTGTTCGATGGGTTTTTTAGTAGGGAGATTATTGAGGTCACATATATGCGTGCTGAAAGGAAGCTGCAATTGAGTTGTACTATTGGCATTAGGGCCGGTAATGCGGGCCAAATGGGCCGGCCCGCCCCGACCCGCACCTGCCCGCCGGTCAAGAAAGTCTGCCCGCCCCGCCCCGCGGGCCATGCGGGCTGGCCCGCTGACCGGCAATTTTTTTTTTTAATGTAAAACAGGCCGTGGCGGCCGCCTTCAGCGACGATGGCAGTGCCGTCACTTCAGTCGACGTCGGCATCGTCAGTTACGGTCCTCCCGGGTCGCGGTCGTGCTGCACAGTAGTCGCCAGTCGCCAGTCGTCAATCGTCGGTCGCGGTCACGGTCGCAGGTCCTCCGTCCTCAGTCGCGGGTCGCGGTTGCAGTCACCGTCGCAAGTCCTCAGTCCAAGGGAAGTGCTACGCTTTTCACTCGAAGCCAGGAGCGGAAGGAGGGACTTGAACCCTCAACCTCAGCCTTGGCAAGGCTGCTGTAGCGATCCGCAGATGTCTTCATCGGTCGCGGTCCTCGCGGGTCGCGGTCATGCTGCACAGTATTCACCAGTCGTCAATCGTCGGTCGCGATCGTGTTGCACAGCAGTCGCCAGTCGTCGGTCGGGGTCACGGTCACGTCGCAGCAGGTCCTCAGTCCTCAGTTGCGGTCCTCGCGGGTTGCAGTCGGCGGCGGCGGTGCAGGGCATGGCAGCTCGTCATGTCGTCCTCGTCATGTCCAGGTCCAGCAGGTTCGACGTCCGCTCCAGCCGGCAGCCGTTGCACCTGTGCAGAACTGCAGAAGTTCCGGCGGGTTGGCCCGCCGCCCGCGGAGATTGCCCGCCCCGCATATTTTTGCGGGTGGGGCGGGTCAGCCCGCGGACCCGCCCCGCAATTCCCACCCCTAATTGGCATAGGATGATTTTGGTGGTCCAATATGGTAATGATCAATTTGATATTAACCCTAAGCTAACATGACTAATTTATGACTCCTAGTTGTTGGAAAAGTACTCAACACCAATTATATGTATATGTATAACTCCACATTTCTAAAATGTTAAGATCATGCAATAATGTCTCTTCATTGTATATTTGCATTAATACTAGGAATGTTTGTGGAGATGTTCCCTGATTGACATGGGCATGTGCTTGGAGAAGTGGACTATTCACTAGCAATTACTCACCTCTTATGAGGGCTTTTGTTTTACTAGATTAATAAGACTAGAAGTTTTGAGTACATTGAAGCAAGTCTTGTATATTTCTCTGAAGGTTAGGAACATATGGCAAACTAGCATACCGACATGATATATGGAGTATTATTAGGTTTATCCTCATAAGTTAAAATGTTTACTTTTATTAAATATGGAATGTTTACGTAATATGGGTATTGTGAAGTAAAGGTGAGCAAGTATAAAGCGGGTAAGATTGAGAGCAATACCTTTTAACATATTATGTAAGTACAAGTTTCAAAAATTTATAATTGGAACTACCTTCAAATCTATACTATATAAAATCTATCGGTTGTATGATACCTTTAGGGAATCTAAAAGTTTTTTTTTTTTTTTCATTGTCAAACTATTATAAGTCATTCATGTCAAATCAAGATATTCAAAATGTAAGTTAATATTGCATTGAAAAGTAAATTATACAAATATGAATACAAATAATTGATAAAGATTTGAAATACTAACAAAATACAACAAAAATAAATTGCAATATTGTCTTAAATTTGAGATTTGTAATAGATCTAATTATTTGACCTAGCATTGGTCCAAAATAATGGTTTTGAGCTACATCACATTCACATAGCTAATCTCCATTAAATATGTCCAATTAAATCACATGTATAAGTGATAATGTACATGTTAACATATAAATTATAGGTATAGAGTAGGTTTCAAGAAGAGTACCATGTCATAACTTATATCTTATATTTTGACTACATGTCAAATTAAATTAGAAACTACCCTATGACATCTAATATCCATCCAAAAATCTACACAAACCATGAAGCATCCAATAGTTTCTATACTTCTATAGATTTCGATGCCTACCCATACACAAACATATTAATTTAATTTTCCCTTGAAATTAATAAAGTAACAAAAGTACTTTATTTTAGATCCGGCTTCATGACAAAAATATGCATTTACCAAAATATTCATTTAATTGTAAGATGATGGCTCATGAAAAGTAAATATAACGGTTTAAAATTACAAGCATCAACACAAAATAACGTTTCCAACTCATCAGCAATCTTCTCAGTCAATATCGGGTTCTTCACACATTGGAGAATTGTAGTAGAGAGGACCAATGGTGTACTTAATCATGTCTCTATATACAGAGCTAGGACGCCTGAGCTTGATGCCGCGGCGTCCATCGTCGAAGTCTGTGGCTACATTGCACGTTGGGTCAGGGGACGAAACGAGCCTCACCGAGCACAGCTTCTCCTTCAGCTCTTTTCCATTCATGTACCTGTTTACGATCATGTTGAACCGTCCTGCTTCGTCTGTTATATCACTTCCGTAGTACATAACCCTACTTCTCTCATCCATACACGTAATAGACACCTTGGAACCTGAAAGTTATAATCAGTTATATATGGTTTTTGTAATTGAAACAAGTACAAACTATTCAAAATAAATAAAAACCTACGTGTTTTCATATTCGTTGTAATTTTTGTGAGAATATCTAGGATAAACTAGAGCAATACCCTTAAAAACTATTAAAATTATAAAAGATTTTGAACTCTATAATATTAAAACCATCCCTTCAAAACAACACCAAATCAGTTTTTACGGGAGTACATATACTTGTAATTATTGTTCTAGATCTATTTATCATCATATTTTAGGATTTTATTAGCATATAGTTAATATCTCACCATCCAATACAAATCAAATTGGATGATAAATTGACTTCCAAAAACCATTACAATTATATCTAATATGAAAGCGGATTGAAGTTGTATTAGAGATAAAATTCTTCAGGATAAACATTCTTTTAAAAATATAAGTAGGGTAATTTTTTTTATTTTTTATTTTTCCAACTACTGTATATATTACAATTATCGAAAGTGTCGTGAAATACAAGAAGAGAATGTAAATTACCTTTGAGGGGTCGGGCACCCTTAGCCCATTCATTCCAGCCTTGGGTGCAGTCCTGGCAGAAGACTCGACCACCCACATGGATCTCCTTCATCTGGGGCAAGGCAAAGGCTGCATCATTAGTGCATCCAATCAAAAGACACGCACATATTATCCAAATCTTCAACGTCTTTGCGTCCATCTCTCTCTCTCTCTCTCTACTGAGGATGAGAGCCGTGGAACGATAACGCTCATTTAAATGAAGAATAATGGAATAGAGTTTCGTTTAGGAAATATGTGGAAGGGCACTACTTCATGACGTGCCTGCCATGTACCAATCTGGAGATTTTGCATTTGACTTCGCTATATTTTCCACTGTTTAAATGGCAACGAAAAGGAACCCCAACAATATAAAACGAAATAATAATAATGATAATAATCATATAGTTTACAAAAACTAAGCAAATATATTAAAAAATGAAAATTGTTCTATCTGGATTCTTATTAGGTGGCTTTAGATGATCATTGATTCATTAACATTTTTCTTTTCTTTTTCTTTAACAAAAAAAAAACTGTAAATAGCATGCAAGCATTGGTTGGATTCTAGTAAAACTAAAACATACTGAAAGGTAGTTATTGAAAAAAAAAATAAGGAAAAATTATGTAGTACTAACAAGGGGGCACTTTTATTTCCATGACCATTTGTCAATTGTACCTTATCATTTCCCCTCCTAGACAAGCAGCAATTAGGTTGGCATAATTAAGCTCCATAATATTTAGGCGTCGGAAATTTTCACAAAGACATATGCAACATTAGTATATACAGTAAGTAGAGATTGCGAGTGTAAATGTTTCTTTCTATTGACATCTACATTTTTTTCTAACAAGATGTCAGCAGATTAATTGCAAGCACATTTGTCCATAAATAAAAAAAATCATGCTTACCTTCAATTGTATGCTAAAAGGGGATTTTGTAAACCACTTGAAGATACTAAACAAGGCTAGTAATTTCGTACATATTAGTATAAGATAATATGATTATAAATAAGTTTAGTTAATAAAACTTAATATGACTAATAAGCAAGTTAACTCTATTTAGGTTTGCTTGGGCAAGTTTTTTTTTTTTTTTGCACCAAGTATAGTTACTAGTTAGGTTTTATAAATGGACATAATCCGATCCACTAGCTCATACATACTTGACCTTCCTTCTAGTTGGCTCCCTCTCTCTCCCTATATCATTTGAGATTTGAGAACCCATCGTCGTCCACTTCAAAATCATACGTTGCTTTTGTATCTTCTTAATCTAACCCCACATTCTATGTCCTCCCCTTCTTGTTAACATCACCTCTATATTGCTTTTTCATTGTTACTTAATGTAAAGACGAACTTGCCTTAATAATTTTTTAACTTTGATTATTTGTGTACTAGGAGTCGATCGAGAATGAGAGGGGTTGGATTTGTATCTTTGATAAGCTAATTCATCTTTTCTTGATTTGTAATGATTCTTTTAACAAAGAACGAAAAAAGGATTTCTGATTGCACCTCTTGACTCATTATTTATATTTATTTATTATATTAGCAAAACACCCCGAGTGACCAGTAGAGGATATCACAATCGGATATTTGCTTTCCAATCTTTATGTTACCCTCATTTTAACAGCTACAAGTATATGAACGTGTGGTTACCATACATAGTTTCCTATTTCAATAGACTCGATAACTTTGCTGTTAGACTTATTTCAGATATCATATTGATAAAGGAATATAACGTATGAATACGTTCATTAAATGGATCAGATTGTATATTTGTTTTTAGACACAAGCTAATACGACCCATTAATAAAATAGCCAACCCATACCCATATACTAGAATAAATGCACAACAAAACAAATCCTAGAAGTACATAAAATTTTGGAGAATCTTATGCACAATCAATCACTTCACTGAAACAAAGTGATCTTTCAGTCCTCACCATAAGTCATTCACAAATAAACTCAATACAAAATTCGCAGTTGAGGTGTTTTTTCACTGATATTTTTTCTTACAGCTCCAACAATCCGGCATCCTTAAGCGCCTTCTTGAAGTCTTCGTCACTATTCCATGATGGAACCTCCACAACTGCTGTAGCAAAGTGTTTTTCGATTTTTTCCATTAGAGCATGCTCCCGATCACCACATAGCAAGTTGAAAACAGCTCCTGAAATATCGGACATGAAAACAAGGGTCAGGTTTTACGCTAAATCAAAAATATCATTTGCCTTCTCTTTAATATATGGACGATTCAGGGTAGAGGGGGCTATTACATATTCAACATACATTTATTCTTAAAATTGGAATTTAACATTAATAGCTCCTCCAGGCAGTGCAAGCGACGGCATCATCAATCAGATCAAGCTCTACTAATACCGCCCCCACACCTCACTAAGCACAGGAAGGGAAATGTTTTACACAGGTTTCACTTGAACGGCTAAAATCTGTCACACCACTTCTTTGCTAATATGCCAGTTTTCTGGCCATAATGTTGGGAATCAGACTGCTGATCAAAGTAAATATGAGATTGATTCATTAAAAAAAATGGTAAACCAGGGATCATTCAAAGGAGCCATTGAAAGGCTGCTGTGCAAAAATATGAGGAAAAATTGCACATAGACGAGAGGACCCTACTTATTCTTAAAACAGAGTGGAAAGACCATTCCAAAATTTCATCCTATCTAGAACCAACTCATTACACACCTAATGCCAGAGTAAGGAAGGGATGGCATACTAATTGGAGACTCACTTGATAGGGTTTGTTTTCAATAAGTTTGCAGTAGATAGATTAGCGGCAAGCTGATAAGCAGGTATTAACACCTCATGTCATGCAATCACATCACTTCCAATTCAAGGGAAGCTCATAATCAGGACAGGTGGGGCAAATGGGGAATTACACAAAACACAACTGGGTTAATCTATGTAAGGCATCAGATGAAGGCAATCAGCTTAATTCCTTTTTCACATGAGACGTGTAGAGCTGTCAAGACACCAAATATACACCACCCAACCCCCCCACCCCCACCAAAAGAACAAATAAACCTAAGGTGGGAATCTAACCTCTCGGTCCTTAATAACACTGCTATCTACAACAGTCCGAACACCAAGGAGAATATTAAGCTGCTTCCGCTAATACAGAAAAGAACACAAACTCTAGAGAAATTGGAGATCTACCCACACAAAACAAAAGCATAATTTATCCTTTTTTGTTTTGATCAGTAACACAAGGAAAGTATCTTTTAGCAGATTGCACCTACACCTGCTTTTTTTTTTTTTTTTTGGTAAGCAATTAATTCATTGAAAGAGGAAGCAATGTACAAACTGCATAGAAGCAGGGGTAAAAGCACCTGCTTTTTCCCCACCCAGAATTTTGTCAGGGTTCACAACAGTACTTTTGCTCATAAATGTGAAACGTTATCAAATTACCCAAAATTATATGATTGGATGTTGAAACTGCTGAATTCAGATAGTGAGAACACCCTACAGATTACCCTTTTACAAAATTCTCAACAAAGTAAAATATCTAAGGATATTACATATCAAATCACCCCCAACACAAGGAAAAACAAAACCCAAGGGCTTAATTGATAAATCCAGCAAGTGCATAATTGTTTAAATGTCAACTCAGTAGCTACTTATTCAGATTTCATATTCAGGATTTAATTTCAAGTACTTAATTCACTTGGAAAGCAAACCAAGCAAATTGAGTAAATCATGCAGAGGCCTTAAAAAAATTTACTGTATCATTTAAAAATTTTCAAATTAATCTACAAATTTTTTTTCTTTTTTGGGTGGAATAAATTGAAACAAAAACCCAACACAAATAAAAGAAGAATCCCCAATCAAGAACGAACCTTTGCTACCAAAACGTCCAGCCCTCCCCATTCTATGCAAATATACTTCATAATCAGGCTCTGAGGGTCGATCATACTTCACTGGGAGATCATAATTTATTACCAAATTAACCTGCCAAAAGTTGAGAAAAAATTAACATCATGCTATGTAATAAAAAACTAAGCAACTAAAAGAAAGTATCACATTAAGGAAAGTACAAAACCTGCTGCTGGTCAAAACCTCGGGAGAGCAGGTCAGTTGATATCAAAATCTGTGTAACCCCATCTTTAAACTCTTTGACAATCTTATCCCTATCCTCTTGTTGCAAATTACCATGGATAGTGGTAACTTCCCATCCAAAATCAACAAGAGCCTTGTGTAACTTGAAAGCACTATTTTTTGTGCGAACAAATATGATTGTCTGTCCCACATTCTCTCCCAGATCAAGAATTCTATCTTTCACAACTAAAACCTTCACAAGCTCCTCAGGACAATCAACCTTATATTGCTTTACACACTCCAAGGATAGTTCTTCTTTCTTCACAAAAAGTTGGTTGTAATCTCTAACTATCCTCGTCACAAAGTCCCTCACCGTATCATTAAATGTTGCAGAAAATAGTAAAACCTGGATACAGAGATACAATAATACAAAAAAAGGAAAAAGAAAATTAGCTGATATGATCGGTGCAAATCAAGTTTTACCTCATTCAGCAGTATCATGATAACAAGACAAACCTGACAATTAGCATTAGCTCTCTCAATGTCTTTCATTATCCTCAAAGAGTCATCCTTGAACCCACCCTATAAGAAAAGAATCATATTTATTTAAAAGACTCGACAGCAACCCACAATATAAAACCAGATGAACAAACTATAGGTCTATAAGCATACCCACAAACTTGCAATTTAAATTCAAACTACGAAGAATGGTAAGGGGAGAAAAACTTACATCAGCCAGCATATGATCAGCCTCATCAAACACAAGGATTTTCAAAAAAGTTGCTCCCAATTTCTTGAAAGTCATCCACTTTTTTATCGTACCAGGAGTACCAATCACAACTTGTGCTGTTACAGGAGGTCGTTTGTTGATGGGTATCAAATTGGTGCTATCTGCTGGCACAGCAGTCTCCGAGGTTATCCCTGAGTATTTCCCCATCTTCCGTAGAACCTCCATATTCTGCAGCTCCAATTAACCACTCAGAAAACCAATAGGACAAAAAAAAAAAAAAAAGCACAACCTTAAATTATAAACAGAAATTTAGTAATAACAATAAAAATAACCTGAAGAGCAAGTTCTCGGGTGGGGCATATACAGAGGGCCTGTGGGGCTTTGAGATTGGGATCAACACGGCTCAGCATACCAAGCACAAAACACGTCGTCTTCCCAGAACCATTATGAGCCTGCGCGATGAGATTCTTGTATGGAGGGGTCAAAATCATAGGTAGGGTAATTGCTTGGATTTTGCTGGGTTTACTAAACCCCATCACAACATACAAGGCCTTCACCAGCTCTGGAGATAGATTCAAGTCCTCGAAAACACTAGCTGATGTGTACGGCGTATCTCCAGATGTAACCTGCATTCGACCAAAGTCAAAAAACACCATTTGAATTGCCCCCCGAAATTAAACGCTAACGGAAATTTCCTAATGAAATCGTAACCAAACTAATAAACGAACAATTTCAACTTCTATTCTAAAACCCTAACAGAGCAGATAAAATGAATAGGAACCCAAATCAGAGTCAGGGTCTTATTGAAAAAACCATAAAACCCTAACACCAAAAATCCTAAATAAATCATTAAAAAACAAAGAAAAAGACAATTTCTACTACCAGAACTAAAGAAGAGATGAATATGAATATGAATATGAATTAGAAGTCAGATTGGGCGTCTTACAGCTTTTATGTTTGAATCATCGGGCTCATCAAGAAAAGTATCGGTCTTCTTCTTGGACTCATCAACTTGCAAAGAATCGACATTGAGATCCCCAGACGTGGAAGTGGCCGTCTGTTCCTTTTCCTCTTTTTCCTGTTCCTCATCCACTACGTCACCCCATGATTTCTTCGGTTCTTTGCCCCCAACGGTGGTTGGCACCGTCGATGATGCGGTGGTGTTGGTGGAGTCGTCTGCCATTGGAGGTGGTAAGTTGATCCAACAGTAGACGTAAAAGAGTGCAGCAGAAGGCAGAAACCCAAATGTTTCTTCTAAAAGGATGTGTTTTTTGCGATTATAAATGTCAATGTCGGACTTAACGGGGTGGCGTTAATTTTAAGCTCAAAAATGACTTTAGTTTGCGAGTTTAAATTAATAACCGACCCAATAATAACATTTCAGACAGGAAACTTTTTATAGTTTGTATTTTTTAATTATTTAAAATTATTTGCTAAATAATCCATTGACATATCATGATTATAAGTTGTAAGTAAGTTTACGATGGTAAAAGATGGTACAATTAGTAAATGAAACAAATCCACATACACTACTTAAAAATATAATTTCTAAAGGTTTCTAATTTTTATTTTTTTGTAATTATAATTCTATTACTATTAATTATATTTCTAAGCTTCTATTCAACCTAATTATGACTATCTTTATTTATTCTTTTCCTAATTTGTCTACATCCCTAAAGGATTTTTATTTTAATTAGTGGTATATATATACATATGTATATGTAGGGACACTGAATCTAAATTATGAGCTTATAGCGTGTTATTTTAATGGATTCAACTCTTTAGGCCAAGGTGACAGGGTCTAAAAAGTAAAGTCTATAATGGGATAATCAAGGAATATTTGGCATAGTAGGCTTGAAGTAGGGCCCGTTGGATCGATCCGTTCGACCCAACTTTTCTTAAATAAGACTTATACATACACATACACTAAAAGCCTTTGGTGGAGCTAAACCCATACAAGGCCCATATGAGGCCTCGTTTGTTAGGAACCGTTGATTATCATCATCATCCGACGAATGAGATTTATAACTAAACACTATAAATACCTCATGCATCCTCACTAAAAGGGGACTTTTTTTGAAAAAAGGGTGGTTACTCTACCGAATTTTCTCCAGAAGACTCGAATTATCACTTACCCACATTTATCTCATAAAATATACACCTATCACCGTAAAGTCGAGCCTTATTTAAGATTGTCTACTCCTCCTTTCGTCTCAATCACCTCCTGATCATCCTCATAAGTGTCACTTCCTCGTTAGGCCACGTGTAGTTCGTTTGTACATGATACCCACGTGACCCCGCACTCAAGCCAAGACCCCCACATTTATTTGGCGACTCCACTGGGCAGGACATGAGTTATTTATCAATATCGAATATTGACACATTAGTAGACACTTTGACTACATTAGCTTCAAAAGTCCCGATCTAGGATGTAAGTACTGCTTTGGATATTCAAATACTTAAGAAATCTATCTCATGTACTAAATTAGGTCTTGTTGATGAGAATGAAGAAGCACGTGATAATTGGCACATGTCACTAAAGAAATAGTTAGCGCACCTGAGTGCAGCTTCTGTTTCAGCACTAAAGAATTTCATTTAAGTCAACAGATCACTATATTACAAGAAACCAGAAGGTGTTTTGTCTCGTCATGTTGGGATAAAAGAAGCTCGCTTAAAATTGGATGAATACCACAAGATTTGGTGTGGAGAAGAGGGGCCACCCTTATACTGCCACATTCAACGTGCGGGATACTATTGTTCATCAATGTCCAAGGATGCATTTCAAGTACAAGCAAATTGTCCCAAATGCTCTAAGTTACCTGATGAAAAGGAATGTAACTTTGTGGCTAGTGCAGGTGATTAGCGGCGGCCGTATATTGACTACTTGAAGAACAATACACTACCCAGTGATAGTACGAATGCAAGGCTTATAAAAACAAAGGCAAGAAAATATCTTATGCATGAGGATGAACTATACAGGGTTTCATTCATGGGAAAGCCTCTTAGATGCATTGCACCTCCTGAAACAGAAGCAATATTGACTAAAGTGCATGTCGGAGAATGTGGAGAGCATCAAAGATGAAAGATTTTGTATTATCACTTGCTCGATATGGGTTATTATTGGCCAACTATGGAAACCGACACTTTCAATTTTGTTAAAAGATACTGCGTTTGTCAATAGCATGATAACGCCATTCACACTCTTACAGTTACACTCCATAGTGTAACAACGCCATAGCCCTTCCATATATGGCATTCGACTTGATTGGCCTAATTCATCCACCATCAAGAGGGTTCATTTGGATTTTGGTTGGATCTAAATGTTTCACGAAATGGGAGGAAGCTACCCTCTTGAAAAAGGCTATAAGACCAACAATTGCAAATTTCATGAAAGAGAACATTATATGTAGATCAGGCATTCCGAAGAACATCTTGTCTGACAATGGTACTCCTTTCATCGATACTCATGTGTGACAATTGATGGTTTCCTATGGAATAAATCATGTTAAGTCCACACCTTACTACCTAAAAGGCAACGGTCAGGCGAAAGCTACTAACAAGAGTTTGTTAAAGGTTTTGAGTCGTATGGTTCATGATAACCATATGAAATGGCACGATAAGCTACCATTAGCACTTTCGACGTATAAAACCTCGAAGCGAAAGCCAACTCAAGTGACACCTTTCTCTTTAGTATATGGCATCGAACCAATAATACTGGTAGAAGTCTTAATTCCATCTAGATGCTTAGCCATCAATGCTAAGCTTGAACCAGGCGCCTTACGTATGTTGGATTTAGAAGCCTTGGAGGAGAGACGAGATACTGCTAAACATAAGCTAATTCATTACTAGCAGAAACTAGGTGTAGCTTATAACCGCTTGATGAGGAAAAGGTCATTTCAAAAAGACGATGTTGTACTTTGAGTAGCAGATCATGTACGCCGAGGTATTTTAGTGCCAAAGTTTACACCCAAATAGGAATGACCTTTTATCATTGAGGAAGTTCATGACAGTGGCTACTGTAAACTTCATAATCCAAATACGGATGCTATCACAGCTCCTATCAATTTCCAGTACATCAAAAGTTTCATTTGTAATAAGCTGAATGAACATGAGAAATGAGACCAATGAAAATGCATCTCAACACATGAGAACTTACTTCCAACCTTTTTGTTAGAAAGATTTCATTTGTTGCTGCAAGGATAGAAATTTAATTCCTTAGCGCACATTATACACATTACATTGCTACAATTTGGTAGTAGATTTATCTCATAAATGCGCAATGCCTTGTGGGTCATGCCATGTTGACTAGTGAATATATCATTTCCTAAGCGCATATCATAACACCCTCAATAAACGTGATGATTCTATTATTCAATGCATTTGCTAGCAATTTTGTAAGTGACTTGTTAAGTAGTAGGTAATACCCCCTTAGCAATTTTTCTCTAAAAGAGGAGGGAGACATGCTATTGACTCATGCCCTATCATGTTATTTATGTAAGTACAGTTACTATTGTCGAGTCTAATTTTTTATTTTTTTTTTCATTCCTAATCTAATTTATACTAGATCCTATGCTCATCTAATATAAATCCTCGACTTGAACTAGGAACTTTATTTTACTTGGAGTCACCACCCAACTAAAGTTGGGAAAGATTACTGAATTAGAACTAATTGAGCGGATTAATCCTAATTTGGACAACTAGTCAGCGATATCTCCTCTTTTCATTTTTGTAAAAGAGGAAAGGAAAACTAGAGTTTCTGGACTCGGGGGCTAATCTATTAAAATCTTAAAGTTACCATCTTATTTTTTTGAAATCTGAACCATATTCCAATGTCTTTTCCTTTATTTTTGTTATTTTTATTTTTATTTATATTTTTACTATTTTATTATGTTGGATACATGTAAAACACATTGTAACTACTTGGAAAATGATTTTTTTTTGTTCTTTTTAGAGTTGTCCCATAAGGGTGCCTACGTATCTGCTATTCAGATCAAACAAGCCGTAGTTTGCTTTTTATAAAAATCTTTAGTGGGTTTGTTAAATTTAATTATGAAAATACCTCGGGTTTAAATTCATTACCATTTTTTAAATTTTGGAAAAATCTAAGCCTAAGCTTTATGATTTTCTTTTTTGAAAAAAAAAAAAAGAATTTTGATTTAAGAAGAAAAAAAACCAATTTTGGATTTATTTTTTAAAAAATGATTTTTCTAAATGATAAAACGATTATTATCCCAACTAATTATTTAATTTTAAAATTTTCATTTATTATTTATTTATTATTATTATTATTAATTTTGTTTTATTATTATTATTTTTATATCAAACTAAATATATCTATTCTAAAAAAAACTAATTGAAATCCTAACATTATTATTTCATTATTTCTATTTTCAAGATTATAAATTTTTAATGAAATAAATATCTAAACAAAATAAATAAATAAATACGGATAAATAATAAATAAATAAAATAAAGAATAATTTTTTTTTGGAAAAAAACCGACTTACCTAGGTACAGGTGTGGTTCGTAGGTTGGGTCAGATCACAACGGCTGGAGGTCCTCGTCGGTGGCATTCCGACGTCCGTTTTTGTCGATCATGGGGTGTTTCCAACGTTTCTGATGATGTGAGACTCAATGGTGGTAATGGATTTCTTCAAAAGCTTTTCCAAGTGGTGGTTTAAAGGAGGTGATCGACGGTTGTAGCTTGGGAACTTCGGCAAAGCTTCGATCTCCTTTATTTTTTCTCATTTCTCTCTTCTGATCCGTGATTTAGCTTTCTCCCTTCGTGCTCTATTTACTAGGAATCGAGCTAGATAAGCTCGGATTTCCTCCGATTGGGGCAAATCGGATTCGAGGTTAACAACCCACCTCTGATTTGTGTAAATCTTCAATTTTGTTGCAATTTGATTTCAATTAGATGATGTTTATCTTATTTTAGTTAAAGATTTAGTGGATTTGTGCCAAAAATCGAATTAAAACGGCTAGATTTGGATTTTACTGTAGCTGGCAAGCGTTTCGGATGGAGGTTGAAGACAATCACGCATCTGGCGCGTGCACTCCCTCCATCCAATCACCAGTTGACATGTGTCCTAGGCAAAAAAGAAAAATAGGCAAAACGCGGATCTGCTTCCCCCGCATTTCAAACCCCTGACCGAGCCCCTTCCCCCGCTCCTTAGGCTATGGTTCGAACCAGCTGGGCCAGCCCACTTCTTAGTTTTTTTGTTTACGCAAATTGCATATATGCGATGCAATTTTTATATTTTTATATTATTTTGAAATTCTAAAAATTTGTAAAAATTATTTAACTCCTTTTCTTATTATTTCTACCATTATTTTCCAAAATTGATATATTTTCCTTATTTATTTTATTTTTTGAAGATTTTCTCCTTATTTTTGCTAAATTAAAAGAAAAATAAAAAATGAAAAAATTGTAAATTAATCATTATTAATGATTAGGGGCAAAAATGGGATGTTTACAATTGCTCCTTTTGTGGTAAAGTTTGAAAAACTTAATTATAAAGACAAAAAAGATGCCATTTTTTTTCCTACAGAATGAATCGATAATGCTCTAATTAGCTAGTTATCTGGAACTTGGTCTTAATAGGAAAATGCTCCATGAGCTAATAATCCTATAAGTGTTTGGTGATGGTTGGTATTGCTTGTGGAATGATCTTAAACAATCTGACATCTTGGAGTAAAATACTATCTAGAAAAGTGTTCTATGAGCTAACTAATCGACGATAGAGAACGTCTCAGAGATTGTTTAGGAATGTGTTATTGTGAGTGGAATAACTAGTAATGGGAAGCGTCTTATAGGACTAGCGACCATAAAGAAGAGATTATTTAGGAAGCACTCCTATGAGCTGACCACCTATCAATAGAGGCGTCTAGCTAGACTAGCGACCGTTTGGGGAGAAATGCTTTTGAAGAGTGCTCTCATGAGCTAACTAATTAATATCAGGAAGTGTCTTATGGAACTAACAACCTTAATTGGGATAATATGGATAAATGCTCCTATGAGCTGACTAATTAGTTATCTAGAAAAGTGCTCCTATGAAATGACTAATCGATAAATTAGAAAAGTGCTCTTATGAGCTGACTAATCAGTAAATTGTTTAGAAAAGTGCTCCTATGAGCTAACTAATCGATAATCTAGAAAGCGTCTCTTTGGACTTGTAACCATAAGAGAGGATATCTTAGGAAAGTGCTCTATTGTCGGCTGACTAATCGATAGCGGGAAGCGACTCCTTGAACTTGCAACCCTGAAGAATAGATATCCCGAAAGGTGCCCCTATAAGCTAACCCTAAGAGAGAATATCTAGGAAAGTGCCCAATTGTGGGCTAACTGACCTATAGCAGGAAGCGTCCCTTTAGACTAGCAACCTTAAAGAAGAGATCTAGGAAAGTGCTCCATTGCAAGATGACTTTAAGAAAGTATAACTAAGAAAGTGCCCCATTGTGAGCTGACTTTAGGTTATTGTATCTGAAAAGTACCTCGTAGTAGGCTGACTTTAAGAAAGAAATATCTAGGAAAGTGCCCCATTATGGGCTGACTATCCTATAGTATAACTACAAAAGTGCCCAATTGTGAGTTGACTTTAGGTTATTATATCTGGGAAAGTGCCCCATTGTGGGCTGACTAACTTAATACTTCTGAAAACGTTTCTAGTAAACTAGTTAAACAAATTGATAAGAGATGTCTTTTAGACTACTTATGTAATGAAATGATGGTTATTTACTCCGAAATGCTTACCGATTTATCGCGGATAGCAACCAAACAACCGAACCTTCGTGCTGGTTGGCTCCTTTTTTGCTTGCTCTTGCTTTAAACAGGGCGGAGGGTCTTGATTTATTTTCCTTCTTATGAGGATGGCTCTTGTGATTGTAGTGTTATCTTATTAATGCAACAGGTTTAATGCTCAACAATAGGTAAAATTATATTACAAAATCTATTGAGATTTATTATCATTTCAATATTCATTGTTCATTGTGAGGTAATGAGTAATGTGTATATGAAGGTTTGTTTAATGACAACTGATCAAGATAATCGATCATTCAGAGACATTAACTTCGCTTGTAAAAGGAATGAAAACTAAGCTTAGCGAAATTTGCACTGAATATTGGCATTTATAAACATTAGCAAAATCTCAATTTCCTTGCCTATGGATAGTACATCTTAATAGTATCTGTATTAATGGGGTCTCTCAATTTTGGACCATTTATCTAAGTTAATATTAAAGCTCCTCCCGATAACACCTTTTTTACAACATATGAACCCTCATAGTTTGGGGTGAACTTCCTTCTCGAATCTTGAGCATTCGAGAGAACTTTTTTTAGCAACAGATCTCCTTCTTTGAAACATTGAGGTTTCATTTTCTTATTGAATGCTTAGACCATTCTTTGTTGGTAGCACTGGCCGTGACATAACGCAACGAGTCTTTTTTTGTCAATCAAATTCAACTGATCAAGCCTCTTCTTTATCCAGTCCGACTCATCTAATTGCGCTTCTGATAGGATCCTGAAGGATGGTATTTCAACTTTAACCGGTAGGACTGCCTCAGTACCGTATACTAGAGAATAAGGGGTAACTCTAGTAGATGTTCGAATTGAGTGTTCGTTGGTCATTTTTGCTAGCCATTTCAAGGTATTTGCTTTCTTGGAGAAAAGTTTTGATATCATAATACCAAGGCTTATCATCTTGTGCTTTCTCGATTACCAAACAGTAGGCGGGCCGATTTTCAATTTCTATTTTCAATGGTTGGACTTCAGCTCCCCCTGTTATTTGAATCATAAATGCTAATGTGGTGAGGGCATCTGCAAATTGATTTTGAGTTCTCGGGATGTATGTGAAGGTGACTACTTCAAATTCGTCCATCAATTTTGTCAAATGTTGATGGTATGGTACCAATTTGGGGTCTTTAGTTTTATATTCCCCTCTTATCTGTAATATGATGAGTGAAGAATCTCCGTATACTTCTAATTCATGGATTTCCATGTGGTAAGCCATTTTAAGGCCAAGGATGCAGGCCTTATATTTTGCGATATTATTAGTATATGGAAATGTGAGTCTCGTTGCTAAGGGGAATTGTGTTCCTTCTGGTGATATTAGTACTTCCCCGATCCCACAATCGAATACATTGGCAACTCCATCAAAGAACATCTTCCATTTAGGGCTTTGGTCTTTCCCGTAGTCTTCTGTTGGTTTGCCCTCCACTGTTAATATGTTTTCATTAGGGAATTGGGCTTGTGATCCTCGGGGATCTCCTTCAACTAGGTGTTCTGCCAACTGGTCGGCTAAAGATTGCCCTTTTATCGAGTTTTGATTTACATATGTGATATCAAATTTTGATGAGAGCATTTGCCATTTGGAGATTCTCCCTAACAAAACGGGTTTCTCTGCCAAGTATTTCAAATGATCATATCTTGTCAGCAACTTGATAGGGGTAGTAAAGGGTATATTGTCTCAACCAATGCATGACCCAAATCAAAGCACAATAAGTCCTTTCTATTTCAGAGTACCTCTGTTCTCCGTCTGTGAATTTCTTGCTTAGATAATATATAGAACGTTCTCTCCCCTCTTCATCTTTCTATCCCAACACGTACCCCATGGATTCAGAAAGTATCGTGAGGTATAAGAATAAGGGTTTTCCTTATTTTGGAGCTATCAAAACTAGGGGATTTATGGGATGGTCTTTGATCATTCTGAATGCTTCTTCGCATTTGTCATCCCATTTTACTGTGGCATTCTTTTTTAGCAGACGGAATAATGGGCGGCATTTGTCTGTGAGCTGTGAGATAAAACAGGTTATGTAATTCAACCTTCTTAGCAAACCTCTCACCTCTTTGATAGTGTGTGGAGAGGGTAGTTCCAGTATGGCCCTTACTTTATTAGGGTCGATTTTGATACCTTCTTGGCTTATGACAAACCCTAACAACTTGCCTGTTGTGATCCCAAAAGTGCACTTTTTCGGATTTAACTTGAGCTAAAACTTTCTTAGCCGCTTAAACAATTTCCTTAGGATAACCGCATGACTTTCTCCTCCTTTGGACTTAGCCATCATGTTGTCCACATATACTTCCACCTCTTGATGCATCATGTCATGAAGTATCGTGACCATGGCTCTCTGATATGTTGCCCCGGCGTTTTCAAACCGAAAGGCATAACTTTATAACAGAAAGTTCCCCATGTCGTGATAAAGGTTATTTTAGTTTTATCTTCTTTAGCCATTTTTATCTGATTATATCTTGAGAAACCGTCCATAAATGAGAAGAAATGGTTGACGTCGATGTGAGGTAGAGGGGAATTGTCTTTTGGCGTAGCTTGATTTAAATTTCGGAAGTCTACACACACTCACACTTTCCCATTCCTTTTTAGAACGGGGACTATATTTGCTATCCATTTCGGGTAGTTTGATACCTCAATGAATCTCACTTCTAGTAGTTTTTTTACTTCCTCTTTAATCTTTAGTAAGATGTCAGGCCTAAATCTTCTTAATTTTTGTTTTTTAGGTTTGACATCTTCCCTCGTAGGAAGCTTGTGAACTACTATCAATTGGCCGAATCCTAGCATGTCGCCATATGACCAGGCGAATATATCTACATATTCAGTTAATAGCTCGGTTATCTCACGCTTCTGCTCGTCACTCAAATTGGCCCCAATCTTGAGGTTTTTGGGTTCCTCGGTGTTTCTTAGATTTACTGTCTCCATCGGCTCATCGATTGAGATTCTACTTTGTTCATGCTTTTGCCAATTTTCTTGTATCATTTCGTGGTTAAGGACATCACCTCCAACAGCTGACCCGGTAGTGTTGGAAACAATATCGGTGTTTTCATTACTTACTTGTGCGAAATGTCCCTGATGTTCGACAGTAGGGAATCTGTGGGTAAAGTGGAGCGAGAGCATGTATATATGAGCAAAAGAAATAAGCTGCAATTTATTGAATTTGAAAAATAATCGCAATAGAAATTTGTTTAATAATTGTTCCCTAACCTTGAGATGACCTAGTGCTATCAATAGGATAACAAAACCAATTGTTAAGAGCTGGATGCTTGATTGTTGCCAATCGTAGTTTTAATAAATTGAATTCTTATTCTTAATCCTACTACGAAGCAATAGGCTACTGCACCTATCGTAGCGTAATATAGCAAGTAAGTACAAGGTCGTCCCTCAGAGATACACCAATTACTAGTACTAACTCCGTTCCTATTATCTAACCGTTGCTTAATAATGTTGTTCGAAACTTGATTACTCTAATCTCAAAACTAACAACTCACTAACAACAATGGTTCTGAAGATTTATCAATTAACAAAAGCAACCTAGATCTTATTTTACTCCTTCTCTATCATGTAATTCATTAGATTTCTGAAGATTGTCGTAATTGACTTCTTATACTGTCGAATTCTCTAGTCAAGTTAACTACTTTCTCAAGTATATTAACCTATCTAATCCTAGGTTTATCAAATAAGATCTCTCCTTAGTTAATAGCAACCTAGAATTGCATAAAGCACATGAATTCGCATCAAAATAATCGATGTAAATAGAAGACTCTTGTTTCCTATCTTTAGAAGAACAATCAAATCTCATTAATTGCATTAGATCTAATCATATGAGCAATTTCTCAATTAACTAATATGATATCACGCATAAATTCATATTCCGGATCTATGAATCTAAGAAACAATTGAAGAACATGCAATTAATCATAAGAAAGTCAACAACTTTGCATTAAAGATCAATTCTTTATCACATGACAGAGAAGTTTCAAATAAAATCTAGATATAGCGTCTACTCCTCCATAAATTTGACAAGAGAAACACAATTATTAGAAGAATAGATAAAGTTTATGGTCACAACCCTTAAAGATAAAATCTTTTTCTTCGTGGGTCTTCAATCTCCCTTGGAATCGACAAAATCTTCTTTCCCTTGCTGTTATGAGAGTGAGAGAAAATGAAAAATTCGTAACCTTTGGTTCTAGGGCGAACTGAAGGTCTATTTATACATGTACCCCGATTGGATATATACACAACCGGATACACAAGTAGTGTATCTTGTTCGTGTATCTCATGCTTGCTTCCAGGTGTCCTTATGTGAATATACACGAGCTAGTACATGGGAGTGTACATTGGTCGTGTATTTGAAACGTCATCGAACAGAAGAAAAACTTAGATACACAAGCAAAGTACATGGGCATGTACTTTTCTCGTGTACTCTCCAAAAATCCGCTTCAGTATACACAAGTAAAACAGCAAAGTTCATGGGCGTGTATTTTGCTTGTGTACTTTCCAGAATTTTTCTCTTCACATGTAATGTATCCAATTCCTTCCAAATTTGCTCTAACTCTTCAAAACTCCTTTCCTTAGCTCCAAAATACTCTAAAAGAACCTGAAATTAACATTCATTCCATTAAGCACCCTTTTCTTCAACAAATCATCTAAAAATTCAACAATAAAGCACAATTTCATTACTCCAAATAAGGGTATTTTGCGACTTATCAATGCTGATCAAATGGGTGAGAGGCCGAGCCTTCATTGCTGACGTCGGTTTCGCTTATCCTTAGCTCTTGAACGATAGTCGCTTGCCTGAATGATCGTTGGAGGGGTGGAAAATGCATTTGGGTATCACTTAGCTTCTCTTTCCTTCTACCTTTGATACCTCTTGCTTGTGCCTCTTCTTGGGATATAGGAACGTACCCTAGTCCAAATGTCCCTTGCTGTCCCTCCTTGAACTGATGCCCCCCTTTACTAGTTACCACACTCACTTCATTGAATATTTGGAGCCCAAAGTCTTCGAAACCGTCTTCCTTGATGTAAGGTATGGTGGTCTCTTTATAGATGGCATAGTCTTGCTCTCCCAACACGGTGATGATATGTCCATTTGCTATGAAATTGACCTTCTGATGTAGACTTAAGGGTATGGTTCCAGCGGTATGTATCCATGGCCTTCCCAATAGTAGATTGAAAGACTTTGGAATGTCAAGAACTTGGAAGGAGATATGGAACATCTGTGGACCAATCTCCACTGGCAAGTTGATTTCCCCCACTATTTCTCTCTTGAACCCATCGAAGGCCCAAACCACTATCAAGCTTGGCTTGATGTTGCTTGGATCGACTCCTAGCAGGTCAAGGGTAGCCAAAGGGCATACGTTGAGAGAAGATCCATTGTCAATGAGTACTCTAAAGACAATCGTGTCGTTGCATTTCACCACTATGAACAGTGGTTTCGTGTGTTAGTCTCCATCTTCCCCCAACTCTTCGGGAGAGAAAGATATATGATTCATGGTGAAGATTGAATCTGCCACATGGCTCAATTTCTCTGTTGCAATGCCCTATGGTACCTTGATCTATTTGAGTACTCTAAAGAGTGCTTCCCTGTGAGGCTTAGATGTTATGGGGAGACCCATAAGTGATATCTGGGCTAGAACCTTATTGAGTTGTTCTATGATCTTGTATTCGCTTGCCTTGACTATCTTTGTGAATGTGGAGAGCCCCTCTTCTTCCTCTTTCTCTACCTTGGTGTTGGGCTCTTCAGTTGAGATTTTGTATTTAGGGTCATAAATTCTCCCAGAGCGGGTGATTCCTCCTATGATGAGAGAGGTCTCTCCTACTTGAGGGCCTGATTGTTGAAAGGCACTACCTTATACCTCTCTGAAGGTATTGGGACATTGAATACATATCTCTTTTTTGAGATTTGCACCTTAGTAGGTTGTCCCTCGTAGCATTTTATGACTATCAGTTTTTGGTCTAATTTAATCATGTTCATATACTCCTCTCTTTCTTTTAGCGGGTTATCTTCTTTTTTGAACTCGGGCCCCCATCCATTAGGTGGCCCATACTCGGTTGGGGTGAAAGAGTAATTCACTAGATACTCAAATCTCCCATGTGATTCGCCTAGGGTACCGACTGTTGGGTGATAGAGCCATTTTATACTCAATCTTTATAGTATAAATTGTGTTAAATTATTATTGATTTTATAGAAATCATAAGGAAATGGTACTTTAATTTTATCATCGTGATAAATCAGGTTAAATGGAGTCAAGGATGCTAATTCAAGTAAATTAGAGAAGTCATCTACAACTTGGTTCAAAGACAAGGATTTACACCGTTGGAGGGAAGTACATGGGCGTGTAATTGAAGTACACGGCCGTGTACTTGGTTTTGAATCAACAGGAAGATACACGGTTGAAGTACACGGCCGTGTATCGGAAGCACGGTTTGAGGCACGGCCATGGCGCAAACCGTGTTACACACTGGACAAGAAGACGAAAATGTGGACTTTGAACAGAGAGAGACACGGCTTAGGGCACGGCCGTGGTGGAAGCCGTGGGAGAAACCGTGCTTGGAGCCGTGGTGGAAGCTAGGTGTGCCAAGGAGAAGAAAGTGTAGATTATGCACAGATGAAGGCACGGCTTGAAATCTAGCCGTGGGTGTAACCGTGGTACACACTAGATACGGATGAAGACTTGTAGATTATGCACAGATGAAGGCACGGCTTGAAATCTGGCCGTGTGTGTAACCGTGGTACACACTGGGCGCGGATGAAGACTTGAAGAATATGCACAGAGGATGGTACGGCTTGACCCACGGCCGTGTGTTAGGGCGTGCTAGGCGGACGAACATTTACTTCTCAAAATCTACTTAGAAAAGGAAAGATATTTTCGTATCTTGCTAGCAAAAGATCACATGCCATCTCCCTAACAATATAAATAGAACCAACCCTAGAGGGTTAGGACAACTTTTGAATCTTTGGATCTTGAAGAACCTTGGATCATCTTGGAGGCAGAGCAGGTAACCGGGTTCATCATGTCTTTACTTTTTATTTTCCTTTTATTGATGAGCATGAGTAGCTAAGCTACTTTTCTAGCCAAAGGGTCATAAATGTTTAATTCTCCACGAATTGTGAGGTCTAATTGACTTGTATTTATTCTATTCTTTGCTTTCGGGTATTCATATATCTTCTGATCGTTTTGTCATTATTATCTTTGTTGATTGGTATGAATAGAGCTCTTCTACTCAATTAGCAAGTTAATATATTGTCAACTAGCACGTCAAATCCGTAATTGTTTGATTGTTCTAGTCTTAGTGACGCAATAACATGTTTGGTTATAAAAGAGATG
Organism: Laguncularia racemosa; assembly: GCA_037954665.1. NCBI lineage: Eukaryota > Viridiplantae > Streptophyta > Magnoliopsida > Myrtales > Combretaceae > Laguncularia > Laguncularia racemosa. The sequence continues at coordinate 5,281,308 of JBBMOL010000036.1, forward strand.
ATCGAATTCATGTTATGGAGGTGTGTGATCATGTTTAAATAGGTTATCTTATAATCTACTGGCATGAATTGGTGGTCTCTCTAGATCTTAATGCTATTGATAGATTAAATCCTAAGCGCTTGTCTAGGGTTGTTTAATCAATAAGAGAAATAATTCAAAGCGCTTGTCTGAGGTTATCGAGGAAGTAAGGAGAGATAGGTTGTTAGAGCTTGTTAATAACCATAACCAGTTTATCTAGAACTAAGAATAGAAAACATTTGCATCGATGATCAATTCCTAGAATTAAACTATCTTGATTCCTTTGGCTAGGCTTTTATTAATATCCGATTTTCTTACCTTGTTTTACTTTATTTTGATTCACAAACAAAACCCCCCATTTTTCCTTTTCCTTTTTATTCTCCTTGGATAGAAATAAATTTAACCAATCTCTGTGGATTCGACCCTACTCACCACTATATGCAAATCATATAATTGTCTAGGAGTAGGTTTTATTTTTGTTGGATTCGACAACCATCAAATTTTGGCGCCGTTGCCGGGGATTGGTGTCAAATTTATTTCTATTCTTGTATGACTCGTTCTTCTCAGACAGGTGAACTAACTTATAATCCGGAGATTGAGAAGACTCTAAAGAGGCTGCGACAAGAAGCTAGATCATCCCCCAGACCAAACTTAGTATCGGACTTGTCTGATTCATCCCTTGATTATGAAAAAGAGGACGACATGGCAAATCTCGAGAGAACCTTAAGGGAGTTGGCTGCACCGGATGTGAATCAACAACCACTTTGTATTCACTATCCCGAACTAGCTGTGGAATTTGAATTGAAATCTGGGTTGATACATCTGCTACCTACATTTCATGGTCTTGAGAATGAAGATCCTCACAAGCATTTGAAAGAGTTTCATATAGTGTGTTCTAGTATGAGGCCGCAAGGAATAACCGACGAATAAATCAAGCTACGTGCTTTTCCGTTTTCTTTAAGTACTAAAGCTAAATATTGGTTGTTTTATTTGCCTCCAGGTTCTATCACCACTTGGACAGATATGGTAAGACTCTTCTTGGACAAATTCTTCCCCGCATCCAGAGCCGCTGGTATAAGAAGAGAAATTTGTGGTATAAAACAAAGGGACACCGAGACTCTTCATGAGTATTGGGAGAGGTTCAAGCAACTGTGTGCAAGCTGCCCACAACATGGGATATCTGAACAACTCCTCATCCAATATTTTTACGAGGGCCTACTTCCGATGGAGAGGAAGATGATGGATGCTGCAAGTGGAGGCGCCATAGTAAACAAAACCCCTGGTCAAGCTAGGGAATTGATCTCCATTATGGCTGCCAATTCGCAACAATTTGGGTATAGGCATGATGCATCTTCAAGGAAGGTAAATGAGGTAAGTGTGTCTAACCTTGAACATCAAATTTCTAATCTTACCTCCCTTGTGCAGCAGCTAGCTCTTGGGAAAACGCAGCAGGTGAAGGCTTGTGGAATTTGCGCTGCTCCTAATCATCCGACCGACATGTGCCCCACATTGCAAGATGACAATCATGAACATGCCAATGCTGTAGGAGGATTCCCAGGACAGCCACAAAAGAAGTATGACCCCTACTCGAATACTTACAATCCTGGATGGAGGGATCATCCTAACTTCTGATATGGCAATAACCCTCAACATGTCCAACAATTCCAGCCTAAGCCATCACACCACGTACCCCAAGCTCCTTCCACTTCAGGTATGCCCCTTGAGGATATTGTTAAGTCTCTAGCTGTGAATACCAAACAATTTCAGGAGGAAACAAAGCAAAGCATTCAAAACTTGGAGAATCAGGTAAGCCAACTTGCTTCAGCCGTAAACAGGTTAGAAACTCAAGGTAAGTTACCTTCTCAAACTATTACAAACCCAAAGCAAAGCGTTAATGCAATTACCTTGAGAAGTGGAACAGAATTGCAGGGATCAAATAAGAAAGGACATCCGTCTAATCTTGAGGAAGAGACCAAGAAAGAGATTTCGACTCCGAGCCAACAGGGCGACCAGATTAGCAAGTCTCTAGTTGAGCCATCGAAGGTCACATTGATACCACCTCCTTTCCCCTCCAGATTGGCGAAATCCAAGAATGAAGCGGAAGAAAAAGAGATTCTGGAAACTTTTTGCAAAGTCGAGGTAAATATTCCTTTGCTTGATGCAATTAAGTAAATACCGCACTATGCTAGATTTCTCAAAGACTTGTGCACTAACAAAAGAAAGCTGAAAGGTAATGAAAAGATTAGTGTAAGTGAAAATGTTTCAGCTATTATTCAGAAGAAGCTTCCTCCCAAATGTAAGGATCCAGGTATGTTCACCATTCCTTGCAAAATAGGTAATCTTGGAATCGTTAAAGCCATGTGTGATCTAGGAGCTTTTATCAATGTCATGCCTTTGTCTGTTTATCAACGTTTAAATGTTGGTCCTTTAAAGGAAACATGTATTATTGTTCAACTTGCTGATAGGTCCAATGTTTATCCTGAGGGAGTTCTAGAGGATGTTTTAGTTTAAGTCAATGGGTTGGTTTTTCCTGCCGATTTTTATGTGCTTGACATGGACGATAGTGATTCTCATACTTCATCACTGATATTATTAGGACGACCATTCCTTAAGACTTCTAAGACGAAAATCGATGTAAATGATGGCACCATCACTATGGAATTTGATGGTGAAGTGATTAAATTTAACATTTATGATGCCATGAAACATCCTAACGATATCTCTCCTGTTTTTGTTACGGATGTTATTAACCCATCACCACAGGCACCAAGGCTGGAATCAAAATCCTTATCCGAATATTTAGCCAGGAACGTCTAGCTAAAGACGTTAAAGAAAGGCGCTTCATGGGAGGCAACCTATGTAAAAAAAAAAAAAGGGTTTTGTTTTGCATTAGTTTTGGTTTGTTTTAGTTTTGTTTTGTTTTAGTTTAGTTTGTTTTGATTTTAGTGTAGTTTTGAACTCTTTGGATCAGCTGCAGCAAGGATACACATAATCAGATGACACTTTCCAGAGCTTAAGGGGAGAACTCCAATACTAGGGAAGTACCAGCATTTCCTTTCTCTTATTCTCTAATGTTCCTTGTGTTGTTAATTCCTCTTTCATTGTACTGAATTAGAAACAGTGAGGACACTGTTCAAGCTAAGTGTGGGGGAGAGGATAATAAATTATAGAGAATAGAGAATTGATCCATACTTTGAATGTTTGTCCTTAAGCAATTTTAAGCCAAATTTTTCAAAATTATCATGAAATCTAGAGATTGTACTAAATGTTGTAATAAGCATCTACAAAATGTGAAATTGACTTGTTCAAATGTTTTACTCACCCACTGCTGTGATTAGAATACATGGTTAAAATTAAGTAGTGAAATCTTTAAGAAACAAATTTACCTTGTATTTAGCTTTAGAATTGGAAGTCTAAGAGTAAGTTGAGTCCCTAAGTGAAAAATAAACAAGTTTACTTCTAGGTTATATTAGCTACTGTATACTCTTTGAAGTTGTTTGTAAAGCAATCATAACACTTAAAAAAAAATAAAAATAAAAATAAAAATCAAGCGTAGCCATTACTCCAATGATTCAAATAATGGAGTTAAGAGTATTCAAACTTGAATGTTAGAGTGAGGAAGAGTCCGTAGGGGTATCTCAAAACCCGGTCACTTGAGTGATGAGCTCGGGATGTTGCCGACTCAATGAACTCACTATAACGATAAGGGCAAAAAAGGCAAAAGTTCATGAAAAGAAGCGGGCAAAAACCCGTCAAAATAGATGCTTGAATAAATCAAAAGAACATAAATGTGAACATTCATTGAATAAAACAAAGATGTATAAAAGGGAGAATATCTAGTAAAGAGCTTATACCATATGCTTTTACTTTATACTGTAAGGATTATATGCTTGATAATATCCAATGAAGTTTAATTGGGTGTTTTTCCTTAGTGGATTAAGTATTTACTTTTGGAAATAAAAATTCTTTTGCTAAACATGAGGATTAAAGTTTGTTTTGTTTAGATTAGCTATTGAATTTTGTCCATAGTAATTTGATCACAGGAAACCAGTTTGGTTGAAGTAGTAGACATTAAATTACAAGTCATGAATTACAAATGAATAGATGCTTGGAATGATGAAAAGAAAGTTTGTATAATCTATGACAGATTTCTCAATTGATTTGATGCAATTGCTTGAGGACAAGCAAGAGTTTAAGTGTGGGGGAATTTGATAGAGCCATTTTATACTCAATCTTTATAGTATAAATTGTGTTAAATTATTATTGATTTTATAGAAATCATAAGGAAATGGTACTTTAATTCTATCATCGTGATAAATCAGGTTAAATGGAGTCAAGGATGCTAATTCAAGTAAATTAGAGAAGTCATCTACAACTTGGTTCAAAGACAAGGATTTACACCGTTGGAGGGAAGTACATGGGCGTGTAATTGAAGTACACAGCCGTGTACTTGGTTTTGAATCAACAGGAAGATACACGGTTAAAGTACACGGCCGTGTATCGGAAGCACGGTTTGAGGCATGGCCATGGCGCAAACCGTGTTACACACTGGACAAGAAGATGAAAATGTGGACTTTGAACAGAGAGAGACACGGCTTAGGGCACGGCCGTGGTGGAAGCCGTGGGAGAAACCGTACTTGGAGCCGTGGTGGAAGCTAGGTGTGCCAAGGAGAAGAAAGTGTAGATTATGCACAGATGAAGGCACGGCTTGAAATCTAGCCGTGGGTGTAACCGTGGTACACACTGGACACGGATGAAGACTTGTAGATTATGCACAGATGAAGGCACGACTTGAAATCTGGCCATGTGTGTAACCGTGGTACACACTGGGCGCGGATGAAGACTTGAAGAATATGCACAGAGGATGGCACGGCTTGACCCACGGCCGTGTGTTAGGGCGTGCTAGGCGGACGAACATTTACTTCTCGAAATCTACTTGGAAAAGGAAAGATATTTTCGTATCTTGCTAGCAAAAGATCACATGCCATCTCCCTAACAATATAAATAGAACCAACCCTAGAGGGTTAGGACAACTTTTGAATCTTTGGATCTTGAAGAACCTTGGATCATCTTGGAGGCAGAGCAGGCAACCGGGTTCATCATGTCTTTACTTTTTATTTTCCTTTTATTGATGAGCATGAGTAGCTAAGCTACTTTTCTAGCCAAAGGGTCATAAATGTTTAATTCTCCACGAATTGTGAGGTCTAATTGACTTGTATTTATTCTATTCTTTGCTTTCGGGTATTCATATATCTTCTGATCGTTTTGTCATTATTATCTTTGTTGATTGGTATGAATAGAGCTCTTCTACTCAATTAGCAAGTTAATATATTGTCAACTAGCACGTCAAATCCGTAATTGTTTGATTGTTCTAGTCTTAGTGACGCAATAACATGTTTGGTTATAAAAGAGATGATCGAATTCATGTTATGGAGGTGTGTGATCATGTTTAAATAGGTTATCTTATAATCTACTGGCATGAATTGGTAGTCTCTCTAGATCTTAATGCTATTGATAGATTAAATCCTAAGCGCTTGTCTAGGGTTGTTTAATCAATAAGAGAAATAATTCAAAGCGCTTGTCTGAGGTTATCGAGGAAGTAAGGAGAGATAGGTTGTTAGAGCTTGTTAATAACCATAACCAGTTTATCTAGAACTAAGAATAGAAAACATTTGCATCGATGATCAATTCCTAGAATTAAACTATCTTGATTCCTTTGGCTAGGCTTTTATTAATATCCGATTTTCTTACCTTGTTTTACTTTATTTTGATTCACAAACAAAACCCCCCATTTTTCCTTTTCCTTTTTATTCTCCTTGGATAGAAATAAATTTAACCAATCTCTGTGGATTCGACCCTACTCACCACTATATGCAAATCATATAATTGTCTAGGAGTAGGTTTTATTTTTGTTGGATTCGACAACCATCATTGGGTCTCCAGCCAACCATCTCCTCTTGATATGTGATTTAGGGGTTATATTTAAGACTTGGCGGGAGTGACTTTCTTGCTACACTGTTGTTGTTTTTTGTTTTGGGGATTCTTTTGATACGCTTAGAACGTATATATAAAATGGGAGCGTAAATTGCAACAAGTGCACTGGTCGTATCAAGTAATAGCGTGGTGAAAAGTAAGGTTGTCGATCCCTCGAGGAACCATTAGAGTACTAGACCTATGGCAATTCTTATCAATATCTAGATGATTAAAAAGGGGTTTTGAAATGTCTAAGCTAAAAATTTAACTTAAAGCAAACAAGGAGAATTTTATGAAGAATCTATCAATTATGAACAAGGGAAATTAGAATTCACCCTAGATTCATTAATCAAACTGCTACCATGTTATATCAACTAGTGGTTATAAGGTTGTTCAAGTGAGTTTAGAAATCCTTTTTAGGGATGTTAACCTTAAATCAATTAGTCGGCTTCCGCGTCTCCAATTAACCAAGGAATCAAAATTATGTTCATACACCTCCCGATGCTATAAACAACTAATGCCCTAAATCAATTAACCCTAATCCCTTAGTGATTAATTAACAAGAAACATTGCATTGCGCCCTCCATAAACTCTAATTAAACCAATTATCGTAACTCCCGTATTGATCATTAATCTAATTAAGAATTCCTAACAAATCCTAATCAACTCCCATATCAAAAGGATTTCTAACAATTATAATAAAAAACCAATTATAATTGAAATCAAAGGAATTGCAATCATGAATAATCCTAATAATTCCTAATCATATAACATGGCTACAATTATCCTTTTAACATTCTAGGGTTTCATCCAATTTCCCAAGGAAAAGACTTAACAATTCATGGAGACAAAGACATGATTATGATTCAAGGAGATTCATGCAAAAGAAATCATATTCAATAGTTGGATCAAATACTTGAATTGCATATAAGAAATAAAGTTCAGAAATCACCGATTCAACAATACAAATAAGACCTTAATTGCAAGGAACTCCACAAATCCTTCACAAAGGATGATATTCTCCACCAAGATCACAAAGTTTTCTCCAAGATTTGATCTCCACAATTCTCCCTTAAAACTAGGTTAAAACTACTTTAAGAACAAGAAAAATTGACAAAAGTTCTTCCACAAATCGACCTAGGACCTATATATATGTAAGGGGAGGTGAGAAGATGCAATTAAAACAAGACCGGCTCAAGGCCGGCTTAAGGCTGGCCAAAGGCCAGCAACCTTTATTTAAGCCGGCCATAAAGGCCGGCGGTGTTGCATGGAAGGCCGGCGGCTTTGATTTTTCCTTTGCCATCCTTCAATCTTTTCATGCTTCAATTTGTATGCAATCTCTCCAAATTGATTAAGCTTTGAACTCAAAGTCTCCCAACATCTAAAATGTAAAAATAAACATGATTAAGTACCATTTCCTTGTGATTTCTCTAAAATCAATAATGAATACTTGCAAATTGCTTAATGAATTATGAGTAAAATATGCCTTTATCAACTCCCCCACACTTAAAATTTTGCTTGTCCTCAAGCAAAATAAAACCAGAAAGAAATCTATCCTAGAAAGTACAAATTTTTTTTATTATCATACAAACTTGAACATCTGTCATCTCTCCTTCTGACTCACTACTTTGTGATGCCCACCACTCAAACCAAATTGGGAATATGTGATTAGAGTACTATACTCAAAATTAACCAACTAATCTAGAGAAAACAAACTTTAATCCAAGCGTTTAACCTAAGAATTCTTATTCCAAAAGTAGATATTCAATCCTAAAGGAAAAACACCCATTTAAACTTCACTGGCAATTAGCAAGCATATGATCCTTCACATCACTTCTTTAAACAGGTCAACATAAAATGAAAGCATATGGTATCAATTCCTTTCCTAGATTTTCTCCCTTTTTATTATAAGTCCTGTAACTTATTGATGAGCATTCACTAAAACTCTACTCTCTTTTTTTACTATAAAATGAGTTCGTGTATCGAACTTTTGCTTCTCCGCCCTTATCGCTATAGTGAGATCACTGATTCGGCACATCTCGGGCTCATCACCCAAGTGACTAGGTTTTAAAGGGACCCCATCGAACTCTCCCTTACTCTAGCATTCAAGTTTGGATACTCTTAACTCAATTACCTGAGTCATTGGAGTAATGCAACTTATTTCATTTGAATGCTATACAGAATTAAGACTTTTTTATAAGGGATTACTAAGTGAGGAGTTTCCCTTACCTCTTTCATTAGATGTTGAAAAGCTTTCAAAGCAACTTTCAAGAAGATATACTAGCTAGAGAAGAGACCTAAAGCAGACCTATTTATCTTTCACAAGAGGACTCAATAGACTCTTAAACTTCAAATTATAAGGCTAAAAACTAGGTAAATTTGATTTCTAAAGATTTTATTCATTAATTTTAACTAAGTACAAGAATCACAACAGTGGTGAGTAGAGCATAATAATGAGTTATTATTTTTAATAAATCATAAACAGATGCAAAAGGCTATTTTTTTTTTTTTTGTATAATCTCTAGATTTCCATCAAATTTTTTTAAAAAAATTGGCCTAAAAATTATCAGATAACTCAGGGACAAATACAGTTCAAGATAATGGAAGAGTATGATCATCAAAGCACAGAACAAGCAATACTCATCTCAACTTTAATACCTACATTCCCTTCCCCACACTTAATAATAGACAGTGTCCACACTGTCTCACATCAATGCAAATAACAAAATAGGAAGGAAATAAGAAAAAAAGGAACTGGTACTCCCCTGATATAACATGTAGAAGCCATATTTAAATCCCATCAAAGCTAAACTTGGAGAGATTGGTCCTTGTGAACATTCACCTTACATTTTCCTAAAAACAATTAAAAGAAAACCAACGAAACACAATAAAGTAAACGTAAATATAGGTTGCCTCCCATAGAGCGCTTGTTTTATAGTCATCAGCCTGACTATCAGGGTTTGTCATCTCAGCTTAAATCAAGGAGTTTAAACAACTCTTCCAATACCATCGTCTTCAGATTAGGATTCCAAGCTTCCTTCCATGGTATGGTGCCCTTCTTTTCAGCTTCCACCAATGTTTTATAGGTGGATATCAACAAACTTACCTACTGGATGTCTGCCCTTGACCACCCTAGGATTTCCCTATGTTCATCCAACTGGCCTTGAATCTACTGCTGCAATTCTCTTGTCATAGGCGCTGGATTAATGTGAGGCCATGGATTTCCTTAATTCAGACACTCATAATCAAACAATTGATTAGAAAAGACATTAGGTTCAAGTGCCTGCATGGGCATTAGTGTCGGCACTGGTGGCTTCTCATAGTGGTTTGTCTTCTCAAAAGCAACAACATTTTCAGTCTGGGGTACTTGCTCACAGCCTTTGTTTTCTTGCTCATCCTCATCCCCTTAATCATCTATCTCATTCAAGACAGCTTCAAGAGTGGTTTGCCCTATATCTTCCTCCACATCATTGTTAGTAATTTCACCCTCAGTAGATATGTCAGAATACATTGCTTTCTCATTAGACAAAAACACAGGATCATACATATCAAATGTTACCTGGTCATCTAGTGCTCTAAGGGTGAGCTTACCTTGTCCTACATCAATTAGAGCTTGACCTATGGCTAGGAATGGTCTACCCAAAATGAGTGGAATGTCCTCATCTTCTTCCACATCCAGTATGACAAAGTCCACTGGAAATATGAATTTATCAACCTTGACTAAGACATCCTCCATTGTACCCTTGGAAAACCTTAAGCTCTTATCAGCTAGCTGCACAATGATTGGTCTCCTCTTACACTTTTGTGGCTCTGTTCCAAGCTTCCTAAAAACTGAAAGTGGCATTAAATTAATACTTGCACCAGAATCAATAAAAACATTCTCAAAATCAATATTTCTAATGGTGCAAGGGATACTGAAACTTCCTTTATCTTTTAGCTTTCTAGGTAGCTGAGCAGATTTCTTCTCTATGACAGCTGAACTCTCTCCAAGAAGCATTACTTTCTCAACACTCTCCATGGATCTTTTGTTAGAGAGCAGCTCTTTCATGAATTTGGCATAGGATGGAATTTGCTTCAAGGCCTCTAAGAGAGGTATATTGATTTGAAGCCCCTTAAATATGTCACAAAACCTGGCAAACTGGGCGTCCAACTCCCTCTGCTTGAGTCTTCTTGGGAAGGGGATAGGTGGAACATAAGGCTGCAACATTAGTGCTTTGGATGTGAGTTCCTCCTCCTTCTGCTTACCTTTCTCTGGATCTTTCTCTTGAATTTTTACCTGCCTTTCAGCTTTCTTCACCTCCTTACCACTCCTTAGCATGATGGCATTGACATGATGGGTGTTCTCCTCAGTTTTGCTAGGCAAAGACCCTGAGGATCTAGTACTTAGCTGCTGTGCAATTTGACTGAGCTGACCCTCCAAGTTTCTGATAGAAGCTTGTTGGTTTTGTAGGAGGGTGTCAGTCTTTTACATGTAGCTCCTCATGAGCTCTTCCATCTGAGTGGGTTGCTGTTGAGAATAGGCATTCTGAGCAGAGGCTTGTTTGGGAAATCTAGGGGGCGGGTTAAGTGCTTGATTCTCATTCCTCCATGAGAAGTTTGGATGATTGCGCCACCCAGGATTGTATGTATTCGAATATGGTCCTTGAGTACCTCTCTGGAGGTTGCCTACAAAGTTTACCTGCTCTCCACTAGATGGAGCTGACAACTTTCCAGCCATGCACTCACTAGCTAAGTGAGGTCCTGAGCAAATTTCACAACTAGAAGATGTATTAGCATTAAAAGAATTTGAATAGGCGAGTTTACTTACTTGAGTGGTGGGGGCAGCTATTTGAGCAGTCAATTGAGCCATACTGACATTGTCATTCACTGAAGCCACTCTTGTACCACTTCTCTCATTTTGCCAATTGTGTGCACTAGAGGCCATCTCTTCTATCAATGCATTGGCCTCTAAGTAAGTTTTTCCCATTAGTGCACCCCCAACTGTAGCATCTACAAGGGACCTCAATGTCTCATCTAGACTCAAGTAAAAGATCTCAATAAGGAGATTGTCTGGTAAACCATGATGTGGGCATTTTCTAGTTGCTTCCTTGAATCTCTCCCATGCCTCATAAAGTGATTCACCACTAAACTTTGTAAAGTTAGTGATGTCACTTCTTATTTTGGCAGTCCTAGCTGGTGGGAAGAATCTCCTCAAGAACTTGATTGATAGGTCTTCCCAGGTAGTGATAGATCCCTAGGGCAATGAATAAAACCAAGCTCTAGCTTTATCCCTCAATGAGAAAGGGAAAAGCTGTAGTCTTATGGCATCATCAGTGACACCATTCTGCTTGACAGTGTTGGTGTATTGAAGGAACCCAGCAAGATGATCATCAGGGCTCTCATTTGAATACCCTCCAAACTGACTCGATTGCACCATCTGAATGAGTGCCGGTTTAAGCTCAAAATTGTTGGCTTGTATAGCTGGTTTAACAATGGGCGGTTCCTAAATCCTAGGAACAGAGAAATCTCTAAGTGCTCGCTGAACACCCTGAATCTAGCGATTATCCTCATTCGCCCTCTCTTCTACTTGTTCTCTCTACTTGTTGTCTCTTCTAATCTGGCGTAAAGTACGCTCAATCTCAATATCGAATGGTAGGAGATTAGCACTCCTACTCCTGCGCATGTAACACTTGTAAAGAGACCAAAAGCCAAGAAAAACGTAAAATTGCACCTAGATTACCAATAGAACTACGAAATCTAATATCTATTAGTTTCCCAGCAGCGGGCCAAAAACTTGATACACTCAGAATGTATATATAAAATGGGAGCGTAAATTGCAGTAAGTGCACTGGTCGTATCAAGTAATAGCATGGTGAAAAGTAAGGTTGTCGATCCCTCGAGGAACCAATAGAGTACTAGACCTATGGCAATTCTTATCAATATCTAAATGATTAAAAAGGGGTTTTGAAATGTCTAAGCTAAAAATTTAACTTAAAGCAAACAAGGAGAATTTTATGAAGAATCTATCAATTATGAATGAGGGAAATTAGAATTCACCCTAGATTCATTAGTCAAATTGCTACCATGTTATATCAACTAGTGGTTATAAGGTTATTCAAGTGAGTTTAGAAAATCCTTTTTAGGGATGTTAACCTTAAATCAATTAGTCGGCTTTTGCGTCTCCAATTAACCAAGGAATCAAAATTATGTTCATACACCTCCCGATGCTACAAACAACTAATGCCCTAAATCAATTAACCCTAATCCCTTAGTGATTAATTAACAAGAAACATTACATTGCGCCCTCCATAAACTCTAATTAAACCAATTATCGCAACTCCCATATTGATAATCAATCTAATTAAGAATTCTTAACAAATCCTAATCAACTCCCATATCAAAAGGATTTCTAACAATTATAATCAAAGACCAATTATAATTGAAATCAAAGGAATTGCAATCATGAATAATCCTAATAATTCATAATCATATAACATGGCTACAATTATCCTTTTAACATTCTAGGGTTTCATCCAATTTCCCAAGGAAAAGACTTAGCAATTCATGGAGATAAAGACATGATTATGATTCAAGGAGATTCATGCAAAAGAAATCATATTCAATAGTTGGATCAAATACTTGAATTGCATATAAGAAATAAATTTCAGAAATCACCGATTCAACAATACAAATAAGACCTTAATTGCAAGGAACTCCACAAATCCTTCACAAAGGATGATAATCTCCACCAAGATCACAAAGTTTTCTTCAAGATTTGATCTCCACAATTCTCCCTTAAAACTAGGTTAAAACTACTTTAAGAATAAGAAAAATTGACAAAAGTTCTTCCACAAATCGACCTAGGACCTATATATATGCAAGGGGAGGCGAGAAGATGCAATTAAAACAAGGCCGGCCTAAGGCTGGCAGCCTTTATTTAAGCCGGCCATAAAGGCCGACGGTGTTGCATGGAAGGTCGGCCATAAAGGCCGACGGCTTTGATTTTTCCTTTACCATCCTTCAATCTTTTCATGCTTCAATTTGTATGCAATCTCTCCAAATTGATTAAGCTTTGAACTCAAAGTCCCCCAACATTTGAAATGTAAAAATAGACATGATTAAGTACCATTTCCTTGTGATTTCTCTAAAATCAATAATGAATACTTGCAAATTGCTTAATGAATTATGAGTAAAATATGCCTTTATCAGCGGGTTATCTTCTTTTTTGAACTCGGGTCCGCATCCATTAGGTGGCCCATACTCTGTTAGGGTGAAAGAGTAATTCACTAGATACTCAAATCTCCCATGTGATTCGCCTAGGGTACTGACTGTTGGGTCTCCAGCAACCATCTCCTCTTGATCTATGATTTAGGGGTTTTATTTGAGACTTGGCAGGAGTGACTTTCTTGCTACACTATTGTTGTTTTTTGTTTTGGGGATTCTTTTGATTTAGAGTCTGGTTCTTCGGATGTGATCATATTGACGGTGGGCTTATGGTTGGGCAGCGGATTAGTGTTAACATTAGGTGCTGGTGAGTTGACAAAGTCTAACTGCACTATCCCGATGTCAATCAAATCTTGAATCTTGTTTCGAAGCCTCCAACATCTATCCGTGGAATGCCCCTCTTGGCCCATATGGTAATCACACTTGAGGCTTGGGTCAAAATTCCTTGGCTTGTACCGGTCGCTTGAAATCTCAAAGCTGATCAAATTATCGGCTCGTAGCCGAGCAAAAACCTGGCTGAGCGGAATCGGTATTAGAGTGAATTATCTTGTGATTCTGGGAGCTTGGGTGTGATTCATTGGTGATTGTTGGATTGGAGCATTCGTGGTCTGAAATGTCACGCAGGACCCAACACTGTCTACTTTGCTGGAGTTAATCGTGCTGACGGTAGATTCCTTGGCTTTGCTACCTCCTACAGGCCTCTGCGATGATGTGATTCTAGGAGGGTCAACTGTTTGGAGTCTCCTCGATGTGATGGCATTCTCGATTCGGCACCCTATTGCCACTACTTCTACAAAACTAAACGACGTCTAGCCTACCAGATGTGAGAAGTAAGTCTTCTCCAGAGTGTTAACGAAAATGAATGTCAACTCTTTTTCAGAGATCGGGGTTGTCACCCTAGCAGCCTGAGCTCTCCAATGCTGGGCATACTCCTTGAAAGACTCAGCATGTTTCTTTCGGAGATTCCCTAGATCCATCATCGAAGGGGCAACTTCAATGTTAAATTTGTATTAGTCATAAAATGCTCGAGTGAGTCTTTCTTAAGTGTTGACTTGGCTAAAGTCCAAGTGTGCATACCAAACGAGGGCAGGGCCTGTGAGGCTGTCTTGGAAGGTTTGGATCATGAGTTGGTCATACTGGGCATATTTGCTCATCTTCCATACATACAGGCTTGTATGCATCTTGGGGCAACCAGTGCCGTCATATTTTTCAAACTCCGGGGTCTTAAACTTCTCTAGGTATTTCTCCTCCCCATATACCGGTAGGCTGGTGATTCTCGCTTACTCAAAATCGTCAGGCCCCTCTAGTGTCTTCATTTTGTCAGCCAGTTGTTGGAACAACTTTCCTTCCATCTCCTTTTGTCTATCTTCCATTTCTCTCTTTATATCATCCAAGGTTGACTCTCGGTTCATACTCGAAGGTTGGGTTAAGGTAGGAATTGATCTCCTCATACTCTGAAGGTTGGCCCTCTACTGCCTTTCCTTTTCTGGCCCATGAATGTTTTTCCTAAGTTGGTTAGGTAGTGCGAAGGAGGCCAATACTTTCAGTCAGGAGGTGGAATTGTGCAATCAATTACTAGACCGTTTGTTCTAGGGATATGATCCTATAGTCCGAGGCGATATTAGCGTTAGTGTTGTTGCGGTTGTCGCTATTGTTGCCACTGTTTGCCATTTTGGTCTTTGAGCGGGTGTGGATTGGGCTCCTTAGAGGGTTCAGTTGCTTGGGAGCTATTTTTGATACCTAGGCACGCATTTTTCTTAGTTTGCATGTATGTAAATATGATGCATGTATCACACAGATGCTAAAAATAAAAAGGGCTAACAATTGATTAATGAAATAATACTGAAATTTTATTTTTATTAATATTGGAAACTTGGAGTTCGATACTTGAAACATGAAAAAGTAAAAGTACAATGCTAATCTATTTCCTAGTCCTCTTCTTCTGCTGCTGCGTAGGTGCCGGTTTTTCGCTGATGATGGCTTCCAACTCTTTGACTCTAGCTTGGGTATTCTCTAACTAAGCTTCCAAAGCCTTGTTTCTTTGATTAGACTCTTTGAATCTGCCCTTCCAGATATCCTTTTTGTAGTCTGCAGCTTCAAAGTATACTTCCATCCGGGCCCTGACTTGTTCTAAGTAGGTTTTCAGTTCTTGACCTACTTTGTTTGGCTCGGGTTGGGTGATATCTAGGACTCGGTATGCCCTTTCTCCTATTTGATATAGCTGGTGGATCGCAAAATCCCTAGTGGCTCGATGTTTACCCACTTCTCCGTCTAGGTCTCCAAGGTCCATGTTGGGACTCTCGATTCGGGCTTCCCATAGAGCTTTGACCTCTGCTAGTTTAGCAAGCTTCTCAATTACTAACAGGCTTGTATCCTGGTATTCAAATGTGATCCCTTCCAGTGATGGCCTGTAAACTATATCTTGGATGGTGCCGAACTGACAGACCACCGAGTTTTGATGATATCCTATGCATCCATTGATACCAATTAGAGGAACAACTTGAAGATTTCTATAGGTTATGATAACTTTGTTGCAGCAACTCCATCTAGTAGTCCAGAGGTTGTCGTTGGCATTGAAACTCTTGAGTACTTTTACCCAACTATGGCTGGTAAGGTCATTGGGTAACTTTATCTTCTCTATGCAAGAATCCACAAGGTCTAACTGCTGGGCTAAAGATTTCCGAACCATGTTCAATCCGAAACATTTGAAATGGCTCACAAACCAGATCAGGTTGAGGTTGATGTTTGAGCGGAGGATCCCGTAGCCTTTCTTCTTGATAAAGTTCAAGTTCCGGATTTGTTTAGCCAATAGAGCTGAGATATAAGATTTCCCTTCCAGGAATTGGGCCACCAGCTCTGCGACTTTGTAATGGATATAAAAGGTTCCGGTAGGGAAGAGTATGGTAGCGAAGGCTGTCAGGATGAAGGCGTATACCTTTCTCCGTTTGTAGCTCTTAGGATCCCTGCATAATATATCATTCTTGTTCCCATCATCATTCCGAGCTATGAACCAAGCTTCTAACTCGTTCATCCGTATACAGTATCCGTTGCAGTTTGCCAAGGCCTGGTTGACTGCCGTCTTACGAATACCCAAAAGTCTACTGAAGATACCGGCTGGCCTAGCCTCAAGATCTGGCACATGTATCCCACTGGTTAGTGATGGGGCTTACAGAAGTTGAGATTTGGCACATGTATCCTACGGATTAATCCTAATTTGGACAACTAGTCAGTGATATCTCTTCTTTTCATTTTTGTAAAAAAGGAAAGGAAAACCAGAGTTTCTAGACTCGGGGGCTAACCTATTAAAACCTTAAAGTTATCACTTTATTTATCTGAAATCTCAACCATATTCTAATGTCTTTTCCTTTATTTTTGTTATTTATATTTATATTTTTACTATTTTTATTATGTTGGATACATGTAAAATACATTGTAACTACTTGGAAAATGATTTTTTTTGTTCTTTTTAAAGTTGTCTCATAAGGGTGCCTACGTACCTGCTATTCAGGATCAAACAAGCCGTAGTTCACTTTTTATAAAAAGCTTTAGTGGGTTTGTTAATTTTAATTATGAAAATACCTTGGGTTTAAATTCATTACCATTTTCAAAATTTTGGAAAAATCTAAGCCTAAGCTTTAAGATTTTCTTTTTTGAAAAAAAAAAGAATTTTGATTTAAGAAAAAAAAAACCAATTTTGGATTTATTTTTTAAAAAAGGATTTTTCTAAATGATAAAACGATTATTATCCCAACTAATTATTTAATTTTAAAATTTTCATTTATTATTTATTTTATTATTATTATTATTATTATTATTATTATTATTATTATTATTATTATTGTTGTTGTTGTTGTTGTTTTTTTTTTTTAATTATTTTTTATTATTTTTATATCAAACTAAACATATCTATTCTAAAAAAAAATTAATTGAAACCCTAACATTATTATTTCATTATTTTTATTTTCAAGATTATAAATTTCTAATGAAATAAATATCTAAACAAAATAAATAAATAAATATGGATAAATAATAAATAAAATAAAGAATAAAAAAATTTGGAAAAAACCGACTTACTTGGGTACAAGCGCAGTTCGCGAGTCGAGTCGGATCGGGTCGGGTCAGATCACAGCGGTTGGAGGTCCTCGTCGGCGACGTTCCGACGTCCATTTTTGTCGATCAAGGGATGCTTCCAACGTTTTTTATGACAGGGGACTCAATGGTGGTGGTGGATTTCTTCAAAAGCTTCTCTAAGTGGTGGTTCGAAGGAGGTGATTGGCGGTCGTGGCTTGGGAACTCCGGCGAAGCTTTGATCTCCTTTATTTTCTCTCCTTTCTCTCTTTTGATCCGTGATTTAGCTTCCTCTCTTCGCGCTCTATTTATAGGCATAAAAAATCTAGCTAGATAAGCTTAGATTTCCTCCGATTGGGGTAAATTGGATTCGTGGTTAACAACCCACCTCTGATTTATGTAAATCTTCAATTTTGTTGCGATTTGATTCCAATTGGATTATGTTTATCTTATTTTAGTTAAAGATTTAGTGGATTTGTGCAAAAAATCTAATCAAAACAGGTAGATTTAGATTTTCCTACAGCCGGTGAGTGTTTTGGACGGAGGTTGAAGACAATCGTGCGCCCGGCGCGTGCAATCCCTCTATCCAATCACCAGTTGACACGTGTCCCAAGCAAAAAAGAAAAACATGCAAAACGCGGATCTGCTTCCCCCGCGTTTCGAACCCCTGACCGAGCCCCTTCCCCCGCACCTTAAGCCATGGTCCGGACCAGTTGGGCTAACCCACTTCTCAGTTTTTTTTTTATTTATGCAAATTGCATATATGCGATGCAATTTTTATTATTTTTATATTATTTTAAAATTCTAAAAATTTGTAAAAATTATTTTAACTCCTTTTCTTATTATTTCTACCATTATTTTCTAAAATTGATATATTTTCCTTATTTATTTTATTTTTTGAAGATTTTCTCCTTATTTTTGCTAAATTAAAAGAAAAATAAAAAAAATTGTAAATTAATCATTATTAATTATTAGGGGCAAAAATGGAGTGTTTACAACTATTAAGCGTGCTATGAACAACATATCATCTACCAATTAAAAAAAAAGGGAGAAAGTTCATAAAGACATAAACTAGCCTTTAAATCAAGGCAAATATCATCGTTCATCAAACAAGTTTACATGTCACGTAAAAAAAAAACACATAAAAAGGGATAATGCCAAATCTGGAACCTATGACAGATCCAACTAAGGAATTAACATCCAGACCAGCTAAGTTGGCCTCCATTTTGAGATCAATCTTTGAAAATTCCTTTAAAATTCCCTTACATTGTTCCATTAAGTCTTGGTAACCTAAAACCTTCTTTGCCTCAATCGTGATAGGCTCTATACTACCAACTCTGAATTTTAGGGCTTGTGCCTCTTCAACACTATCAATGATGAGTTTCAATTTCTTTTCAGATAATGAGCTCTAATGTTTATTCAGAAGGGACATAGTTTGCCCAAGCATAGATACCGTGGTGGTACTCAATTCAGAACCCTAACAAATAGCTTCAGACCAGAATTCCCCCTCCAATTTGTACAAGCGCTCTAGCAAAGGTAGGAGCTGTGAATGAACCACGAACCCGTGAAATGAAGCCGCTTGCAATATACTTGAGGAGCCCTCTTCATTCTGTCTTAGTACTTCAATAACCAGGGGAAGGATGATATTAGGAAGAGTCATAGTTGAAGTAACATCGCTACAAAGAGCAGGTGTGTCATGGGACATAGCAATTCCGATTGAAGCCTCATTTAGTGTCCCATCTATCTGATTATTAAAGAGCCCTGCCTCTCTCAATTCATTGGCATAAGCCTAGATTTCATACTCATCGTTATCAATGTCATCCATACGAATGGTAACATTTGACTCGGCATTATTACTCAATAAGGGTTCAATTTCCTTGTCATCAACATGAACTAGAGTACTTTTACCACTAACAATACTATGCTCGAGAGTGTCCTCCAAATCAACCATTTCATTATCATCTTATTCATTTATAAAATCGACGATAGTAGGACAATCCCTAATTCGAAGCTCCTTCCCAACACCGTAGCGACTAGGGAATGGTGCGATACTAGGAGAAGTCAATTTTGAAGGACTAACGGGGGTATCGGTAGCAACATGATCTCTTTTGTCCTGCAGTAAAAGAAAGGAAAAAGTTAGCATGAGTGCATAGTAATAGTTGAAAATTAGAGGAATAAAGTATGTATAAATAATGGTAATACCTCTTAAACATGTGATCACTTTACTTGCCTCATAATCGATGAAGAAGGAGTAGAATGACTGCTTGGTGCTTTATTCTTCGCATTAGCAGATGACTTTGCCTTTTCATTTAGGAGATAAAATTGAAAGTCATATTTAAAAATAGATTCCTCGTGTAGCTCTTCCTCAATGGGCGTATTCACATACTTCTCAAAATCATCTAAGCAGTTAGTCCAGTATGTCAACCACCCGATAGAGGCAAGTCCAGAACATGATAAAGAGGGGAAATATAATTGCTTCTTATCTAGACGAACATCTCTAAAATCTGCAAGATTGAGTGATTGGCAACATGAATTAAAATCCTCCTTTATGTAGATGATCCGAGGAACTCCTTGGTCAAAACCAAACTGTCGGGCTACTCTATGAGGTGAGTATAGCATGACTTTACACTCCAGAAAACAATCAAAGAAGTTTCTCCAATCATGAAGAGAAGGAAAACCCTCAGGTGAACACCATAAGATAAATCCCACTTCACCAGCATTGAGTCTATTGCGAGCCCCGAGAAGGTTCATCATATCCTTCGACCCTTTGGGATAAAACTCTGGAAACCACAAATAACTGGCTAATCTGCTCGTGTAAGGCCAAAAGTTCACCTCCTTCATGTCGCCTATCACATGGAACAACGAACCTAAAGGCTTTCTATCAATCCACGTAAAGGCTCGGGGCTCGACAGGACTAGGTCTATTCGAAGGCGAACCACTGTGTCTTTTGAACCGCTTGACAAAAAATACCTACAAGAACACCACATCGACATGCGACAGTACGGTGTAACGTCCCTTCAATCAAACTAAAGCCTCGTGATACAAGTCCAAATGCTGATACAAAGACCTAAGATAAAATAATCCCAAAGCAAAATGCATGCCACGCGCTATACAAATGGCCAAATGAAAAAATCAACAACTCACACCATCAGCTGGATCATCAGGAAATACACACAAAGATAGCCAACATGCTAAGAAGGCCTTGAGCTCGAACTTAAGAACAACAAAAGTGGTAAGCAAGTTAATTAAACTAAAACTTATATGATATTAAAAAAAAAAAAGTCATCACATGTGGGATTAGGAAAAACTTACTTGTATCGATCATCTGAGTCATCTAAACTCTTTTGCTCGAAAAAGCATTTGATCTATGTAGAGAAAGTAGATTTCTTGCAACTATCGATGGCTACTGCCATCGCTGCTTCTAAAGCTAATATGACTTCTTCATCTTCCTCAATGACATCAGCAGTTACAATGTCTGTTAACCTAAAATCATGAAAGTGAAGGAGTGTGCACATGTCTTCCAATGTAGGAGTAATCTCACCCCAAGAGGTTACAAAAGTGTGTCTGTGTACTCTAGTAAGTCATAACACTGCACCAAAAATCCATTTTGTTTGGTCAAGGAAACCCAAAACGGGAGGAAATCATCACAGGGTAGTAGACTCTATAGCATCTACATATCTCGGGTTGCTTATAATGTGATTGACCCAGGGGTGTTAGCCTGGCACAACTTACTTATGAATAAAAAATTGAGTATCTGACAAAAAAAGTCCCCTTTTAGTGGGGAGGCATGAGATATTTATGGTGTTTGGTTATAGATCTCATTCGTCGGATGGTGATGGCAATCAATGGTTCCTAACAAATGAGGCCTCATATGGGCCTTGTTTGGGTTTAGGCCCACCAAAGGCCTTTAGTATATGTGTATGCATGAGTCTTATTTAAAAAAGATTGGATCGAGCAAGCCGATTTAACGAGCCTCACTCCAAGCCCACCATGTCGAATCTTCTCTGATCATCCCATTACATGGACTTTACTCTTTGGGTCCTATCACCTTAGTCCAAAGAGTCAAATCCATTAAGATAACATACCATAAGCCCATGATTCAGATTCAGTAACCCTACAGTATATATATTTATATTGTTTTATATATTAGGTATCTTTTATACACAAACAATATGTAATTACAAATTATTAGTGTGTGTTGCTATTTTTCTTTTTTTGCCTAAAATAAAAATTTTATTTGAACATAAGATTATCCAAAGTCTGAGGGGCCCTTAGCCCAATCAACAAATAACAAATGGACTAACTAAGATAGGATCTATAAACCCTAAAACTACAACTCAATTCGTCTTAAGATTATTCAAGAGTGTTTGTAGATATTCGCCACAAGTGATGCTTTTGTTTAAGAGCACAATCACATTCCGTGACAACTTTCATAAGCTTCTATCAATCACATATGAGGAAGATGGTCTATTTAAATCAGTAACTAAATCCTTTTCAAGAAAAAAAAGGTAATTAGATTTGACAAATATTCTATGCCTCTTTCCTTAGGTCACACCAAATAATCCTCCAACTGAGTTCTAGATATTGGCACCTTTTTGATAGATTTCAACTTAAAGTTTGTCAACGGATTTTCTATGAGGTGAAGGTTCCAAGCTTCCCTTTCACTGTCTATAATATTAGCCACTCTCAAATTAACCACATTCGGATCTAATTCTCTTTTTAGGAGTGTGTAATTATAAAGAAATGGAATCCAAGAATCATTCTAAACATTAATTTTTTTCACCATTCCCTACATGCCAACAAACTTTATTTACAATTCCTTCCAAACCCACAAGAATACTGTGCCATCCCTACGACGCTTTGCCACTTTTCATAGTATTTGAAAAACTCAATTTGGGAAAGTAGATGCTCTTAAGTAATCTAACCCAAAGGGCGTTTGGATTTTTCAACACTTTCCATACAAGCTTTCCCAAAAGAGTTTTGTTAAAAGTTTGAAGGTCTCTAAACCTAAGCCCTCTTACTTCTTTTGATCTAGTTAACTTTTTACAACTTTTCTAATGAATTTTATTACCATTTTCTATCTTACCCTCCAAAAATTAGAAAGTACACCAAAAGCCTCTTTACACCAATTTTTTGGAAAGCAAAAATCACTGGTTGAGTAAGTGGGAAGAGCATAGGCTACTGATTTTATTAACACTTCTTTTCTTCCTAGTGATAGCAAGCATCTTTTCCACCTCTGAGGCTTTTGAGTTATTCTCTCTTCGACAAAAGTTAACACTTGATATTTAGATCTCCTCCACTTAGAAGGAAGACCCAAATAATTTCCAAGTCAATTTAAAATATTAATTCGCTAAGCATCACAACAACTTGCTTTCACATCTTGGGAGGTATTTTTACTAAACACCAAGGATGACTTCTAAAAATTAATTAATTGACCCGAGTCTCTACAATAATCATCTAGAATACTCTTCAAAATTAAAACATTCTCCTTTGAGCCTTTTAAGAACAACGCATCATTAGCAAAAAGCAAATGAGTCAACATAGGACTATGCAATTTGATATTAATAACCTCTAAAATACCTAATGAGCTTAAATTCATAATCATCTTGGAAAGTGTATTTGCAATCATAATGAAAATATCAGGTGAGATAGGATCCCTTTGTCTAAGTCCTCTCATTGGCTTGAAATATCCCACTCTTTTACCATTTGTCATTAAATTATATGACACAAAGGAAATGCAACTCATCACCCAACTCACTCATGTTTAAGCAAATCCCAATTTTTTCAACACAACCTTGACTAAGTGTCATTCAACTTTATCATAAGCTTTAGCCATACCTATTTTTAAAGCAAAAAAATTCATTCTTGGTATTAGTAGTTTTTAAGAAGTGAAAGACTTCATGGGCCATAAGCATATTATCTTGAATCATTTGACCAAGAATAAAAGCGCTTTAAGAGGGAGTTATGATAGATTTTAAAATTGGCTATAATCTATTAGATGGAGTTTTCAAAATAATTTTGTAAGTAATGTTACAAAAGCTAATAGGTCTGAATTGTGAAATATACTATGGATGAGTGACCTTAGGAATAAATAAGATATCTAAAACATTGAAATTAGGAGGAAACTCACTTGTTTGTAGAAAATTATTTACCACTTCAAGTATGAATGAAAAACAATTGGTCATTGAGTTTAGAAGAATGCCCCATTAAATCCATGAGGACCTAGCGCTTTGAGCTTACCCAATTAGAGTACTACTTCTTTCAACTCCTCTTCTTCCACTGGTCTAGTTAGCCACTCATTTTGTTTGCTTGTGATTATTAGATTCACTTTTTCAAGAGTTGCCCCCCTCATAAGTCTTCCACTAGTAGTAAATAATTCTTCGAAGAAATTCAAAAAAGTTGAACCAATGCTTGATTCATCAATAATCTACTCTCTCTCTCAATCTCTGATACATAAGATCTTATTTTTGGCCCTTAGGTTCAATGTTGTCTGGTGGAAAAACTCCATATTCCTATTGCCACATTAAAGCTAATTAACTTGTGATATTTGATGCCAATAGGCTTCCTCTTATTCTTAGGCTGCTTCTAGTTGGTCATGAATTAGTAGTTCTTCCTTAAAATTGACCACATCAACTCCCTTATCTTGCAAACCGGCTAGATGCTTATGAAGATCATCTATCATTTTCTCACTATTCTTGACATTTGTTTTACTCCATATTATCAAATTCCTCCGACAAGCCCTAAGTTTATTCATTACCCCCATAAAATTAGTCGATTCCAAGGTCTCGTTCAAGGTTATCAAACTCACAATTTTACCTAGAATCATTAAAGGATTAGTAAAATCAAATCGTAAAAACTGTTTCTACAACTTGCGTGAATTAATAGTAAAAAATAAAGAAGTCATGAAAAACTTAAAATACTTACTATAAATAAAGAAATTTAGTATAAATTTTAGTTACAATATAAATTATAATACAAATATTAATTATAAATTATTATACTAATACATAAAACTGAATAATATATATTAGTGTCGATATACATTATACTATAACATGAATCATCATGATAAAAAAGTTAAACTAAAAACAAAATGTTAATTATCAACTACTCAAAATTATCAAAACTACCACAAGCTCACCTAATTATTATCATAATCAACTTTATTATTATCGCCATTGTCAATGTCGTTATTTTACTATCATCAATAATGTTAATATTTTCTTATTCCGAGTTTTTTGAAGTATTCATTTGAATTTAGTCTTCAATAGTATTAATATTATAAATCTCTAAAACATTTTGATTTTAACTCTTCTAAGCCATAACTCTCCAAATTTACAAGTGTACTAATTTCCTTCATAATATTACTTTCATTCTTTTCCTTACCCCTTTCACTATTAACTCTCCAAATTTATAAGTGTACTAATTTTCTTCATAATATTACTTTCATTTTTTTCCTTACCCCTTTCACTTGAAACGATAACCAACCAATTATTATTGATGAATTAAATATCTTCTTCATCAACTGCTCATTCATTATCAGTGAAAAATTTTCAATAGTAAAGCTAATAATGAAATCAATTTAAGTTAAAAGAAGTAAATCTAGTGTCATTTCACTTATAATTTGATAAATTTGTTTTAAATTATAGAAATATAGTTTTTTTTCTTGATTTTAATGGCCTATTAGACTTAAATAAAGTATAATCATATATAATTATATGGAATCACATAGAATCGTAAACTTGTAAAATCGTATACTTAATTTCAAGATTCTATCATAAGTTTATACTAAAATGATTTTATATGTAATTTAACTAAAAAAATCCTTATAAAAATGTAAATTCACATAATCATAGGAGTAGAATTACAATTTTGATAATTATGATCTTGTCCCGTGCTTTCTCTATTAACTCTTTACACCACTCAGCGAAAATCCATTTTTCTTCAAATCCAAACAATCTAGGACTCCGAACTTCACTTCTATTGGTATCTAGGATAATTGGCGAGTGGTCCGAGCCACGCGCTTGGAGATGAATAGTCTGACTTTGCGAGAAAACACAATTCCACATGGAGTTATATCCTAATATAATAGCACGTAATATGGCTATCTATATTATATGAGTACATGCTATATGATGCATCCTTATTATAATTGTATCATTTATGATACAATTTGTGTTAAATGTATTGGCAGTCAGTCAAGCAGAAAGATTATAGATAATAGAAAATTTCAGAAGCTCAAAAGCCCTACTCTACATGTTATATAATAGCCAAAACAATTATAAACCAGATTTACAATCCAAGATATAATTATGCTAAAACACATGATTACAAGCTGCTAAAACATGTTAATCTAAGGTTAAAATATGATATAAAGTTTGAGGAAATCTCAACATATGAGCTGGCTGTCGACCATGAAAAGACCAATAATACCCAACAATTCCATTATAATAGTTCCGTATGTTATTAGTTTTGAATAAATCTACTTCGGTTATTACAAAAACTTGGAAAATTCACGTTTGGTCACGTTTTATATCATATCCTATTATTTTTAAGCTTTTATTCTCCATCACAGGTTAATGAGCACTCAAAGTTTGACATAGCCTACTCATACTTCATTATATTAGCTTCTTATATAGTTTGGTTTCGGCACCAAACATATCTATTTAAATGAAGAACCACTTTGGTAAGTTAAATCATTGGCTTCTCAATCAATTTCACTAAGCTACCCTTATCAACAAAATGCTGCCTTTTGCATCTATATCCTTCATATTGGCCCTAGTCACGTTGGCATCACCAGTGCCAGTAACGAACTGCGATCTGCTTCCATCAGATTCAAAGGTGCTCCATCTCGAAAGGGCTTTCCCGGTCGGCCAACCGGTTGAGATCGAGTTACTCCAAGCTTGGGATCGCAGGAGGCATCCACGGTCATTGCAAGAGATGGTGGACGGCGTGGTCGACTTCCCAGCCGCAGGTTGTCCCGATCCCTTCAGTACCGGGTAATAATTCGACTTTACTTCACTGCGATATCTATCACACTATGGAGATTATGACAAAAGTGGAAGACTGAAGCTCTTCCCGTTTCTATTGGTCGGCCATTGCACGTAGATCCAATCGGATGTTCAACTACTTTTGTTTGATTTATCCAAATGAATTGTCATATTTTATTAAGTTTTTTTTTTTTTTCTGTGTTTGATAATAGGTGATAGAAAAGTACACCAATGGAGACATCATCTAATTTTTGTTTCTATATAATTAGAAAAATATCCGAATCGTATTTGCTTTTTTCCCCCAATATCTTCATTTCTTATTATTAGTCTCTTTTGGGCAAAATCAGAAATCTGCTACCCACAGTTTTCGGTTATTCTTCATCTTTATTTTCCCTTCACGTTTCTCTCCGGATAATGAAAAAAATTGTGTCTAAATTTTAATTCACATTATTCTATGCATGTAATGACATAAAATAAGGTGATCAATTGAAGTAGGTAAGCAAGGAAATACTGTCTAATAAGCAAGTCTCGGAGCGACGCAAAGAGGCATCCTAGTCCTGGTCTATCTATATATTATAAAAGTCTATCACTTATATCCATCTTTTTGACGTCTTAAATCGAGATCATTGTGATAATATAAATATAAGTTTATAATCAACTGTAAAGGGGATTCATATTACTTATATAATGTGAAGGGGTAATGTTAAAAATACTATCTAAATTTTAATTATTTTTTAATTATATATCTTAAGTTTAAAGTTATTAAATGTTACATATATAATCAAAGGTTGGATGATTAAGAATGTATATTATATATATGTCAAAGTCTAAGGCACATGAGTAAATAAAACAGGTACATTTTTTAATTTCTGTGCTATAACTTCTCTATATTAAGTATGCACACAGAACTTTTTTTCTTAGAAAAAAGATTCATTAATAATGATATATCACTTGTTTCAATAAACGGTATATAATTATTAATGATTTTTAGATATTTATTAGTAATAATAAGTATTTTTTTTTAAATTAGTTATAATTTTATTGATATTTGTATGTTACTAATCAATTTATGTGATGTGTTAGTGTTATTGAAATCTTTTCCCTTTTCCCTTTTCCTAACACCATAAACTAACAAGTAATTTGGATTGGACTTTAAAATCCATGGAGCCTTCATCATTTATAAGTCCAAAAGCACTGTGTGCATTGTGCACTAGCACTTGGTCCATGATAGAAAATTTCTAAAGTTGTATTTTTGTGTCTCATAGAATATGTTGGGATAATATTGAAATCATTATATGAATTTTAAGTGTTTTTTGAATTTTATATTTTATATTTAAAATTTAAAATTGTAAAATATTATTATCGATTGAACTTTTACTTATTAAGTTTATTACCTTACATGTAATCATTGGCATTTATACTTATATTTTTCAATCAATTAGTATTTAACAGATCATCATTTTAAAGATGATGGAGAAAATAAATTTTACAAGCAAGATGGGTATATGATTTTAGCAATGTCAAACTTAAAATGTGAAATTTAACAAGTAAAGAATTAATTATTTATGATATTTATCGACTATAAACTTTAGTATAAAATTAGAAAAGACTAAAAGTTCGGGTATGGTTTTTAATATTATCCGACATATTTAAATAAGGAGTTTAGTGGATGATGGATACACATTCCAAATTGATATGGCCTCCAATACAAGACACTTAACATATGAAAGTATCATCCCCTGTTCATGATTTTATTCTGAATATACCAAAGATGTTTTATCTTATGTCTTTCTAAATTTTGACATATCAAAATTTTTTGTTTTAAAACCTACGGTCTTTGTTACTGTAGGCTATATTTTACCACAGTGAAACTAGGATCACCACCAAGTGAATTCAGAGTGCAGATTGACACAGGAAGTGATGTCCTATGGATTGCCTGCAATTCCTGCACTAATTGTCCTCGCACTAGTGGACTTGACGTAATAACCTTGGATTCACTTTACCCTTAATTAATTTCTTTTTTTTAACATTAATTGACGTTAAACTCGAACCATTGGAATGACCATGATTATAATTTCTCACCACTTATTCCATTATCTGCATTATACAGATTAAACTTAGGTTCTTTGACGCTGCTAGCTCATCAACAAGTCATGAAATTACTTGTTCAGACCCAATGTGCACTTCAGGAGTTCCAAGTGCAACAACTGTATGTATTTCTCAAAGCAATCGATGTGGCTATGCATTTCGATATGGAGATGGAAGTGGCACATCCGGTTTTTACGTGTCCGATGTTTTGCATTTCGATATGATTCTAACCCAATCTTCCATTATAAACTCATCAGCTCCTGTCATCTTCGGGTAAGCTCTCATGCAAGCCTTCGTTTTAGTTCTTCCTACAGAATAGAATAACACCTTCTGCTATTAGATGTTAGGATAAATAGCAAATATATCCCTTTAGATTTGCTTCATGTGTACTTAATCTTATATTTTTAAAATGGAGCACTTAGATTGGAAAATGTGATTTTAAACCCCTCTTTTTACTATTTTGTTCTTTAATAAAATAACAAAGAAATACTAAGATTAAGATTAAGGGGAAAAAATGTATAAGATCAAGAGTTGTGTGGTCTTGTAGGAATCCATTACACTCTTTTAAAGATTTGAGGGTGTAAATGATCAATTTCAAAAATAAAAAAGGTAAACGCACATGAAATAAAGATAAAGCAATGAGTTTGTAATTTACTAAATGCTACTAATCATACTTTGAAGCAGTTTGAGTGAAAAGCTAGTTAGGTTTATGTTTAACGGCCAGTTTGTCTTGCTTTATTGTTCAATATTTTGGAAACAGTTGTAGCACTTATCAATCGGGAGGGTTGACTAAAACAGATAAAGCGATTGATGGTATCATTGGATTTGGAAGAGGTGATTTATCCATATTGTCTCAGCTTTCTTCAAGAGGAATAATTCCTAAAGTTTTCTCCCATTGCTTGAGAGGAGATGGTGATGGAGGGGGGATTATTGTTCTTGGAAAAGTTTTGGAACCAACAATTGTTTACACTCCACTTTTCCCATCAAGGTATGTGCAAATAAAAGATGTTATCGTGCTTCCAACTCCATGGCTAAATCGTAATCCATTTCTTGTGCACCAAAACTTTGTTGAAAGGCTTTTTGCCATTGTCTTCTCCCTTAAACTATCTTAGCTAATATGTAAATATATAATTGTATCACACCATAACTAGTAATACAATTCATTTATTAATTGTATTTGAATTATAAACTTGTAACCTAACCTATTTAATATGTGTGTCTCAATAAATTAATAGAAATTCCAAGGAGTGAATATATCACATTAGAAATGAAGTACATCTATTTTCAATTAAAAAGGGATTCATCTTAATTAATTTTTAACAGGCTTTATTATATAGCCACCTCTCCTATGTACTATTGCCTCCTATGGAAATGTTACTACTAGCACAACCACTTTTAACTTCTGTAAAAATATTTAATATCAACATCAAATTACAACAAAAGGACAGAGGCTTTGCATCACTTAAAAATACATTCTTTGATTGCAAAAGCAAACATATATCCTCTCCTCTCCATCCCTGCTATAAAATAATTGTAATCATGACTGCAAAGAAGGCTAGGACGCTAGGTGCAATAATACATAAATAAACAAAAGAAGAAGAAGAAGAAAAACTTTAAACATGTGATTTCCTCTCAACCTAAAGTTTCGACTAAAATAGCTACCAAACTATTAACAGTTTTACGTTTTGATCAATAGTTATGATGATAGAATTGCGATTCGTCTCAAGTCTTTATGTTTTTCGTTAAAGTTTCAAGTTTATCTGAAAACATTCAGATCACACTATAATCTGCACATGGAGAGCATTGCTGTCAATGATCGAGTGTTACCAATCGACCCAACAGTATTTACAACGTCAAACAGCCAAGGAACTATCGTGGATTCAGGGACAACCTTGGCTTATCTCATGGAAGGTGCTTTTAATCCTCTTGTTAATGCTGTAAGTATTTATTTATATACGCTGAATATAAAATGAGTCTCATCATGTTGGGTAAATATTTACTGTTTTTAACTATTTATTTAAAATGTATCTCCACCAATTACATATATATATTTGATTTAATGAAATAAACTTTGATAATTATATATTAATTCCTTAATCAGATTTTTGCACTCGATTGATATGTATACACTCAAGAAAGGAAATTTGAAATGGCAAATATTTATTCATAATTTTTAATTGGATAAAGCTTTCATGACTTCTTTTCATTTCAAATTTGATCCCTTATAGATCACTTCAATCGTTACACCATATACGGCTCCCACGATTTCAAAAGGAAGGCAATGTTATTTAGTCAATACTAGGTTTGTTTCTTAATTTACATCTCTCGTTTCTTACATGCCTATTTATAGATCACTACAATTGTTCACCTTAATCTACTATTTTGAATGGTGATGCTTATTGTTTCTTCCATGCAAGTAATATGAATACAACTCTTTGTCCCTGTTTATGTTCTTGGTTGTGTTTCCACAACTGCATTCTTACCAAAAAAAAAAAAAAAAAAAACAAAGGGCAAATTAATGAGAGATCCATTTCTAAAAAAAGAGTATGGATTAGTTAATAATTACATGCGATATAGCATGTCAATAACTGAAATAATATGGATAAGACATGAAACAATATAAGAAATTTCATCAAATAAATATAGTTGCTACCACGATAGTTATACACAATATACTTAATTTTATAATATGATTATGAAAATTACAAATGATAGGATCAAACATTTAAAGTCAAATTTAAATAGGGAATTAAACTTTTATATGGTTAAAATAAAAATGAATATTATATTAAATATTTTAAATAAATGATCTCATTACAACACCATTAAAGTACTATTAAATTAAGCTGACATGACAAGTTTATAAGACAATGATAAGATTCTCTATTTAAATTATTTAACATAATGTTGATTATTTATTTTAACTATTTAAAAGTTCAATACTTTATTTGATCTTAATCCTAAACGTCGATATCCTTACTTGTAATTTTTCTTAATATGATTACAATGCAAGTAAATACATATAATTACTTGATAATATAAGTATACCTCTTGAACTTTAATTTGGTTCCTCCGTAAGAGGGAAATTAAAACTATGCTACATCATTTTAGGGTTAAATTCATTAGAACTTTTTAAGAATTTAAGTAATTTTTTTTTAATTGAGCTTTGAATATTTTGAAGTGTAAATTTAATTTTAAATCTTTTGATGTGTTTTACAAGTTGTTTTTAGTGTTGCATGGCTAAGGTGTTCATGGTTCAAATCAATTCGGCTTAGGGATTGAACTTAACTAAATCGTGTTTAAAACAATTTGGTTAAGAATTTTAGTAAATTGAGCTGCTTTTAACAACACAAGATTCTAAATCAAATCAATTCAAATGCAATTCAACTTGGTTTAGTTTAGTTCAAACTACTTTAAAAGAAATACTGAGTTGTTGTAATCACATTTTACTATTCATAATACATATCTATTGCTATAATTTTTACTTGTACGATCTAATGCAAAATTTGAGTAAAAAAAAAAAATTAACAAGTAGACTACACCCACACATATGCATATAAAAAACAAAAGAATTATGGATAGTGATTTCCACTTAAATAAGCTCAACCTATTACTCAAATTTATCTTGTAGATTCCTTAGTGGATCATCTATATTACATAATAATTAATAAGTAAAGCAAATTGAGAAAAGATAAGAACTATATGCTTATAGAACATCAAACGTTGATGGATTAGCGATTGTAGAATGACTTGAAAAATGAGAGTGAGATAATGGGAGCATGAGCAACTAAGATGGAGATATGACATGAGAGTAAACTTAGTAAATGTGGGAATTGTGAGTGAGAGATTAGTCTGATGTGAAAGCTAGCATGCATTAAAGTAAAATGAAGTAAATGGAAGTGTTGATGACTAAGACTCAATGTCTTAAAATTAGGGTAAGTTTCTTTTTTCTAATCTGTTATAAAAGTTGTTAGGTTGGACCCTGCAACAAGCAGTTTAGTTTGGATTTGTTTGATCTCCTGAATTGAATTGCAAACCATTTAGACATTCTTTGAACCGAACCAAAACAAAAAAGAACTACTATTTTCACTTATGATTTGTTAGATTGATTTAATTTATTTCTATAAACAGCCCCATACATGCCACATATAGCATCCATATGAAAGCACATAATTAGGGGAAAAAATAGATTTATGGCGTAATTGATATTTCTGAAAGATTGAGGATTATGAGTTACAACATCAATAAAAACAACATAAAATCGATGTATGACATCCATTTATTTTAGCGGTTGTTAAAGAAGTAAATAATGGTTGCCTTTTTTATTTATTTTAGTGTGTCTAAGATTTTTCCAAATGTCACCTTAAACTTTGCTGGTGGTGCATCAATGTTGCTAAAGCCAAAGGAATACCTCCTACGTGTTGGTTTAGTTGTAAGTTCTCCTTGAACTACCAATTGCTCTAATTGGTCTTCTTGGGAGTGCATATCAATCACACCTTTCCTTAGCATGCTTCTTGGTAACTCATGATTCCAGGGAAGTTTTCCTTTTTGGTGTATTGGCTTTGAGAGCATTCAACAAGGGCTAACCATCTTGGGAGGTAAAAGACTCGAGCTAAATTATCATCCTTTTCCACAAGCTTTCTACTCCTTAGTCAACCACTCTAGATCATGGGTAGTTAGCCATCACTTGAGGGTCAAACAACTTTTCAAGTGGTGGTATGTAGTCCTTGATTCTAGAGGCGATTGGTTAAACCCTTCTACTTTAATTTTTTTTTTTCTTTTTCAATCTCTTTCTCATCATAATAATATCTTGTAATTTGTGAAATTTGATTTTTTTTTTAATTTATTTTTACATAGTCGTGGACTTATACACATGAGAATTACTAATTTTTGTGCACAAACAACTAGGACATTTAGGATTTTATTTTTATAACGAAGATGCATGCGATGTTATTTTTATATTTTTAAAATGAGTAGAAAAAATTTCACAAATTTTATAGAGTACTCCTTATATTTTGTTAGTTTTAAAAGGTATCAAATCTTTCAGTATGGTTTTAATATATTATAGAATAAATTTTAATTTTAAGCCTTAGATATTTGTATTTGTTGGATAGTGCATAGGGCAAGCCATTGACTTTACCCACATGAATCTTATCCCCTTTGATACAGAGTACTCAAATCATTCATGCAACATATGATAAACTTATATTGAAGTTTCTGAGATTGTAGATTGAGATAATTAAAACATATAGAAGATTTTGATTGAATTTTAATACAAATATTGAAGACCTTCAATATACTTGTTCCGTCATATAATCAAACCACGGGGTAAAGGCAAATGTGATTTTTATATATTTGAGCAATTTAATATCTAAAGTTTTATTCTTTTATAATTTAGTATTTATTAAGGATATTAAATCACCCAAAATTAAAAACTTTAGATACTAAATTATTAAAAAAAATAAAATTTTAAATAGTAAATTGCCCAAATTCAAAGGTATAAATAACTCCCGCACCTTTTTTCCATCAAACTACTAAACATCTTCAAATAATGCTACTTTAATTCTTATCGAGTTTTATTTTTCGTTTCTTTTTTTTTCCTCTCCAGATCTCTTCTTGAAAGATAAAATCATAGTCTATGATCTAGCAGAAGAACAAATAGGATGGACCAATTACGATTGTAAGTTCTACTGCCAATAGCTCAACAATAAAATCTCATTATTATTTGCATCAAATATGCTAATTAATCTCTTTTTGGGGTTTTTTTTTTAATTTTCTTTAATTTTTCAGGTTCGTTGCCTTTGAATGTCTCTGCAACATATGGTAAAGATGAACTCATTAATTATGGGCAACTATTAGTGAACAGATCCTCCCATATTGTCGAAATTAGAGTGCTATCATTAATTTTAATTGCTTTATGTACATGTTTATTTTTCCCTCCTAATTACAGCGACCTTCAATTTTTATTATTACAGCTGTCTTAGAGAGCTTATTAGCATGAACCTTTTTATAGGACATTTATGAAAACTAGATGTAGCTTTAGAGATAGATTATATAATGTATATGATACGACTTAATCATTTACATTGGTTATGAATAACATCTTACTCATTTTTGTGAGGAAATCCAATGATGTCTTTATAATATAATTCCATCAACTTTCTTTACTTTACTTTACAAGATCTGCACTGAACTTTTGTTTATTGCATTAATTCCTCGTATGGCACTCCTTAAACATCGTATGCATGTTGAAACTGAGTTGGATGAATGTCTTTAGTGAAGATGACTACATCTTGAGCTTTAATTTCTCACTTAAGATTGACATGACACTTCAGCAATAATTAGTTTCCAAGTAATACAGAATGAGAAAAACATAACGATACAGTAAAATGCAATGTAAAAAAAGCGCACAACGTAAGTTTCATATACTATAGGTATCATTTGGTTACATTTAGTGCATTAAGCACAAGATAAATTTTTTTTTCCCTCTCTCTCTCTTCGTTGTACGTTATTTATCATATACAAGTAACACCCTAATATAGTAATTTTGACAATAATTATATTATTTATGTAATCTTCTATTTATTGCAACTCCATTTTCATCACTACCTCACTACTACCGTCATTACCATCACCACCATTGCATCACCTTCACCACAGAGATAGACATAAAACCATGGGACTTGAGGGGCCAAGTTTACTATAATTAAATTAATATTATAATTACTCATAACCTTATATATATATATATATATATATATATGAAAATATTTTATAAGATGAATGCATGTTGACACCTCATTTTTTGCCTCCTCATATAGATTTTTTTAAATAAATGATATGATAAAATATATATATATTTATAGTAATAATAAAAAAAAAGAGGGACTTGGTTTATGAGATAGTAAAAATTAAATGAAAAATAATAAAAATAATAATAACAAGTAATAAAAAATGATAATAATAAAAGTTTCAACAAAATTAAGGAAATATAGGTTTCTAAATCAAGCTCGAGAATTTCAAATCAATAAAAAACTAATTAAAAATGATAACTTATATGTAAATTCATTACATATAATAAACAAAAAAAAGGACTAGCTCAATTGGTCCATCCATGCACCCAAGCAACTAAGGAAGGTCAAACAGGTCATGGACTCGAGGCGTCCAAGCAATAAAGTCCGAATTTTATTTTTTTTTAGAATAGGCTACCATGGGTCGACATTTCATTGGCCAAGAGAGATCACGTGCTCAGCACGTGATCATCTTCAACCTCCAGAATGCGACCAAGAGTCACAAGGGAGAGATACGTGCGGGGGATGTTAGCAAATCTAACCAAACAAGAGCCGTTTTTGTCGAATTTAATGCACATTTATCACTTAGAACTAAAAAAAAAAAAAGGGTTTGATCACAAAAAACGAACAGATTTATGTCGATTTTTGGAAATTAATCCAAATCTCAAAGGGATAAAAACAAGTCTCAACTACTAAGGCAATTTGAGCTTATCAAGTTTGGTGTTGTGGGTTCAATTTTGTAAACAAAGGAAGAAATAAGGGAGTACCAAAAAAAAAAAAAAACAAAGAAAACACCATTAAATCACTATACCCATAACCACCCATGGCCACGATTACTCCATTCACCAACCATTCAAGCTCCCTTTGCATCATTGCGGCAGAGCTTTCATCGTCACAGGATCACCTACGCACCTGGAGAGGATCGACGATTGCTACTTTTTGAACAAAATCGGCTCGCGTCCCCCGATCCGATTCATGGTGTGTACCACGACGGCCGCTGTTGCTTTCCTCCATTGACTCTGCAAACCTAACCGGACTCGACTTGCCTCCACACCTGCACACGCCCAGGAAGCATTCTGATCTCCTGCCCTACGCCACCGCTTGCCGGAGTACATTGAGTCGAATCGACGATTGTTGCTTTTTGAACAAAATTGGCTCGTGTCCCCCGATCTGATTCACGGTGTGTACCATGACGGCCACCGTTGCTTTCCTATGTTAACTAAGCAAACCCAACCGGACTCGACTTGCCTCCACATCTGCACACGCCCAGGAAGCGTTCCGATCTCCTGCCTTACGCCACCGCTTGTCGAAGTACACTGAGCCGACTAAGCCTGTGATAAGCTTACTAGCACTCGACCCAAAAATCGAACCGCGATTCGACCCGCGACCAGCCCAAATCTGACTTGCGCCTAAGTAAGTAGTATTATGGTTATTATTATTATTATTATTTAGATTAATTAACTTATTCGATTTTATTTTCTTATGGTGATTAGAGCCTAGTTAAATAAATGTGATTAATAAGGTAAGTCTTAAATTAATTAGGTTAATAACCTTAGCTTAGTTTAGTTAATGATCTTAACTTAATAAGTTTAATTATAGGATTGATAATATATATATATATATATATATATGATGACATCACATGATTAAGAAAATGGTTTCAATAAATGTCATTGTAAACACCTCATTTTTTCTCCAATGATCAATAATAAACAATTTTCAATTTTTTCCATTTTTTACAATTTTTCTTCTAATTTAGTAAAAATAGGAAAAATATTCAAAAAATAAAATAAATAGGAAAAATACATCAATTTTGGAAAATAATTGTAGAAATAATAAGAAAATGAGTTAAATAATTTTTACAAATTTTTAGAATTTCAAAATAATAAAAAATACAATACATATATACAATTTACATAATAAATAAAACCGAAAGTTGGGCCAGCTCAGCTGGCTCATGTGTGCGCTTGGAACATGCGAGAGAGGACCGAGCTCAGGAGTTTGAATCCCCCCGCAAGCACTCTATGCAATTTTTTCTTCTTTTTCCTTGAGCTGCTACGTGGCAGCGTATGATTGGCCAGGAAGAGTCACGTGCCTCGCACGTGATCGTCTTCTTCGCTCAAACAGACGCAAGAGGAAGCCGGAGCAAGTCGACGGAGTTGGGATTGTCCGTTTTTTCTCAAATTTTTTGGATTACTGTCGATCTTAAGCCAAATCCATCAGATAAATCACAGAAAAGC
The DNA here is from genome assembly GCA_037954665.1 of Laguncularia racemosa. Classification (NCBI taxonomy): domain Eukaryota; kingdom Viridiplantae; phylum Streptophyta; class Magnoliopsida; order Myrtales; family Combretaceae; genus Laguncularia; species Laguncularia racemosa. The sequence goes on from JBBMOL010000036.1 coordinate 5,318,679, forward strand.
AATGGATTGACATCAAATCTCCGAGATAAGGCCAAATCCGAAACGGAAAAAAAAGATGGGTTTAACCAAACGACGAATTTGAGCTTATCCGGAGGAGCTTTTGAGCGTTTATAAATAGGAATCGAAGGCAGCAAGCATAAGCACGGATCAGAAGTGAGAAAAAGAGAGAAATCGAAGCTTCGCTGGAATTTCCCTAAGCCGCGACTGCTGATCAAGCCTCGAAACGCCATCAGGAGGCATTTTTGGAGAAATCCACCACCATAGTTGAGTTCCCCACCCCCGAAAACCTAGGAAGCGACTCCTCAACCTCCTCGAAAGGCCACCGGAACGCCGTTAACGAGCACTCCTAGCCGCCGTGACCATTGGACTCGACCCGACCCGTGCACCGACTCGGATCCAGGTAAGTTCGATTTTTCGATTTTTTTGTATATTTTTTATTTTTTTAGTTATTTATTTTTTTGAATTTATTTATTTATTTGTCATTTATAATTCAAAAAAATAGAAAAATATTGGAATTTAGATTTTTTTTTTTTAGGATTTAGTTTAGGGTGAATAATAGAAAAAAATAATAAAAGTAAATAAAAATTATAAAATAAAAAAACGATAAAATATATTAGAAAAAATGATAAAATTTAGATTTTTAGTTTAGGATAGATAAAATAATATAAGAGAAAATTTTTTTAATTAATTAACGAAAATTAATAAAAATTAATAAAATAATAATAATAATTAATAATAATGTTAGAGGTAGGTTAAAAAAATAGAGAAACAAATTTTTATCACTTAGAAAAATGTTTTTTTTTAATAAATCCAAAATTGGTTTTTTCCTTAAAATTATTATTTTTCAAAAAATCAAATAATAAAGCTTAGGCTTAGATTTTTTCAAAAAAAATACTAAAATGATAAAAACGTAAACCAAAAGTAATTTCATAATTAAAATTAACAAACACATTAAAGTTTTTCATGAAAAGCGAACTACAACCCGTTTGATCCTAAATAGCAATACGTAGGCACCCGTTTTAAGTAACTCTAAAAAGAAGGAAAAATCATTTTCTTAGAATAAGTTACTCAAAAACACAGTAAAAAGATAACAAAGATAAAATAAAAAACATTAGGCTAAGGTTTAGATTTCAGGAGAATAAGGTAGTAATTTTAAGGTTTTAATAGGTTAGCCTTCGAATCCAGAAAACTCTGGTTTTTCATTTCCTCTTTCACAAAAACGAAAAGAGGAAATCTCGTTAACTAGTGGTCCAAATTATGATTAATCTGCTCAATTAGTCCTAATTCAATATTTTCCCAAACACAGTTGGGTGGCGACTCCAAAATAAAAGGAAATTCCTAATTCAAGTCGAGGATCTATATTAGATGAGCATAGGGTCTAGTATAAATCAGGTTAGGAATAGAAAATAAAAAATTAAACTCGACAGTCATGATTATGTGAGTCGTTAAGAGGGAACCATTGTGTACGCCTTAAGTGTTGTGGTGTAACCATCACATGAGGACGATTAGGTTCTCAATTATTTTTTAGTAATACCTAATTTACAAATATAAATACATAAATAAATAAAAAAAATTAAGGGTTTAAGATATGGTTTTATTTTGAAAAAAATGTTAAAAAATATTTTCTCACATAGAAAAAAATGCTTTTCATAAAATAAAAGTTTAATTGATGTTTTTAAAATTAGAAGTTTTTTTTTTTAGTTTTTCAAAATTGGTAAATAAAAATTAGGTTTAGAATTATTATTTTTTAAATGGTAATAAACGTAAACTTAGATGGTTTCTTTAAAAATAAAAAAATAAATACAAGCACTAAAGTTTTATATACAAGCGAACTACGATTTGTTTGATCATAAATAGCGAGTATATAGGCACCCTTATAGGGCAACTCTAAAAAAAAAAAAAAATTACTAATAGTATGATCGTTACTATTTTTCTTTTCTCTTACCTTTTTTTTTAAAGTAATTTTTTTTAATATATGCTAAAAAGGATATTGTAAAAATATAATCCAAATTTCAAAAGGTTAATGTGGTAACTTTAGGGTTTTAATAGGTTAGCCCCTGAATCAAGAATCTCTAGTTTTTCTTTTCTTTTCTTTTCTTTTTAATAAAAAGAGATGATTTCGTTGACCAATGTTCAAGTTAAAATTAATCCTCTTAATTAATCCTAAACTTGATAATTTTTCCCAACTCCAGTTAGGTGGCAACTCTAAATAAATAAAAAAAATTAAAAATTTCCTAATTTAAGTCAAGGATTCGTATTACATGGGCACAAGATTTAACGTGAATCGAATTAGGAAAAAAAAAATTAAAATTAGATTCAATAGGATGGCGACTTTACGAGAGACTCCTTAAGTGGGCTAGCCACCTAAGCCTTCTGAAATTACAATTTATTTTAAGATATCCTTGATTTACATTTTCTCTGTAAATATTTAGTTATACTAATGTTTTTGTTTTAGTGTGATCTAGGGATTTGATAAACTTAGCCTTGAACAGTTTTCATGTGTGTGATTAGATATGGTCAGACCCAGGCTGTTTAGGACCTTAGGACGGGGAGCTATTGTGTAAGTTTCGGGTGTAGTGAGGTAATCATCACTCGAAGCCGATTAAGCTATTCCACTCAATGCTTCGATGTGACTCGAGATCCATTTCTTCAAAAAATGTGAGAAGCTATAGAGCTTAGAAACCTTTAGAACCTACATTTTTACATACATGAGATTGTGAACTAGCAAATGATTAACGATATGGCACGTTGTAAAAATTGCACCTTGAAGTTTCGAGACAATTTATTTTTGTAAACATTTCCTGTAAAGAGATTATTATCATTATGGTGATGTATTTTTCCATGCAAATTTGTAAAATGATATATTTGTTTGTAACATAGAAATTTTTATTTGTAACTCTGTTAAATGGCTAGCACTTCGATTGATCGCCTTCTTCACAAAGAGATCCGTGTTCGCAAGCCCTTAAACCCCAAGTTGATACTGGATTATTGGCTCACTCTGTATAATCCAAAAGAACAGGTCATCATCCAAGACAAAGTTGGGCCCATCCTCTCACTAATGAAGATCGACATCAACATACCTTTGATTCGGGTCATGTTACACCTTTGGGAGCCCGAGCTTATGGTTTTCTTTATTGTGCCACATGAGACTACCCCAATCATGGAAGAGTATACCCAACTTCTTCAAGCCCCTCCACTTTCCAATGAGATATATGTGCCAGATTTAAAGGCTGGGCCAACTAGCATATTCAGCAAACTTTTAAGGGTTCGTAGATCAGTGATCAACCAAGTGTTAGAGAATAGCAATGGTTACTGCCTTTGAATGGAAGACTTGGAGACATGGTTTGTGGCACAATTTGACAATGGAAGTAAGAAAGATATCCTATGTGGAAACCCTAAGGATTACAAATAGAGTTGGATTCATGCCTTCATCTTCCACATTCATTATAAAGTTGCAGAGTTAGTAACTTAGTTTTTAGAAGGAAAGTCCTACATCCCAACCCTTCTAGCTAAGCAGATCCGAAATTTGAATTTTGTGAAAAAAAAAGGGGGTCAAGGAATCCTCCACTCCAACATCAATCCCATCTTAATCTAGTTCGTAAGCCATCTCAAGTGATTTTAGCTAAACATGGTTAAACGATCACTAGCCCAATAGGTAGACCTCATATATTCATGTGTGAATAGGATGGAGTTACCAGATGACATTCCCAACCATAGTTAGGTTGAGGTACTCAAGAGTTTCAGTGCTGAAGACAACTTATGGACTACCAGATGGAGTTACTGCAATAAGGTCATTTTGATGTGCAAAAACTTTCAAGTTGTTCCATTAATTGGGCTTAACTAGTGCATGGGCTATCATCCAAATTCAGTGGTCTGTCAATTTGGCACCATCCAAGACATAGTTCATAGGCCCTCATTAGGGATGGTTATAGTGGAGTTTCAAGATCTAAAAATTTTAATAGTTGACAAGATCGCCAAGATGATAGAGGTAAGGACCTTATGGGAAGCCCGAATTGAGAGCCCTAATATCAATCTCAGGGGAATTGGAGGGTGAAGTAGGAAAACACTAAGCTACCAAGGATTTTATCATCAACCAATTGTACAAGATAAGGGAAAGGATATACCAAGCTCTTGATGTCACTCAGCCTGTGCCAAATAATCCAAACTAAAAAATGAAGACTTACATAGAGCAAGAGCAAGCTCGGATGGAAGTCCATTTTGAAACCACAGAAGGTAAGAAAGATGTATGGAAAAATAGATTCAAGGAGTCTAACTAGAGGAATAAGGCACTTGAAGCCTAATTGAGGAAGACCTAAATGAAGGTTAGGGAACTAGAAGTTGCCATGGATGCTAAGGAGAAAAGAAAGATTCAACACCCACCTGACAAAAGAAGAGGAAGTGTAGAAGTTAGCTAAGGAGAAGAAGAAATTAGATTATAGGATTTTTTTTAGATGTTTTGAATAAACTAGTCAACCTCCAAAGTTTGCAATATTAATAAAATTTTAGTATTGTCACATTGTTAATTAATTGCTAGTTCTTTTGCATCTGTATGTTATGTATGCATCATATTCGCCCTTTACATATAGGAAATAATGAAAAGTAATAAATAAATGCTTGTTAACGGGGTTCGAATCTGGCTTGCTAGGTATCAAAGATAGCTTCTAAACAACCAAAACCCTGGAGAAGTCTAATCAATACCTGCTCCAGGACTAAGATGGCTAGTAACAGTAACAACAGTGGCAATAGCCATGCCAACAATGGCAGTGGCAAGAGCACTGACACCTCCCTTAACCCAAGGATCATTTCATTAGAACAAATAGTCTAGCAATTGACCACTCAAGTTCATTTCTTGACTAAAAGCATTAGTCTCCTTCATGCCACCCAGCTTGCTCAACATTCAAGGGCTCAAAAGGGAAAGGCAACTAAAATCCAACCACCCAAATATGAGGAAATCAACTCCCAACTCAATCCTGCATTTGAATATGAGCCCACAACAACAATCAATATGGGGCTAACTTCTGATGACCTCAAAAGGAATTGGAAGATAGGCAGAAAGAAATGGAAAGGAAACTCTTCTAGCAATTGGCTAATAAAATAAAGACTTTTGAAGGCCCCGATAGTTTCAATCAAGTTGGCATCACCGATCTATTAGTATATGGTGTAGGTGCTTACTTAGAAAAGTTCAAAGTGCCAGAGTTTGAGAAATATAACGACATCGATTATCTCAAGACGCACACAAGGCTATTTGTGTAAAAAATGAGCAAGTATGCATAATATGACTAACTCATGATCCAAACATTTCAAGATAGCCTTACAGGTCTCGTTTTAACATGGTATGCACAATTAGATCTCAGTCAAGTCAATACATGGGATAAATTGGCACACGGATTTTATGAGCAATATAAATTCAACATCAAGGTTGTCCCTTCGGTGCTGGACTTGGGGAGCCTTTAAAAGAAGCACAACGAATCTTTCAAAGAATACGTTCAGTGTTGGAGGGTTTAAGCTGCTAAGGTTTCCACTCCAATCTCGAAGAAAAAGCTAACCTTTATTTTCACTAACACATTAGAGAAGCCCTATTTCAAGCATCTGGTTGGGCAAACCTCATTTAGCTTTATAGAGGTAGTAGCAACAAGATGCGGGATAGAGAATGCCATTACATCCGAAAAACTCCAAGCTACTGAATCTTCCAGAATCACATCATCACCAAGACTCATAGGGAGCAATAAAGGCAAAGAAGCCACAATCGATATAGTTAACTCAAGTAGGAATAATAGATTAGGGTCTCACATGACTTTCCAGACAACAACCACCCAATCCAACAACTACCAGTGAATCAAACCTAAGCCATGAGGGCCCCAAGACAGTTTACTCCAATCCCTATCCCACTTAGTCAAGTTTTCGCTTGGCTATGAGTAAATAATCTGATCAATTTTGAAATCCCCAATGACTAGTACAAGCCATGGAATTTTAACCCCAACCTTAAATGTGAGTATCATATAGGGTAGGAAGGACACTCAACTAACAAATGCTGGAGACTTCAAAACAAAATCCAAGACTTGATTGATGCAGGAATAGTACAATTGGATTTCATTAATGCACCAACTTCAAATATTAACAACAATCCACTACCCAATCATGATCCTACAATCAACATGATCATAGTCGAAGAGCCAAAGCCTGAACTGAATGAGCTCCCTACCCCGATAGAACAGATGGCATGGTACTCGCAACAAGTAAGCCATTTACAGTATATGAACCTAACGGACAAAACTCAGGCTAAGCCTGCTATTTACCAGCCATTTAGAGAAGGAAAGAATAAGAATAAAGCTCCCAAGCCACACAAGAGTTGCATACAAAGGGAGTTAAGAAGGAGGTGGTTGGTGGGAGATCCGATAGTTAGCACCTTAGGCGAATCATTTGAAAAATTCGAATACCTAGTGGATTACTCATTTACACCAACGGTTTATGCTAATGTACCATCTACTGGTTGGGGACCTAAATTTGAAGACGAAGACAAGACCAGAAAGATAGGTTCATAAATATGATTGGATCTAATACAAAGCTAGTGGTTATAAAGTGCTCTGAGGAACCAGAGGCATAGGTGAAGGTTCTAAAGAAAAAGTATGTCTTCCATGTCCCAATCTCCCCAAAAAAATATAAAGCGACACCATTCAACTACTAGGCTGTTAATCAAGAAAAAGCTTCAATAATAGGAGGAATCACTCGCTCGAGAAGGGTCTATGATCCTAAAAATAAGGCTTCTATTGAAGAGCCCATCATTAAGTCTAAAAAAGAAGAGGAAGAGGACTTTCTGCATTCACAAAGATGATTAAATCAAGTGAGTACATGATCAACTCACTAAAGTCCCCTCCCAAATATCACTTATGGGCCTTCTTATGTCATCTAAACCACACCGAGAGGCACTCTTCAAAGTACTCAGACAAATCAATGTATCAGAGGGTATTGCGACGGAAAAATTGAGCCACATCACCAACTTAATCCTCACCATGGATCAGATATCTTTCCACCCGAAGAGTTAGGAGAAGATGGTAGTCAGCATACCAAACCACTTTTTATAGTGGTAAAATGCAACAATATAATATTTTCCCGAGTCTTTATAGATAATGGATCCTCTCTTAATGTATGCCCTTTAGCTACCCTCGACTTGCTGGGAGTCGATATGAGCAATGTTAAACCAAGCTCAACGGTAGTCAAAACCTTTGACGATTCTAAGAGGAGAATCTTAAGAGAGATTGGTCTGCTAGTGAAGATTGGCCCACAAATTTTTAATATCTCATTCCAAGTCCTCGACATCCCGAGGTCCTTTAACCTACTTTTAAGGAGGCCTTAGATACATACAGGAAGAGCCATACCTTCAAACCTCCACCAAAAAGTCAAATCCATATCAAATGGCCAAATAATCATTGTGCTAGGCGAGCAAGACTATGCCATCTATAAAGAGATAGCCATACCTTACATTAGGGAGGATGGCCTCAAGGACTTTGGGCTCCAGATATTTGATGAGGCATACATGGTCATTAAAGAAGAAATGAGCAAAGTAAGGCCTCAATTTAAGAAGGGACAACAAGGGACATTCGGGTTAGGATATGTCCCTACTTTTGAAGAAAAAATTCAAGCAATGTGTGCAAAGGGTAAAAGGGAAGGAAGACTATATGATACCCTAATGAATTTTCCACCCCTTCATCGGACTTTTTCTTAGTTGATTAGCACTCAAGACTCGAAATCAATCCAAGCCAACTTCAACAAAGCTATCAATAGCGACAACCCTTCAATCAAGACCTCAGCTCCTCACGTCTCCAGTTCATCTTCGGCTCCCAATAATTGGTTTTCCTTTCCTCTTAATAGCACTAAGTCTGCTTTAGAATAGGAAGTAATCATAATTAATATTTTTGAGTTTACAACCATCATTGTTCAGAAACGAGTTGAACTCTTCGACAAGTTGATCAATAAATTTACAAGTTATACCTCCTTCCTTTACTTATACACTTTTCTTCTTCACTTTATTTCCATACAGACCCAATATTCTTAATGAACGCTAGGGATATCTCGTGCATATAAATAATGAAAATATTGATATCACTTCCAGCACTATTGGGTTAGCCGTCGGAAATGATATTAATGACCACGAAGCAGTACAAGAGAGTTGGCAAAAATATGAACAAGGTAGAATTTCGATTGATGAACCGATGGAGATAGTTAATCTATGAATCAAAGAAGACCCCAAAAACCTTAAGATTTGAGGTAATTTGAGTGATGAGAAAAAACGTGAGATAATCAAGCTACTATCTGAATATTTAGATGTGTTCGCATGGTCATATAGAGACATACCAGGACTTAACCAATTAATAGTGCTTTACAAGCTGCCTACGAGAGAAGATGTCAAACCTAAAAAGAAAAAATTAAGGAGATTTAGGCCTGACATCTTATTAAAAGTCAAAGAAAAAGTCAAGAAGCTACTAGAGGTTAGGTTCATTGAAGTATCAGACTATCCAGAGTGGGTAGTAAACATAATCCCGGTTTTGAAGAAAAATGGAAAGGTTCAGGTATGTGTGGATTTTCGAGATTTGAACCAAGCTACGCCTAAAGACAAGTCCCCCCCGCCTCACATAGATGTCTTGATAGACAATACAGTTGGAAGTCATCTCTTCTCCTTCATGGACGGCTTCTCGGGATATAACCATATAAGAATGGTAGAAGAGGATAAGACCAAGATGACCTTTATCACGACTTAGGATACATTATGTGATAAAGTCATGCTCTTTGGTTTAAAAAATGTTAGAGCAACAAACCAAAGAGTAATGGTTGTAATATTTCATGACATGATGCATCAAGAGGTGGAAGTATATGTTGACGACATGATCGCTAAATCTAAAGAAGGGGAAAATCATGTGGTTGTTTTAAGGCAACTATTCAAGTGATTAAGGAAATTTCAACTAAAATTGAATATAGAAAAATGCACTTTTTGGGTCACATCTAGTAAGCCGTTGGGGTTTATTGTAAGTCGAGAGGGCATTGAAATCAATCCTGATAAGGTAAAAGCCATACTAGAAATGCCTTCAAGAAGCTTATTAAGAAAATTAAATCACATAGCTTGGTTTATCTCACAACTCACGGATAAATGCTGCCCACTATTTTGGCTTCTAAAGAAGAATGCCATTATTAAGTAGGATGACGAATGTGAGGAAGCATTTATGAAAATCAAGGAATATCTTATGAACCCTCCAGTTTTGGTAGCCCCAAAACCAGGAAAGCCTTTATTCTTATACCCCACAATACTTCCTGAGTCGATAGGGTGTATACTAGGGTAAAAGGATGAAAAAGGAAGGGAATAAGGCATATACTACCTAAGTAAGAAATTCACTAAAGGGGAACAAAGGTACTCTAAGATAGAAAGAGCCTACTGTGCATTAGTTTGGGTTATGCACCGACTAAAGCAATATACTCTCTATTATCCCATTAAACTGCTAACAAGACATAATCCCCTGAAATACTTAGCAGAAACAAGTGGCAGATGCTCCTATCAGAATTTGACGTTACGTACGTAACTCAAAATTCGATGAAGGGGCAGACGATAACAGATCAATTGGACAAGCATCTGATCAATGGAGATTCCGGATAATCACAAGCCTGATTCTTATATGAAAATATATTGATGGCGGATGATGAGTCAAAAGAGGAGCCCAAAGCAGAAAATGATCCTAAATGGAAGATGTACATTGATGGAGCTGCTAATGTGTCTGAATGTGGAATTGGGGCAGTGTTGGTATCATCAAAAGGAATGCAATTCCCCACAGCGACGAGACTTACATTCCTATATACCAATAATATTGCAGAGTATTAAGCATATATCCTCGGCCTCAAAATGGCCCTTTATATGGAAATCCATGAGTTCGATGTATACAAAGACTCATCGCTTATCATATTGCAAACACGAGGAGAATATAAGACTAAAGACCCCAAATTAGTGCCATATCACCAACACCTAATAGAATTAATTGAGGAATTTGAGGTTATTACCTTCACATACATCCTAAGAACTCAAAATCAATTTGCTGACGCCCTTGTTACATTAACATATATGATTCAAGTAACAGAAGGGACATAATTTCAACCTTTGAAGATAGAAATTAAGGGCAAACCCGCTTATTTTCTAACAATCGAAGAAACACAAGATGGCAAGCCTTGGTACCACAATATCAAGACATTTCTCTAAGAAGGTAAATACTTTGAAAAGGCCAACAAAAATGACCAAAAAATACTCAAAATGTTAGCAAGCCATTTCCTATTAAGTAGGTCTACACTTTATAGAAGATCATTTGACACTACATTGTTAAGATGTGTAGACAAAGAAGAGGTAGATAAGTTAATAAAAGAAATACACGAAGGGGTATGTGGCCCCCACATGAATAAACACATGCTTGCTCGTAAGATTATGAGGATGGGCTACTATTGGTTGACAATGGAGTCGAACTGCATTAAATAAGTAAGGAAATGCCACTTGTGCCAAGTTTACGCTGACAAGATAAATGCTTCACCTCAAGAGCTCCATTCACTTTCCGCACCATGGCCTTTCTCTATGTATGGAATCGACATTATCGGACCAATCACCCCAAAGGCATCCAATGGTCATAGGTTTATACTGGTAGCCATTGATTATTTCACCAAGTGGGTTGAAGCCTCATCATATGCCAACGTTACTAAAGGAGTGGTAGTCCAGTTCATGAAGAAAGACATGATAGCTCGGTATGGAGTTCCTGAATCGATCATCACTGATAATGGCACCAATCTCAACAACAAATTGATGATGGAATGATGCTAATGATTTAAGATAAATCATAGAAACTCAACTCTATACCAATCTCAAATTAATGGAGCAGTGGAAGCAGCTAACAAGAACATTAAGAGAATTGTCAAGAGAATGACTATCACCTATAAAGATTGTCATAAGATGTTACCCTTTGCACTCATAGCTTACATAACCTCCATTTAAACATCTACTGGAGTTACTCCCTACTCCCCGATGTATGGTGTTGAGGTAGTATTACCGGTCGAGGTTGAGATCCCATCCTTCAGGGTCTTGTTAGAGACACAACTAGATGAAGGTGACTGGGTGAAGAAAAGGATTGAACAGCTAAACTTGATTGATGAAAGAAGACTCACAACATTATGCCATGGTCAATGCTACCAACAAAGGATGGCTCAAGCATTTAACAAAAAAGTGTGCGGCATTTTGAGAAAGGTGACTTGGTACTAAGGAAGATTCTACCTAATGTACAATATCCAAGAGGCAAATTCACACCAAATTATGAAGATCCATATGTTGTGAAAAGGGTATTATCAGGTAAGGCATTAATATTAGCTCAAATAGACAGTCCAGATTAGAAGGACCCCATAAATGCATATGTGATTAAGATGTACTATCCATAAATAAGATTAACGAAAATTTTACCAAAAGTTCATGCATGCTAGCAATCGTTACAACTTCATAGTTCAATTTTCATTTTCTACAAGCAAAGTCAATATCCCTTGGTAGGCATTGGATGTTGGAGTAGCCCTTGACTAATCGCCACATTGACAAATTCTTACTTCACTCTCCTATCTTATCTACATTCTACCCCATGTGCAAGAGAAAAGTGACTAATAGACAATAGTGAAATTGTAAAACTCATTGAATGTTGCATTATGATCTCACCCTTCTCGAATAGCAGGTTTAGTATTGTTTCAGGATAGGGCCAAAATCATAGGAGCTAAATTTGCAGAAAAACATAAAATTTTCAAAAGAATGCGTACATCAAAATTTTTTACTCAAGTCAAGACGAAGACAAACAGGCGAAGATTAGACTATCATGAGGGTTTGGTTGTTTGGTTGTTATCAATGGTGACCAGGTAGGTATCCATGTTTTAAATAAATTAAAATTGAAATAATAACAATAATAATAAAAGAGAGGGGTCATCCTTCAAAACTATTTCTTTCAACCATTCCACTAGGCTCGCAATGACGAGTCATTTTTCTTTTAAGGTTGCTAGTCTAGTAAGACGCTTTCTATCATCAATTAGTCAGCTTATAATAACACTTTTTTACATAATTTTTTAAAGGTTGCTAGTCTAGTAAAACACTTTCTATCATCAATTAGTTAGCTCATAAAAGCACTTTTCTAGATAATCCCTTCTTTAAGGTTGTTAGTCTAATAAGACACTTCCTATCATCGATTAGCCAGCTCATAAGAGCACTTTTTTAGATAATCCCTTTTTAAAGGTGAGATGCTTCTTCTCTAAGACCACTTCCCAAGGAATATTAGTAATCATGAAGCGACTATCTTCCTTTGCAACATAGGATTACTAGCTCACAGGATGTTTCCCTTACTTAATCTTTTGGTCGAATAACTCCTTAGTGAATCCAGGTTTGAATAGCCAACTGAATATAACATTATCCATCTTTTCTCCTAGGCAAAAATGGTGTCTTTTTTGTCTTTGTAGCCAAATTTTCCCAAACTTTACTACAAAGAGGAGCAATGCACTACAACACTTTCTAATATTTAATAAGCAGAAAACTTTAATTCTTATTTATCTATAAAAATGATTAAGGGCACACAATATATAAGTAATGCAGAAAAAATAAAATGATATAGATATAATTACGCTTCATTTTTTTTTTTAATGATGATTCTATAAGATTTTCTATTAAAGACGTTACAAAAGTTATTTGTCTTTGATCATGTAATAGTGTATATTTATTTTCATGATATTAATTATAAGTAATATATATATCAAGTTATACTCTTATTATTAATTATATATACTTTATGCAATAAAATTGAAGTATCCATAGTATCGGCATGGTACACAATTAATGAATAAATAAAACTTAAAAGAATCAATTGATTAGCAATGATTTTATATTAAATAAAATTTAACGCTGTTAATTATTTTAATGAAAAACAAAGAAAAAAATGGCAATTGAGTAATATAAGAATAAATGTAACATAAGAAAAGGTAAAATTGCATTTACAAAAATAGAATCTATGACCTTTTGTTTAAAAATATCTATACCTTACCACTAAGCTATATTTCACAATTTATTATATTTTACATTTAAAATATACATATAATATATATTTTCTTTTTTAATTTTTATAATTAATTTTTTTTAGACTTAGGGTGGCTAGGGCTCCCTTTGACCTCCCCCTAGATTAATAATATTGAACCATAGTGAAATTTTTTTATGTGAATTTGGGAAGAACCTTTGCCATTGACAACGTTAAATATTTTGTCATTAACAGCAAAACACAACAATTAAATAAGTCCTTAGTGCTAAGTAAGCATATATAAGTTTTCATTAAAACCTTTTCTAGTAATATGGTCCAACTTTAGATATCCCTTTTTAGTTTTTTATACCACATTGCTTGTCTAGCAATCTAGTTTGGTTATAGATTGTTATCATATTATTAAGCTAATATCATCCTTTTTAGATTTTATGCCTCTTTAATCATTCTTATACTATGTTTAGATGGGTAACAAATGGGGAAAATGGAAGTAAATAGATAGAAATTATATATGTAGCAACTTAAATAAAGGGTAAAAATGATAGAAAAGGAGGGTTAACCTCTTTACAATAACAATTGCCATCAAAGTAACTGCCACTTAAAAAAACATTAAAATTTATATAAAATTTATTTATAAGATAATAACAACATTATCTTTCCAATTCCGTGATGGTTCAAATGATGAGAATCGATCTTCAAAACAAAATTCTTCCGTATCATTTCATGCTTCTTCCTTTTTAGTGTTCAAAGTTTTAGGGTTTTTTTTTCTTTTTTTCTTTTCAGTTTTTTAAATACCTTTTTGTCAAATAAGAAGAAGAAAACAAAACATCAATTTATTTGGAAAATAAATATATTGTGTGCATTATGTATTTGGGTTTTTAATATTTCAAATTCCATGTGTAGTTTTTTAGGATTAAAAATTTACTCTTAAATTTATGTATAAAGAGTTCAATGATTTCATTATTAGATAATATCATTTTAGGAAAATGTCTTACTTTATTATGTATAAAGTTTATCAATCTATTAATTTTGGATGCAAATGATGACTTATTCAACAAAGCAAATTAGTTATGATATACATATTTTAGTATATTGTTGTTTTATTGATCGTATATATAATTTAATTCAGCTATTTAGTATGTTATAAATTCTACTGCACTACTTTATATATTTTTTATACATATATTTGACTGCTAATAAATGAAAAAGCAATTCCCTTAAAATTTTATCAAATGGACTAAAACTAGTTGATTATTGGATGTATCGGCTCCAAGCTGTTGAGTTTAAAACATAAGAATTAAAAAAATAATAATAACGACAATTTTAGTGGCACAACTAAAAAAAGAAGACATCGGACAATTCCAATATGCAGCCAATCGGAAAAATAATTAGGTAAAGTCAAACAATGCATATGTAAAAAATATAATAAAGCCGAGTGTAAAAAAATATAGAAAGTGATGATACTAAAACATTGTGGGAAAAAAAATCTCTTTATATCGCTGAGGGGCTAACCATGATACAAAAACAATGTGGAAACATCAACGGCTAACCATGGGTTACATATTTAAATATTGCGAATTTTTGAAAAAAAAAGTAAATATTATATCTATAAAAATTATTATTAAAATAAATTATAAAGTCGCGAATCGCATATGCGACTTTAAGTATACTAGAAAATTGTATGCTAAAGGCACAGACCCCGATCTGCACCTTTAATACAAAATACAACCCAATCTCAACGTTCAATTTTTTATTCCATTTATACTTACTGTAAATTTATAAACACGTAATAACAATATAGAAACTAAAAAATATAAATACAGTAAGAGTTCAAAATACACAACATATAGAAAATACCCACTCACTCAGATTTAGTTTTTCTCTCATTCATACGAAGGAAAGGGGAAGAAGAAGAAGTGATTTTGTACAAAAAAGAAAGGATTTACATAGATTTAAATGTTTCTGAACAACTAATCAATCGTGATATTTTTTTTTTTTAAAGTTGAAGTTTTTTTTATCTGTATTTGTATTTGATGTAAGATTTTAGAAAAATATTAGTATAATTATATATTTTATAGAAAATGCTACTCGGTGTTGTTAAATTATAATTTATTAAATATGATATATATAGATGTTGCAATGCGTGACATGTAATATTAATTTTTGTATTAAAATGAGGATTTGCTATTATAAAGAATGTGAAATATGTAGAATGTGGAATAATTATTGTAGTATTATATGGAAATTTTTGAAAAATTTAGTGGAAAAATATCATTAAAAAATAATTTCAGACAAATATTTAGAAAAAAAATTTATATAGAATATGTCACAGTATCGGAGTTGATCCAACCGAAATGGGGGTTAAGATAATTCACAGGCATCCTATATTCCAAGGAGGTAATACTTGTTATGTGTTGATGGCAATTAGAGATGACAAAGATGTTGAAAATTTTATTGAAATAGCTGAATCATATGGAGATCGTGGCATACAACAATTATTCAATAGAATTTCTAATAATTTATGGGGGGCCTCGGCAAGGCAAACATTCGATACAAACAATTAGCTACATTCATCACATGACATTAGAAAAATGCAGCCGAAGCCATCGACATTTCAACCCTCAATTCCAACCTCAATGGAAGTGAATGGTGAGGATGAAATAGATAGAATAATTACTCTAGTATTATAATGACCATATATACGGGATCTATTCATGGTTCATATGGGAGCGGAGGCTGCAATTGACACCAATGGTGAAATGGGTGTTGAGCAGGAGAGTAATGATAACAAAGAGAGTTCCATTGAAGAAAATGAGGAGAGTGGGAATGAGGGAGATGAAGTATTGGAAAAAGAGTCTCCAACTATACATACCTACTCGAGACAGCTAATATATCGAGCAAAGCAGGCTAAACCACCAACCATGCCGGTTAGAGATCTCATTCCGTATTACAATTATGGGGACAATAATTATTACATTTATTTCGAGTAGGAGTAAACCAATATTTGCAGTGGTTCAAATAGTAGTGACAATTTCTATAGGGGCATGAGGTTTAGGATGAAAGCAAATGCCATTCAAGCAATGAAGTCTTACCATGCGAAGAACCATTGCAACTTCACTATTGTAGAGTCCAGTCCACTGATGTGGTTTGTTTATTTTTTGAGAAGGGATGACAGTTGTAAATGGAGGCTTCGAGCCGGAAAGAAGAAGTTGGAGGGCATGTTCATGGTGATGAGATTTAAAGGTCCACACACATGCAATAACCTACTGATTAGTCAAGATCACTCACAGCTGGATCGCAATCTCCTTGCCAGTCGATTTGTAAATCTTCTTAAGGAGAATCTTGATATGAAGGTGGCCGAGTTGACTTCTATTATCGAATAGGAATTTGGCTATAAGATCAGTAAGAGATGGGTTTAGGAGGGAAAGAAACAAGCTACCGAGCTTGTGTATGGGAATTGGGAGAAATCATATGATAAACTACCAAAACTTTTCAATGCAATAGAAAATACAAATCTTGAAACATAAATAGATTGGGAGTAAAACAGATCGAGTACCCCTGGTGTGTCTACTTTTAAATGGGTATTCTGAGCCTTTGGGCCATGTATCATAACATGGAGATTCCTTAGACTTGTTACCATTAATGCCACTTTTTTGTATAGGAAGTACACCCACGAGTTGCTAGTTGCTTGTGGCATTAATGGCAACAATCATATATTTCCACTAGCATCCACTCTGGTTGATCAAGAGACAATTGAGATATAGGGTTGGTTTTTGAGGAAATTGAAGAGATATGTTGTCGGCAACCATGAAGGTCGTGAAACCATTTATCTTATATCAGATAGACACGTAGGCATCATATCAGTAATCCAAGAAGCAGCAAATGGATGGCAGCCTCCATTTGCAGTGTGGCGGTTCTGCCTCTAACACATTGTGAGTAACTTCAACTTAGCACATAAAAACACTTAGTGCAAGAAGTTAGTCACATATGTTGGGTTACAAGTAGAATCTCGCAAGTTGAATTATGTGATGTACTAGGTGGGGATGATTAAGCCGAATGAGTTAGACTGGTTTAATGGTATACCATTGGATATGTGGACATTAGCTTGTGATGGTTGCTATCGGTTTGGGTATATGACTTCCAATGTTGTTGAAAGTTATAACTCCGTATTGAAGGTGGCTCAGGGGTTACTTGTGACTGTTTTGGTGAAGAAAACGTTTTACAGCTGTATCAAGTACTTAATCTAGAAGTGAATGAAAGCATTGAAGAATATAGCGAAAGGTAGAATTTTTACTAAATATGCAACCAAAAAAATCGACCAATGAGTTCACAAACTAGCAACCATAAGGTTATCCACTATAGTGGGCACGATGGAGTTTTTAAAGTACTCACCGGTAGTCATTGCATCACTAGTGGGTTAAGGGAAGGGGATCAAATGCATGTTGTTAACTTTGCCTACAGCACATGAAGTTACTAGAAGTGGCAAATATACTGAATTCCATGCTCCCATGCATATGCAGTAACCACCTCGCTTAGGTTTGATATGACACATTCTATACCTGATTGGTATAGATGAACATATCAGGACTAAACATATACAATGCACTTCATGCCTATAAGGGATGAGTTGGATTAGGAATCAGTGCACTTCCTATCACTTTGCCCAAGAGGAGACCTCGTATGGAAGAAGGAAAAGCCTAGGCAAAAAAGATACCATATGGAGATGGACATTACGGAGCGTCCAGATTAAATCACATGTGGATTTTGCGAAGGGGGCATAATAGAAGAACGTGCCCACGTCGACGCGATAATGGTAATTGATGGATACCAATACATATTTCATCATGTTTGACATTGCATTTGTGATGTTAACATTAGTTTTTTCTCTTTTGCAGCTTAGGTGAATTCTCGACTACTTCATCAAGTTTGTTTGAAGACAAGGTAGAAGGGGAATGCTTAATATTATATATATATATATATATATATGCAGTTTTGTCATTTATTGAGAAGTTGTTTTGAATGTCAATTTGTTTAGACATTTGTTAAATGTTATGAAATATTCGAAGTTGTAAAATCCTATATATACACATTACATGTGAAAACAATAAGGGGTAACAGTGTTGGTGTACAAAATATGTACTAATTTATTACAAATTATAAAAAATGCATAAATTTAATCATTGCAGTGGACTATATACATATGCAAATAATTAAAAAAAAAAATCATTGTTTCCTATCCTTATCTCTTCCTATCTCCTACCCCTAGTAAAATGCCTAGCTAATCGAGCGAAGGTGTTGGATGGCCTTGCATGCGAAACTGGAGGAGATTTAGACTCTTAGGTTGATGTTGGTGGGGAGCACTGTCTAACACTCGCGGAGTACATAGGTTATTTTCTAGAGTGTTGCTTCTATGGAGCTAGCAATGTTGGGATAGGACCACTGATATAATGCTGATGCAGTGTCTCGTATTGGCTGACCATCTGCCTTGAGCTAGCATACACTGCATTGGAATAAATATGTATTTATTTGTCCTGCCTGGGATTTTCTTGTGGCTCACCTTGGTTTTGGGGTCATCATCGTCCCCCCCCCCCGCATTTGTCACCGCCTCGAAACCGATTCTGCCTCCTCCTAGCTGTTTTGCTGCTGCAATTGCGAGTACAGTATTACCCTCCATGGTGAAGTATAAACTAAAGACCCTGAGTAGCTATTCTCATGGCCGTGTCTATATTTGGTGATAAGCAAAATTGCCGTAAGGTGTCAACCTGCAAGTATAAACAAAATGTAAATTAAGATTAACATGATCATATAATTATTTAGACATTAGTAAATGTTTATGTAAATCGTTCATACAAAAAATCCAAGAACAACCCCCCATGCATCTAAAGTATCGTCTGCTAATCGATCTATACCATTGTAGGTAACTATCATACACATCGCAAAGGCCATCCATATGAACAATTCGACCAACTCGCTGTTCCCACATGTTCAAATACACTACATGCAGGACTATCCAATCAACATCAAACCACGCAAGTCGATTTCATAGAGCTCTGACTGCATGTTCACTGGTTGTGGGATATATTGGAACCCACTAAAGTACTTCACCATTTGATTTGGGAAATGCTACTTAATAATGTGGAAAAAAATAAGTGCCACTTGAGCTATCCAAATGTACATGCCAGCTTTGCAAAAATATGGTAGGAGATTAATTAAATTCCCATCATACGGCTCATATTCAACTTGAAAATAGGAAATTTTATCGACTTCAAATGATAAATATGATTAATTGCAAGGAAAAAATTTTGATTATTGAGGTACTTGTGATATCTTGATATACTCTGAATATGTAGGTGGGGTGAAACTGAGTGTCCTTCGGCATGTTCCAACGTGCCACCAGTGGACATCCAGCTAGTACAGATAGTCCATGTCGACTAATGAGTACGATATGGGAAAATTTATCATAGGCCCATACCTATAGCAATATAGCAGCCCTACCAATCTCGTGTATCGATGGTGATGACACAATACATAGTTGGCAATACAATCATGCCAGACATACGGAATCCCAGCTATATGTCCTAGTGATGTCGAAATGTTCTAGCAAAGGTAACCACATTACGTGAACGAGGGTGTTGGATTTATCAGCAAAGATAAATCCCCTTAACAACTGCAGTATGTATGCATGAATAGCTCAATGTATTTGCTCCACATCGGCGTCCAGTGGAATCAACTAGAACATATCACAGAGCCATATCATACTAATGTGGCCCCTCCTACCGTTAGACCCCGATTTCGCCCTAGCAGTTCTTCGCATATTGCTTCCCAATCTAGGCAACTACTCTCTGTAACTGCCTATCCATCAATAGGTAGTCCCAACTTGATCTCCACATCCTGTAGCGTAATTGTAAACTTCCCTATTAGTATGTGAAATATGTGTGTCTCTAGATGCCATCACTGTACTAATACTATAATCATGTGCCAATCAAGAGGTATGTACGGCAGACGACTCACACCTTCAAATCCAGCCAGTTGCAAGTATGGCTCTATTCGAGTATCAAATGGGATAGTACACTCCTCACGACAGAATAACAACTCACGTCGTCGAACAACGAGGGTTGCTTGATCCTATGCTAATAACATGTGAAATGTTTTCCTATTTCTAATATAACATAAACTAATAGATAAGTGAAACGTCAATTACCTCTCAATCTTGGACGACCTATGATTGATAACTCACCTGCTGCATCAAGATTGAAAGATCAAAATGTTTAAGCTCATCTATTATGTAAAACCATACAAATAATTTACATTTACAACAAATACTTAATTTTTCACTAATTAATTTTATAACGATTAATTAACGACTAATCACATTTAATTAACGGATAATTATTAATTGCTTATTTTTATGATTAATTCTACAAAACCATACAAATATTTTATATTTGCAACTAATAATAAATTTTTCACTAATTAATTTTATAGTAATTAATTCATGATATATTAACAACTAATCCCTTTTGATTAACAGATAATTAATAACTAATTAATTTAATAATTCATTCTATAAAACCATACGAATATTTTCACTTTGCAACAAATACAAAATTTTTCACTAATTAATTTTATAACAATTAATTAACGACATATTAATGACTAATCGCATTTAATTAACTGATTATTAACTGCTTAATTTTTTAACCAATTCTACAATACCATACAAATATTTTACATTTGCAACCAATACAAAATTTTTCACTAATTAATTTTATAGCAATTAATTAATGATCTATTAACAATTAATTCCCTTTGATTAATGGATAATTAATAACTAATTAATTTTATTATTCATTCTATAAAACCATACAAATATTTTCACTTTGCAACAAATATAAAATTTTTCACTAATTAATTTTATAAAAATAAATAATGACATATTCATGACTAATCACCTTTAATTAATAGATAATTAACAACTCCTTAATTTTATGACTAATTCTACAAAACCATACAAATATTTTTCATTTATGAATACAAAATTTTTCACTAATTAATTTTATACCAATTAATTAACAACATATTAATGACTAATCACCTTTAATTAACGGATAATTAATAACTATTTACTTTTATGACTAATTCTACAAAACCATACAAATACTTTACATTTGCAATCAATACAAATTTTTTACTAATTAATTTTATACCAATTAATTAACGACTGATTCCCTTTGATTAATGGATAATTAATAATTAATTAATTTCATAATTCATTCTACAAAACCATACAAATGTTTTCACTTTGTAACAAATAGAAAATTTTTCACTAATTAATTTTATAACAATTAATTAACGACATATTAACGAATAATCACCTTTAATTAACGGATAATTAACAACTACTTACTTTTAAGACTAATTTTGCAAAACCATACAAATATTTTTCATTTGCAACGAATACAAAATGTTTCACTGATTAATTTTATACCAATTAATTAACGACATATTAACGATTAATCATTGCTAATCAACAATTAATTACCAACTTAATTTAACGACTATGTTTACAAAAATACATTATAATAATATATATATATATATAATTCATTTACTAATGTTAATTAATCATATATTAATAATTAATTAATTACTAATTAATAGTTAATTAAAAATAACTACTATTTTAATAAAATTTATGCAGTATATATTTTACATTTTTTTTTGTATTTATACAAAGTAGTATAACGACAACAAAAACAAATTTTTTCTTAAAAAAACATACTGAGATCTTAATAAAGATATTTTCATACACGTATTTTAATAGAGTAAAACTTACGTAAAACATAAATTATGAAAACAAAAATTTGCAAATAACGATAAACAGTGAGATTTACAAGGGAAATTGAAAAATGAAAATGTGAACATATGAACTAAGAATTCGTATTTATATTAGAAATTGCAGATGTAAATTTTTTCTTGTGTATTATTGTGTAAATTTACTGTATCACTTTTATAGGTTTGTAGACATATTTTTGTAATAATTTTATAAGTTTGCAGAATAAAATTTTATAAGCTTGCATGTATTTTTTTTTTTGTATTGAAGGCGTAGACTCAGTCTATACCTTCGAAGTATAATTTCCCAGTATAACTAAAGTCGCATATGCGATTAACGAATTCATAACCTATTTTAATAATAATTTTTATAGGTACAATATTTACAATTTTTTTAAATAACAATATTTAAGTATGTAACCTACTAACCATGACCTAATTGCTTTTGTTAAAAAAAAAATCATGACCTAATTGTAAAATGTAGATTGGAATGTAGTTTGAGTTTTTGTTCAACATTTTAGATAACTCTTTATTATATTAATATAATTATTAACTTCAACATGGTTATAAATAATAAATAAATTTATATTTTAAAACTAGTTACAATACTATAATATAAATTATTATATATATATATATATATTTGTCAACTACTCGTATTTTCAATCTTGATCTATTTTAAAAGAAAAACAATATTTATATTAATTAAAGTATAAGATCTTAATATAAATTATTAAATTTAAACATTAACTTATTTTAAAAATATATAAATTTAGAAGTTTTAACTTTTCAAATTTCATTATATATATATATATATATATATATATATATATATATATATATCCTAATAAAGATAAAATACCGATAGTCATGATGTTGAATTTCATTTTGATTTTCTCTCCTGTTTTTGCTTGTAACGTCTTCAACATGTAATTTATGTTTTGGAAAAAAAATAATAATTTATATATTTTTTTATAGTATACATACAAGCAGATTTTTATATAATTTAGTTCTTTTATATTAGTTTTATAATCCGTGGTAAGACATTTTTTTCTTATTTGTTTACCTAAGAAACTCTTGTTATTTGGCCCCAAGAAAAAAGAAAAAAGGAAAAAATGGGCTCTTGCTATAATTATTTTATTTGCTTTATGAACGGGGTTTTTTATTTTTATTTTTATTTTTATTTTTATTTATTTTGTGCCCAATTATAAAAGTGGATTAGTTTGATGATTTTGATGATTTTTATCGTGCAGCGAAAGCTAATTCAGAAGCCACCCAACCTTAAGAAATCCGCTTGGAACTCCATTCTTCATATTTGAGAAGAAATACACTCTTTTCACACCCATACATGGGAAGTCACCGAAGAAGTAGCGACCGACGAAGCAAGCGAGAGGAGTCATCTTCCAGTAAAGCCCGAAGCAGCAGCAGAAGAAGAAGAAGAAGATCATCTTACGATTCGGATTCAGAGGATTCGGAGTTAGTATCTGAATCGGACTCTTGGGACTCTTCTCCGTCCCGAACCTCCGAGAAACGTAGAGAACGCAGTCGCCGGAGTAGCAGCCGCCGCAGAAAACGTGATAGCGAATCGGGCGACTCTGAGGAGAGCAATGATAGCGATAGTGATTATAAGAAGAAGAAGAGATCTTCTAGAGATGTTACTGACGAGGAAATTAAGGCTTATTTGGCAAAACGAGCTCAAAACAAGGTAAATTATGTGCTTTTCTTCTTACGAGCAGATTGAATTCGAGAAATGAGGGTTTGTTCCGTATAAGTACCTTTTTAGCTTCACTCATTTTGATCAATAGAATTTAGTCACTGCATAGCGAAGTTGATATATCATACGCCTGTCGTGCTTGTTAAAGTTTATGTGAGGATTTCACTTTTTAAGAACTGTGTATGCGGAAATTCGAGTTTTTTTTTTTTTTTAATGTTTTCTTATCATTTTCTTATGTTAAGGCATTCCGTGCGGCGAAGAAGTTGAAGGCGCAGTCCGTTGCGGGGTATTCAAATGCTTCAAATCCATTTGGTGACTCAAATCTCAATGAGAAGTAAGTTTTCAACATGTATAGATATCGTGTTCCTTGAATTCTTTTGTTCTCTTGATCCTAACCAGAACGGCCTGGCCACATATATCTTGCATACTTCATGACAGAAGTCGTTTGGTTTGTGGTCCAAATCATGGAGAATAACGTAGGTCTTACTGTTTTTTAATTTTGAATATTTTAGGCTGAGTTAGGAACTAAACAGTCCTCTAATGATCCACTGCTTCTCATTTTGTGCTTTTGAGCATGTGTAAGATATAATAATAATTATTACTGCCTTGCTGTTGACTTTCAACCTTGTTGAATATTTGTGGACATAGGGGGGAGGTGATAGTAGAGGTTGCTTGTGGTTGTGGTAGTAGACGTACACAGTGGCCTTTGATGTAAGGAATTTCAGGCTTGCTAGCAGAAATGTAGACTAAGAATTTCACTTTTTGTGGTTTAATTTGCTGAATGCCTTCAGGAATCTCCTGGAGGCGAAAACCAATGTTCTCATCTATGATGAGGTTAAATCTACTTTAGTGGGATCAGGCAAAAAATCTATCAAGTCACAGGCTTATGTGAGGTTTTTGTATCTTACTTGGTCTAAGAGGCAGTAATAGAGGCTTATGCTGGTGGCTAATATAGATTTATGATGCAAGAGAAAGGGGCAATAAGATTTGCATTCTACTGTTGGTGTTGGGAATGTCACACCCAAATGAGAACTGGAAACCCAAATGATGCAATTCATGTTTGCAATAGCCTGGAGTAAGCTCTGGTTAAGAATTACAATAGTGTATCAAACTGGAACAATCCAGAGTGAATTCCAGATTAGAATTACAAATGAAACTTTGCTTCCAAGTAGGAACTGTACTTGATTCCAACTGGTCCTCACTGGAACCTAGGCAGCCTGAGCTTCCTGCCTGATTCCCTCTCCTTCTCTCTTCTAACAGACTTTGTTATTTTCCTAACTGCCTTCCTTTCCCCCCCAAAACTTCCTTTTATATATTCTCTGCTTGGTCTCCCCCCTTTTTTCCACGTCAGCACTCCTTCCTTTCTCTTTTATTATTATTTTTTTCCACATCAGCATGGTCCACCTCAGCCACTACCTCCGCATATTCCACCTCAGCTATTCTTCCACTCATTCCTGCCCTTACTCTCCGTTACGTAATTACCCTTAATACAATATTACTACATACCACATCTCCATACTACATACTATACTCCATCATACTACATTATTACTACATTATACTACTACTATTATTTCTATACTACGTATACTTATTTATTACCCCCTCTCCTCCTCTGATATACCTTCATTGGAGGCGTCACCAACATCCTCTCCCTTGGAGCTGTATCAATTACCTCCCCTGCAACAATGTCCTTGTCCTCAAGGACGAAATCTGGAAAGGGCAAAGTAAATTCGGAGGTATCCATCCACGAAGCATGTTCAAGCTTTTGATCTTGCCATTGCACCAAGACTTGGGGAATTTCCACAAGTCCTTCACGTTTGAATCGTCTTCCCACAATGGCCACCGGAAGATGGACCAAGGTTTCTGATTCATCATATATGTCTAATGGAATATCCACTGTGGAAGGAAAGGAACCCATTGCTTTCTTGAGGAGGGAAACACGAAAAACGGGATGAATGCGACAATGTGTAGGAAGTTGTAGTTTATATGCCACATGACCAATTCATTCAATAATTTGGAACGGTCCAAAAAAACGTGGAGTCAACTTGGAAGTGGAGGTTTTTATTTGTGGATGAAATGAAGATCGCTGCTTCAATAGTACCCACTCTCCCACCTGAAACTCCGCATGATGTCGATGCTTATTCGCATTGTTTTAGTAAAGAGATTGTGCATGAGCCAAGTTATGTCTGCTGAAAGATGGCATCTCTATTGCACAAGGCAGTGTGCAGCTCCGGATGCCTTATCTCCTTGTCAACGAAGGATAGCAAGATGGGAGGAGGACAACCATAGACTATTTCAAAAGGAGACATCTTGGACGCCATATGATAGGCCGTATTATAGTGAAATTCTGCCCATGGAAACCATGCTCCCCACTGTGTAGGATTATTGCTCACAAAACAGTGAAGATAACACTCAAGACATTGGTTCAAGACCTCAGTTTGCCCATCCGTTTCAGGGTGGTATGTGGTGCTGAAGTGGAGGAGAGTGCCTTGCATTCTGAACAGTTCCATCCATAAATTGCTCAAGAAAGTTGGGTTGCGATCACTCACAATCGTTTTTGGGTTTCCATGAAGTCGAACAACCTCATTGACAAATAATTCCACCACACTCTTAGCTGTGTAGGGATGTTTGGTAGGAATAAAATGTCCATACTTTGATAGACAATCCACTACCACTAAGATCACGTTACACCCCTTGGACTTTGGCAGTCCTCTAACACTAGCTACCACCACTCCTCCCTCAAAACCACTCCCTTCCAGGTATTCTGTGGCTGCTCCCCCCCTCCCCCCCCCCCCCCCCCCCCCCCCCCCGAGGCTCCTTCCCTATTCACCAGAAGACACCAAAGTGGTTGTAGTGGATGCAACCATACAAGAACGCGACAACATGTTAGCAAAATTAAGGTTGCAACTAGAAGGAGCCCAGCAAACCATGAAGCGCCACTACGACTTGCACCACCGGGACATCCACTTCGAGGAAGGCGACCTGGTTCTCCTTAAATTGCAACCATACTTGTAGGCATCCATGGGCAAGCGAACCTCAACAAAACTAGCTCCCAAGTTTTATGGGCCATTCCGCATAGTGGAGCACATCGGCCCCGTTGCTTACAAGTTGGAATTGCTTCAAGAAGTTAGGATTCATCTCGTCTTTCATATATCCAAACTAAAGCGCCTCATCGGCACCACTCTAGCTCAGCCGGAACTGCTAGAGATAACCAAAGGGCGTCTCATCCCAACACCCCAAGCGATATTGGAAGCACGCTACACTAGCTCGCATCCTGAGGTCCTGGTCCACTGGAAAGGATACTCTCACCTAGGAAGAGGCAGGAATGATGTGTAGCCAATATCCCACAAAGGCACATGAGGTCATGTGCCACGTCGAAGGGGGGTGTGATGTTACCTTTCCGCCAGCACCACCAACACTAAGAGTTACACCCTATGCACGCGTGTACTAGAGACGTGGAGACAAGGCCAAAGAGAGTGGAGGGCATGACAGCAATCAAGAGAATGTGGGGAGTGGAGGTCGTGACATCAACAAGAAGATCGTGGAGAGGTCCCTCGAGGAGGCAGGGTAGTGGGAAGGGCAGAGGATCCGCATGTACGCTAGGTAAAAGGGGAGTAATATGTAACTGCTAGGGATCTCCGCTTGATTATATATATGTACACAAAAGGAATGAAATGGCATTTGGAAAATTATTAAGTTTAAATCCCTGAGATCCTAGGTTCTCTTTTAACGAGCCTAAAACAACTAAGTCACCATAGGAAAGTTAGGACGCAAAGCCGGGTCCATGGCTAAGGCAGCATCTAGAGATTCCCAGACCCCACACAAGGCAGCAAGCCACTGCTGCTAACATTTTCTCATTGAGAAGTTTGGCAAATGCATCAATAATTGGGCTTGCAAAGTCCTATCCTATGTTGGTCATGTATAATTGGTAAAAAGTATCCTTTTCTCCCTGCAGGTTTATTGGTCAACTATGTTCATTTTACTTAAAAGTATTCTGAAAGCTTTGACTATGAAAATGAAAAGGTTTTTATGGAATAGGAGTGATGAGTCAAAAACCAAAGCAAAACTAGACTGGGAAATAGTATGTAAACTGAAGGAGGAGGGGGGTTTAGGTATTGTGGATCTTGTTGCCTGGACTAAAGTGGCACAACTCAAGCACATTTGGACCCTTTGCATGGATGAGGGCATTAGCTTGTGGCCTAGCTGGGTGCGTGTGGAACTTATTAGAGAAGAATTTTTGGACCACGAAAATTCCAGCAACTCCCTCTTGGTCTCAGTAGAAAATTTTACAATTGAGGCCTTTGGCACAAAGTTTGTTTAAGTGGGAGGAGGTGGGTAATGGGAATTCCGTATCACTTTGGTACAATAATTGGCATCTTAAAGGCTCTTTGTATTCTTGGCTATCGGAAAGGACTGTACTCTTCTGGTTTCTTGAAGGAAGCTAGAATTTGCTGTATTATCAATCAGAATGGGTGGGATTGGCTGAAGGGTGAGTTGTGGGACAATGTAAGAGAGGAATTGAATGGTGCTTTTATCCCTAAAACCAGCAGTGATGATAGATTTATTTGGAAGGATAAGACCACAAAACCGCTCACTATCAAGGAGGCTTATGGCTCTCTTCGAACACAAGGTAATAGGAATTGTTGATTCAACGTGGTTTGGCAAAACAGTTGGCTCCTAGATTTTTCTTCTTCTTATGGTTGGTGGCTTATCAAAGACTTATTACCCTTGGTAAATTGGTACTTTGGGGTGTTACTCCTCAAAATTGCTTCTATCTCTGTAATAGGGAGGAGGAGACGCATTACCATCTTTTCCTTAAGTGTACTTTTGTGCATGAAGTATGGAGCAGGTTGGAGGAGATGAGATTGAACAGTATGGTGGTACCTTCCCAAGTAATGGATATTCCTAATCTCTTTAACTCACTGGGTCTTAGGCTGACTTTTTCTTGAAAACTATTACTTGTTTTTGTTATATACTATATTTGGAAAGAAAGGAATGAAAAAAGATTAGGTCTTAGTTCTCGTTCGGCTGCGGATATAACCTGCATGATCCTTTTTTGTTTTTATACTAGTAATAATTATTGTTGACTTTTTACTTTGGTGGTGTTTCTTGCCAAGATTTCGATCTAATTACCCTTTGTTTTTTGTTTGGTGATTAACTCGAAATTTTAGAATTCTTGTGAAGCTTCTGTCTTGTGTAGTGGGCTATTGCCCCTTCCTTTTGTAAATTTGTTATTTAAAGGAAAATCTGACATTACATCCAAAAAAAAAAAAAGCTCTGGAATAAATACTCAACATTCCAAGCTTGCTCATATTCAACTTTCAAAAGACTTCTTTGACGAAGACTTAGTTAACAAATCTGCATGTTGCTTTCAAGTAGGAATGTAAAACGGATTAAGTCCCTCTTATTTCATTCTCTGACTTGATGAGATTTCTGTCAATGCATACATGCCTCATTCTGTCATGCTAAATAGGATTTTTAAAAATGCTGGCTGATTTACTATCACAATACAAACATGTCTTTGGAGTCTAAAGACATATGTAACTCAATCCTTAAACTTTCCAACCAAACCACCTCAAAAATTCCCTCTGCTATTGCTCAAATGGTGGCCTTAGTACTACTATTAGCTACTATAGTTTGCTTTTTGCTTCTCCATGTCATGAAGTTGCCCCATGCTTTAGTACGATAACTCAACATTGATTTACAATTTTCATTACCTCCATCCTAGTCCAAATAGAATATGATAATATCTCTATCTTCAGTTTTATTAGACAACATCCGTCTTCTAGCTGACCCTTGCCAAGTATCTTATGATGTAGTTCACAGCATCTAAGTGATTCTTGGTTGGGGTGTGCATATCCAGACTTACAGCACTAATAGTATATTCAAATCAGGTCTTGTAAGTAGTAAGTATATGAATTAGCCCTACAAAGCATTAGTATTGTCCTCTGTCAACTGAAGTATTGGAGCTTGCTGTACAATTCTGACTTTATCAGTTCTAAGGAAGCGGAGTATCAATCTGTTTGCACCCAAGTTTGCTTGTTTCTTCTAATCAAGAATGTATTCACATTATGAGATGTAAATCCCAGATTTACACAAGCAACTTCCATCCCTAAGAAACATTTCAACTTGCTGAGTTCCTAATTCTAGCTGATCTTGCTCTTCAGCAGGCTGATTTCATCAGAGTTGTTTCCTCTAATGAAAATACCATCCACACAGATAATAAGGAGTGATTTCTTTCCATCGCTTGCTACAATTACAAATAGTATCATCCACCTATATAATGAGTGATTTCTTTCCATCTTTTACTACTTTTGCAAATACTTGTAGGAGCCGAACTTGAGTCTTCCTCTAGATGTTGATTTTGGCATTTTGTCGGTCATTATGGGTGACTTTAAGTTAGGCCAGTTAGGATCAACTGGCACTTTGACACAAAGAAGAAATATTGAACCCAACAAACATAATTCTTTCATTGCTTATGGGGTATACATGGCTAGGTTAGATGTAAAAGATAAGGATGAAAAAATATTCCTGATTTTAAAGATATGCATATCTCCTTATTTCTGTAACTAAACATATCTATCTTAAAAAAAATCAAAATTAATTCTTCCTAACTGTATATATTATCTATGGGAAATACCAAAACTACCAACAAGAAGCATATCGATAGTGTCAGGTCAGTATCACTACTGCCTTCATAACAAGAGGAGCATAATCTGGTGCAGCGAAGTGCTTTCTTAGCCAGGTGGGGTTATCAGGAGGATGGTTTTATGTATATGGAGCCTTACCTTTGCATTCTGCAAAGAAGCTGCTTCTAAGCCTTGAACTTGTGACCTTTCAATTGTGGAGCTACTTAACTAGTGGAACTAAGGCTCACCCTCTCAAACTTAAAGAAAAAATACTTGATATCTTGTAACAGCTTCAATCTTTCATACCTCTCTTTCTTGTTTATACCTGATTTTGTACATGATATTAATATGCTTTTAAAATCTTTAGTATGCACTTGTCAACTGATTTGCATCTAGCTAAGTCCAATGAGTTCTTGTGAACTGGGGAAAGGATAAAAAGGAGGGAATTCTGAGAATCAAACTCAGGACCTATCCCATTGAAAGCAAGAATCATACAACTTAGGATAAATGTCCAAATGATAAAGATAATTTCTGTCCTATTTGTAGTTAAACTTTTTGATCTTAGGATATTTCTTGCTAAGTCCCTGTCTTTTCCATCATTTCAGAAGACCATCTTTTTCTAGAGCCACTTTCAGATATTCATTCAGACAGCAGGATATACAATCAAAAAGTAAATTGAGAGTGGGGATTGGTTTAATGTTGCAAACTTGAATCATTCGCTATTCTATATGCATTTCTATACCTTTTCTTATGAATCATTTGAGTTAATTATCTTCCCCCCCCCCCCCCCCCCCCCCCACACACACAAAAAAGGAAAAACAAAAAGAATAGTTAAGTTGTATCTTTTTCTAAAAATTGTTTTGAGCTTGTTCCATCTGTTTCTATTCGGTCCTCCTTTTTTTTGTTAGCTATACATGTGATTATTGTTTGCACCGTTGCCATGGCATATCTTTAATCAAGTATTAACATCATATGGATGTCAATTCATGTCTTAAGGTTTAAACATAATTCTGAATGATGACTAACTTGATTGTTCCTACTGGCATTTTTTATGAAGTTATCATCTAAGTAAATGATATGTGAAATGCAGATTTGTATGGAAAAAGAAAATTGAGCGAGATGTTTCCCAAGGTGCAACTCTTGACATGTTTTCTGTGAGAGCAGAGAAGAAAAAGCAGAAAGAAAGAATGGTAGGAAACGTGTCCTCGTTCTACTTGTTTTGATATGAAAGCTCTGTTACAGTATATCTGCGTTGTTGAAATTTTCAGTATATCCATTAGTCAATATTATATCTTGGATTTTAGATCTGGTTGATAATTATTTTGGTTATTATATAACATGTAGAGCAAGGATTTTGAGCTTCTGAAATTTTCTGTTATCTATAATCTTTCTGCATGACTTGACTGCCAATGCATTGGAAAGAATGGACTGTTAGACACTTCAACACAGAGACCCATTTGAGAAAGAAGAATATGATGTGGTTCGAAGGTAAAGGGTGCACTATACTTATGTTTCATTATAAAATATGAAGAGATAAAAGGTTAGGGGCTGTTCATTCACTATGGAGCTAAGAAGGAGATGCCCTTATAGTAACATGTATTATGAGATTTTGCAATGATTTAGCCTTATAAAGTCATTACACTAATATAAAAGGGCTTCTGCTCATAAAATTGCTTCTAAAGAACAGCCACTCTTTGGACAAGCATAAGGTGCACCAATTGCAGCAGAAAGGCTTATAGTTATCTCTTTCCATATCTTTCTGATCTTATTCCACAGGACCGTTTCTGGTTAGGCCTTATGCATGGTCTTCAAGGTAAGGTGCATGAATGTCCAATCCAGTTCTCATTTTTCTATAAGCAGATATTTTTTAAGTTGGAGGCATTACTTTCATTTTACTCTATACTGTCCGTGGCCAAACTACCCTGTTTTCCTGTTTATGGTATTCATTGATACAATCTTACACATTGATACAACATTTGGAGCCTGTATATTCTGTACTCAATTTTGATTTAGCAACAAATTAAAAATAAGAAAAAACCAAAGAAGACACTTTTATGTTCCTTCCATTTACTTCTTAAATTCTACTTTATGTGGAAAATAGCTCTTATTGCAGCTCTGGATAGCTGTACCCTCTAGCAATGACTTGGACCAACAGTCTGTTGCACAGGTTAAAAGATCTGATGCATTACACAATTATCCCAAAGAGAAAAGGAAATATGTTAATGGGTGCCCTAGTGGCACTTGTTAAGATACCAAATAAGGAAACTTTTCACTTTTCTGTGTACTTATTTTTCATAAAATGTGTAATTGGTCTTGGGAGTAGTTATTTATTTATTTATTTTTGGCCTTTCACAAGTATCCTGAGGGTAACCATTAACAAGACATAAAGAAAAGATTTGATATACAGTAATATTCATGTTTGGACTTGTGTTATCCTACCTAGAGGTCTTGAGTCATTATGTAAGAGGAGCACTGGTAAATTATCTGTAGCTGTTGGTACTAGATTGCTTGATATCTGTTCAATCAGCAGCCAAAACTAAAAAACAATTGTACAAGTAGAATGTTTGTCTCTGTTTGAATAAGACTAGTGTGATACCTTGGTCCTCAAAAGATGATTGCTTGGTTGTTTCTCCTAAAATTCATTTTTGTATGTATTTTCTTCTATGTGAGGTTGATCATGGGTTCATAGTTCCTTTGATAATGCAGAAGGCCTTGTTGCTATAATTTTTATTTTAATAACACTAACAAAAATTTTCAATAAACTCTCTACAAATCATTTTATTTTAACTGATTAACTATTAACTCAAAACACATCTCCATTAATTGAAAGATATGATGTTTAAAGAAATGAAATTTGATTTTATTTGGAAGCTTGATTTCATTTTAGGAGTAATTGCAATGGGGAATGTAAGACATCAGTTTTCTAGTGTTGTAGGAAGGTAAAATGACATTTTGGAAACCTTGTGTGTGTAGGTGTGGATATAAGTTTACATCGCAATTCATCTTTCAGTAGTCAATGCGATTTTCTGAATCATCTAAGTTTAGGCTGATTAAAGTGTAGATGTGGATTAAGTGTAAGTGTTGGAACTCTCATAACAAACTGCAAGAGGTTATGAGTAAAAAAATTTACCATTGCCATTTTTTGAGGGATCTATTCAGCATAAGTTGGTTCTTGAATGGTTCATGGGCTTGTAGGTAGGCTGTTCAGTTATAGTTGAACCCCTCCAATAATGAAGAAAGTAAATGAAGTGAGTCTTTCAGTGATTGATTCATCTACCAAACAAAAGATGGTAGATGAATTTACTGTAGATAGATAACATTATATATGGCAAATTTCATTAGCAGCAGAAAAGGAAGATATATGTTTCCCAAGTAGGAAGTATCTAAGATTCTTTAAAATTCATTATCTAGCTTCAAATCTGGTTGGTTATTCTCTCTTCCTTCCCAGCTAAACAATTGGAAGTGGGTCTTGTGGTTCATGAGCCCAAAGGTAGCTAGTCCGATAATGACAATTTCACTCCTTTGAGAAAAAAGAGCAGCTAGGAGTGGGGCTTATCACTATAAATTTTTTAATGATGATTAGACTATGGCAGGTTGGATGACTACTTTTTGTTTGGGTTGAGTAATTGGACTGTTCATAGTTGAATTTTTCTTTATGCATTCATAAATTGTATTGAGTGTTCTTTGACAATTTCGTAATAATTTATGATGCAGGCTGAGATTGAGAAAGTCAAAAAGAGAAGGGAGGAAAGGGCTCGTGAAAAGGCTCAACATGAAGAAGAAATGGTGAGATCATTCTAGCCTTGCAGGAAAAAAATTTGTAATATAGTTGAGTTTTAGAATGAAAGGATACCTTGAGAGGTATGCTGAATGTTTCTTTCTGCAGGCAAATCTAGCCAGAGAACGCGCTCGAGCTGAGTTCCAAGACTGGGAGAAAAAAGAAGAGGAGGTATGGTCTAAAAGGGTTTTGCCATCTGCTTTTGTTTTTGATTGCAATGTGATCTGTGACTCCTTATTTCCTGGTTCCATCTGATGACATTTCTTGCATGTTTAACCTGCAGTTTCATTTCGACCAAAGCAAAGTCAGATCAGAGATTAGATTGCGTGAAGGGCGCGCGAAACCAATTGATATTCTATCTAAGCACCTGAATGGTTCTGATGATTTGGATATTGAACTAAATGAGCCATACATGGTTTTCAAGGTATAGTTTATTAAAGAAATCTTTTATAGAAAATATCACAGTTCTGGTCGTGTTTTTAAGCTTCCATATTTGATTGTTTCATTGGATCTCAAGGCCACTTAAAATTTTTAGATGTTGATAACCAGTCTTTCTCTATGTCAAAATGGTGGCTGTGGTGATACGTTTTCTCTTTCTTTATTTTACTTTCTTTCTCTGCAACACGGGACATTGTGAATAAATATATGGGGTGAAAGGAAGCTTGGTTGTTACCTTCACGTGTTTCCTTCTTGCTTGGTTTGAAGTTCTCTTTGTTACTACCACAAACAAATTGACACGTTCATTTCATTTTCAAGTGATGAATTAGTTATTTTGGACTTAATGTGTCTTCTTATTAATAAAGTTAGGCACTTAATGGAATGTTCCACATTCTAAACAACATTCTATACTGGCATTTAATTCAGGGCTTGACAGTGAAAGAAATTGAAGAGCTTCGTGATGACATCAAAATGCATCTCGATATGGATAGCGAGACATCAACACACAGCGAGTACTGGAAGGTATTTCCACTGTCTATTGCATTCATAAAGCATATGCTTTCTGATTTGCTAAAGTTGAGTATACTGTCATGTTGGTATTGTCTTGCTGAGAAGCTGCATTTTAACCACTTGTGGAAATGCTAGATATCTTCTTCATATGAGAGTCCATTACCAATATACGTTAAAGTCACATTTATTTTTTCTATTCTGTGAATGTGAGGATATGCAGTTGTATTAACTTGTCCTTAGAATGTAGGCATGGAAGCACTGAATTTTTTTCTTTCATGTAAACTTTTATCAGTTCATATGCTTGTTGAGGGTTAATATGTTTGTACACAATACAAATGGCTTCCAATGTGAAGAATTCGTTGTTGCAAGGGATTCAGAAGATTGATTGGCTATTGGTCTTCTCTTGTTGATCATATTTCTGGGCATGCAGATAGAAATTTTTGAGTTCAACATTATCTAGCTCTGCATTCCTACTGATATTTTCCGTATATGATGCCATGCTAATGCATTGAGTCTCAGTCTATGAAAAATAATCGGTTTACTGCTCTCTTGCTTCTATTACTGCATTTTGTTATTAACAATGAGTTATGCTTATGAAATGATGCCTTGTGGCAGATCATGTGACTATAAGATCTTGTTTTTATGTTCATACATAATGCAGTAAAAGTATGAGTAGGTTTTATTGTTGCTTGCACTGCTTTCTTGTTTGTTCTGAGATTGTGAGCTTGTGTGCTTTACCAGAAAAACAGCTGTTCAACATCTTTCTAGGTTTTTAAGAGAATTGCTTTCCGAAGCTTTTTCTTCTTGAGTTTCACTTGATAGCTGATTAGTTGTATAAATTACTTTACAGGCACTTCTTGTGGTTGGGGATTGGGAACTTGCTGAAGCTAGGAGAAAGGATGCGCTTGATCGAGCTAAAGTGCGTGGGGAGGAACCTCCTGCTGAGTTGCTCGCAGAAGAAAGGGGTATGCACTCCAGCGTTGAAGTTGATGTCAGGGATTTCTTACAAAAGAAGACATACAAAGAACTTGAGGCAATACACTCAGGAGTTGAGACACAGTTGCGCTCTGGCACGGCAAAGGTTGTGGAGTTTTGGGAGGTTATTTTAAAGCGAATTCACGTTTACAAGGCAAAGGTATGATCATCTTGTGTTCCCCATGATATCCTTGATTGCTCGTCTTGGAGATTAAGTGATATTCTGGTATTGCAGGCTTTTCTAAAAGAATTTCATGCTAAAATGTTGCGTAAGTATCTCCAGCGCCTTGAGGAACCTCTGGAGGGTGATGATATATTGGAGCTTGTCCATGCACCAAGTCCTGTCGAGGAGGATGTTGAGCCTGATGGTATGTGTCTGATAATCATGGAAGTGCTGGTTTCCTTGTATATTTTGATTCCATGGATTTAGTACTATGTGAAGATTACTATAAATAAAAAATGCCCCTACTGCAGATCGAGGAACTATTTCCCCTGAACCCATAGTAAGGGAAGAGAATAATGAGTCTACAGAGGAGGCTGGGTCCTTCTCTCCTCAGCTATTGCATGGTGAAGACGAGGATGAAGAGGCCATTGACCCTGAAGAAGATAAGGCTGCGCTGGTAAGATGTTGGTGAATTGAGTTTAAGATTTAGAAAGATTGTTATTGGGGCTTTAGTTGAGACTCGGACATATTCCAGGAACACAAACGGTTGGCTTTTTTGGAGGAACTACAAAAACGAAAACAAGAAGCTCTGGCATCAAAGCCAGCTCTAACAGAAGACAATCTTGAAATGAAGGCCATGAAGGCTATGGGAGCCATGGAGGAAGGTGATGCAGTTTTTGGCTCTGGCGCCGAAGTGAATCTGGATTCAGAGGTGCATAATCTTTGCATTGACTACATCTTTCTTTTTCCACAAAACCGAATCCTGCTTTGATTGCTTCTATAAATGACCTTGCCGATTAATTTATTGTTCTCAAATGTGGCTGCAGGTTTATTGGTGGCATGACAAATACCGACCAAGAAAACCAAAATATTTCAATCGTGTCCACACTGGTTATGAGTGGAATAAATACAACCAAACACATTATGATCATGATAACCCACCCCCCAAAATTGTGCAAGGGTATAAATTTAACATCTTCTATCCTGATCTTGTTGACAAGTCCAAAGCTCCAACTTACACCATTGAAAAAGATGGAAACAGCTCAGAGACATGCATTATACGGTTCCATGCTGGGCCTCCATATGAAGACATTGTAAGTTTACTCGAACTAAACCTTACATGATTTTCTGGTAAGAAATAGGCAAATTGAATTGATGATTGTCTATTTCCTTTGTAATGTCTGGCAGGCATTTAGGATTGTGAACAAAGAATGGGAATACTCTCACAAGAAGGGCTTCAAGTGCACCTTTGAAAGAGGGATTCTGCATGTCTACTTTAACTTCAAGCGCTACCGCTACCGCAGGTGACATGTTGGAGACATTTTGCTTCTCTTTCTGGACATCGGGGCAAATGGATATTAGAATATGTATTCATAGCGATAATAAATTACTTGCTGAAAACTAGAACATAACGAGTTTTTTAGCCGCCTTTTACCCAAAATTGTTTTTTTTTTCTAGATTTATTCAAATTGTCCAAATTATGTAGAATAATCAAATGCTGCACTATGTGGACCATCCTCAAAATTAATCATAAAATTTTTCCTCAGAATCTTCTATTATTATTTTATATATATATATATATATATATATATATATATATAATTAGAATAACCCATATGCCGCTCTGTTTGCAAGTCTCCATGCCATAGCATGGCACCATGGTGCTTGTCAGATGCAGAATTCTAGTATTCTGCCTTGTCCGGTCCTTGGGGGTATCTCTACTCTGCAAAACTATCGGGACAGATCTTTCCAATAAAAGATGGGATTTTGATATTCATCTAGCGATCCACCTCTTTCAATGTTGATTGTAGTTTTTGGGAACACCTTTTTTAAGATGAAAAATGTACTGAGGTTGTAGAAATTGATTTATAGCTTTAATTGGCGGTCCATTGGGAGTCCAATCAAAATGGCATTGGTAGTTATGATTCGAGGTCAAGGTTGATAAGAAAGTCCTTTATATATATGTGTGTGTGTGTGTGTGTGTCTAGATTCGATTCGATGTACATCGATAAGTATAG
The DNA here is from genome assembly GCA_037954665.1 of Laguncularia racemosa. NCBI lineage: Eukaryota > Viridiplantae > Streptophyta > Magnoliopsida > Myrtales > Combretaceae > Laguncularia > Laguncularia racemosa. The sequence goes on from JBBMOL010000036.1 coordinate 5,356,806, forward strand.
CAAATAATGATAGGTAAATGTATTGATGATAGTAGGAGGTGAAAATATTTATAACCATAGATTGAATAGATATCATCCGTTTACTTTAGAGGGCCATTTAAAATAAAGGGGTCTGACTCTAAATTATCATTTCTTTCATAATGAAATGCATTCGAGAATATCTCTCTTTATTTCTCTCTAAAGCTTGTGAGGATGTGCATTAGGCATACCTCTTCATAAGACCTATGAGTTTCTAAGTATTGCATGCCTGACAAAAATTATCTAAGGCTATTTTGAGGCTTCAAAATTTGGTGAATGTATTTCCAATCTACAACTATAATAATTCAACCACCGGCAAAGTAGACTTCGGATATCTATTCAAATTATGCATTTTTTTTTCTTTAAAAAAAGAAAGGAAGCACATTCTCCACCATTTTTTGCTAACCCAAAAAAAAAAAAAAAACCATTTGATAGCCGTCTTTTGATTTCAAAACAACTCTTTAGTTATATCTACAATATCATAGCGAATGGAATAACATCTATTCAACTTGTTATAATATAGAAAAATAGATTTATTTCCTTATTTTAAATTACAAAATCTCATACTTTAATTGAAACACAAAGGTTTACTAATTAGAATATAGCTCTTCTAAAATTTCATTCGATAATTGTAGCCAATCTAGCATATTGAAGGATTGTAGAATAAAAAATTGATCAATATTACAATATATCCCATCATAGAATCACTCCCATCAAGACAAGAAAAAGGGATCACGACCCATTAGATCTCTAGTAATAGATCAAAGTGTTGTTTTGAATCTCCTCTAAGCCCTAGATATCAATCTTAGATATATCTACTTCAAGAACTTGAATATACAGCAATCATTTGTGAAAGAGGTGAAAAAACAACAATATCAAGCTCCAATACCACGTGAAACTCAACAATGGAAGTGAGAAGATCATTCAAGAATCGGTATAATTCAAGATTATTTAATATAGTAGGAAAAGTCTATTAAAGAGAAATTTTTACTTAAATAAAGAAGTGAACGTTACCAGCATCATAGGAAAAGTTACAGGCCAAATCATGAGGATTAAGGTACCGTGGTACGTTGCAATGTCGTAATAATTTATTGTATGATAATTCCTTTATTATATGCAGTAATGGGGAGATACCATAACAAATAACACATTGTTAATTCTTGTGATCTTGATTTCACCGATGGTATTGAAAACTAAATCACCAGTGTCATTTTTTTTTTTATAATTTCAACAATTGATTATATGTAATAACATCTACAATTGATTTATTTATTATTCTTTTCTAACTAAAACTATTGACTAAAAAGTTCATTGTCAAAGTCACACACACTATTATTTCTCACTCTTTGGCATGATTAAAGTCGTAAAGCCATAACCTATTTTTGGAACTCTCTTGGTAAGGAAATCGTTACGATATTGAGGGTGAAAGGCATTTCTTGCATCCATCGTGCAACTTCAATTTTTATCCGTTTTCAAGTTTTATCATAATCCTATCAATTTATGCTTCGTATCAGGATCTTGTTCTTTATATTTCCTGACGCAGCGAGAAAAGCGTGACGAAACGAATCCGAATATGAATTGGTTTCACAACAACAAAGAAGAGCTCTTTGATGCAAACTCTGGTTGCGCACAACCGATAAACGGAGATAATTTTCCCTCGAAGTGTATTTCAAAATATAAATAAAACGTAACCCTAACATGTCTGACAAAAGGGTATATATACTTCCCCGTAAAATATCTAAAAGAGAAAAAACTAAGCGTACATGCGGAAATAAATAATGATATACACGTCTATAACTTATCGCATACACGGTCGTGCCTCTAGGCCCTGTATGTTTCTGGGCATGTGACGAGCGCAGTACACGGTCGTATCCCAAGCCGTGCTCGAACCCGTGTAAGCTTCTATGAGAATCCTGATAGAACACACGGCCGTGTCTCTAGCCGTGCCTGAACCCGTGTAAGCTTCTATGAGGATACAGGGTGGCACACGGCCGTGTCTCTGGCGGTGCCTGTACCCGTGTGTCACCCTATGTCCGCATTATTCTCTCCCACCAAGGAAGAACTCGAACCCGAGTTCGCTTCTAGATAAAGGGGTTCGTCATCCTTGTAGAATGGGGACAAATAAGTCACGTTGAAGGTTTTGGAAATTTTCATGTCTTCTGGAAGTCCAACCGCATAGGCGTTGTCATTGATCTTGGCCACGATATTGTAGGGCCCATACTTCTTCGACTGTCACTTGCTATATATACCCACGGGAAAGCGTTCTTTCCTTAAGAACACCATCACTGGATCTCCCACCTCGAACAACTTCTTCTTTCTATGTTTGTCGGCGGCTTTCTTATACCGCTCATTTACTTTCTCAATTTGTTCTTTGACTTCCGACGCCACTGTGTGATACTGTTCCGCCAGATGCTTTGCCGCTACGTTGGTCTCCATACCTTTGGGTAAGGGAACTAGGTCCAGAATGTGAGAAGGTGCCTTGGTATAGACCACTGAAAAAGGTGATCTGCCGGTGGTTCTATGGATCGAGTTGTTGTAGGCGAACTTTGCTTGAGACAATGCCAGGTCCCATTGTTTTGGCTTCTCTCCGCAGATGCTTCTAATTAGATTTCCAAGGGTCCTATTTGTCACTTCGGTTTGCCCATCGGTTTGTGGGTGGGCTGTGCTGTTGAAGTTAAGAGACGAGTTGAACATGTACCAAAGCGTCTTCCAGAAATGGCTAAGGAATCAGGTGTCCCTATCAGAAGTGATGGACTTGGGAACTCCATGTAATCTGACCACCTCCTTAAAGAATAGTTTGGCTACGTTCTGGGCATCCACCGTCTTCCTATATGGGATGAAGTGAGCCATCTTGGAAAACCTGTCCACAACTACGAAAACAGTGTCAACACTTCGTTGGGTACGAGGCAAACCTAATACAAAATCCATGGATAGGTCTTCCCAGATATTCTCAGGTACGGGTAACAGAGTGTATAGCCCCGTATTCTGAGAGTGGCCCTTTGATGTCTGGCAGATGTAGCATCATTGCACTATCCGACTTACATCCCTTCGCAACTGAGGCCAATAGTATCTTGTAGCCACTGCTGCCAGTGTTTTGTCCCACCCCAAGTGGCCGGCTAATCCCCCTCTATGGAGATCTCTGATCACCTTCTCTCTCAATGAAGATGCAGGGATGCATAGTTGGGTTCCCCTCATCAAATAACCCTCCAGAATGTAATAACTGTCATTGGGTTCCTTATTGGTGCATTTTCTCCAAGTAACCCCGAAATCTTCATTCGTCTCATACAGCTCCTTCAACTGTTCAAACCCAACCACCTCGGCTCTCATAGTCACTAGCAGATCCGCTCTTCGGCTTAGTGCGTTGGCCACCTTGTTCTGAACCCCAGATTTATGCATCAGGCGAAACGAGAACTTCTGCAAGAACTGTATCCATCTGGCATGCATGTCTTTGCATATACGGGTCTGATTGTTCAGGTGTTTCAAGGCAACACAATCTGAATATAATACAAACTCTTTGCCAACCAAATAATGCTCCCACACTCTCAAGGCTCTAACCACGGAATAAAACTCTTTGTCGTACGTGGACCATTTTCTCCTGGACTCGCAGAGTTTCTCACTATAGAAAGCGACAGGTCTCTTCTCCTGAGAGAGTACCGCACCAATACCTACACCACTAGCATCACAGTCAACTTCCAATAGTTTGTCGAAGTCCGGTAAAGTCAGCACGGGCGCACTACATAGTCTCTCCTTGAGCACTGCGAATCTCGACTCAGCTTCCCCGTCCCAGTGAAATTTTCCTTTCTTTAAGCACTCAGTCAAGGGAGCCGCCATTGTGCTAAAGTGCCGTATAAAACGTCTGTAGAATCTCGCTAACCCCAGGAAACTCCTCAGCTCGGTGATGGTCTTGGGTGTAGGCCAATCCTTAATGGCTCACACCTTATCCTCATCCACCGTGATCCCTTCTCCACTCACTATGAATCCTAAGAACAACAACCTCGGTGACAGGAACACACACTTCTTGAGATTAGCATAAAGTTTGTTCTCTTTCAGTACCATCAATACATCCTTCAAATGCACTAGATGTTCCTCCCGAGTCTTGCTATATACTAAGATGTCATCAAAATATACTACAATGAACCGACCTATAAATGATTTAAGTACCTGATTCATCATGCGCATGAAGGTACTCGGTACATTGCTGAGTCCGAATGGCATAACCATCCCTTCATACAATCCCTCTTTCGTCTTGAAGGCGGTCTTCCACTCATTCCTAAGTCTGACCCGAATTTGATGGTACCCGCTTCTAAGATCTATCTTGGAGAATACTACTGCCCCACTCAGCCGATCCAACATGTCCTCAATGAGAGGTATTGGGAATTTATACCCAATTGTGATTTTGTTGATCGCTCGATTGTCCACGCACATCCTCCAACTCCCATCCTTCTTAGGCGTTAGTAATGCTGGTACGGCACATGGACTCAAGCTATCTCGAATGAATCCTTTGTCGAGTAAGTCCTGGACCTTCTCCTGTAAGACCTCCGTTTCTTTGGGACTCATCCAGTAGTGAGGGAGGTTAGGAAGACTAGCTCCAGGCACTAAGTCGATGTGATGCTGGATGTCTCGCAATGGAGGTAGCCCCTCTGGTAAGTCTTCCGGAACTACTTCTCTGAATTCCTCTAGTAATCCTTTCACCTCCTCCGGAATCTCTGCGTTACTCATGTCCTCTCCCGCATTCTTCACTACTAGAGCATGCATCAAGCGGGACCCCTTAATGTCCTCAGTCATCTCCCTTTCCGATTGAGTGATTGTAAGAAAAGACTTTCCTTCCACCTTCTGAATTTTTGGTCGCTTATCCGATAATGGCAATAATGTATACTTCACCCCCTCCTTCTCCAACCTATATTTGTTCTCCTTCCCAGCATGTTAGGCATCTACATCAAATTGCCAAGGGCGTCTGAACAACAAATGACAAGCGTCCATATCGACGATGTCGCAGTATACCTTATCTCGATATTTTCCAATCGAGAAAGGAACTCGACACCTCTCTTTCACCTCTATTCGCTCTGCCGCTTCGATCCATCTGATGGTGTACGGACTCGGATGTTTCTCTGTAGGTAATTGGTTCTTCACGACCTCCTTCCCGATGATGTTCTCACAGCTCCCACTATCGACAATTACGTTAAACACTCTCCTACCAATCGTGCACCTAGTGCGAAACAGCCGGTGTCGCTGTGAACTATCCTCTTGCTTCGGTGTTAACATCATCCTTCTAATTACGTAATTAGGCTCCACCACATCATCGACCTCTTCATAGTACTCTTCATCACCGTCGGGCTCACAACACACTTCTTCCTCCTCTTCCCTTTCGACAATGTTTACAGTTCGTCTATTTGGGCACTCATTTGATCGATATCCCGGCTGACTACACCTATAGCATTTTCTCAATATTAGCTTAGCATATGGATTGCTTTGCCTTGGGGTTTCTTTACTCTCCACCGGTCTCTTTCCCTCCGCCTTGTCTTCTTTCTTGTCCATACTTCCCGTTGGTTTTTCAACTACTCCTTTAGGTCTTTCACCAATCACCCTACTACTATTACCAGGATTATCATAAGTGTAGGTTCTTTTACTCCCTCCAAACCTTACGCTCTGCTCTTGTATCATCATTTCTGCCCGGGGGGCTAAGTTCTTGGCTTCATTCACGGTTCTGAACACCGTCACTCCTATCTTATCTCTAATCTGAGGCTTCAACCCGTCTACAAACCGTCCCACCTGTTGACCCTCAGTCTCCCTCAAATCATTTCTCTCCGCTAACCTCATGAATTCAGCGGTGTACTCATGCACTGTCCTCTGCCCTTATCGGCACCGTTGATACTGTTGGAAGAGAATTTGCTCGTAGTCGGGTGGCAAGAAATCTCTCTGCAACAGATTCCTCATGCGGTACCATGACCTAATAGGTTGCCGCCCTTCCCTTTGCCTACGGTGCTGCAACCGATCCCACCATGCCGACGCCCCGCCTTTCAATCTATAAGCAACCATTCTTACCCTTCTATCCTCAGGAACTTCCATATAATCAAAGAACCTATCGACCTCCGCCAGCCAATCTAGAAATTCCTCTATATTGAAATTGCCATTAAACGAAGGGATATCTACCTTAAGACGGAAGTCTCCGCCTTCAGCATGGTCGAACCCCTGGTGGTTGCGTCGATACCCACCACCATACGCTTGTTCATTCCGGTCATCCACTCCACGATACCTACCACCACCAACAACACCACCCCTTCTCGGTGGTTGTTCCCTCCTCTGCATAAATCCTTCCTCTTCCTCAGAAGAGCTGTCGTCAATTCTCCGGTTCCATTGATTTCCGGCAACAAAGTCATTGATAGGGCCGCTGCGAGCAACTGCTACCCCCGGTCGATTTCCAACAACGCCTCTGTGACCGTTGTGGTCCATCACCATGGCGTCGAACCGCGCCACCAGATCCTCCAGGCGTTGTTCTACACGCCCAAGCCTCTGCTCCATGGTTTTAACCACTGCCCTCGAAGCCCATTGATTGACTCCTTGGACTTCCGCATCCCGATCAAGGTCGAGAACGCGACCGCCATCGACACCGTCGTTAGCCGACATCTCCGCAGGAAATTGCCTTGCTCTGATACCAACTGACGCAGCGAGGAAAGCGTGACGAAACGAATCCGAATATGGATTGGTTTCACAACAGCAAAGAAGGGCTCTTTGATGCAAACCCTGGTTGCGCACAACCGATAAACGGAGATAATTCTCCCTCGAAGTGTATTTCAAAATATGAATAAAACGTAACCCTAACATGTCTGACAAAAGGGTATATATACTTTCCCGTAAAATATCTAAAAGAGAAAAAACTAAGCATACATGCGGAAATAAATAATGATATACACGTCTATAACTTATCGCATACACGGCCGTGCCTTTAGGTCGTGTATGTTTCTGGGCATGTGACGAGCGCAGTACACGGTCGTGTCCCAAGCCGTGCCCGAACCCGTGTAAGCTTCTGTGAGAATCCTGATAGAACACACGATCGTATCTCTAGCTGTGCCTGAACCCGTGTAAGCTTCTGTGAGGATACAGGTTGGCACGCGGCCGTGTCTCTGGCCGTGCCTGTACCTGTGTGTCACCCTATGTCCGCATCATTTCCACTCGCTAGTAGCGTATAGGCATCTTCACCAAATATCTATCTGCTAATACGGGGATTACCGTATACCAATCTCATGTTCTCTCTTACATCATGAGATCGAGGGAGTATATTACTATATATTTCAGAATATGCATTATTTAGTTCGCTTTTACGTCCTAGGATTATATCTTCCTTGGACTATATGCATTGTACAAAATTACTTTACAATTGTAAATCACTTGACGTGTGTACAAGTGTTGCCATGCATTTCGTGTTTAGGGCAAGGCGATATTCATGTTGCAATGGCGTGGCTTTCCCTTTGTCGGATGCTATAATAAACGTTTGACCAAAACCGAGAATTTTTCGCAGGGATGTAAATTTATACGCTAGGATCCTATTCTCAAATGTTGGTTAACTTTCAAACTATGGTATAATAACATATCATAAATACCAATGAATTCCAGAGTACATTATACCAGCCTATGTCTTAAATAACTATCATTTCATGCTTTCTTCTAGAAGGCAAGCATCTCATCCTCCTCCTCTCTCCATTACTTTCTATCTCTCTTGGAATCACTTTAACTTCTGTGGTCTGATCAGTGCCGGGTGGCACCATCTCCACCACCTCTGCAGCTTCAATCTTATTATTTTACTTTTTTCCCAACACAGAATATTCAGAGACTGACATACATATGACACCTTACATTAGTTTCTCTGATATGCTTACATATTAATAATTTCAGTAATATCTTCGTAAGTGCTGTGTGGATCTTGACTAAGAGGCCTAATTATGCGTTGCAGTTGTTCAGCAACATCCATCATACTAGGTCGCCTGTCCTCCTTCTCCTTAACACAGGCAAGTGCTAACTCTGCAATGAGCATGAAGCTATTGAGCTTATCAGCTGAAGGTTCCTCACCAACTAGCTGCTGGTCAACAACTTCCATCACTGCACCCCTGGTGGCACGTTGGCTGACATATACGGCCAAGTTCACATCATCTTGATCACGTGTGAAATCAATAGCTTTCTTGGAAGTTAAAAGCTCGAGCAACACAACCCCATAACTATAGACATCGCTCTTATCGGTTAGCTGGTAGTTAAGATAATACTCAGGATCTAAGTACCCAACGGTTCCTTGAGCACAAGTTGACACATGGTTAAGACCCGGACGAGCTAGCCTGGACAGGCCGAAGTCCGAAACTTTTGCATTGAGTTCGCCATCCAGAAGTATGTTAGTTGATTTCACGTCTCTATGGTAGATGGGAGTGTAAGCTGAAGAATGCAGATAAGTTAATGCCTCAGCGGTCTGGATGGCAATTTTGAGCCTCGTGTTCCAATCCAAAAAGCTAGATGTCCCACCATGTAAATGATCACGAAGGGTCCCATTTGCAATGTAGTCATAGATCATCAATGGCTGCTCAGATTCTACACAACATCCCAGGAGTTTAACTATATTCTTATGATTGACTTGAGAGAGTATCCCCACTTCGTTAAGTACTTGTTCAGTGCCTTTTATGTTGCCCACTTTAGCGGACTTAACAGCCACCATGGTCCCATCAGGTAGCTCTCCTCTATAGACTTCTCCAAAACCACCACTCCCCAAGAATCTGTCTCTAGAGAAATTATTTGTTGCTTTCTTCACGTCTTTCAAGCTGAACATCCTTGCAGCTTTCCCATTATTGCTTGACTTCAACATGTCTTCTCTTTCTTTAACCAGCTTGGATCTGTTTGAGTACTTATGGGATCTTTTCAGGCTAACAACAGCAATAACTGCAAAGAAAGCAAGAAAGGATACCAGCCCTGCTGATACTTTTAAACCGAGGTCTGAAATAGCCTGCTTCTTTTGTTTCAAGCAAATTCCTAGGGCATGGTCCCATTGGAACCCCTTCTTGCAAAGGCAGCGATGGAGGCCATTTGCAGCTACAGGAGAGCATTCGGACTTGGGGGAGCAGTCTTTTTGTGATCTACAAACAGGTTCTGGAGGAGGAGACCACTGAATTTCTAAACCTTCCTCCCATTGACTGGGAGGTTCCTCTGGATCCAGATGAAGGATACTTCTGAATGCTCGACAACCTGAGCTGTGTAATCGTATCTTATAAGCTGAAGGCATGCCACCAGCTATGAATGTGCAGCAAGGATCTAAATAACCTGTACACTGAGCTGATCGGTTTTTGTCTACATGTCCTGAGCTCTCCAGGTAACGGTGGCAGAGACTTGATGACGTGCAGTTTAGACGAGAAACCAGCACTCGGGGTGAACAGTTCAAAAGAAAGATGGTATTGGATGAAGTGATATTAAAGGGAAGACTTTGGTTCAGCCACATGCCTTCACTCATTGTCATGTCTTCAGTAACACACGTATCACCTATCCATGGTGCTTGTTGCACTACCAGGCGTTGCACTGCACCGATGATTTTTGTCACAACATAAGAACTTCCATTAAGTGCATTAAAGTAAAGTTTTTCAGAGCTAGGATCACAGTGAAGAGAGTATTCTGGGTCACCGCAAGTGGGATCCGTGCTAAGGGGATAGGGAATTCTCATGGAACCACAGTTCGAGCACGTCTTTTGTGTAGAACACTGCTTAGTGATGAGTAGAAGGAAAAAACTGCAGCTACAAAGAAATAGTTTCCAGGTAGGGCTATGCATGGTGGCCATAATGCGTGAGAGGGATGGGGTTACTGATTTATGGTACGAAGATACAAGAAGCTCGGGTAGATAAAGGCTGGAGAAAGGGAATAAAGTGGATTCAAAATGTCAAGTTTCAAAAGTGGCTTGAAAGCATCTATTTTACCGAAACTTTTGGCTCTGAGAAAAGTAGGATTCCTCCAATACCATGCATAAGCAGGGTATTTCTAGCCAGTTCTTTCCCTAAGGGAAAGCTTTTACCAAAAGTGGTTACATTCCAGAGTCCCCCCCATCTTTTCTTCTAGCTGGTGAATTAGCAGTGTCTAAATTACACAGAAAAATGCTACACTTAATAGCTGTTTGCTTCCCATATTCAGCTACCACCAGTTTTTACAACATCATCGAACTCTCTCTCTATAGTCATCCCCACGTGGTTTATACACAAATATTGTAATATAACGAAAGAAGTATTACCAAGGCGAGCATAATTTACAGGAAAGTTATGCATAGATCTTTTCTATTTCCACTAATGCAAAGATCTTTTGAGTTTCATTGCACGTACTTTTATATGTATATTCATCACTATTCTAAGAAAGCACCAGTTACTTATCTGATCCAAGCATAGCTTATATATATAGGCTACCGACAGCATCACTTTTTTTTTTTTTTGGATAAGTAAATAATTTCAGTAATCACAAATATACAATCGTTAAAAAGGGGAAGGTTTACAAAGCATAGCTATTCTTTTAAAGAGTAAACAAAAACACCCTGTGTGAAACAAAGTGAACTCTTCAAGAACTTAAATAGCTATTAGAGTAAGCTAAAATTTTGTTGGCTATGGAACTAGAACTAGGGATAAGATTTTCAAGACGCCTTCCATTGTGAACTCTCTAAATACAATAGATAGCAGTAGAAAAAGAGGCTCTTTACCTTTTGAAAACAGGTGCTTTAGAGTTTGCAGAAGCAATGAGTGCCATTGTAACACCCTGCCAATCTAAGAAGGTAGGAGGGCAGCCAAGGCAATTACAAACCATAGCCTACACTTGGGACTCAAGTTTACATTTGAAGAAAAGATGGGAGTGGTCTGCCATGCCTGTCGAGCATAAATAACAAGTAGATGAAGCCACAATACGCCAGTTGCACAGTCTGCCAAGTGTTGGAAGTTTCCTTTACCAAGCTAACCATAAGATAAAAGAATGTTTGAGCAAATAGGTCTCATTCCAGACCACTTTATACCATGGAACAGAAGGTCCAGGCGGAGAGTGAAATAAATAAGCACTTCCAATGGAATAGTCTCTTGATGTTGCATGGATCTACCATAGATTATCCGGTTTGTAAGGGTTAAGCCTTATAGTTGAAGGGATTTGGAAGGAAGACCAAAATGGACCCAAAGGAAAGTTCCATTCCTGTCCGTCCATGATGGAACATAATCTAGCGCTTGAATTGAGCCCTGAGCCAGCTATAACTCAAGCACTATGCACCAAGTTAAGAAGTCCTATTGGTAACCAAAAGTCAGACTAGAGGGAAATAGATAAACCATCATTAACCTCCCATTGAAAGCTACTCCAAACAATGGGTCTTAACTTCAAAAGTTTCTTCCAAGATCGCGAGCAATGCGCTCTAATCGTCCAAAAATTACATCTTTTCAAAATGGTGGAATTCACCCAATCCAACCATAAACCCTTGGAACCATTCTTGCATAAGTACCAAATATGTTTGATTTGAGTAGCCTTATTCCACAAATGGAGATTTGGAATGCCTAAACCTCCACTTTTCTTTGGCTTACAAACCATTTCCCATCTCACTTTGGCGTTCGTAGATATAGTAGGTCTACCACTCTAAAGAAAATTTCTAAGCAACCTCTCTATCTTTAATATTCCATATTTTGGAATCGTAAAAACTGAACTTCAAAATACCTGCATAGAAAAAAGAACTGATTTGATGAGTTGCAATCTCCTAGCATAGGAGAGGAACTTTGACGTCTAGGAATTAATTCAAGAAAGAATATAGTCTTCTTTCCTCAACTTTGTTGAAAGGAGAGGAACACCTAGGCATCTTAATGGTAGGAAAACTTCTTGGAATTGGGTCATATGCAAGATATTATCTTTGGTTCTTTTCTGGATATTGCAGACGAATATTCTGCTTTTCTTTTCATTGGCAATCAAACTAGAAAGAGAGTGGAAATGTTGTAAAGCATCATGGATGAGGAAAACCGATTCCACATTACCTTTAGAGAAAATTAATAGATCATCTGAAAAGTAAAGGTGGGTTAGATGCTCAGTCTTACATATCCAATGTAAAGAAAACTTGGGATGAGAAGCAAGTTTCGTCAAAATAGAGGATAAGATTTCCAGCCTTTATAGTTAGGTAAGAAACCCACCAATTCTCCATTGATCACTATAAAAAAAAATTGGAGTTGAAATACATTGCTTGATGAGGTTACAAAAGTGATTCAAGAAACGCATACATTGCAGAACTTTGAGGATGAATTCCCATTTTACTGTATCATAGGCCTTTCATAAATCCACCTTTAATGAACACCTCAAGGCTCCTTTTTGAATATGATAACTTGTGATAAGCTCTTGGGCAATAAAGATATTATCATTGATTCTACATCCCAGCACAAAAGCAGCTTGCTCCCTATCCGCAAGGGAGGATAGGACTGGCTTCAATCTAACAACGAGCAACTTAGAAATGGCTTTGTAAATGACATTACACCAAGACATTAGGTGGTATTCAGAAATTCTTGTTGGGTTGTCCACTTTAGGAGCAAGGGAAATAACTGTAGAATTAATCTCTTTAAGTATATGGGCCAAAACTAAGAATTCCTTCACTGCATCTATAAGATCCTTGCCAATACTTGGAGCCTTATCATTTCCTTGGGGAAAAAATGCTTTCCCAATTTCCTCATCCGTGAAAGGGGCATTTAGATCATCAATTTGCTGCTGGTTTAATTGCTAGGTAACAAGATTTTGTACTTCATCAAGCTGGTTTAACTGGATCACTCTCCCATATAGTCTCTTAAAGTAAGAGATCACTTCCTCGTGTACCTAGACATCACCCTTCACTTTGATACCATCATCCGTGAGTAGACAATGTAAAGCACTTCTATTATGGAGATTTTTCATGATTTTGTGGAAGAAAGAAGTATTTTTATTGCCCAACGTTAGCTATTTAATCCTAGATGTTTGCTTGAAGAAGGATTCCTCCACACCTCTAAGGAGATAGAATTTCTTGTAAGCTTCTTTTTCCTCATTTAGAAGAGAGGTATTTCCCCTCCCTAATATAGAAGATCGAACAGCTTGGAGCAAAGATTTAGCTTGAGATATATGGTTAGAGATGTTGGAGAATTCTTCATCATTTAGCTTCCTCAATTCAACATCTTAAGCTTGCTTACTACTCAAAACATTTTAGAGCCCCTGACCTCAGATCCCCAAACACCAGCCACTATCTCCTTAAAACATCTATGGTTAGTCTAGAAGTTGAAGAATATAAAGGGAATTTACGGCAAGAGAGTGGTCAGACAACAATGGTGGGCAAAAGACTGCTTGAGTTCTAGGGAAAGCATCTAACCACCGGTGATTCACAAGGACCCTATCTAACTTCCTTAAGATTGGATTTTGTACTTGTTTATTGGATCAAGTGAAGATATCACCAAAAAATCTCAAGTCTTCTATTTCAGCCTCATCCAAGAACATACAAAACTCATTCATGGCATTTGAAATACCTTCATCTCCACCCCTTTTCTCATAAGGGAATCTAGTAACATTAATATCACCAAGAACTAACCACAGATTCAAACCTACAGAAGGTGCAAAAGATAGAATACCAGCTTAGAGAGCTCCTCTTTCCCTATCATTGCTAGCTCCATCGACAAAAGTAGCATCAAAAGATATGTTTGCACCCAGATTGTTTATAATGCAATGCATGAACTGTGGGTGTTGAATTTCCACACAAACATCCCAAAGTGTCGTGTTCTAAGCCAACTAAATGTGCTTTCTAGCATGAGTATTAATGGTAAAGGATTAGTAAGCTCCCAAAATACTTTAGATCTTAGGTTCATTTGACAAGTTCACTTTTGTTTCAAGTAAACCTATTAACAAGATTCTGTGCTCAACACAAGTTTTCCTAACTTCTGCAGTTTAAATGGGGGTCATTTAAACCCCTTATGTTCTAGGTAGCAATATTCATAAGAAGCACAAAAGAAGGACAATAGGCACTCACGTGAATGTGTGCCTTCTTTTGTAGTGCTTTTTCTTTCATCTCCCATAAGAGCCAAAACTCTTGCTACTCCTGGAGCTAGTACCCAAATCCCTCTGCTTCCTTACCAGCAACTTCTATAAAAGGGTATTCTCCATTTCCTCCATCACTCCAATCTCATCCCCATTAGACAGCTCAAGAGGTTCCTCATTTTGATCATGATTTGGGTTTTCCCCCACAAGTTCCATCATCTTTGACACATGTGTAGGGTCCTTATTGTTATTAGAAACCACTGTAGTATCCTCATCCCTAGATTCTTGTACTTCTTTAGGGTTCAAAGCTTACTCAGCCATCTTCTCAACTTCTTGGTCATGATCATAGGAAGTTTTCAAGGGAGAAACCACCTCTTCACTTTTTTTTTAATATTCATTCTACGTTCAAGTGTTTGGGGACTGTTTGCAATGTCCTCTTCTTGGTCCCTTACCTTTTGTTTACCCTTCCAATTAATTGGAATCCATTTATCAACCTTTGCCTTGGGGTTACCAGCAATAGATTGGTTTCTACTCTTCACCATCAAGGGACAAGAGCATCCAAATACTCTACAAGTTAGGCACTGTAGAGGAAGCCACTGGAAGTCAATAGATACACGAGTTATAGTCACCTGGCCTCTCAACTTCAAGATAGTCAGTAAGCTCATCTCTTGTGTTAATTTCCACTAGAACACAGGCTTGATTTGGTCTTTGATGGTGAGTAATCAAAGTATCAGCCTTGATTGGAACACCAATGCCACTCGCAATATGAATCATACCCCCTGGGTTAAGATACTCACAAGGGATACAGTTGAAAACAATCCACACATGGATATTAGTTGGTTGAGGCTTCTCCAAAGGCATGCCTTTCCTCCACATTTGCAATATTAGAAGTCTTTTCAAGAAAAACTAGGTTTTCTCAAAAACTAGAGAGATATCTTGGTCCTTTGCAAATCTAAGTAATAAAAGCCTTCTTTATTACCTAGGACATTAAGAATCCCAAGGTGTTTCTAGAGTCTAAACGTAGTTTGTTGGACAAGTGAGAAAGGCAACTTTCAGCCAAGAAAATACCCAACTGGAGTAGAGTTCTAGAAACTAGCACCGTTATCTTCAACCTCCTGGGGAATCCTAACTCTAGGAACTAATCCTTTGCTCATCGAAGGAATAAAACTTAGTTGGAAATCAAATTTTAGGGGACGGGTCTTGGGGGGCACAAGCTCAAGCGTAAGACTTTTGGAAATGACGAGCAGGTTCACCATGTATTGGCAAGGCTTGGCTAGAGGAAGCACAAGGTTGTTGTGGTGGTTTTCTAGTGTGGTTTTCGCTCCAAAAGCTCCTTGACTACTTCTAAGGTCGTATTTCCGAAGGACGAGAAGCTCTACTCAGGGATGACTTTTCTTGTGGATGTCTAAGCACTAGGGATGGCTTGTCCTAGCCTAGAGAAGACTGATTTGGCTTTGTCTGAAGGCACACATGACCCCAAGCTATCACTTTCAGCTAGGTTATTCTGCTTTTGACCAGAAGACACAGGAGGAGCAGCCATTTTGTCCATATCTTGGTCAAAAACTAAATCTGCCTTGAGGCAAGAGCCCTACTGGTTTTGAAAAAAACCAGCAACAAAGTGGTCACCCAAAGAGTGATACGGAGACACGGGCTGATACACGGTTTGTTACACGGCCGTGTAACGAGTCAGGGGAACTTTCAGAAAGACACACGGCCTCTATACACGGCCAGAAGCACGGTCGTGTATTCGGTCAGAAAACCCCACAGAAGCATATACGGTCAAGAACACGGCCGTATATTCGGTCAGGAATTCCCACAGAAGCATACACGGTCTCCATACACGGTCAAAAACACGGCCGTGTATTCAGTCTGGATTGCTCACAGAATTATATACGGCTAGGAGGCACGACCGTGTATGCGACAAAGAATAGACGTGTATAGTGATATTTATTTCCATGTGTACGTGTATATTTCCTTTTCTATGTATTTTTACAGGGTGGTATATATACCGATGTTAGGCTATTCTAGGGTTACGTTTTATGAACCATTTGAAATACATTTTTGAGAGAGGATTTTCTCCGTTTATCGGTTGTGCGCAACTAGATTTCGTCAAAGAGTAATTCTTCGTTATTCTTTGTTGTTTGAGAAACCAATCCATAATCGGATTTGTTTCGTTACGCTATCCGCGCTGCGTCAAATACCCTCCCCCAGAACTCCGATTGGGAGAGCCACCCCTCATTGGAGGGCGCTGGGAGACAGAGACACCAAAACCAAGCTAGGGACAAAGGGGACGAGAAATGGGATGAACAGGGTGGCAGGAGTCCTAAGAAAAGTGGTTTCTTAAGGATTTTTTAAAAAGGAGTTTTAGAGAGAAGGGAGAGCATTTTCTCTCTCTTACTTTTTTCCCCCACAATTGAATGACATATTGAATAACCCATATATATAAAAAAGGTTCCTTATTGTTTAGTGTTTTGCTATTAATCATGTATGAAACAAGTATTCTTGTCATAACTATTGTGTGCAACTCAATGTTTTCTTTCTCAATTATGTTTGAGGTAGTTATAAGACATTATTTCAAGGTGAGGTTCTATCGGCTATTTTTTCATTATCTTTTTACTAATATGTATGGCAAGAAGATCGATAAAATTTATACGTAGAATCAAAAACATGACCAGAGTTGAGGAGCTTCAAGTGTGATTCAGCATAAAACAACACCTCACTTCCCTGCAGACTATAATATTGATGAACAAATCAAACTATCTCGTTCACCAACATCTCAATTCAACAGGAATTAAGAGTTTGTTTGGCTTGTCTTTTTTCTGCTTAATATCATTTTGTTAACTTGTCTCTTTAGCATGTTTTTTTTGGTAATTTCTTACCAATATTTTGTTGTCTCTTCTCTTTTTTCAATCCTCAAGTAGTGGGTATACTTTCAAGAGGTATAAGTGGTTTGGCAAATGGCCAGTATAGATAAGAAGAAAATAAGACAATGGAATGAGTGCTTATGTACAGCAAAGGACCTAAGTATTAATATGAGCTTAAAAAGAGAGAGAGAGAGAGAGAGAATATAGAGGCACTTGAAAGATTGGATACTAGATTAATAAGATTTAGACAAAGAAAACTTGCCCAGATAAAGGATAAGATGGGGGAACTCGTTCAAATAGGTTAAGATTCCAAAATGCCAACCTTGATATTGTAGGAAAAAGAATATCTGACAACAGCCTAGTGCCCCTTGTATAAAGGCTAGAAGACCAAACAAATGGATGTTTACAAAGAATCAGAGAAAAGTAGGAAGAAGGATCCATGTAGTGAGCCACATATTGCTGGGGCTGGGTACTTTTGGCAGTAATGGTTACAACTTTTTCTGTTTGTTGCTTATGCAGTGATTTGAGTACCAGCTAGAATTTTGTTTACAACATTAACGTGTAAAGGAAAGAACTTTGAAGTAATATGAATAAGACATCACATTGTGAAATAAGAAATGGCAAGGTGAAACAAAATCTCAATAAGTTTAAACATAACAGGAAGACAAACATATATAATCTAACCACACTTAAGCTTTTTACTTTATAGGACCATATGCTTTTGACAGCAAATGGAATTATCATCTTCAGAATCTGTACGCTAAGCCAGTCCCTTTAGAAGATCTTTTTAGCTTCTACAATCTTCCTCATCGAATATGGCTCACATGAAAGAGTGAGCAAATAACTGCATTAACCCTCAACAATTTTAACCGGTGATCTGCAAAACAAGAGAAATACATCTTACAGAATTCCGTTTTAATAAAGAAAAAGTTTTGAAACTTTTAACAATAAAATTTTTCTCCTTGATTTTCTCTTACCCAAATGGGCTTTGTTTGATAGCTAGTAATTCAACATCCAGCTGCAAGTCCATGAGGGGTAAAAAACCATAAATAGATAAGAAAA
The DNA here is from genome assembly GCA_037954665.1 of Laguncularia racemosa. NCBI lineage: Eukaryota > Viridiplantae > Streptophyta > Magnoliopsida > Myrtales > Combretaceae > Laguncularia > Laguncularia racemosa. Next base: position 5,374,754 of record JBBMOL010000036.1, read on the forward strand.
CAAAGTAAGAAAGGAAACATGAAATGTAATACATTCTTGAAAAGAGATTGATAGATAAAGTGATGATAAATATACATGAGGTTCTTGAGTGCAATAATGGCACTAGTTTATATTATGGTTCTACAACTATCTGATACAAAAGTTTAAGTTTGTAGATATTGTGTGAGTTTTATATTCATTACTTAATATGCCTTTTTATTTATGGGCTGAGATTTTGACTAAAGTTCATCAAATAGATAACTTAATTAAATAGGGGCAAAATGACACTGCAAGGGTTCGAACCCAAGACCTCTTACTCTGATACCATATCTAAAAGCTTAAACTTTTAAATATGGCATGAGTTTTATATTTATTACTTAACAATTTAGTGGTTCAATTGGCAAATATCTGCACTGACTCCAGCTTGATGGGGAATATTTAACCAAGGTAGATTCATTGCAATAGATGAATTGGACATCAGGACATGGACATCTCCATCAAAAAGTCATATCGCTAAGATGCTCAAACTGTAATTATTACAGGACAAGTTTCATCCCTTTCAAATCCAAAGGCATGGACGTGGATTATAGGTGGAGAGACAGGAGTATTCAAGTAATAAAGGTAAAGAGAGAACACTGAAGACTCCATGCTTTAGTGTCAATTTAACACCCCTACAGATCAATTATTGTAGCTTCCTCGACTCTTTATATTCTGTTTCAGTTGTTGCCATGTGCCTCTGCCACTAAGTGAAGAAGGAGAGTAACATTCCATTAATTTTTTCTATTATTATGATTCCAATAATATCCTGGCAGCAAAACCCTGCTGCAGACCTTGGAATTAGTGTTTGGTTATGAAAACTGTGGCACTTAGTGTTATGGTGTTCTTGGAAAGGTTTGAATAAAAGGGCCCAAAAGGCATTAGGAAAGTGGAGGATCACCATTCACCAGTGATATTAGTACTCGTAGAGCAGTAATTACAGTTTGCACTACCACCAGTGATGTTAATCACGAGGCCCACCATACAGAATTTAGACTGAGAGCTTGGAAACTTGATAAAGAACATGAGCTCAATTATTTTTTATATATAGCAACCTAGAAGGTATATTTGCAAAAAGATTTTGGCTTAGCTATTGTGAAGATCTCTTTCCCTATGTAGCATATTATCTGCCAGCACATGGGCTAATTTCAGTATACTCTTACCCACTTCAGCTATTCTAGTTGTTTAAGGGTATGTTCCTGATAAAGTACTGCTCAACCAACCAATTGCGAAACAAACTTGAGTGGTAGGCAGAGATGATGTACCTCTATAGTTGCATTTGGAGGGATTTCTTGGACACCTTTGCTCCCATAAGCAAGCTCTGGTGGAACTATTAGTAATCGCTGCACCCAGAAAGTAAACTTTAAAATGTCAAGAAGACTACATGTCATTGCATCCCATTAACATTTATCAACCTTCATCTCATAGTGTACATGCAAATAAAAGAGGTTCAATAACTATTAATTAGGGATTGCCAGGCTACTTTGTTGCATTACCCAGACATGATATTTGTTTCTTGGAGTAAAAGCCTTATGTCTCTGTATCCAAAATTCACCTAACGCATCATTGTCCTTTAGAACTAGTTCTGCCACTTAAGAAAAGATGTAACAGTTCATGTCACAGATTCAAAAGAACAAATTACCAATTTTTCAATAGCAAAAAAGGAAAATCCAGTTTTCCAAACAACACTGAGAAGTTCAAATCATTGCCAAATTCCAAGGAATTCTTTTCCTGGTGACAGAAAAATTACACACTCTGCATTTGAAGAGTTGATTTCAAGAGTTAAAGATAGAGGTCACACCTGGCCACCTACCCGCATGCCCTTAACACCCAAGTCCAAACCTTTAAGAACATTTCCCCTTTCTGATTGGCCAACATCAAATCCGTATGGCTGCATATGATTGAATATTCTCAATAAAGGGGAAAAAAAGGTGCAACAAAACATGCTCTTACACAAGAATTTGGAGTTATTATTTATCTTGTCCAAATATAATTAATGACAAAAGCCAGAAACCATTTATCAGTTGTCGCATGATTTTTGCAACCAATTAAATAGATGGCAACTTTTTGAAACCAGATTGGCCAATAAACTTGTCACATGATTGGTTTCCGGTTCAAAAGCTAACTGATCATTAAGCCATGAATGATATCAGTGTAGTTTTATTCAAAAATCAATTGACATGCAAAGTTGAAACTAGTGAAGAAATATTAAGAAAATTCATGTGGAATAGAATGTTAAAAAGGATAGAAGGAAAGAATTTAGAAAGGAAAATGAGTATGAAGAATATATGAGAAAAGAGGAAACCAGGAGGGAATGCTCTTAGATCACCATGTAATATATTCATGTCTGTCGTGGTGAAGAAAATATCAAGGTTTCTATCTTCCAGAATGACATAAAATCAAATCTATGGTAAAGACTCTGTATGCAACAGTTAGTAGGACTAACTCTAAACAGGTTTACAATTAAGCCTCAAAAAAGCAAATCTTTATATATTTAAAGTGTGATAAATATAAATGAAAAAAATAAAAATTAACTAGCAGATACCAGTGCAGCTTAAATAAAATAAATATACTTATTTTATCCTCCATAGAGTGTTCTATGTGAAAATTTTTCAACATTTACTTATAATTTATGACAAGTTCTTAAAAATAAATAAATAAATAAATAAGAAAAAAAGAAAGATCCACCTGGGTTCAAATCAACCCAACACCTAGATTGGTCCAAGGGAGTCCAACAGAATGGCCCAACTTTCAATATCCAATTGAATGGTTTACCCTACGGTATTCTAGACATTTATAGTGAGCATGCGAAAAGATTCATTGACATCTAGATAAACATAATTGTAGCTCTGCTTTGCTAAGTGTCCAGGATAATGTGGTTGAAATTTGAGTAATAAAACCAATAAATTTTCCAGAACTCGAATATGACCTCAAGTATGAAGTAATAAATTACATCTTGAGCAGCTTTAGATTGGGTTTCCTGATTCTAGATTTAATCTGCTCAAAAGAAGCAAAAAAGAAGCTTGAAATTGGTCAGGCACTCTGAGGTTTTTTAATCATCTCAGTCACCATGTCCTTCATAGATAGACCAGGCAGGTTTCGTCTTGCAGGTTATTAAGTTTGGCAGTGGAGCTGCATATAGCAATCTCCACGTGTAACTTTCACAAGACAATGCTCTGGAAAAATATTTTGAATATCCTATGGTGTTGACATGCACTTTCAGAGTCTGCTAAGATGTACGAAGTATCATTTCAAGTTCTCACCGTACCACCACCAACACCAAGTCCTTGTCTGCTTGTCATAAAAGTAATTCCCTTCCATTTAGCAACATAGTGAACCTGCAATATTGTATACACATCAATCGAAAATGGCATTACCAGAGAGTACTGTAGTTTGTTTAAGAAAAAGGGGGGAATGCCATCTAATTATTAAAGTATGCACAAAATTTGTCATCTATTTAAAGGGGTTTAGTTGCATAGACATTTAAAATCAATGCCATGCTGAGTTGAAATGTAATAAAGATTCATTTTCTCTAAATTATAATTTATTCCCTGAAATAAAGGTTGGGTAAATTAAGTCTACACCTTGCCTCGCCTTCACAAGCGATAAATTTTTGTGATCTTAGAAGTCATTTTTATTTATATAGCAATGTAGCTCAAATTCTAAATACGCCACTTTCTTAGACAGAATGATACATATGTTTTTCCGTTCTTTTCTGGTGACTTTGGCTGGCGAGTTGAACATCTGCATCAAAATTTTACCATTCTCCCATATGTGAATGAGATGAAATGTGGTGTTTCTAATTTTAAATAAAGTTATATAGTGATGCCAGATCTAGAGAATGAGATATGATTTAAATGAAAAAGAAATTCCAACTGATGCATAAACAATGAACTAGGAAGCAAGTAAATTTGAGTCATAGGAATCATAATAGGTGGTTATTATCCAACATGAGCAGTATATTCTAGCATGAACAATTAAGATGAACTTAAAACTGAATCACAACCGTACTGCAACTCTTGATCCCTTTACAGCCTCAGCTCCACCACCAACTTTAATGTCATAGTATCTGAAGCAAATTGGATTCAAATTGGAATTATTCATACATCCAAAAAAAAAAAAGATCTAACTAGAACTACATACTTGAAATTTCATTAGAAGTTGATTGCAGTTTCATCTTATATCGATAGGAAGAATCACATTTTATAGACTAATTAGCTGAAGTCCTGTCAACAAGTCTTAAATTAAGCACTTTTGGTTTTGGGGTGTTACCCAAAGATTGGCAATGGGATTTTTTGTGTTAACTGAGAGTAATGACTACAATTATTCTAGCTAGTTCTGGGTGCATGAACCATTTCAGTATAGCTTTGGGCTATATAGCTAGTCCAAAGAAGTGTCCATTGTAGGGTTTGATCTCAAGTCCCATGCAATTTGTCATGAAAATTCTTGGACTTTAACTGCGAGGCCAAACATTTAGGGTTTGGCAATATAAATCAATAACATATTTCACTTGATTTATAACATGATCAAGGATATTAACGTAAACAGATGCTACTCAAACTAGAGAATAAGACATATGAAGGCATGAGATTTGTCTCACTAACTTTAGACCATTGGGGAGGGTTGTGAATTCACTCTCTGGAATTTTTGCTCCTCTAAGCTGCAGAAAACACAGTTCTAAATTAGTTTTCTGAAATGTGACAGATTAAGCCCAATAACAGTGAAGGAATGAACTCACAGCTCTTCTACTTGTGCTGACAGCATCGGCAACACCAGAAACGTGAATTGCAGCAGCTGATGCATAAATAGATATTCTCAACTGGTTGTGATGGAATTAGGACAGTAATGAAAAGACTTTTCAAGATTCAGAAATTTTCACTTATGATTTAAGTATCAAAAAAATCATTGACTCTTGTCTGTACTTTCAGCATACATACTAAATGCTCCTCATTTGAAGTCTCTAGAAGTCATGTATTTTGTAGATAGATGATTTGGTTTGGCATTGCAGCTAATGTTTGCTTGATAATAATGATTATATTCCCATTGAAATAGGAGAAAAGAATATTCATCCTTTTATCATGACTTCAGTGCCAAAAAAAAGAACCATAAAAGGTAATAACTAGAATTCCCATATTGAACAAACTCAAACATAAATGATTTACTAACACTTACTTCCTTTTTTCCAATAGGAAATAATTTCCCACTTTCTCTATGGTAGATGAAACCACCAACCTAGTTGAGACCTTGAGAACAATTTGAAACGTGTAACTGGGTATCCTAACTACATGCTGGAGTTTCACCTGGAGTAGGTCAAGTAGATCTTGAAGACTCCTAAACCTTAACTGTGAATCTACTATTCCGTTATCTATTACCACACCACAGACCAAACATCGGTATGTGAGACAAATGCTACCTATAAATCTTAAGGTCTTCATTTTCCAAGGGGAAAGTAAATAGATATATGTTCCATAGAATCTGCCTGATAATCCACATATTGAACAGTTATTTAAGCTTCTATAGGCAACTTAAATTCAATTTGATATTTCATCCTCAACATGAATCAATAACAATACATACCAACGCCGGGGACAGAATTTATTGCTACCATGCCAATTTCAGTCTTGCTGAATTAGTTGAAGAAACCAATTAATGTCGATTTTCCAATAAAAGTAAAAGTTCGCTTTATTTTTAGGGTATGTGTACATCAATTTATATAGGATGGTTTCTCCTTATTTTCAACGTAGTAGTTTGGATAATTTTCCTATTTAATACTCAATGTGCTTTCTGGAACCTGAAATTTATGTTCATATTTTAGTTTTGTTCACTAAAATCTACTGTGAATTGCCAACTTTCGACAACCCTAGAGCTTAATTTCCTATTTGCTATTGTCCTAGCAATTATCATGTTTTTCAATTACCAAGTGATTCTCGACACAGTCCTCTTAAGAAAGCAAAGCACAAAATATAGCTTATCAATAAAGAATTCACAGAAGTTGAGCAAGTATTATGTATTTCATAAGAACGCATATGGACATACTGGCTGTAAGAATAGAAGCAATCAATTCCCTTCTTCCTTTAGAATGCTGAGACAGAAACACGAGTTTCTCCGAATCATCAGAAGATGAAGGTGAAGATGAGCACTTGCAGAGCAGTCTGTTTTTGCCTGCGCATATTAATATTTACAGGAAGTAAATACAAGATTATACAGTACCCCATGTGAGAAAGAGAGAGAGAGAGAGAGAGAGTACTTGCGGTGGAAGTAGGAAGAAGAGGCTTGTGGTTGGGGAAGAAAGTAGTGAGGCGTTGATGGTAAGGAAGAAGAGAGAGTTCCATTTTCAGATAACTCGTTTTTTCGGTTGGTTTGAAGTGGTAGCGACAGTTAAAAAAACACTTGGACCCTCTCTTTCTCTGGGTTATGCTATCATATCTTAATGCGGTCGATGTCGTCCACATTTTATGATTTGTTGGTTTGCATGCGTCTATATAAGGTATAATGAATGATATATAATTTAGTTGAGTTCTTTAAAAACAAGTTTGACTTTTCATTGATAAACTGCTCTTTTGATAATAGCCATGATAATTCGAAACTAATTGAGATAGTTAATCATTGTAAACACATGATAGACCATGGTTAAGTCAAGAGAGCACTTTTAAAGTAAAAGATGAACTCGAAACAAATCTTAAAAGGATGGGAATGAGAAGGTTAGTTCAACATTTAGAAATGAGATAATTATATAAATTGAGAAATGGTCGAGTGTTGCATGAATATTTTAGAAGGAGAGAACCTCCCATCCCGTGACAAGTGGTATCAAAGTCAATGCTCCAATCATATCGACCTATCTAAATACTATCCAAAGTATCAATTGAGCGGGTAGTTCTTATGGATAGAAGGGCTTGTGTGAGTTAAACTCGGGGCAGCCACTAAAGGGAGAACATTGTTGCCAAAAGGTAGATATGTCGTGAGTCAGTGAACTCATGTGGGAGAAGTTTAAGAGGAGGAGTAGCCACTAGAGGGAGGATATCATTGTTAGAGGGCAATTGTGTCATGAGCCAAATGACATGTGTGGGAGAAGCTCAAGAGAAAGAACAAGCCACTAGAGAGATGATAGCATTGCTAGAGGATAGCTATGTTGTGAGTCAATTGTAATAAGATCTGTTCAATGTCTTTATGAAGAGGGAGTGTGAGCCTCTCTACCATTAGACGACTCAGTAAGAGGAGATTTAAGGGGACAAAGAGAGGGGTTAGGGTGAGAGGAAACCTATGGAAGCCCAAAGCCCTAGTGTAAATGATCTTATGTGAAGTCTAATAATGGGTTGAGAAGGATTGGAGATCTTAAGAAGTGGGTAGTGGCAAGACATTAGCCTCATGACAAGGTGTCATGAATTTAGGTGGGCAAAAGTGTCATAGTCCAAGAGTTTAGAATAAGTATAGAAGGATCGACTTAGGTATGGAGTATAGTGAATGGTATTAATAGGGTAATATGTTCTAGGAGGTTGGGATCTCTATAGGCGAATTTAACCTCTCTTGAACAAATTGGTCAAGAGTTGATGTTACTCTCTTGATGATGGCCACAATAAGTTGAAACCAATTAAGATAATTGGTCCTCTCAAACACATGACAGATTGTGGTTAAGTTAAGAAGGCACTCCTGAAATGAAAAATTGACTCAAAATAGATCTTAAAAGAATAAAAATGAGAAAATTGGCTTAATATTTAGAATTAAAATAATTATATAAATTTAAAAAAGATCAAGCATCGTACGAATACTATAAAAGGAGGAAACCTTTTGTTATGTGACACAAGGCATGTCCCTCTTAGTTATATTTTAGTCAAGCTATAGAAAAGTGTAAATTTGTAACAACATAATTTTTTTTTCTTATTAATAGATGGGAAAAGTGGAAATCAAATTTGTTTCATATTTTATTGGGAACAATATAGCGCATAAGAGATCACTATTAATTATTGTGCTTTTACATTCGTTTTTTTACTTAAAAAAAATGTGTTTGGACTACTTAAATAAGAAATTGTTTTTATCACTAAATTTATTTTACCCTTTAAAGAATAATTTAAGGTTAAGATAGTTTAAGAAAGATAAAAAATAAAACTCGACTACTCACAAACGTTAAGGGAAAAGTTATGCTGAAGATGTGACATAAAAATCTGTTTCACTATATTTTGATTATTTTGGATTTATAGTTACATCATTAGTATATGCTACTAATATATATATATATATGTAAGAGAGAGAGAGAGAGCTGATTGATAAGATTCCATGTTATGCACTAGAGCATGATCTCTTTGCAAGGTCCATGTGCTCATCCTCTCCTTCATGAGAAGTAGAATTCCTTCCAAAGCACTTCAAATCTTGCTTCTCTTTCTCATTTCCTCTCAAGGGTTTTCCCCTATCATTTCCTTCCACCCATTTCTTAAGCTTTTTAAGCAACTTTCTCCTCTTAGAATGAGCATGGTTATGTCTTGCCATGCCTAAACAAGACCCCTCATGTCCAGAAATGGAGTCGTTTATTTCATGCTCCAAGAAACTATCTTCGTTTCCAACATCTAGGAGTGCTAGTTCAGTACATGAGTTGGGCTTTGCTGTTTTTATTTGCTCTTGATGCATATGGGAGTTCCTTGCTAGCTCATGCCTTAAGCAGGCATTGCTCCATCTTAGGTACATCAGTTCCTCTTCTTCAGCTGCTCTTTCCTTCTGGAGCTGCTCTAGTTCCTTCATTAGGGCATTGTACTCTTCCATTGTTATACCTTCTTTGCTCTGCATGAAAAAGCAGGAAAATGTTGTCATCTAACTTGACATGAAACAATGCTGAAACTCTTTGCCCATGACCCTTAATAAGCATTTTTATTTTTTTAATAACCAGAAAAAACAGAAATCATTTTCCTCGCTTATCATGGATATGTTTCGCGATGGTTAATTACTACTAATAGCCATGAACTGCAACTCCCGTCTCCTATCATCAACTGTTGCTAAAATCCACTAGTTACTGCAAACTTTTTATATTAGTACTGTATTATTTAACAACTCTTAAACTTCGATTATAACAAATACCAAAGACGTATCTACGTATAATCATATTAGTAAGTCACATGTTGACTGTACAAATTTAAATGTTGATAATGTATGTTGTCCTTATAGATCTAGATCAGATAAAATAATCTCCCGCTTTTAAGATCTTGAAGCAAATCAGATGAAGCCCTTCTCTAATGCTCTGAACTTTTCCTCGGGCTTCTGTATAATTTAGATGTAAACTTACACGCATACCCAATAAGTGAATAACCAATTGCAAAGAAAATTCAAGTCATCTAGCTAGAAAAATAATCAACTAGCGAAACCTCGGTCAGAGATGATGCTGACTTCTCTGTCAAATTTTGCTTGATTACAAGTTCATTTTTCTCCTGCAGTAATCGATCCAACATACTTCTCAGCTCGACTATTTCATCCTCCATTTTCTTGTTATCTTCCATCTTCAGCTCCAATTCACACCGTGTCCTCAAAACCTCGGTATCCTTTTCATCAATCTTCAACTTACTCTTCCTAGTAATATGCCCCTGGTGCTTCACTTTCCTGGAAAGCTTCTTTACCCTCCTGTGAAGAATCCCATTTTCGCATTTCCGTTCTCTCGATTCCTTCATAACTTTTAGACACTCCATAACCAATTTCTCAACCCTTCTGTTCTCTGCATCCGTTAACTCAATCTCTTTATCCAAAAGCTCGAGACGTGCCATGCCTAATTGAAGATTATTCCTAACTTCCATAAGCGTTGTTTCTTGCTCTTTAAGTTCACAATACCGAAGAAAATGCATCTCTAGCCGTAGCTCTCTTTCTTGAAGCTCATTTAGTACACTCCTTAAGCCTAAAATTTCTTCTCCAGGATAGGTTTTATCTGAATATTGCGAATTCAGGTTTGTGATAACATGTTCATCATAATCTAGACATGTAGAACTTAAGCTACGAGCACTTTCGTCATCATCATCACTAAAGTTCATGACAGGTTTGATAGCAGAATCGTTTACCTGGGGTTGAGAAGAAGATTCCGCACTTGCTGTATTTCTTCTTCTTGCCACGATCTTTGCACATATTAAACCTGCCATGGATAGAGCTAGAGGAATTCCAGCTTTGAGGAATACTGGCCTCATGATTTCGGTTTTCGAGTTTGCGCTTTCCATTAGAAAAAATTACACTTTCTATAGATGATCAAAACGAAAATTCGCTTTCTAATTAAATTGACCTTGTTAGGTTTTATATGATTTATTAGGATATACGCATGGCAAATGAGTTGTGTTTTGTTATAAAGCTGTGCAGTGATTCTTTGCTTTTAGGGTGTTTTAGCTTTTCCTTTTCTTTCGTTTAGAGGAATGGTTGTCGTCTGTTGCTTTTTAACTACTCTAATGTTTCATAGCAATTCAGCATCAGGTTCCTTTTCGTTGAATCAATTTACACATTTTCCTTCTGCATCTATGGACATTAACACGTCTCAGCGCTCAAAGGCATGATCATGATCTTTTGTCTGTAAGCAGTAATATGTATAGACGCTTGACACCTTGGACTCGTAAATGAACTTGCGTTATCTGGTGTACGGTGCACCGGAAGGGAATTTTTCGATGGCTCCTTTTTCTTTTTAAAATGTAAATAGCTTTAAATTTTAACCTTGATACACTTCTTGAACATATAAAATGCACTTTTAACCTCTTATACTCTTTTAAATTGATAGATAATCTTAGAAAATTGTAAATAACTTTTTAAACTTTGACTTCAATATGAATTAATATCTCAAACTTGTTAAAGTATACTTTAACATTCCTAAACTTGGATCTTGACTCTTTTTTTTTGTTTTTTTTTTTTTTGAAATAGGAAAAGAAAACATTATTTATTGTTGCTAATTTATAAGAGTTTAAAAGGTATTAAAGTATACTTTATAAGTTTAAATTATACCTATATGAATGTCAAAGTGTAGAGAGTTATTTACAATAGTCCAACCCTTCTTTTCTACATAATGTTCATCTCATCTTATAGATAAGACTTTTTTAATATTCCCATCGAGAAAATCTCATTTTATTGAAAGACTTTGCATAAATTTAAGCATTTAAGCTTAGAGGAGTTATTACACCCATGTGATGCAATTTTCAAGTTGGTAAAATACCATGACAGACTAAAGTAATTAGAGTATACTAGTATAATAGGTAGTCTCACGTAGGACCATATTGTACTAAATATAATATCATGTCTATTGTGTGTAAGTTGTTGAGATAATACAAATAACTAGAAAGTGAAAGTCAGAGTATTTAGATACTTGAAGAAAATTGTGAACCTTGCTGTGTTCTATGTAATGATTTTCTTGCCATACAAAAAGGTTAATGGATGTGAGTTAAAACTGTGAACCTTGCTATGTTCCATGCAATGATTTCCTATGTAGAAAAAGGCTAATGGATGCAAGTTAAATCAATAATGTAGGTGATCATTATTTTACTTTGGGTTCGACTTACACCTCTAGTGATGGAGCAATAAGATTGAGTTTAGAGAAACAAACTTGTATATCACATTGGACAATAAAGGCTAAGTTATAGACTCTTAGCAGTTGCTAGAGAAGCAGTGTAATGGTCAAAGAACTTGTTATTGCAAATGGAGCTATAGCTACATCTCATGATAATCATTTGGATCTTTTATGATAGTAAATGATAAAGTTGCTCAACAATTTGATTAAACTTATTTATGATAAAATGAGTTTAAAACCATACTAGTTGATAATAACAATGACCCTACCTTGTATAGCGTATTACTGGTTTTGAGACTAAAGAAGTTACTTTTTCCTAGGAGCACGTAATGCTATAGTAACTAGATGTTACTTGGTGGATTAATTCAATGTTGAATATTTAAGTGAGTATAGAAGTGATTATGTGAATATATAAGTATTGTTGCTTCCATTAAGAGTTAATTGATGTTACTCATGTAAATATTTATGGAGCTAGAATGAGCACAACATAATAAATAATATAAATATGAAGTATACTTAACTAGCTTTGATTGTGACTATGTTTTTTTATTTTTCTAGTTGTGAAATAAATTGTGTGGGTTTGAGTAATGAGCCACTCAACACCTTATTAAGACCTAGAGAAATTTTCGCTAAGGAGCATTCAAATCCAATTCTACCTTTTTATGTACTTTTATATTGTTGGTTAAAAATTTTCAATCTAGTAGAGAGATGTTTTATAAGTTGCCACTTATGAACTTATAACCATTTAAATCGAATTATTTAACTTAAGTGGTACTAAAATCAAATATTGAGCTTAGGATGTTATCGACCAATGGTCTGCTTAGCAATTACACAATGACCACTAGAAAAAGGACTCAATATCTTGACTGCTTGGATTTACATAAAAAAAGGTAATTATTGCACAACTGTAGCCAATCAAATGATAAAGGGGAGTGGAAATTGAATTGATGAATAATAATTGCTCATTAAGATATTGGGATAAATAAAAAGGGGACTAGCAATAGCTCAAAAAATAAAGAAAATAGAAAGAAACATGTGTATTAGCGAAAGCCTTTTAAAGATGTGATTGAGAAAAATCAGTCGTTTGATTTAAATGAAAGTGCCCTTTTCCTACATCCTTTGACTTCACAACGATCATTTCTCATATCATGTGATTGAGACTTTTTTGAATGAAGTGTAATATATTTGAGCAAAATTTCTAAGGTATTCTTTGGTTGTCGTAGGTTTATGATACTGCATTGGATAAAATATTTTATCTCTTATTTGATTTACATATTTTCTCGATTATTGAACAAAAATGATCCTAAAGTACTGGATAAAATATTTATATTTTGTATCACCTAAAATACAGTATAAAAATTAAATTTACTAGATAAAAAATCCTTATTAAATACTTTATATATCCAAATAGTGGATATTACAAAAATCTTTATCTAATATAATATGTACCAAACATAGTATAAGAGAGTTATATTATCCTATTTTTCTTATTTCGTACTATTTAGTACTTTTTGTACTTATTAGTACTACAATCTAAACGTTACTTTAGAATTTGAGAGTTTTCTCATAAGTAACAAGTCATTTATATAAACAATAATTTGCAGAATAATGTCTATTTGCGTTTTTTGAGGCTTTCAGTATATCAGTATGTCCATTGCTGGTGACCTTAAGATGAATAAACAACTTATTAGTTGGCACTCATCCATTATATTTCCAGCAACTAGAAAAATGACTTAAATGATTAAATTCAATTATTTTAAAAAGATGCTTTGACTTGCATCATCAGAGTGTTCATAAAATATCCAAGTCTTTGCATTTTACAGAATATCAAAATTTAAATTTCTACCCCTTTCTCTCTCAAACCAAGCAAATTTTGATATACCAACTATTGATAAGTAAGTGTGTAAAGTAAAAAGATATTGGAGTGGCTACCTTCTTTTTTTTTTTTTTTTCTTTTAAACCTAGTTGCATCTATGGGAAATCCACTTTAATTCTAAGCAAACTATTCTAGTAGAAGATGTAAAACTCTTTAATAACAGCGGCCTAATAGGCTACTAAACTTAGATTTATTTATTTTATCATAATAAATATTAGTGTGCTTTCCAACGTAATCTCAACTCATGTGCATCATGTGAAATTTATTTGCCATTAATAATTGAAAAATTCTAAGATGTAATTATTAAAAGTTTTGATAGTAACATACAATCACTTTTCTCTAATATAATTTTTTCTTATTAAATATGGTAAAAATACTTCTTAAAGTGAAAACAACAATTTTAATATAATTGTTGATAATTTTTATTAAAAATATCGATAAGTTGTTTTTATATGGTATAATATCCTTATTTATAATAAAATAAAAATCACTAATAGTACAAAATGACTATATAATGTATTACACTCTAAAATTTTTTTTTAATGTTTGAAATTTCAATTTTTTTTTCAATTTAAGAAAAAAATCATTGAAATACTATAATTTCATGATAATTTCTTATAAATATTTTATCTAGATAAGATACTCAATTAAATATTTATAGAATAATTTATATTTTAGGGTTTTTATATACTTCGAATTGTTATTATAATTAAAATTGGTAAGGTTTTTTTTTTAATTGAAAAAAAATAATACTAATTAGTTATGTATCAACAATTAATAGGAGAAGGACGAACATAAGACTATCTTTCTTATAAATTTTGCCTCTTGAAAAACGTGGCACCGGCATTGTGCTGTTTGTCCTGTCCCATTGACATTGGGCAAGGGATGATTAGATTAGCACCTTTTAAATTTGCTAAAATATATAGGGCATGATTAGCTGCCTTTTTTTTTGGCGTTCCCGAGACATGAAAACGCGATCACAGGGCATGAAATTCTTGACAAGTGAACCAATACGATAAGAAACATTAGAGGCACGTTTATTTGGAAGAAAAACTATTTTATTCTCAATTTTTTATGTAATTATTATTATGATATATATTTTAATTTTTAATTCATAATAGTAATGATGAAAAAAATCACAGTTCTTCATTTTATTAAATTATAGTTTTTAATTTTAATAAAAAAATTATAATTTAACAAAAAAAAAACTTACTACTTTTATCTTTTTTTTTTTCTTCACCAACATACCTTCATCACATAACATCATTGTGCAATGACCATCACCATCACCAAACTCACCACTGCTACCACCACCATCATCGAACCCATCACCACCTCCATAAAACCTACCAAACCCACTTAACCCACCACCACCAAAGAGAGTAGAGTAGAAATAGAGAGAGAGAGAGGGTATAAGGGTATTTTGTTTTGTTTTTTTTATTCATAACTTATACTGAATTAAATACTAAATAACCTAATAACAATTCATCCCTTATTATAGCTTTATTTCATTCTCTAATAATATCTATTCAATACAATTTTATTCCATTATGCAAAATAAACATGTCCTAGGTGGTGTTGGGATCTTTGTGTTTGATTCTTTTTTTAATCCATAACTTATCTGTATTGACATTATCTTTGAATTGTATCTATTTATATTTAATATTTAGAAAAAAAATATTTGATCTAATATTGTTTTAAATTGGATAGTTAAATAATTTTTTTTTATTGAAGACATTGATAGAAAATTTTTAGGTATTTGATTTTACAAAATAAAAATATATATACATTTCTATATACACTCGTACTTCTTTTTGTTATTTTATTTTGATAAGTAGAAAACATGAAAGCAACAGCAAAAGCAAACAATCTACAAAGGAGGTAATGAAATCTTTACAAAAAATTATTTATAGTGATAAGAAACTATTGTGGATTATGTAATGATAGGTGCCAGTATATAAACAATAAGGCTAAAATACTTTGATACAGTGTACATTAATTTCTAGACCTATATTAATTCAGTGTCTACAAAAGATTATATCTTGTTATAAAAGATTATATATATATTTAATTATAATATAGGCTATTCAAATTTGATTACCACTTTATTTGATATGAGAAAAGGTATATAGAAAAAAAGAAAGAGTTTGCAAGAGTAAATTATAAAGTAATTTTAATTTTTTTGATGTATTTGAATAATAAAAAGAAGAAAAAATAGAAAGAATTTTAATTATTAGTAAAGACAAAATAGAGTATAGTATAAGATTATAACACACCTATAAGAAATAATAAGAGATAGGAAAAAAAGAAAAAAAAAATAAAATTCAAATAACTTTTTTAACTTTTTCCTTCTTTCTTTCTAATTTAGAAAGAATAAAAAATTATTCGGACAATGAAAGTTTTCACTCCTAAATCTATTCTTCCCATTTTCTTTCCTTTTCCAAATTGAAAAAAAAAAAAAATTAAAATTTCTACTTTCTCTCTATTTTCGTTCCTCCTATTTTTTCCGTATTCTTAAACATACGTATAAGGTTTTTGTTGTAAGGAAATAATTTTGTTTACATTAATTTGTATCGAAAGCACACGTTATAATATTATAGTATTATTATTAGAAAAATGTTCATTGAATTGAAAATTAATTATAAAAATACAATTTTTAATGATACGGTAGGAATTGTGTTATTTGATGTTGTCTTAAAAACGGAAAAAAAGTTTTAAAAATGATAAATATTTGAGTTTTTTTATAATTTTGTATTAAATATTTGATATGTCCATTAAAAAGTCTTAAAAAATATTTGTTGAGTAAAATATTAATTGTGAAAACAAAATTTTCAATGATAATCTTATTTTAGAAATGAAAAAAAAGTCTTAAAATTGATAAAGATTTAAATTCGTAATAATTTTACTTATCATTGCCCTAGCTGTTAATTTTTTTTTTAACTCATGATTACTAACTCTTTGTAAAATGATCCCTTCGCTTCTTTAATGGAACCATTCAATCCTTAACTCAATTTCATATATTATATTTTATTAAATTTTCATTGATGGTATATATAAATTAATAGAGCGGCACCGGCTGAAATTTCCAATAATAGGAGACGAATGCAAAACTCTGTTCTTCCAAAGCCCAACGTCTACGCCTGTCCTACCCGCCTCTTTTCTCTCCTCCTTCCACAAGCGCCGCATCTAAACACCCTACATCTATCTCTCTTTCTCATCGCCGATGGAGACCCTACATCTAAACACCCTGCAGCCACCACTACACCGCGCCACAAAATTCACCTCTCGCCGCCAGTTCGCCTTCCTCAAAGCTACTCTCTCCAATCCCAACCCTTCCACCACCGTTTCCACCACAACCACCACTTCCCAAAACGCCGTTCTCTCCCCCACCCCATCAATATCTCCTTCTCCTTCTCCTTCTCCTGTGCCACCGCCACCAGCTCAGCTCCTCAAAGTCTCCCCTAACTCCCTGCAATACCCTCCGGGGTACCTCGGCGCCGTGCCGGACCGAAGCAATGTGGAGAATGATCATGCCAGTGATAAGAGAAGAAGGGATTATTTGACGAACATATTGTCGTCTAAAGTTTACGATGTTGCTATGGAGACTCCATTGGAGTTGGCTACGAACTTGTCTCGAAAATGGGGTGTTAATGTTTGGCTCAAGAGAGAAGACTTGCAACCCGTAATTTTTTTTTTTTAAATTAAATAGTTTCCCTATTGAATTGTGTTGTTTTATTTCATTAATCGAGTGTAACGTTTGATGCTTTTTTCTTTTTGGGATTTGGTAGGTACAAAATATATTTGGGTACGATGAATTCTTGTTGGTTTGCGAAACTTGAAAGATCAATGTTGGAACCATATAAGTAGAGGGACTTGTTTTTTTGTATTTTCTTGGTAACATTGTCATTAGTGGAATAAGAGAAATCAGAAACTTTGAAAAATGAGAAAAAAAGATTCTTGCTGTGTTGGTATCTCAAATGAAAGGAACTGTTTAGCAGAAAATGCTTTAAGTAGTTGCTTTTTTGGGAAAGATCATAACCAGACCCAATGGCCGGTCAAGATGGCCATCCAGTAAAAAACCGACGAAAATGATTTCCCTTTTTGAGGAATTATTTTTCACTTCCATTTTCATGGTTGTTTGCAGGCCACTTCCACTAGTAACCGCATTTTTATAGGATTTCTACATAATGTTTGATGATCGTAAAGAGTAAATTGCTATAAATGTAGAAAATGCTCCAAGAATGTTTCCTGGGAAACAAACGCATAGCTATTTTATTTTATTTTATTTTTTTTCCGAAATCTTCTTTTTCTCTCTCCCCTTCTTATGTTTGTTATAATGGATTGGTTGTAATTGAGAAAGGACGTAGTGGCTAGCTGTTCTTAATGGCAACATGTTGTGGGCATTGAAATCTGCTACTACTAGCTAGTGAAGTGTTTGATGTGTTTACTGAAGGGAACGAAGAACTAACAAAAATAACATTTACTGTTAAAAAGCCCTCGTTTCTGATAGTTCATTTTTAATTGAATGAATATTATTTTTCCACTAACCATGTGGAAAGCACTGCCCAGGTCAAACAGGCATACCCTTATTTTAAATCTACGAACTCTCGACATTTCTATTACTCTTGAAGAGATAATGTACTGGGAATGTATATATGTGTCACTTAAGTGGTTATGGGTTATTCTCTGTTTGGCCATTTTACTTATTTAACAAGAACCATTACTTGGAGTTTGAAGAGAATGATTTCATTGTCTGAACGGAAATGTGCAAGTAAGATTTTCACATTATTTTGGCAGGTTTTCTCATTCAAGCTTCGTGGAGCTTATAATATGATGGCCAAACTTACAAAAGAACAACTGGAAAGAGGGGTCATCTGCTCATCTGCTGGAAATCATGCCCAAGGTGTTGCTCTTGCTGCTCAGCGACTGAACTGTGATGCTGTCATTGCCATGCCTGTTACGACACCAGAAATTAAGGTTAATCTGCCTCTCATTTATTTTTTATGCTTCTTTCCATAATAAATTGATGTGATCAGCTAAGAACTTTGTGACTCTTGCAGTGGCAATCTGTCAAAAGGCGTGGTGCCACAGTGGTACTTGTGGGGGATTCCTATGATGAAGCACAAGCTTATGCCAAGAAACGGGCTGAGGAAGAGGGCCGTACATTTGTACCTCCTTTTGATCACCCTGATGTGATCGTTGGGCAGGGAACTATTGGAAAGGAGATTGTGAGTCAGTTTTCGGGTCCTGTACATGCTATCTTTGTTCCTGTTGGGGGTGGTGGTCTTATAGCTGGTATTGCTGCTTTTGTGAAAGAAGTTTATCCAGAGGTTTGCTCCTAAACAGTTTAGTAGAATTTCTTTTTTGCATTTTGAAGCTAAGCATACTGAAGATTCTGTTTTGCACACCTCTAATGGAAAAGTTTAGGCAATGTTGGAACTTAAGAAGCTTATCATTTTTGTATGTATTAATATTAAATTCTTCATTTACTTTTCTGTTGCATAGGACTTTGTTAAGACTTTTGTGGCATATTCCTTGAGTAAAATAGGAAGTGCAGCTTTTCAAGTTGCACATAGAGGGCAAAACAGACAGTTTTAATAGGAATTTACTAGAAATCAGAAACAGAAAGGGGTATGATGAAACAAATTATGCCAATTGATTCAAGGTAGTACAGCGATCCATCTCCTTTAAGGTGCTCTTTTTAATTGTAATATTGATCCTAAAACATACATTGAGAGACCTCTACATGATTATTAGATCAAAACACCACCTAATCCAATACTTTTCTTACTAGTAAAAGGTTTGATGTTGAAGGTAGTTGTGAAACGATAGAAAATCACTCAAGTTCTCTGGAAAGCAGTTAAAAGGACTTCCAAATTTTTTAGTTAAAGGCCTTATGCAACCAAATTTGTGCACAGGCATATGTAATGGAAGGGAGCATTTTTCCAAAGGTTATTGATGGCTATTGCAAGTATAAAGTTCATATTATTGCCTTCAATGGAAGGTCTTGGTCCAGAACTCATGTTAATTTTATGTTGTTTTTCTATTTGGTAACTGGCAATGAGCATTAAAATAATAAAAAAGGGAAAACTTGCTTCAGGCATGAGGTCTTTTGTCTAATACTTTGGATAGGACAGTAATCTTGTTGAGAAAATGTTATGCTGGAGTTGTACTCTTGCTTATCAAGTTTCTTGTGATGATGAAGTGCTGTCCTGGAAGGATAAGCTTACATATTGGCTACAAGGAATGAATTTTTTTATGGTATTGTGCCTCCATTGACAACAGAGAAAGCAATGGAATGTCTACATATTGGTGCTCTTAAGGGAACTTCTGAGATTTTGGCTTTAGGGAAATAGTTGAACAGTTTATCCTTAAATGGGGATGAACAGAAACTATTTGGTGCTATGCATCTGAAGTGCTTTCATTTTCTACTCTGGTGTAAATTTCTTTCTTCTTCTTTAATGTGCAGATAAAGATTATTGGGGTGGAGCCTGCAGATGCTAATGCCATGGCATTGTCATTACATCATGGGCAAAGAGTGATACTGGACCAAGTTGGAGGGTTTGCAGATGGTGTAGCTGTTAAAACTGTTGGTGATGAAACATTCCGCCTGTGTCAGGAATTGATAGATGGGGTAGTCCTTGTGAGGCGAGATGCTATCTGTGCATCCATAAAGGTGAACTCTCTCTCTCTCTTTTTTTTTAATGTGTCTTTTTGAGGAGTGATCACAAGTACAGCTATGATTATATGCTTATTTCTAAGGGTAAACACATCCAGGGATGTCATGGCTAGTGTGAACTGACTTTCTAGCTGATCCCCTTTATTTACTGGCACAGTAGCTATGGATATGTTTAGTTGGTCTTTTTCATCTGTTTTATGTCATTTTGGTTTTTTTCTTGTTTCCTCTTTTTTTTTTTTTTTCTTATTTTATGTTTTCTTTCTCTTTTTTTTTTTCCTTTGAAAAAATTGTTGATACTGTTTTATCTGTGTTCTTTCTGTGACTAGATTTTTATGAGTGGAAATTCCTTCCTCTTACTTCTGATTTCGTTTAGCAAACCGGCTATATAGATAATATGTAATTGTGACAACAGAATGGAAGCAAACTTGCTGAACACACAGGATCTATTTCGAGCTAGGTTTTCCTTTTTGAGTCATGTAAAAAATGATCAGTGCCCTCTATGGATGCCTCATATGAAAAATTCTAAAAGATTTTCCATTAGTTATTATTTACAGGGTCATTTAGTTGTTTCTGGAGGGCATCTTGGATTTAGTTCCATTCGCTAGGCTTGCTTTGAATAGATCAAAGAATCATTTTTTAGGTTTCAGAAGCTAGCAGTCTGCTAGGTTGCGTGCCACTTATATTTGAGATTCTGGTGAGGAAACTCAATTTTGAGCATGAGGACAAGAGTCTTACCAAATCTTCTTGTTGCAGGACATGTTTGAAGAGAAAAGGAATATTGTAGAACCAGCAGGTGCTCTTGCTCTTGCTGGAGCAGAGGCATACTGCAAGTACTATGGTCTTCGGGGAGCAAATGTTGTAGTCATCACAAGTGGTGCAAACATGAACTTTGATAAACTTAGAATGGTGACTGAACTTGCA
The DNA here is from genome assembly GCA_037954665.1 of Laguncularia racemosa. NCBI lineage: Eukaryota > Viridiplantae > Streptophyta > Magnoliopsida > Myrtales > Combretaceae > Laguncularia > Laguncularia racemosa. Next base: position 5,395,751 of record JBBMOL010000036.1, read on the forward strand.
AACGTTGGTCGGAGACAAGAGGCAGTGCTTGCTACTCTTTTGCCTGAGGTGCCAGGGAGCTTCAAGCGATTTTGTGAATTGGTATGATGCAGTTTCACTCAACTGCTTTCTCAGACTAACATTGTAATATCATGGTATAAGAAGTAAAGTTATTTGTAATGACAGGTTGGACCGGTGAATATTACTGAGTTCAAGTACAGACGCAGTTCTGAGAAAGAGGCAGTGGTTTTGTATAGGTAAGGCACAAGTTCATCTGTCAATCTAAAGTGATGGCTCTAAGCTTAGTTACCTGAAAAATAACACTGTTTCTTTTCGCATATTGAGAGTGATTTTAAGGAGGAAGGTGGTTATCTGTAGTCTACACATTTTTCATGATTTATCATTTGGTGAACCCCTTTATTTTCTGACATTTTACCCAATAAAAACACATTTACTTTATGTTGTGTTTGCTTGAGTTGATGGCCCTTGATTGCATTGAGATTGTTCACTGTTATTATTATAGAAGCAAGATTCTTTAACCCATCATGTTCCTACTTGCTTGAGTTAATGGCCCTTAATTGTAGAGACTGTACACTGTTAGTAATATAGAAGCAAGATTATGTAACTCAAGTTCCAACTTGTTTGCAGTGTTGGCCTTCATACGGTGACAGAACTGGAGGATATGCAGAAAAGAATGACGGATTCCGACTTTACAACTTACAACCTGACAGATAGTGATTTAGTTAAAGACCATCTAAGATACTTGGTAAGTATTTTGTTTCCAGAGCATCTTATTTTCATGTCCATGCATTATTGAAATAGGATGAGTCTTGCCAACTGTGTCATTTATGTTTCTGGTGGCATGGTCATGACTTCAACCTACTTGCTTGTCTGACTATAGCTCAGCTGGCTTCTTAGCACAGATATGGTTTGATTTTCTTGCTATCTTTTCAATTGAGGAGATCAGTTCAATTATTGGTAATTAGGTATTTCAATGTGAACAGTGCGCTTAATGTGGTAAAGATTGAAATCGCCTGACCTGAGTAGCAGACAGAAAGCACTCCTTGCAAGGGGCAAATATGTATTATAATATTTATAACAACATAGGTCAATCAACACTTATGATATAAGTAAATGTGTACAGTAATATATACAGCGTCTAGCTAGGCTAAATCCTTGAAAATGAGCTATAAAGTTGTATATGACATCATGATGGCCTCTTCAACATAAAGTCTTTACAATTTTGTGTCAAAGGTTTTGGAATGATAAAATGGTAAACTATTATTCCTTACTCACAAATTTGAATGTTTGAGTAGCATATGCCCTTTTGCTTTTCCCCTTTGTGCTTCTTATAAAATGTGCTTACCTTGCTAATGTTGCCTTGCCAAGTGGTTGTGATGGTGCAATGGCTTTGCCTCACTTCACTTGAGTGCTTAGGTGCTTGAGGCATTTGCTTTAGAATATGTGGTCGGAGTTATATCAAAGGTCAAATTATATTCTTGTTGTTTCCATGTATTTTCCACTGTACTTACCTACCCAAAAAGGAGTTGCTTGATTTGGTTGTAATGATCAGCCTTAACCATCTTATTAGAGACTGAGTTTTACATGATCTTTGTGGGAGAGTACAATCCTTAATAGCTCCATATGTTCATATTGATGAAAGTAATTGTGCAGGCAAGAGTGTATGACATAAAAGCGCTTTAGACTCCCCCTTTTTTTCTTTTATACATACAAGCACATAGGTGCATGTGCACACACACACACACACACACACACACATATTATTATATACAAAAATCAAATGCCACATTCTTCAGAGCACAGAATATGTTGCTTTTTTTTTTGGGCGGTGTTGCCTCACTTGCTAGCATAATCTTTTTTGAAATTTCATTGTATCATTTTTTATCAATCATGTAATGCACACCCAATAATCTTATGAATGTCAATCTGGTTTTTAAGCTATGCAGTATCACCTGTCGCGTAGAAAACATTAATTAGTTTCTTATCTGACATTACATCCAAAAAAGCCGTTAATTAGTTTCTTATAAAAATTGAATTGTAGCAAATCGATGTTACCTGCATAATTGACCTTAATTTTTACCAGCCATATGAAGTTTAATCACTTATTCTATGAATCTAAGTTTTCTTTGTAAATATCTCTTTCAGATGGGGGGCCGATTGAATGTTAACAATGAAGTGCTTTGTCGATTTGTGTTCCCCGAAAGGCCAGGTGCTTTAATGAAGTTCTTGCATGCTTTCAGTACTCGATGGGATATTACTTTGTTCCATTACCGTGGACAGGTAGGCAGCGTTTTTCTTTTGGATAATATGAAGCACTAATTAAGTGTATGTTTAGGTATATCGGATGTATCTACCCTCCTTCTGTTTTCCTTATAACAGGGTGCAACCGGTGCAAACATTTTGGTTGGCATCCAAGTTCCAAGTAGTGAGATGAATGAATTTCAAGAACGTGCTGACAGTCTCGAGTATGATTATACAGTGGTCACCAAAGATGATGCTTTCCGCCTTTTGATGCATTTTTAGGCTAGCAAGCAACTCAGGCCAAGACTTTAGCCATCTTATAGTCACTATATTATAACGTATAGTGATTTATTTTAATTGAAGCTTCTGCTGAGGTTTTGGGCTAGACTAGCTTTTGAGGAATAGATCGTGGTTCTCTGAGTATAAATGCGTCCTTTGGAGGAGGCACTGGCTAAAACGCCTTGTAGTTTCTACTCCTAGTATTTATTGTGGAGTGTACCGTTTTAAACTCTCACTTAATTTGTTGCTTGGGCTTTGTAAGATAACGCTGAATTTAAGCTTATAGATGAGCATGAAGCTGATAAGAGTTAGTCTGTCTACTTTTCATTTGAATAATAAGTTTGGGAATGCAGTTGTTCCATGTCTTTTCCCTCTCTCCATGTGTGCTGTATTAGCCGATTCTTTTGTAAATCCAATTTTGATACTTATATCATTGGTTTGGGCATGTATTGCATTGGTAATTCATCTAGGTGCCAAGGGGCTGTGTGAGATTGAGGATTGGCATTGAATCTGAGTCACAGTCACTTTAGATTAGATTGAGTTGTGTAGACACATTTCTGGAAATCAGCATCTAAGTGCTAAATTAGAAGGAAAGTGCAATTTTGATGTGAAACTGCATTGTTTGATTGAGGAACAAGATTGAAAAGCTATAAGAATCCACAAGAAAAGCGGATCTAGTTACTTATTCTAACCTATTTTTGTTACGAATCTCACAACATCAACCAAATTTAGTTACACAATGTCTATGTGAATGAGAGGAAACTGAAGTTGAGATTCCTAGCGCTTTGGTCATAATGTCGGCAAGCTGCAACTTGGAAGAAACATGAAGAGTTTGCAAGATGTCTGGATGTTTTGTTTGACCATGGTGGCAAGGACTAGCTGTAATTTGTTGAGTGGTTTGATTGTCATAAATAGAGTTTCTGGCTGTGGATTGGGAGTATGCAAAGGACATGGATGACATAACTGACCCAGATCAATTCTTTTGTGGTAGTCGCCATGCGATGGTACTCTGCTCCGCCTTCAACTGAAGATGTAGAGACTGTTTAGAAACTAGAACATGGAACAAGATGACACAACAACACCCTGTAAGAAACTTGTGACTGATACCACAAGAAACCTAGTAAGCGGTTGATTTGAAGGATAAAGCAGCTTTTTTTTGCTAATGGTGCCTTCTTAGTAAATGCAGCACATGAAAAATAGCCTAGAAACGAGAAAGATGAACCCATTGACTGACTCAGTTGCTGTATAGAATACGGTATGTCAGGTTGTGAGAGTTAAAATGAAGGAGGAGTTAAATTAAGAAGACGACGTACCAGTCACCTATACTAACTCGGTTCTGTTAACAAAGTGCCATCTTGTTCGAAGAGCTTCAAACCCTGTGGTAAAACAAATCTGGTGGGTTCGGAATGCTAATATACCACCTCAGTTAAACATACCCAAAATGGATTTTCGTCAGTACTCAAAATATAACCGATGCCGTTAACACCCTTATAATTTAATAATATATAAATACTAATTTTTTTAAAAGAATAGATTAAATTTAATTTTTTTCTTGCTTATTGTAATTACAAAAACGTGCAAGCCGAAGCTCACTAATAACGGAAGCGCTACGAATACTTCATTTCAGCGAAGCAATCTAAGAATCCACGGATTCCGTAACATAGGCATTGAATTTTGAGATTTTTGAATAGGACATTGGCGTCTATCACATAGACGGGCTATACTGGACGTGTTATATTATATGGACTGGATGTTATATTTATTTTTACATTATTATATATTTTATGTAGTAGTATTAAAAAAAAAAACAAATTATAAATACTTTAGGATGTGCTAGAATCTATTAGAGCATCAGCAACGGAAGTTTCCTGGGTCCAACTTCAAGAGGCAAGGACCCCAAAATGGGTTTGTTGTGCATTTGAGCTTTTTCTTTCTTGCTGTAATTTTTTTTAATGTATATATTAATATTTCTATACAATAGAATCTGCATATAATATAAAAAATTTTAAGCACTTTTTATAAGGAACTTAGAAATAAAGTATAAAAGTTATTAAAAAATAGAGATTATTAAAATATTAATACATCTAGGGATTCTAAATGAAGTCCTTAATAGTGGGAATGGTCTAAATTATATGAATGTTGGGAAGTTTATCATATTTAATAGTATATGTCGCATCGCTCACTCATTAATGAAAAAGATAGGAAAAATATTGCCCCAAATTATGCTCTTGGATTTTCAAGAAATAGGTGAGTTTGCTCCCTATGAGTAAATTATTTTTTAAAATAGGGTTGCAACAAAACTAAATTTTCAAATATTGTAGCAAAATCACAAGTACAAGTTGCAATTTTAGTTATGTCTCCATGACTAGTCAATTTACAAATAAATGACTTGAAATCGCATACTTCACCAGCGATTTACTTGAAAATTTACCCTATCCACTTATGTAAGACAAATGGCTTTAGACAACATGAAATTGCATAGCCCTCACTCAAAAATAGTAGCTATGGCTTCCTCCTCCTCTCTCTCTCTCAAAAGCCCATCTGTTGGAACACTTTTTTTTTGTCAAGGAGTGATTTATGAATCACAAACAAGGCTGATTTCTTCACAAATATAGCTACCGACTTCCTCTCTCCCTATGAATTGTATCCAAGTTGTAATTTGTAAATTGCAACTCAAGCTTGTGATTTCTTTATAAAAACACACCTAAATATTGGTAAATTAGAATTGCAACTAGAAGTTGAGATTTTGCAACAATAGTTCCCAAAATAGTTTTCTCCAACCCCTGTTTTAAAATTTCTTTGGATTTTCTACATTCATAGATTCTACTATTCTAACGATATTCGATTGGATTATTTCGTATTTAGAGAGTATCTATTCTTCTTCTTTAAATCATTCTTTTCTACAATTAAAAATCAAATACAGTATATAACTCACATTATTTCTAGATTGAAAGAAACCTAAACTAAGTAAAAGTTAAGTAATATTTTAATTCAACCATTGAGATGCCCTTTTCAAATCACATAAAGATTAGAGAAGCTTACAAACTTGAGCTAGATGAATTTTACAATTGTTACGCTCCTAATTTATTATGATGATGATAATTCGCTGCATAACTTACTTAAGTAGAATATATGAGGCTATAATTATTAAGTGGGTTTTTAAATTAGTTTTAGGATCTTGAAATTGTTAATTAAACTTTGAAAACACATTTGATGGTTTGTTCAATTTTGAAAATGTTTGAAGGTTTGTTGGTTTAAGAAAAACGCATGGATAAAACATAGTATCAAATCTAAGTCCTAGAGCCTAAGGAGCCCACAAATACAGACATAAGTGAATAGGTTACAGAGTTACAGGCGGCTCTTGATACAAATCTAAATACATAACTTGAAATATAAAAACTAAGTCTAGAAACATAGAAAATTAATAAAAGTCATAGTTTGTGTAATTTAGATCTTGAACTTGTCCTTGTACTCCTTTTTAAAGCTAAACCCCATCGAATTGTGTAAGGGATCAGAAAAGTTCTCACCTGAAAAAGAAAGGGAGCCAACAAACCTAGTGCATAGTAATGTAAACACATAGACAAATATCAAACAACCTTGCATATTAATGCAACATACGATTATATAGTTTATTAATGATCTTATTTAAGTAAACAAACAGTATAAGAGTACTTATGACTAGATAATATAATAGGAGACTTAGGGTCCAATTTCATTATAATAGAAAATTGGGAGTTGACGAGAGTAGCCAAACTCAATGTTGCCGAAATTGAAACCTAAGTAGCCTCATTTAAGTGATCTCATCATTATGCGATTCCCACTGATCATAATTTAGCTATATTGTATTGCTCGCTGAGATCCGTAATCCTCGAATGATTTTTGATATACCTTCTCTTCATTTACAGTGATCGTTATTTGACATGATTTCACTTATTAGTTACCTGTCAAGCCATCACTTGATGGCCTAAGCATCTAATCTATCGTGTCATTTTAGGGTATATAACTAAAATTGTAATCATAATCCAAGGGTATTACTTGTTGACTCATGTGACCAAGCACAAGTAGCAAGTAGATACTTAGTTAGGTTGATTGTTAGCCCAACAAATGTTTTTAACCTAATAAGTAACATGCATGTTATTGTGTACTTGGAAGGGTTAAAGATTCTTGAATCGTAGTTCAAATTTCTAATTGAGTAGAATGAATCAATTTTATGCATCAAAAGAGAAAACTTAAGTTAGATGATTATTCTAAGTATTTGAATTTTATTCTAGGATTGAGTTTAGACTATTAAAGCCCATACTAGTTACAGGTCTATTAAGGGTTACATATGCCCAATTAGCCTTTTAGCTAATTTGACTTAAACCATTTGGGGTTTGTTCACTTAAGCCAATCAGACTATTTAGATTTGAATTTAGACGTGTTTAAGGTCCAATTAGAATATTTGAGCCCTTAGTGAATAGTAGGCCCATTTGTGTTTGGAATTAGATTTACTAGCTCTATTTAATTTAATTATTCCAATTATTTGAAGTGATTTATCTATTAGGCTTTAATTCATTTAAATTATCCATTTAGGTTTATTATGTCTTAATTTAGGTGTCTAGGCCCATTTATTCTATTTAAGCCTAATCAGGTCACTTAGGTTTAATTATTATCATTGAGTCCATTTTATGTCGAATTAGGTTACTTTAATTTATTCTATTTCACTTGAGTCCATTATGTCCATTTAATCCTATTCGTTATGTCTTAGGTCCAATTGTTTATCGTGTCAAATTTTAATTCCATTTTAGGCCTTTAGTTGATTTAGGGTCTTTTAGGATTTAAGACCCATTTAGGTTTAATTGATTTGTTAAGGCCCATTTAGAGTATGAGCTCTAAAAATAAATGGATCCCAGTAAGTTTTGGGTCTTGAGCTCATTTGGATTCTTTTAGAGTCATGTAAGTCAATTTTATTTTATTATGCTTAAGTTTATTTCAACTTAGGTATTTAATATAGTTTGTGCCTTATTATAGTTTGATGCACAATTTAGGTTCATTGTTGTAATAAGGCCCATTTAGGGTATGAGTCTTAAAAAAGGAATGAGCTCAATTAAATTTTAGGTGTTGGGCCCATTGGTCGCTTTAATCCATTTTATTAAGTTAATTTCCATTTTGGTTCATTCAGGATAGTTAAGTCATTCAAGCCCTGTTAGTTCAATTATGTTTAACCATGTAAGCTACTCATGGGGAGGGTGAAAGGGTAGTCCTTGGGTTTATATGATTAAGCTAACCATAACATGATTAATAAAACCAATTAATATCAAGTTCAAGTTCATCACTTTTGAATGTATTAATTTTAAAAGGTTTTAACTTATTCATTTTAAGTCTAAATTAAGTGAAACCAAAGCCATTTGAATCCTTATTACTTTCATTATCTATTGTAACATAAAAAGCCTCATTTTATTCATTTCAGGGCCATTGAATTTCTAGATTACGTTAGGTTATGAAATTACAACTATAAAGACCCATAACTTATCCAATTTAGGTTCAATTCATTCCAAACCAAAGCCTACCAAATTCCAATCTTTTTTAAAGTCCAAAACATCATTTATATGCTAATTTTAAGCCTAATAAATTTCCAAAACATCAAATCACATTCTTATTAGCCCATATCTAGCCGGATTCAACCTCTAGGCCTTCTTTTACATTTAATCAAACCCTTATTCATTAATTAAACATGTTTTAATCAAATTTACTCAATTAAACATAATAATTCATGAGTTTTCTAGAATTGAACATACTAATTCAACAAATAAGAAACATTTACAATCTCAAGATCAATCCGTTCATAATTTCATCATAAATCACTCCAAAACTTTGTCAAAATTAATATTCATCATATAATTTCAAATTCAACCTAATTTATCACCTTAAGAACGTGTGAACATGTTGGAAATTCTTGGGTTATCAATCAAATTAACTAATTTTTCAATTAACTCTTCATTATCACCAAGCTTAACCTTTAACTTGTTATATACATTATATTCATCATTTACCCAAAGTTAGGAAAGTGGGCCTGCCTGCCCCGACTCGCACCGACTTGGGGGTTGAAGCAGGTTGGCTTGCAATGGCTTGCACATGATGCAAGTAAAAAAAGTCAGCCCGCCCCGCACATAATTTTTTTATTACAAAAATAAAAAATTAATGTGGTAGATTAACACTTCAAATTGGATCTTTCGATATTTATTCTGAAATGTTTATAATAACAAGTTTAAATCAAATTTGAAGTTCAATATAACTTTAAAAATGAGGTAATACATATTTTGTTAAAAAAATATATAAAAGAACCTATTTAAGTTCAACTTAAATGGAAAATTGAAAGAATTCTCATTTTGACAAATTTATAATCCTAAATTCAATACAAAAATGTAATACGTGAGTATATACTTAAAAGATTGGTATTCATCTTAAATTATTCAAACTTTTTTTTTTTTGGTTACAAATTATCCAAGTAAACTAATAGGTAATAATTAAGGATATATAACTTCTAAACTAAAAGTAAAATATACGAAGTTTTTATAAAGTATTACATTAATAGCTTTATGATATATTATATACAAAATCACTTTTAATTCAATTCATTCTCGTTTTTGTTTTTGTTTTTCTTTTTTAAAACTGTGTAAGCCAAGCAAGCCAACACGCGTCCTCATTGACATGGTTTGCCTCGACCTGCCCCGTGGGTTGGGCGAGCCAACCCACATAGCCCGCCCTGTATTCCCAGCCTTACATCTACCACTCCTAAATCTACATACCCATACTTCAATTATCAAATTACCACCATTCATCATCAAAATCAAATTTCACATTAAAATTGAATCCCAATTTCTTCCTTAAAGTGGCAACACACAAAATCATACACACATAGCACATCACCTTGCATCAAGCTTCATTTCTATCATCAAATCCAATACCCAACAACATATTTAGCATACTAAATCATAAATCAACATCTAAAATCATCAAAAGATGTCCAATATCTTCATAGAAGGCGGCAGTCATGTGGGTTTATGTGTAAAATCTTATTAAGATATAAGAAATAATCAAATATTCAAATTAAACCACTTCTAATCACCTTAAATCACCCATTTAAACTCGTTATTGAACTTATCTTAATGGAGATTGATGAATCCTTCTTCCTTAATGTTGGTCACCACTTCCAAGAGCCACCTAAAAGATTTCCTTACTTTCTAAATGATATCCTTCACAAGAACTTCACTAATCACTACTTAGATTTACGCTTAATGAATTCAATCTTACGTAGATCAAGAAAATCATCTTACCTTAATTAAATCTTGATTGTGACTTGTGAGCCCCTTAGCTAAGATCTTCACTTGATTTTTCACCTAAAACTTACAAGAAAACAAAGTAGCTAATTAAGAGGGGATTAGAGCTAGGTTTAAGGTTTATGCTAAGTTTTCGAGGTTTTACCTTGCTTAGGAATTTTGAAAATTTGGAGAGGGTTGATGTCCAATTTTTAGCCACAAGGGGTATTTAAGGGAAAAAAGTAAAGGGACCACTAGGATTTAAGGGGTATTGCAAAATGTTGCCGTGTGTCTCTACTTTTAGCTTTTGTAGCATTTTTATTTTCTTATTTTTTCCTTTCCACTTTTATTTGAGAAATTACTTAATCTTTTCTCCAAATTGCCCTTAGGAACTCAAGAATTTAGCCATTATTTTGACAAAACTAAGCTTAGGGACATTTGGGTTATTTTACCCAATTGAGCTTTGAATTAATTTTTTTTTTTCTTGTTTAATTGTTTCCAAATAACTTGTAATTGATTTTATTTACCTAATTAAGGTTTTGTCGCTATATTTAGGGTTTTTAAGCTAATTTAGGCTCAAATTCAATAAAATTGATTTTAAGGGTAAAAAGGTACTTTTTAAAAAAATTGGTTCACAAGCTTTGTAAATCCTTTTTAATTAATTCCAAAATTTTCTGTTTTGTTTCCATTGACCTCATTTATTATCTTTGGGATTTTTCAACCATAATCTTTAAGTGGAATCATATATATTTCTTTGTCAATATGGCTAGGTAAGAGAGCATTATTAACGTTGAGTTGATGTTCTTCATCGAAAAAATATATATTAAAAAAAATGAGTTGATGAAAGGGCCATAGTAGTTACAACAAATAAGAGCATCACATTTGCAAGCTTTGCAACTAGAGAAAAGGTATGTTTGTAATCGTTTTCCAATTCTTGAGTGTACCCTTTAATATAAGACTAACTTTATATCATTCTACACACCCATAAGCTTGTATTTAATTTTGTTAACCTATAAAAATACCAACTACAATGCATTATTAGTTTCTAAGGCATGTAACTTGCTATCCATTACTTTAATATATTCAACATCGTGTTTAGCTTGTGAAGGACAAGTTCTTGTATTGTGAACATAATAGCTATGGATGTAATATAATTATGTAAATAAGAAACCAATTGTTTTAGAGTCAAATAGTGGGTTATGAGGAAGAAGTAGTTACTTGAAATAACTCGAAAAAGAGAAAGAAAAAAAAAACATAATAATTATATTAAAATAAAGTATGGTAGGAAATATACAATAAATAAATTATACGACTGTAAAAGTCTTTTAAAGGGGAGGGCAATTTAGACTTTACAAAGGATTAAACACCCACTACCTCTTCCTAAATAGAAGTTAAGTTTATAACACCCCTCTCTCTTCTCTCCTTCCTTTTCTTTCCTTTGGCTTACGTTAAACACCCACAGTAATTTCATCTACCCTATTTGCTGAAACTAGGGGATTTATTCAACAAAAATGATGTACTAATAAAAGAAGAATCAGTATTGTAAACACCCCATTTTTGCTTCTATTTAGAAAAATAAAAAATAAAAAATAAAGAAGATAAATAAATAATATTATATAAAAAACCAAAGCTACGTTTATAGAATAAAATATAATAAATTAACTAAACAAAATGAAATAACAACAAGAATCAATTAGGCCAATCACTTAAAATATAATTTAATTACAGTAATAAACTAAGAAATGAGCCAGCTTAGCTGGTTTGCATATTGTTAGTGTGCGCGTGTTAGATTACTGGTCTTAGGTTTGAATTTGCGGGGAGGCACTCTATGCCATTTTTTTTTTCTTTTCGAGCTACCACATGGCACCATGTAATTGGTTGGAGCGAGCATGTTTGAGGCACATGCTCTTCTTCTTTCTCTAGATAGCAACATCAACGCCGAAAACAAGGGAAGAAAACAAAAAAAAAAGGTTCGATAAATACGAATCGAACTTAATCAAACGAATTTTCTTGATCATTATCGCTTTGTAACAAGAAAAAGCAAGATAAATCACAAAACACGAAAAATTTACACAGATTAATTCAAATCTCAAAAAGGATAAAGATGGGTCTCAACTGTGAGCTCAATTTGAGCTTATCGAATGGAATTTTGCGAGTCTATAAATAGGACTCGACCTCGGGAACTAAAAAAAAGGGGAAAAAGTCACTAAAAAACATACACAAACTAGCTCGCAGTGACCATTCTCTCTCTCTAAGAACATTACACCCACAATTTGCCTTCTCTTTAGGTTTTCTAGTTTCGTGTATGACATCGAAGCAAGATATTGGTATATTTGAAAGCTTGGACGTCCATGGATTCATAAAAGCTAAGTCTTGAGATTCAATTTGTTCAAGAAAAGCCTAGATGGGAGTAGGACCCCACTATCAGTCGCCATCCGAACTGCTACCAAGGGTAGTTTTTAGTGCAAATTGACACCATCGGCTGACTCCACGCCCTTAAGAACCTCAGATTCGACTCCGCAACCGCTTTCAAACACGATCGGAGTGCCTTGAACGACGAAGCTACCACCATTATGCTTGCCGTGCCCAAACCCTAACTCGAATCGTGCCCAGACCTGCATTCGACCTGTAAGCTTAATAATCTAAATATAATTAGTTTAATGGATTTAACTTAATTTATTTAAGTTAGTTAACTTAGAACATATTAGGAAAATTAATAACTTAATAGAATTAATAATTTAGGAGGTTTTAAGTTAATCAATTTAGTTTAGTTTAATGAATATATAAGGATAGGATTAATTATTAGGAGAATATAATAATAAAATATAGTAGGAATACATGGAAATAAAGTAAAAAAAATTAATTAAATTAGTCAAAATAAATAATTAGGAGAGAACCATTGTATAGGCCTTAGGTGTTGCGGTGTAACCATCGGCTAAGGATGATTAAGTTCCTAATTAGTAATTAGTTTATAGATATAAAAATACAAAAAATTAAAAATAAAAAATAAAAAAATTTAAAATTTTTTATTGTCTAGGATAGGTTCCCCCTCCCCCCCCCCCCCCCCCCCCCCCCCCCACCTTAAAAATATATATATATAAAATGTTTTATCACCTAGAAAAAGGATTTTGATGAAATAAAAAAAAATAATTGGCATTTTTCAAAATTACAAGTTTTAGTTTTTTTTTCCCCTTCAAAATTAAGAAATAAAGCTTAGGCTTAGAAATTTCTTTAAATAAATTTAAGTGGTAATAAATGTAAACCTAACCCATTTTCATAATTAAGACTAAATAATCCACTAAAGTTTTATGCAAGTGAACTACAACTTGTATGATCCTAAATAGTGGGTATGTAGGTACCTTTATTAATCATTTTTTTATGCTAAAAAGGATATCATAAAAATAAATATTTCAGAAGATTAAGGTGGTAACTTTAAGGTTTTAATAGGATAGCCTCCCGAGTCAAGGATCTCTAGCTTTTCTGTTTTTTTTTTTTTAAAAAAAAAACGATTTCATTGATTAGTGTTAAAGTTAGAATTAATTTGCTCAATTAATTCTAACTTAACAATTTTTCCCAACTCTCGTTGGGTGGTGACTCCAAATAAATAATGAAAATCAAAATTTTTTCCTAATTCAAGTTGAGGGTTTATATTAGATTAGCATAGGTTCTAATATGAATCGAATTAGGAAAATTTTAAATTAGACTCGACATGATGGTGACTCCGTTGGGGACTTGTCTAGTGGGCTAGCTACCTAAGCCTTTCGAAATTATAATTCATTTTAGATATCTTTAGTTGGCATTCTTTCTATAAAATATTGTTTGTGCTAATGTTTATATTTTCTCTTGATCTAGGGATTTAATAAATTTAGTTTTTTTTATTGAGTTTTCACGCATATGATTATGTGATTAAATATGGTCAGACCCAAGTTGTTTAGAACCCTAGGATGGAGAGTCATTGTGTAAGTTCCAGGCGAAGTGAAGTAATCACTGCTTGGGGTCGATTAGGCTATCCCACCCAATGCTTCAATATGACCCAAGATCAATTTCTTCGAAGATGTGGGAGGCCATAGAGCTTGAAAACCTTTAGAACCCACTTCTTTGCATACATGAGATCATGAATCGGAAAATAATTAACGATGTAGTATCTTGTAATTTTTTTTTTCTTTTGGACTTTGGATTTTGGATGAAATTTCCTTTTCGTAAACATTCCCTATAAAAGAATTGTTATCATGATAATTATGTATTTGTTTCGTAAGATATTTGCTTGTAATTAGAAATTTTCATTTTGTAAATCTATTAGATGGCTTGTGCTATAATTGACTATCTTTTTCGTAAAGAGATTCGTGTTTGCAAGCCTATAGATCTCAAGCCGAAACTGGACCATTGACTCACTCTATATAGTCTTGAAGAGCAGACCTTCATCCAAGACAAAAAAGGGCCCATCTTTTCACTGATGAAAATGGATGTCAACCTACCTTTGATTCGAGCTATATTACACTTTTGGGAGCTTAAGCCTGTAGCTTTCTTTATTGGGCCACATGAGACCACCCCAACCATGGAAGAGTATACTCAGCTTCTCTAGGTCCCTCCACTCTCTAATGGGATATATGTGCCAGATTTAGAGGTTGGGCTAGCTAGTATATTTAGCAAACTTTTGGGGGTTTGTAGTGCGGTAATCAACCAAGCATTAGAAAATAGCAATGGTTACTATCTTCGAATGGATGAATTAGAAACTTGGTTTGTAGCACGATGCGATGATGAAAGTAAGAAGGATATCTTATGTGGAGACCCTAAAAATTAAAGACAAAGACGGGTTTATGTTTTCATCTTAACAACATTTGCAATTATCCTTTTTCCTACTAGGTTCTTCCACATTCATTATAGAGTTGCAGAATTGGTATTTTAATTCTTGGAAGGAAAGTCTTACACCCCGACCCTTTTAGCTGAGAAGATTTGAAATTTGAATTTTGTAAAGAAAAAGGGTCATGGAATCCTCCGCTCAAATATTAACCTTATTTTGATATGGTTTGTAAGCCATCTCAAATATTTTGGGCTGAGCATGGTTTGAAAGTCATTAGCCCAATAGATGGACCTCATAGATTTATGTGTAGAAAGGATGAAGTTGCCAGACGACTTTCCTAACCATAGTTGGGTTAAAGTGCTCAAGGATTTCGGTGCTAAAGATATTCTATGGACTGCTAAATGGAGTTGTTGCAGTAAGATTATTCTAATGTGTAGAAACTTTCAAGCTATTCCATTGATTGAGCTTAATTGGTGCATAGGTTATCATCCAAATTCAATGGTCCGTTAGTTTGGCACCATCCAAGACATAGTTTACATGCCATCATTAGAAAGGACCACGGTTGAATTTCAGGACCTAAACATGTTAGTAGCTGATAAGATCAATAAGTTAGCAGAGGTAAGGGCCCTATGGGAGGCCCAAATTGAGAGCCCTAATATCAACCTCAGGGAATTACATGGTGAAGTGGGAAAACACTGAGCTACTAGGGATTTTGTTATCAACCAATTATATAAGATAGGGGAAAGGATGTACCATGCTCCTGATATCACTTAGCCTACACCATGCAACCTAAGCCCAGAAATGAAAACTTACATGGAATAGGCGAAGGCTCGAATGGAAGTCCATTTTGAAACCACAGAAAGCAAGAAAGATGTATAGAAGAATAGATTCAAGGAATCTAATTAGAGGAACAAGGCACTTGAAGCCCAGCTAAGGAAAACCCACGTAAGGGTTAAAACACTAGAAGCTGCCATGGACCTTGAGAAGAAAAAGAAAGATTCAACGCCCACCTAACCAAAGAAGAGGAAGCTTAGAAGTTAGGAGAAATTAGATCATAGTATTTCTTTCTTATGTTTTTAATAAAGCATTGGACTCTAAAGTTTTCAATATTAATAAAATTCCAATATTATTACATCGTTAATTAAGTACTGGTTCTTTTGCATCTATATGTGATACATGCATCATATCCATTTGTTTATATATATATATATATATATATAAACAAAATAATAAATAAATGCTTGCTAATAGAAATCAAGTCTAACTTTCCAAATATCAAAGATAGCTCCTAAACAACCAAATCATCCAAGAAGTCCAATCAACACTTGCTCTAGGACTAAAATGGCTAGTAGTGGCAACAACAACGGCAACGGTCATGTCAACAACAGCAATAGCAACAGCACTAACACCTCCCCCGATCCAAGGATCGTATCATTAGAACAAATAGTCCAACAATTGACCATGCAAGTTCGTTTCTTGATAGAGAGCATTGGTCTCCTTCATGCCACCTAGCTTGCTTAAGAGGAATATTCAAGGGCTCAAAAGGGAAACACGGTGGAAATCTAGCCACTAGAATACGAGGAAATCAACTCTCGACTCAACCTTGCATTTGAGTATGAACTAAAAACAACGATCAATATGGGGCTAACTTTGAATGACATAAAGAAGAAAATGGAAGATAGGCAGAAAAGAAATAGAGAGGAAACTCTTCCAGCAACTGGCCGACAAGATAAAGACTTTGGAGGGTTCTGATAGTTTTGATCAAATCGACATCACAGACTTATTGGTGTATGGGGTAGATGCTTATCCAGAAAAATTCAAGGTACTAGAATTTGAGAAATATAATGGCACCGATTGTCCTAAGATGCACATAAGGCTCTATGTGTGGAAAATGAGTAAATACGCACAATATGACCAGCTCATGATCCAACCTTTTAGGACAACCTTACAAGCCTTGCTCTAATATGGTATGTAGTTAGATCTCAACTAAGTCAACACATGGGATAAATTGGCTTGTGCGTTTTATGAGCAATACAAATTCAACATCAAATTTGCCCCTTCAATGTTAGATTTAGGGAGCCTTTTAAAGAAGCATAATGAATCCTTCAAAGAATATGCTCAGCGTTGGAGGGCTCAAGTCACTAGGGTTTCCACTCCAATCTCGGAGAAGGAGTTAACTTTCATCATCACCAATACATTGGAGAAACCTTATTTCACACATTTGGTGGGATAGACCTCATCCAGTTTTGCAGAAGTAGTGGCAATAGGATGCAGGATAGAGAATGTCATTACATTTGGAAAACTCCAAAAAACTGACTCTCCTAGAATCGCATCATCCCCAAGACTTGTGGGGAATAATGAAGGTAAAGAAGCTATGGTTAGTATGGTTAACTCAAGTAGGAATAGCAGACTGGGGTGTCACATGACTTTCTAAACAACGAACACCCTAATCCAACAATCACCGGTGAATCAGGCCCAAGTTACCAGAGCTGCAAGACAGTTCACTCCAATCCCTATCCTACTTAACCAGGTTTTCGCTTGGTTACAAGTAGATAATTTGATCACCTTCAAGATCCCTAACAATCGATATAGACCAAGGAATTTCGACCCCGGCCTCAAATGTGAATATCATATGGGGCAAGAAGAACACTCCACCAACAAGTGTTGGAGACTTCGGAACAAAATCTAGGATTTGATTGATGCAAGAATAGTACAGGTAGATTTCATCAATGCACCAACCCTGAACGTCAACAACAATCTGCTAACCAATCACAGTCCTACAATCAACATGATTACAGTCGAAGGGCCAGAACCTGGACTAAAAGAACTCTCTGCCCCAACAAAACAAATAGTGCAACAAGCAGGCCATTTACAGTGGATGAACCTAAAGGAAAAAGCTCAGGTTGAGCCTGCTATCTACCAGCCATCTAAGAAAGTAAGGAACAAGAAAAGAGCTCTTAAGCCACACAAGAGTTACACACAAGGGGAGTTTAGAAAGAGGTGGTTGGCTAGAGATCCAACAGTTAACACTTTGGGTGAATCATTTGGAAAGTTTGAATAGCTAGTGGATTACTCATTCATGCCAACAGTCTATGGGTCGTCTATTGGTTGGGGGCCTGAATTTGAAGAGGAAGACAACCGACGAGATTGGAAAGATGAGTCTATAAATATGATCGGATCTAGCCGGAAACTAGTAGTTATAAAATGTTATGAGGAACCAAAAATAGAGGTAAAGGTCCCAAAGAAGAAGTATGTGTTCCATGTCCCAATCTCCCTAGAGAAATATAAGGCGGCACCACTTGACTATCAAGCTGCCAATCAGGAGAAAGCTTCAATTATAGGAGAGATCGCTCACTCAGGAAGAATCTATGATCCTAAAAACAGGGTCTCCATTGAGGAGCCTGCCGCTGAGGTAGAAAAGGAAGAGGAAGAGGGACTTCCTGTGTTCACAAAGATGATTAAATCAATTGAGTATAAGATCATGGAACAACTCACTAAAGTCCCGACCCAAATATCACTCATAGGCTTTCTTATGTCATCTAAACCCCATTGAGAGGCACTCTTCAAAGTGCTTAGACAAGTCAAGGTGACAAAAGGAATTGTAGTAGAAAAATTGAGCCACATCACATACTCAATCTTCACCATGGATCATATATCCTTCTCGCCTGAGGAGTTGGGAGAAGATGGCCACCAGAACATTAAGCTACTTTTTATAGTGGTAAAATGAAACAATACAATAGTATCCTGGGTCCTCATAGACAACTGGACTTCTCTTAATGTATGCCCTCTAGCTACCCTCGACTTGCTACGAGTCGATATGAACAACATTAAGCTAAGCTTTACATTAGTTAGGGCTTTTGACGATTCTAAAAGGGAAATTGTGGGAGAGATTGGCCCGTTGGTAGAGATTGACCCACAAATTTTCAATGTTTCATTCCAAGTCCTCGACATCCTAAGGTCCTTTAATCTCTTGCTAGGGAGACCTTGGATACACATAGTAGGAGCCATACCTTTGAGTCTTTACCAAAAGGTCAAATTCATATCAAATGGCCAAATAGTCACTATGCTAGGCGAGCAAGACTACACCATTTATAAGGAAACGGCTATACCTTACATTGGGGAGGATGGCCCTAAAGGCTTTGGACTCCAAATATTCGATGAGGAATACATGGTCATTAAAAAAGAGACAAGTGAAGCAAGGCCCTGATTCAAGAAAGAACAGCAAGGGACGTTCAGGATAGGGTATATCCCTACTCCGAGAGAAGAGATTCAAGCAATGTGCATTAAGGGCAAAAGGGGAGAAAGACTATATAATACCTGGATGGATTTTCCACCCCTTCAATAGACTTTTTCTAAGCCGATTAACACTTAAGGCCTAGGAGCAATTCAAACCAAGTTCAATAGCAGTGATTTATCAACAGAGACTTTGGCTCCTCACGTCTCTAACTCATCTCCGTCTCTTAATAATTGGTTTTCCTATCCTCTTAATAGCATTAGGTCTGCTTTAGAATAGGGAGCAATCATAATTAATATTTTTTTTATGTTTACATCCATCATTGTTCAATAAGACTCTTCGACGATGTCAAGCAATAAAATTACAAGCTATTTCAATTATGCCTTTTTCCTATACTTATATACTTTCACTTCGTTTTCTACACAGATTTGATATTCTTGATGAACGTTAGGGATATCTCGCGCATGTAAATAATGAAAATATTGATATCGCTTCTAACACTGCTGAGTCAGCTGTTGAAAATGATATTAATGACTACAAAGCAGTACAAGAGAGTTAGCAAAAATATAAACAAAGTAAAATTTTGATTGATGAGCCAATGGAGATAGTTAATTTAGGAATCGAAGAAGAGCCCAAAAACCTTAAGATTGGAGGTAATTTGAGTGGTGAGCAAAAGCACGAGATAGCCAAGTTGCTAATTGAATATGAAGATGTCTTTGCTTGGTCGTATAGAGACATACCAGGACTTGACGAATCAATTGTGGTTCACAAGCTGCCTACAAGAGAAGATGTCAAACCATAAAAACAAAAGTTAAGAAGATATAGGCCTGACATCTTACTAAAGATCAAAGAGGAGGTCAAGAAGCTGCTAGAAGTCGGGTTTATCAAAGTATCGGACTATCCAGAATGGGTAGTAGACATAGTTCCTGTTTTAAAAAAAAATGAAAAAGTACGGGTATGCGTGGATTTTCGAGATTTGAACTAAGTTACACCTAAAGACAACTTCCCTCTACCTCATATAGATGTCTTGGTAGACAATACAGCGGGAAGTTGTCTTTTCTCATTTATGGACAGTTTCTCAGGATATAATCAGATAAAAATGGCAGAAGAAGATAAAACCAAGATGACCTTTATCATGACTTGGGGTACCTTTTGTTATAAAGTCATGCCTTTAGGTTTAAAGAATGTTAGAGCGACATATCAAAAAGCAATGGTCGCAATACTTCATGACATGATGCATCGAGAAGTCAAGGTATATGTTGACAACATGATAGCTGAATCCAAAGAAGGAGAAAGCCATGAGTTGTCTTAAGGAAACTATTTGAATGATTGAGAAAGTTTCAGTTGAAGTTAAATCCAAAGAAATGCACTTTTGGGGTCACATTTGGTAAGCTGTTAGGGTTTATTATAAGTTAAGAAGGAATTAAAATTGGCCCTGATAGAGTAAAAGCTATACTAGAATTGTCTTCTCTACGTACCATCAAAGAGGTAAGAGGTTTATTAGGTTCATCTCACAACTCATGGATAAATGCCGCCTATTATGTTGGCTACTAAAAAAGAATGCTACAGTGGAATGGGATGGCAAATGCAAAGAGGTATTTAAGAAGATCAAGGAGTATCTTATGAACCCTTCGGTTCTAGTAGTCTTAAAACCGAGAAGGCCTTTATTCTTATACCTAACGATACTTCCCGAGTCGATGGGGTGTATACTGGGACTAAAAGATGAAAGAGGAAGGGAACAATTCATATATTATTTGAGTAAGAAATTCATAGAGGGGGAGCAAAAGTATTTCGAAATAGAAAGAACCTGCTGCACACTGGTTTAGGTCATGCATCGATCGAGACAGTATACTCTTTATTATCCCATCGGACTATTAACGAAACATGATCTTCTGAAATATTTAGCGGAGAAACCTGTTTTGTTGGGAAGAATTTCCAAATGGCAGATGCTCCTATTAGAATTTGACGTTACACATGTAACTCAAAATTTGATAAAGGGGCAGACATTAGCAGATAAGTTGGTGGAGTACCCAACCGAAGGAGATTCTCAAGAATCATGAGCCTAGTTCCCAGATGAAAATATACTGATGGCAGATGATGAGTTAGAAAAAGAATCCAAGATAGAAAAGGATCCCAAATGGAAGATGTATTTTGACGAAGCTGCCAATGTGTTTGGATGTGGAATTGGGGCAGTGTTGATATCGCTAGAAGGAATGCAGTTCCTCACAGCAACAAGGATCATATTCCCATATACTAATAATATTACAGAGTATGAAGCATGCATCCTCGGTCTCAAAATGGCCTGCTATATGGAAATCCATGAGTTGGATGTATACAGAGATTCCTCGCTTATCATATTACAGACATGGGAAGAATACAAAACTAAAGACCTTAAATTAGTGCCATACCACCAACACTTGACAAAATTGATAGAAGAATTCGGGATGGTCACCTTCACATACATCCCAAGCACTTAAAATTAGTTTGCAGATGCCCTCACCACACTAGCATCTATGATTCAAGTAATGGGAGGGACCGAAGTTCAGCTATTGAAGATAGAAATTGAAGACGGACCTGCCTATTGCCTGGTAATTGAAAAAACATAAGATGGCAAGCCTTGGTACCATGATATCAAGACATTCCTCCAAGAGGGTAGATACCCTAAAATGACCAACAAAAATGACCAAAAAACACTTAGAAGATTGGCAAGCCATTTCTTACTAAGCGGGTCTATACTTTACAGAAGGTCATTCGACACTATGCTATTGAGATGTGTGGACAAAAAAGAGGCAGGTAAACTAATGAAAGAAGTATACGAAGGGGTATGTGGCTCCCATATGAATGGACACATGCTTGCTCAAAAAATCATAAGCATGGGTTACTATTGGTTGACAATGGAGTCAGACTGCATTAAATATGTCAAGCACTGCCACTTGTGCCAAGTTTACGCTAACAAAATAAATGCTCTACCTAAAGAGCTCCATTCACTTTCCACACCATGGCCTTTCTCTATGTAGGGAATCGACATTATTGGGCCAATCACCCTAAAGGCATCCAACGGTTATAGGTTTATACTAGTAGCTATTGATTATTTCACCAAGTGGGTTGAAGCCTCATCATATGCTAGTGTCACTAAAGAAGTGGTAGTCCAGTTCATGAAGAGAGACATAATAGCTCAGTATGGAGTTCCTGAATCGATCATCATTGATAATGGCACCAATCTTAACAACAAATTGATGATGGAGTTATGTCAACAATTTAAGATAAATTATAGAAACTCAACTCCATACCAACCTCAAATGAATGGGGTAGTAGAAGCAGCTAATAAAAATATTAAGAGAATTATTGAGAAAATGACCGTCACCTACAAAGATTGGCACGAGATGTTACCCTTCACACTCATGGCTTACAGAACCTCTATTTGAATGTTTACCGGAGTCACTCCCTATTCCCTGGTATATGGTGTTGAGGCAGTATTACTAGTTGAGGTCGAAATCCCGTCCTTTAAGGTTTTATCAAAGACACAACTAGATGAATTTGATTAAGTAAAGAAAAGGATAGATCAATTAAACTTGATCGATGAAAGAAGACTCACAGCATTACGTTATGGCCAATGCTACCAAAAAAGGATGGCTCGAGTATTCAACAAAAAAAAATGCGGCTACGACATTTTAAGGAAGGTGACTTAGTACTAAAGAAGGTTCTCCTGAACGCACAAGATTCAAGAGGCAAATTCACTCCAAATTATGAAGGTTCGTATGTTGTAAAAAGGGCATTGTCAGGAGGGGCATTAATATTAACTCAAATGGATGGTCTAAATTTGATGGACCCCATAAATGCAGATGTGGTTAAGATGTACTATCCCTAGACGTAAATGATAAAGCTTTACCAAAAGCTCATGAATGCTAACAATCGTTATAACTTCGTGGTTTGATTTTCATCTCTCTACAAGCAAAGTTGATATCCTTGGGTGGTCATTGAATGTTAGAGTCACCTTGACTAGTCACTATCAAACAAATTCTTACATCATTTTTCCATATTAGCCCTCACTCCATCGCATATACAAGAGAATAACGAATAGTGATGGAATTGTAAAACTCATTAATTTTTTTTTATGATCTTACCCTTCTCGAATAGTAGGTTTGGTGATTTAGGATAATACCAAAATCGTAAGAGCTAAACCCACAAGGAAAACACATCAAGATCTTCTACTCTAGTCAAGATAAAGATAAGCTGAGGAAGATTAGAATATCACGAGGGTTTGGTTGTTATCTACGGTGACCAGGTAAGCATCTAAACTCAAAAGAAATAAAAATTGAATAGTCATTCCTCATTCAGTCCGGATCACAATGATGAGCCAAATTTCTGTTTAAGTTTGCTAGTATAAAAAGACACTTCCTATTATCAATTGGTCAGCTTATAGGAGTACTTTTACAATCTTTCTTAAGTTTGCTAGTCTAAAAAGATGCTTCCTATTATTAATTGGTCAGCTCATAGGAGCACTTTTACAATCCCTTCTTAGGGTTGCTAGTTTACTAAAACGCCTCCTATTATGTTTATTGATCCAAAATGATGTTTTCTATTGTTGTTTAGTCAACTTATAGGGGCACTTTCCTAGAATTTCTCTCTTAGGGTTGCAAGTCTAAAAGAAATGTCCCACTATCAATTAGTTAGCTCACCATGGGGCACTTTCCTAGATATCCTCATTTTATGGTTGCTAGTCTTGTAAGATGCTTCCTGTTATCAATTGGTCAGCTTATAAGAGCACTTTTCTCAACAGTCCCTTCTTTAGGGTTGCTAATCTAGTAAGACGCTTTCTATCATCGATTAGTCAGCTCATGAGAGCACTTTTCTAGATAAGTTCTTCCTAAAGGTTACTTCTTAAACGAAACCACTCGCTAAGGAATATTGGTTCGTATAAAGTAACTGTCTTCTTTTGCAACATAGGATTACTAGCTTGTAAAGCGTCTTCCTTACTTAACTTGTTGGTCAAATAACTCCCCAGTGGATCTAGATTCGGATAGCTAACTGAATATAGCTTTATCCGTCCTTTCTCCTAGGCAAAAATGGTGTCTTTATTGTCTTCGTAGTTAAGTTTTTCCAAAACTTTACTACAAAGATGGGTAGTTGTAAATACCTAATTTTTGCTCTCATTTAGAAAAATAAAAAAAAATAAAAAATAAAGAAGATAAATAAATAATAATATATAAAAAACCAAAGTTAGGTTTATAGAATAAATAAATATAATAAATTAACTAAAAAAATAATAAAATAACAACAAAAATCAATTAAGCCAATCACTTAAAATATAATTTAATTGCAATAATAAACTAAGAAATGAGCTAACTTAGTTGGTCTGCATATTGTCCGTGTGCATGTGTTAGATTGTTGGTCTTAAGTTCGAATATGCGGGGAGGCACTCTATGCCATTTTTTTTCTTTTTGAGCTGCCACATGGCAGCATGCGATTGGTCGGAGTGAGCATGTTCGAGGCATATGCTCTTCTTCTTCCTTTAGACAGCAACATCAGCGCCGAAAACAAAAGAAGAAAATTAAATAAAAAAGGTCTGGTAAATACGAATCAAACCCAGTCAAAAGAATTTTTTTTATCATTATCGATTCATAACAAGAAAAAGCAAGATAAATCACAAAACCCAAAAAGTTTACACGGATCAATTTAAATCTCAAAAAGGATAAAGATGGGTCTTAACCGTGAGCTCGATTTGAGCTTATTGAATGGAATTTTGTGAGCCTATAAATAGGACTCGACCTCGGGAACTGAAAAAAGAGGAAAAAATCACTAAAAAACACACAAACCAGCTCACCGTGACCGTTCTCTCTCTCTAAGAACACTACACCCACAGTTTGCCTTCTTTCTAGGTTTTCTAGTTTCGTGCATGTCATCGAAGCAAGATATTGGTTTATTTGAAAGCTTGGACATTTATGGATTCATAAAAGCTAAGTCTTGAGATTCAATTTGTTCAAGAAAAGCCTAAATCGAAATAGGACGCCACCGTTAGCCGTTGTTCGAACTGTTACCAAGGTTAGTTTTTAGTGCAAATTGACACCGTCAGCTGACTCCACACCCTTAAGAACCTCATATTCGACTCCTAAATTGCTTTTAAACATGATTGGAGCACCTTGAACGACGAAGCTACCACCACCGTGCTTGCCGTGTGTGGACCTTAACTCGAATCATGCCCAAACCCGCATTCGACCTGTCCCGATCCACAGCCGCATCTGACCCATGTCCAGGTAAGGGTATTATTATTATTGTTGTTGTTGTTGTTGTTATTATTATTATTATTATTATTATTTCTAGTATTAATTTACTTAATTTTATTTAACTACCTTGTTTTTATGGTTTGTAGCAATTAGAGTAAATTTTAAGGTAAGCTTAATAATCTAAATATAATTAGTTTAATGGATTTAGCTTAATTTATTTAAGTTAGTTAACTTAGAACGTATTAGGAAAATTAATAACTTAATAGAATTAATCATTTAGGAGGTTTTAAGTTAATCAATTTAGTTTAGTTTAATGAATATATAAGGATATGATTAATTATTAGGATAATATAATAATAAAATATAGTAGGAATACATGGAAATAAAGTAAAAAGAAATTAATTAAATTAGTCAAAGTAAATAATTAGGAGGGAAACATTGTGTAGGCCTTAGGTGTTGCGGTGTAACCATCGGCTAAGGATGATTAGGTTCCTAATTAGTAATTAGTTTATAGATATAAAAAAAAAATTATTATCTAGGATAGGTTTTTTTTTTTTGAAAAAATATATATAAAAAATGTTTTATCGCCTAGAAAAAGGATTTTGATGAAATAAAAAAAATGGCGTTTTTCAAAATTAGAGGTTTTAGTTTTTTTTTTCCTTCAAAATTAAGAAATAGAGATTAGACTTAGAAATTTCTTTAAATAAATTTAAATGGTAATAAACGTAAATATTATCCGTTTTCATAATTAAGACTAAATAATCCACTAAATTTCTTTGCAAGTAAACTATGACTTGTTTGATTTCGAATAGTGGGTATGTAGGCACCCTTATAGGGCAACTCTAAAAAAATAAAAAAAATATTTTCAAATCACTATTGGTATAATCATTATGTCATTTTTTAATTATTTTCTTTTATGCTAAAAAGGATATCATAAAAATAAAATTTTAGAAGGTTAAGGCGGTAACTTTAAGGTTTTAATAGGATAGCCCTCAAGTCAATGATTTCTGGCTTTTCTATTTTTTTTAATTTTTTCGTTGACTAGTGTTAAAGTTAGAATTAATCCGCTCAATTAACTCTAACTTAACAATTTTTCCTGACTTTAAATAAATGATGAAAATCAAATTTTTTCCTAGTTCAAGTCGAAGGTTTGTATTAGATGGGCATAGTATCTAATATGAATCGAATTAGAAAAATAATAAAAATTTTAAATTAGAATCGATAAGTGTAAATTAAAGTCGATAAGTCTTGGGCTTTAGAATATGTAGAGATGCTTCAATTTGAATGAAAGTAATCTTTCCAATTTTCTGTTGGTTGTTGTTTTGTGTAAGACTTTTCAAATTGTACATGTAAGGTGTGGTTTCATAAGTTTTTGATAAGTTTTTCTATCCCTAAGTCGAGTTTCATTGAAGTTCTTATAAGTATATGGAGGGGTGTAGTTTGAGTTAGGTGTGATTATTGTTATGTGAGTGTAAACAATGGATTAAGAAGGTTTGGGATATGCAATTATGGGTTGAAAAGACTATAAGAAGGAGTAGGAACAGATCAATGTTACATTTTGGGAGCAAAAGAGGAGGAAAAGTTAAACAAGGGGGAACATGCCTAAGAATATACTTGTATACTTAATTGTGTTTATGCAAAGGGCATAAAGGAAGCTTGAGGCCAAGAGGATCATGGTTAAATTACATGAGCATATACTTTTACTTGCCTCCAAAACATGGCCATGTTATTTGTTGCCTTGGTACAAAGAGATACATGGTTAGAGAACACAATCATTTTCTTGACTGTATACCTTAGAATGGGTATTTTGTTTCTTTTTCTTAGTCTTAGTATTTTTCAATCCAACAGGGGTTAGTATAGCTCTTAGGTCCTAATGTGAGGTTGTTTATACCTTCATTTAGGTATTAGTCGTGTTTTAGAATGGAAGTTTGTAGAGTTTGGTCATTCAAGTATGTGATACCATGCTTGCTAGTTATGTTTGATAAGCCAGTGATGGAAATGAATCTAATAAATATTAGACAAATGATAATTGATGTGTTGATTGTGAGTGGCTCAACTTATGAGCTAGAGGTGGTAGAACCTTAGGGGGCATCTTGATGATTGGTATATGACGATGTTCTTAGTGGATTTGTGTATCGAAACAAACCCTTTTGAATGGTGCCATTTTTGCAAGGAAAAACACACTATTAGAAAAATAAAGAACCAAATTAAAACTTACCATATAAATATCATGAAGAAGAAGTCTCCAAGCTATAGTTTATGAGTTTACCCTCAAGTTAACCCCATCCTGGGCTTCGACCCTTACCTTCATCCTAATTCTCTCTAACTTTCCCATAGATGTCACTTTTGATGTTGGAGCCTATAGATGTTTTCATACTTATGCGCCAGAATGCCCGCATTAAGCTGGGGGCATCAAATGGCCTCCCATTTTCCTTATGAGCTTAAAGAAGGCCTTTGGATTAATGTTTATCAAATGACATCGCGGTTTGATGGGCTTGGTGTGGATTAGATTCACCCAAAGAACTTAGAAGTTTGATGCCTCAGATAGCTTGACCATAATGAATTTTTTTTTGTTTCTAGTCGTGCATTGAGGACTCTAACCTGCCCATTAGCTTCACCCTAGGTTGGTTGGATAGTTAGAACCACCTCTAAGATGGCCTGGATCTCTTCACCCCATAGAAAAACTAGAACAATTGTGGGTAGGTCGCACGTTGTATGATTCACAAAGGTTCTCGAGTGCCACTAACAAAGTGTAAGCATTAAGCATGAGCTAATAGGGGTTGAAGCGCTGGTAGTTGAAGAACTCCTTCTAAAAGTCACAAAAAGGAAATTGTAACCTGAACTCGAGAAACCTCTGATAGATGCAGAAGCAGTTACCCGACATCAATGTGATATGCTCTTTGTAAACACCCCATTTTTTCCGTAGGAATCGATAATTCTAAAAAATAATCAGTTTTCAATTTTTCCCAATTTTTTCCAATTTTTCTCTAATTTACCAATAATAATAAAAATATTAAAAAAAATAAAAATAAATAGGAAAACACATCAATTTTGAAAATGATTTCAGAAATAGCAATAATAAATAATAAACAATTTTTACAAAATTTCGAATTTTCAAAAAATACAAAAAAATAGGAAAATCGCATTGCATATATGCAATTTGCGAAATTAGAAAAATCAGGAAAGTGGGCTAGCTCAGCTGGTCCGGACCATGGGCTAAGGCGCGGTGCGGGTGCGAGGTCAGGGGTTCGAATCGCGGGAGGAGCAGTTTCCGCGTTTTGCAATTTTTTCACTTATCCAGGACACGTGGCAGCATCCGATTGGCTGGAGGAAACGCACGCGCCGGGCGCGTGATTGTCGTCTACCTCGGGTCTGAGATCGCCGGCGGAAGGAAAAATTCGTATTTCGGCCGTTTTGATTCGATTTTTTGCACAAATCCAACAGATCTTCAACATAAATAAGATAAACATTATCTAATTGGAATCAAATCGCAACAAATTGAGGGACTGACACAAATCGGAGTTGGTTTTTCTAACCGAAAATCCGATCAGCTTCAATCGGAGGAAATCCGAGCTTATCCAACTTGGTTTCAAGTGCCTATAAATAGAGGAGGAGTAGAGGAAGCCAAGGGACGAATCACAATTGAGAGAAAGTGAGGAAAGAGTGCAAATCGGAGAGCATCAGAGGAGACCCAAAACCGCGAAGCACCGGCCGGAGTTGAGCCACCACCGGGAGGCGATCTGGGAGCAGACCACCACCACCATTGGATTCAGCAACCTCGAGAAGCTAGGATTCGACACCTCACCCGCTGCAAAAAGCCACCGGAACGCCGTGAACGAGCCTTCCCCGCCGCCGTGTCCGATCGATCCGACCCGACCAAATTCGACCCGACCCGCGCACCGACCCGAATTAAGGTAAATCGGGTTTTCCAGATTTTATTTTATTTTATTTATTTATTTATTCCGAATTTATTTATTATTTGTTATTTCTTTAGCCATTTATTTATTTGTTGATTTAGGTTCTATTTTCAATAAATAGGAAAATGTAGAAATTAGGTTTTTTTTTTTTAGGATTTAATAATGTAAAATAAATAATAAAATATAGAAAAATAATAAAAAATATTAGGAAAATAATAATAAGATTTTAGATGTCAAAATAGGATAGATAATAAACCAAAAATCACAAAAATCAATAAAAATTCCCAAAAATCACGAAAATCAACAAAAATCCCCCAAAATCACAAAAATCCACAAAATTCTTAGAAATCACAGATAATAAACCAAAAATCACAAAGATCATAAAAATCATAAAAAAATTTCAAAAATTATAAAAGAATCATAAAAAATGAGTTTTAGCACTTAGAAAAATCCTTTTCTTCAAATAAATCCAAAATTGATGTTTTTCCCTAAAATCATTTTCAAAATAAAATTAAAGCTTAAGCTTAGAATTTTTTAGAAAAATCCAAAAAATGGTAAGAACATAAAGCAAAAGAGATTTCAAAATTAAAATTTACAAACAAACTTAAAGTTTTCAGAAAAGCGAACTACGACTTGTTTGATCCTGAGTAGCAGGTACGTAGGCACCCATTCGGGTCAACCCATAAAATGAATGAAAAATCATTTTCTTGAAATAATTCAAAAACATAATAAAAAGTAATAGAAACAAAATAGAAACACATTTCTAAAGAGAAACAATTTCAAGAGATTAGGTGGTAACCGTAAAGGTTTTAATAGGTTAACCTCCGGACTTAGAAACTCTGGTTTTCCCTTTTCCTCTTTTCACAAAAACGAGAATAGGAAATAACGACGACTAGTAGTCCAAATTAAGACTAATCCGCTCCTTTAGTCTTAATTCAATTTTTCCAACAACAGTTGGGTGGCGACTCCAAAAATCAAACGAAATTCCTAATTCAAGTCGAGGATCTACATTAGATGAGCATAGGGTCTAGTCTAGATCAGATTAGGAATGGGAATTCAAAAATTAGACTCGACAGGATGGCGACTCCACTGGGGACCCATGCCAGTAGGCTAGCCACCTGAATCTCTTCGAATTGTTCTCTTTAAGAAATGTGTTTCAATTATTACTCTGTTACTAACTTTTCAAGGATTAGTTAGATTTTGAATTTTCTTTACTGTGGGGGTTTGCATGCATATGTGTGTGTGAGTAGACGCGGTCGAACCCGGACCGTCCTAGAAACCTAAGACGGGGAGCCATTGTGTAGGTTTCGGGCGAAGTGAGTTGATTTACCGTTCGGGATTGATTAGGTTAGCCCACCCTATGCTTCGATATGGCCTGAGATCCATTTCTCCGAGAATGCGGGAGGCCATAGAGCTCGGGAACCAGTTAGAACCAACCTACTTGCATACATAACATCATAAGGGGTTAACAATTGGATGACAATGTAATGGTTTGTTATTTTGTCCTTGGAGTTCAGGACTATTTCCCTGTAACATTTTCATAGTTCTGTTTGTAACTAGGCTATTTCTTATTGTAATAGATGGCTAGCAGTGCAGTCGACCGTCTCCTCCGCAAAGAAATACGGGCGTACAAACCTTTGGACCCGAAGTTGGTACTGGGCCATTGGTTTACTTTGTACAACCTGGAGGAGCAGGCCTTCATCCAGCAAAAGATCGGCCCTATACTCTCATTGACAAAGATAGAGGTGAATTTGCCTTTAGTCCGGGCCATGCTCCAATTATGGGAAATCTGAGCCTCCACAACAGAAGACTAAAAGAACTAGGAAGTAGATCTTTATTTGTAATATTTCATTTTGAACTCTAGAATTCTCAATATTAATAAAAGTAAAGTTTCAATATTACATTGTCAATTAGTTGTCAATCCTTTTACTTTTAGCATCCGCGTGACACTGCATATCATTCACGCATTCATTACACTAAAAGCAAAACAAAATGCGAATCCAGGTATCAAAATAGCTTCCAAACAATCGAACCCTCCTCGAAGCCCAGTTCTCACGCGCTTAAGAACAAAAATGGCCAACAGCAGTGACAACCGCAACAACACCAATGCTGAAGCTGCCTTGGACTCTAGGATCATGTCCCTAGAACAAAAAGTCCAACAACTGGCTGCCCAGGTCCACCTCTTAACTGAAAGCATCAGCCTCCTGCGCAACACTCAGCCAACCTAGGAAGAGTATTCAGGGGCCAGAAAGGGGAAAGCAGTGGAGGGACAGCCTCCGGAATATGAAGAGATCAATTCCCACCTTAACCCGGCCTTTGAATATGAGCCAAAGGTCAACCAGCGGCCGACCTCTGATGACCTGAAAAAGGAGATGGAAGAGAGGCAAAAGGAGATGGAGAAACGACTCTTCCAGCAGCTCTATGACAAGATAAGAACCATTGAGGGCCTTGACGGTTTTGAACATACTGGAATCACCAACCTGCCAGCATACAGAGAAGAGGCATACCTCGAGAAGTTCAAGACCCCAGAGTTCGAAAAGTATGATGGGACCGGCTGCCCCAAAATGCATACTAGGTTATATGCCCGGAAAATGAGCAAGTATGCTCAATACGACCAGCTCATGCTTCAGACATTCCAAGACAGCCTCACAGGCCCTGCACTGGTCTGGTATGCCCACCTGGACTTCAACATTGTCAACACTTGGGAGAAGCTAGCCTGGGCGTTTTATGACCAATATAAGTTCAATATTGAAGTCGCCCCATCTGTAATCGACCTGGGAAGTCTCCGGAAGAGACATGCTGAGTCGTTCAAGGAATATGCTCAGCGCTGGAGAGCCTAGGCCGCTAGGGTAGCAACCTCGATGTCAGAGAAGGAATTGACATCCATATTTGTCAATACCCTGGACAAGACCTACTTTTCACATCTAGTAGGCCAAACCTCCTCTAGTTTTGCAGAGTTGGTGGCCGCGGGCTGTAGGATTGAGAACGCCATCACCACCGGTAGACTCTAAACAATGGAGCCTCCTAGGGTCACACCGACACAAAGGCCTGTGGGAGGAAACAGAGCTAAAGAGTCCACCGTCAGCACGGTCCACTTCGGTAAAGCAGAAAAGGCCGGGACTCGTGTTACATTTCAGACCACGAGTGCCCCAGTCCAGCAACCCATGGTGGGTCAAACTCAGGCTGTCAGGGTCCCAAGGCAGTTCACTCCAATCCCCATCCCACTCAGTCAAGTCTTCGCTCGGTTGAGGGCAGACAACTTGATTAGTTTCGAGATCCCCAACGACCGGTACAAGCCCAAGAACTTTGACTCAAATCTCAAGTGTGACTACCACATGGGTCAGGAGGGGCATTCCACAGATAGGTGCTGGAGGCTCCGACACAAAATCTAAGATTCAATTGATGCAGGAATCATACAATTGGATTTTGTGAACACCCTAGCACCCAATGTCAACACCAACCCCCTGCCCAATCACAGGCCCGCCATTAATATGATTACATCTAAGGAGTCGGTTCCTAAAGAAGCCCTGAAGACCAAGCCACAAAAGAAGCAATCCCACCAAGCTCCAGAAGAGACTCCAAAAACACACATTAAAAGAAGGTGGTCAGCTGGAGACCCAACGGTCGGCACTTTGGGGGAATCACACGGGAGATTTCAGTACTTAGTGAATTATTCTTACACCCCGACTGAGCAAGGGCCACCTAGCGGATGGGGACCGGAGTTCGAGAAGGAAGACAACCCGGTAAAGGAAGAAGAGAAGACTATAAACATGATCAATGAAGTGAACATGGTAACCAGCAAGGAGGGCCATCAGTTTAAAGAGGGGCAGCATGGGACGTTTGGACTAGGGTACATTCCTACAGCCGCAGAAGAAGCGCAAACGAAAGGTGTCAAAGGCAGAATAAGGGGGAAGCTGATCGACACCCAGATGTGCATCCCACTTCTCCAACAATCTTTCAGAAAGGCAAACGTTAGTCAAGAGCTCTGGATAAATGAGGAGGACGACAGCAAGGGGAAATCAACTCCCCGCACGTCTAACCAGCATCCGGCTCTCAACAATTGGTTTTGTTATCCTATCAGTAGCGCTAGGTTAGCTCAAAAGTAGAGAAAAATTATTAAAAAAATTTCATTGAGACTCTTTATCAAGTTCAATTACAGTTTTTTTTTTCTTCTTCTTATCTGATTTCATTTTACTCAAATCTCCTACCATCGAACATCAGGGATATTTCGCGCAGGTAGAAAGTAAAAACGCTGATATCGTTTCCAACGCTGCTGGGTCAGTTGTTGAAGGTGATATTTTAGACCACGAAATAATACAAGAAAATTGGCTAAAACATGAACAAGGAGGAATCTCGATCGACGAGCCTATGGAGACAGTAAATCTAGGAAGTATGGAAAACCCTAAGAACCTCAAAATTGGGACCAGTTTGAGTGCTGAGCAAAAACGTGAGATAACCGAGCTATTAACGGAATATGCAGATGTGTTTGCCTGGTCGTATGGTGACATGCCAGGGCTAGACCAGTCAATAGTAGTTCACAGGCTTCCCACAAGGGAAGATGTTAAACTTAAAAAGCAAAAACTGAGAAGATTTAGGCCTGACATCTTACTGAAAATCAAAGAAGAAGTCAAGAAACTGCTAGAAGTAGGGTTCATTGAAGTATCCGACTACCCAGAGTGGATAGCAAATGTAGTCCCTATCATGAAAAAGAATGGAAAAGTACGTGTATGCGTAGACTTTCGGGACTTAAACCAAGCCACGCCAAAGGATAACTCCCCCCTACCTCACATTGATGTTCTAGTAGACAATACTGCGGGAAACCATCTCTTCTCATTCATGGACGGTTTCTCAGGATATAATCAAATAAAAATGGCTGAGGAAGATAAAACCAAAACGACCTTCATCATAACATGGGGGACTTTTTGTTACAAAGTCATGCCCTTCGGTTTGAAAAACGCCGGGGCAACGTATCAGAGAGCCATGGTCGCTATACTTCACGATATGATGTATCGAGAGGTTGAAGTATATGTCGACGACATGATAGCCAAATCCAAAAAAGGAGAAAACCATATGGATATCCTGAGGAAATTGTTTAAATGGCTGAGAAAGTTCCAGCTCAAGTTAAACCCAGAAAAATGTACTTTCGGGGTCACAACGGGGAAATTGTTAGGGTTTGTCATAAGCCAGGAAGGCATTAAAATCGACCCTGACAAGGTAAAGTCCATATTAGAATTACCTTCCCCACGCTCCGTTAAAGAAGTAAGAAGCTTACTGGGAAGATTAAATTACATAGCTCGTTTTATCTCACAGCTTACCGACAAATGCCGGCCATTATTCCGTCTGTTGAAGAAGAACACCACAATAGAATGGGACGACGAATGCGAAGAGGCATTCGAAACAATCAAAGACTATCTTACAAAACCTCCAGTCTTGATAGTCCCGAAAAAAGGAAAGCCCTTATTCTTATACCTCACTATACTCCCTGAATCCATGGGATGTGTGCTGTGGTAGAAAGATGACGAGGGAAGAGAGCGTTCCATATATTATCTGAGCAAGAAGTTCACAGATGGGGAATAGAGGTACTCAGAGGTGGAGAAGACGTGTTGTGCTTTAATCTGGGTCATGCATCGACTAAGGCAATACACCCTTTATTACCATATTGAACTGCTAACAATACATGATCCCTTGAAATACTTGGCAGAGAAACCAGCCTTGATAGGGAGAATCTCCAAGTGGCAAATGCTCCTATCCGAGTTTGACATCACATACGTAAATCAGAACTCGATGAAAGGGCAAGCCTTAGCCGACCAGTTGGCGGAACACCCTGTCGAGACAGATTCCCAAGAACTACAGGCCCAATTTCCGGATGAGAATATATTGTCAGTGGAAGATAGGCCGGTAGAAGACTTTGGGACAGAGCAGAACCCGAAATGGAAACTGTTTTTTGATGGAGCCGCCAACGTATTCGGTTATGGGGTTGGGGTAGTATTGATATCCCTGGACGGCACTCAATTCCCTGCAGTGACGAGACTTACATTTCCCTATACCAATAATATCGCAGAATATGAAGCATGTATTCTTGGCCTCAAAATGGCCTGCCAAATGGGAATCCGCGAATTAGAGGTATATGGGGATTCGTCGCTCATCATACTACAGACAAGAGGGGAATACAAGACTAAAGACCCCAAACTGGTACCATATCATCAACACTTGACAGAGTTAATTGAAGAATTCAAGGCAATCACTTTCACATACATCCCGAGAACTCAGAATCAGTTTGCAGATGCCCTAGCCACACTAGCATCCATGATCCAAATAACAGGGGGAGCCGAAGTTCAACCAATGAAAATAGACATCGAAAGTCGGCCCGCCTACTGTTTAACAATTGAAAAGATACAAGATAACAAACCCTGGTATCACGATATCAAGACCTTTCTCCAAGAAGGTAAATACCCCGAAATGGCTAACAAGAATGACCAAAGGACACTCAGAAGGTTAGCAAGACATTTCCTATTAAGTGGGTCCATACTTTACAAGAGATCATCTGATACCACCCTGTTGAGATGTGTGGACAAAGATGAAGCATGCGAACTGATGAAAGAAGTACATGAAGGAGTATGTGGACCTCATATGAATGGCTACATGTTGGCCCGGAAAATCATGAGGTTATGATATTATTGGTTGACTATGGAATCAGATTGCATAAAATATGTCAAGCACTGTCATTTATGTCAAGTCTATGCGAACCGGATCAATGCTCCGCCCAACGAGCTACATTTGTTATCAGCACCATGGCCATTCTCCATGTGGGGAATTGACATAATTGGCCCTATCACTCCAACAGCATCCAACGGCCACAGATTTATACTGGTAGCGATCGATTACTTCACTAAGTGGGTAGAAGCTTCATCATACACCAATGTCACAAAGGGGTAATAGTCCGCTTCTTAAAAAGGGACATAATAGCCCGATACGGGGTTCCTGAGTCCATCATCACCGACAACGGTACCAATCTTAACAACAAATCGATGACAGGTTTATGTCAACAATTCCACATAAACCACATAAATTCAACTCCCTACCGACCTCAAATGAACGGGGCAGTAGAAGCAGCTAACAAGAATATTAAAAAGATCATCGAGAAAATGACAACAACTTACAAAGATTGGCATGAAATGTTACCGTTTGCTCTCATGGCTTACAGGACTTCAATAAGAACATCTACAGGAGCTAGCCCATATTCATTGGTATATGGCACTGAAGCAGTGCTACCAGTTGAAGTTGAGATACCATCATTCAAAATCTTATCAGAAACTCAATTAACCGAATCAGACTGGGTAAAGAAGAGGCTTGATCAGCTGAATCGGATTGATGAAAGAAGACTTACCGCATTATGTCATGGCTAGTGTTACCAACAAAGAATGGCCCGAGCATTTAACAAAAAGATGAGACCTCGGTACTTTAAAGAAGGGGATCTGGTGTTAAGGAAGGTTCTCCCGAACGCGCAAGACTCTAGAGGAAAATTCACCCCAAACTATGAGGGTCCATATGTGGTAAAAAAGGTTCTATCAGGAGGTGCTCTGATATTGACTCAAATGGATGGTCCAAAATTGAGAGACCCTATTAACACAGATGCTGTAAAGATGTACTATCCTTAGGCAAGGGAATTGAAATTTTGCCAATGTTTATGAAAGCCAATGTTCGATGTAAATTTTGTTGAGTTAAGTTTTTACTTTTTACAAGCAAAGTTAATATCCCTGAATGATCAACAATCAATTCGCACCATAACAAATATTCTTAAATACATTACCCACCATTTCACCAATGAAAGATAAACACTAAAATGATAATGAATCTTAATATGGTTTGTGATATAATCCTATCTATTTTTGAGCATTAAAACTGAGCGCGTTATTAGGATAACATTACCGTCAAAAGAGCCTTACGCAAAAAGAAAGGGAGCACATAAAAAATTTCAACCCCGTGTCAAGATAAGAAGAAATGAAACAGAAGCGAACCAGCACGAAGGTTCGGTTGTTTGGTTGCTATCCACGATAAACTGGCAAGCATATTAAAATAAATAACTATCATATCATCACATCATTTAGTTCAGGCTGTAGAAAGCATATTCAAAAGCACAAAATGAGTCAGCCCATAGGGGGCACTTTCCTAAAACTTTGTTCTCATGGTTAGCCTATAGGGGGCACTTTTTGAGACAATTCAACTCCAGGTTAGTCAGCCCATAGGGGGCGCTTTCCTAAAAACCTTGTTCTCATGGTTAGCCCATAGGGGGCACTTTTTGAGACAATTCAACTCCAGGTTAGTCAGCCCATAGGGGGCACTTTCCTAAAACTTTGTTCTCATGGTTGGCCCATAGGGGACACTTTTTGAGACAATTCAATTCCAGGTTATTCAGCCCATAAGGGGCACTTTCCTAAAAACTTTGTTCTCATGGTTAGCCCATAGGGGGCACTTTTTGAGACAATTCAATTCCAGGTTAGTCAGCCCATAGGGGACACTTTTTGAGACAATTCAACTCCAGGTTAGTCAGCCCATAGGGGGCACTTTCCTAAAATTTGTTCTCATGGTTAGCCCATAGGGGGCACTTTTTGAGACAATTCAATTCCAGGTTAGTCAGCCCATAGGGGGCACTTTCCTAAAAGCCTTGTTCTCATGGTTAGCCTATAGGGGGTACTTTTTGAGACAATTCAACTCCAGGTTAGTCAGCCCATAAGGGATGCTTTCCTAAAAACCTTGTTCTCATGGTTAGCCCATAGGGGGCACTTTTTGAGACAATTCAACTCCAGGTTAGTCAGCCCATAGGGGGCACTTTCCTAAAACTTTGTTCTCATGGTTAGCCCATAAGAGGCACTTTTTGAGACAATTCAATTCCAGGTTAGTCAGCCCATAGGGGGCACTTTCCTAAAAACTTTGTTCTCATGGTTAGCCCATAGGGGGCACTTTTTGAGACAATTCAATTCCAGGTTAGTCATCCCATAGGGGGCACTTTCCTAAAAACCTTGTTCTCATGGTTAGCCCATAGGGGGCACTTTTTGAGACAAGTTCAATTCCAAGTTAGTCAGCCCATAGGGGGCACTTTCCTAAAAACCTTGTTCTCATGGTTAGCCTATAGGGGGCACTTTTTGAGACAAGTTCAATTCCAGGTTAGTCAGCCTATAGGGGGCACTTTCCTAAAAATCTGTTCTCATGGTTAGCCCATGGGGGGCACTTTTTGAGATAATCCCATCAAAGGTTAGTTAGCCCATAGGGGGCACTTTCCTAAAAATCTACCTCAAGGTTAGTTCATAGGGGGCACTTCCTGAGGCATTCCACCCAAGGTTAGTCAGCCCATGAGGGGCACTTTCCTAAACCATACCGATTAGTCAGCTCTCGGGGCACTTTTCAGAAATATTCCTCCAAACAGTTGCTAGTCTAACAAGACGCTTCTGTTGACAGGTAGCCAGCTCATAAGGGCGCTTCCTGAGTAAATTTTCTTTCCAAGGCTACAAGTCTGATAAGACGCTTCCTATCATCATTTCTCATACATTCCTACACAATGATGGAGACATGTCCCATCGCCAATTAGTCAGCCCATAAAGCACTTTTTGGGAAGGAACCTTACCTTGAATTGTTAGGAACATCTTCAATCGTAGGATTATTAGCTATTGGAGCATTTTCCTACCAAAATCCATTCAAGAGGCAAAAAATGGTGTCTTTTGTTTGTCTTTGTAGTTACGTTTTTCAAACTTTACCACAAAGAGGGGCAGCTGTAAACACCTCATTTTTGCCCTAGGAATCGATAATTCTAAAAAATAATCAATTTTCAATTTTTCCCATTTTTTTCCAATTTTTCTCTAATTTACCAAAAATAATAAAAATATTAAAAAAATAAAAATAAATAGGAAAACACATCAATTTTGAAAAATGATTTCAGAAATAGCAATAATAAATAATAAACAATTTTTACAAAATTTCGAATTTTCAAAAAATACAAAAAAATAGGAAAATCGCATTGCATATATGCAATTTGCGAAATTAGAAAAATCAGGAAAGTGGGCTAGCTCAGCTGGTCCGGACCATGGGCTAAGGCGCGGTGCGGGTGCGAGGTCAGGGGTTCGAATCGCGGGAGGAGCAGTTTCCGCGTTTTGCAATTTTTTCACTTATCCAGGACACGTGGCAGCATCCGATTGGCTGGAGGAAACGCACGCGCCGGGCGCGTGATTGTCGTCTACCTCGGGTCCGAGATCGCCGGCGGAAGGAAAAATTCGTATTTCGGCCGTTTTGATTCGATTTTTTGCACAAATCCAACAGATCTTCAACATAAATAAGATAAACATTATCTAATTGGAATCAAATCGCAACAAATCGAGGGATTGACACAAATCGGAGTTGGTTTTTCTAACCAAAAATCCGATCAGCTTCAATCGGAGGAAATCCGAGCTTATCCAACTCGGTTTCAAGTGCCTATAAATAGAGGAGGAGTAGAGGAAGCCAAGGGACGAATCACAATTGAGAGAAAGTGAGGAAAGAGTGCAAATCGGAGAGCATCAGAGGAGACCCATAACCGCGAAGCACCGGCCGGAGTTGAGCCACCACCGGGAGGCGATCTGGGAGCAGACCACCGCCACCATTGGATTCAGCAACCTTGAGAAGCTAGAATTCGACACCTCACCCGCTGCAAAAAGCCACCGGAACGCCGTGAACGAGCCTTCCCCGCCACCGTGTCCGATCGATCCAACCCGACCCGATTCGACCCGACCGACCCGACCCGCGCACTGACCCGAATCCAGGTAAATCGGGTTTTCCAGATTATTTTTATTTTTATTTTATTTATTTATTTATTTATTCCGAATTTATTTATTATTTGTTAGTTATTATTTTGTTATTTCTTTCGCCATTTATTTATTTGTTGATTTAGGTTTTATTTTCAATAAATAGGAAAATGTAGAAATTAGGTTTTTTTTTTAGGATTTAATAATGTAAAATAAATAATAAAATATAGAAAAATAATAAAAATATTAGGAAAATAATAATAAGATTTTAGATGTCAAAATAGGATAGATAATAAACCAAAAATCACGAAAATCAATAAAAATTCCCAAAACCCCCAAAAATCACAAAAATTCCCGAAAATCAACAAAAATCCCAAAAAATCACAAAAATCCACAAAATTCTTAGAAATCACAGATAATAAACCAAAAATCACAAAGATCATAAAAATCATAAAAAAGTTTCAAAAATTATAAAAGAATCATAAAAAATGAGTTTTAGCACTTAGAAAAATCCTTTTCTTCAAATAAATCCAAAATTGATGTTTTTCCCTAAAATCATTTTCAAAATAAAATTAAAGCTTAAGCTTAGAATTTTTTAGAAAAATCCAAAAAATGGTAAGAACATAAAGCAAAAGAGATTTCAAAATTAAAATTCACAAACAAACTTAAAGTTTTCAGAAAAGCGAACTACGGCTTGTTTGATCCCGAGTAGCAGGTACGTAGACACCCATTCGGGCCAACCCATAAAATGAATGAAAAATCATTTTCTTGAAATAATTCAAAAACATAATAAAAAGTAACAGAAACAAAATAGAAACACATTTCTAAAGAGAAACAATTTCAAGAGATTAGGTGGTAACCGTAAAGGTTTTAATAGGTTAACCTCCGGACTTAGAAACTCTGGTTTTCCCTTTTCCTCTTTTCACAAAAACGAGAAGAGGAAATAACGACGACTAGTAGTCCAAATTAAGACTAATCCGCTCCTTTAGTCTTAATTCAATTTTCCAAACAACAGTTGGGTGGCGACTCCAAAAATCAAACGAAATTCCTAATTCAAGTCGAGGATCTACATTAGATGAGCATAGGGTCTAGTCTAGATCAGATTAGGAATGGGAATTCAAAAATTAGACTCGACACTCTTCCCCATGTGTATCTTAGACTAACCATCCTTTTAGAAGTGGCTCGCAATATAAGGTGACTACATCCACATTGGTCTCATCTACAAGGCTTCTCACTGATGCAAGTCTCACCCCTAACAGTGATGGTTGATAGCTTAGATAGATTAACCTTCTATACTCCCCATCATCAAGAAATACATCTAGGGCCAACTCTTCACCGTAAACTTCTTTGCTACATTCTTCCTCAAAGGACCTAAGGATTGAACTGTCCACCTCTTCTTCCATCACTACTGTTGCGTGAGGTTAGCTTAAGGACCCTACCTTGTGTCTTGTTGCACTAGAGACAAAATTTTGAACGATACTAGAAAGAGTGTGAGAAGACAAATTTGACATACTTAACGAGTGGACGAATGTCAAAAAATTAAAAAGGGATGATGAGAGAAATCAACTAAACACACAAATGCTGGAAGTTGTATGAATGTGAAGAGAATGAAAGGTATGAAAATGGATGTTTTGATGCCTTGTACAAGCATTTGCAAAGCATAGGCACATTTTCCCATATTGTCTAAGATCGCACCATATGTCACTCGACAAAATAAAAGGCTAAGATTATTTAACCCCTATGAGTACCTCAAACCCTATTGTGCCACATGGCTTATTGCATTAAATGCATGAGTTTGTGCATGTAGACATAATTTAAAAAGTGAAAGATGAAAGGATAGAGGCATCCACAACAAGCCTTTTCACTTTCCTCGGGTTCTAGGTTGACTTTCAGAGTAAGAAGATTATCCATTGTAGCTTGATTGATAATATCTAGCTTTTTACTATCACTGTAGTTAACACATCCTGCTTCTCATTTGTAGCTATTCGTATGAGTCATCCTGTAACTTGGTGGACATCTTGACTTTTAACCTTGAAACATCGAGATTGGCTAGTTCTTTTTGTAGGTCGAATAGGTCCTCCTTAGCCTAGCACGGGCTTGGTTAACACACCTACGCCTTCACCTTAGTAAATAAATAAAGCCTAGCCTCTACTCTCATTCATATACTGCATATATTGAGACACAAAGAAGAAGAAATTGAGGAGAAACAATAGAAGTTGTTGGGAATGAAGTCCTATCTGATGCATATATTAACATAAAGATGGTTCAAATTATAAAACCTTTACAGAAGCCTGATCCATACATAAGTAGTTTAAATTATAAAACCTTTACAAAAATTGATCTATCCTAATCACAACCACCTAAAGATTGATCTTCCCTTGCCTTTTCCTCTATAGTCTTGGTATGGTGTCATCATTAGTTAGGAGCTCTTTCGCTTGATGGTGTTTACATCTTTTATATTGTCATTTACATCATCTCCACCATCACTAACATCTCCATGTACTTCATGCATGCCTTTGTCATCGTCACTAACATTAGGCATCATCATTTGTTCTTACTGGTAGTGATGTTGGTCATCTTTGATTATAAATGGTGTGCTTGCGAAGTATGCTTGAATGGTGTCATACATGTCTAAAAAATCTTCACCATTGCCTCTACTTTGAGAAAACCTATATTCTAATCCTTCAATTTGGGAGGAAACTAACAAGGAAAGAGAATTTAATTGATAAAATAGATTTACTATGGTCAATATGTTTAAAAATTTATTATACTTCTATTTGTTCTTGTAGGTTATGACAATTAAGAATTTGTTGGCCAAGGGCATGATGCTGGGCTTCTCTATACTCCTCACCATGCTTTGTACGCTACATGAAACACGACACAGTTAGATTTTATATAACAAAAGAATTAGTTACAACTAAGGTTGACAAAGAAGCATATTACTTGCTCGAATTGGTGAGATAAAGAACCTTCATCCAAATGGCACCTTTTACGATTGAGTACACTTTGTTTACATAGTGTGCATGTTGTTGAGCCTAAATTTTGGTTCATTTTTCCTAATTTGATTTACACTAAACCTAATTCTCATTTAATGTAAATCCTCGACTAAGATTAAAAAAAAATATTTTTATCTAATTTGGAGAAAAAGGAGTCACTACTTGATTGAGATCGGGAAAAATGTAAATTAAGATTAATTGAGAGGATCAGTCCTAATTTAGTGATTAGTTTGTGTAAAACTTTTAAATAAAATAAGAGATTTTAGAATTTGGGAGCTATCCTATTAAAACCTTATGGCTATCACTTTAAACTTTTAAGTTTAAATTTATTTTCTGAGAAATTTTTTTTCTTAAATTAAAATTAACCTAATTATTATTTACAGT
The DNA here is from genome assembly GCA_037954665.1 of Laguncularia racemosa. Lineage (NCBI taxonomy): Eukaryota > Viridiplantae > Streptophyta > Magnoliopsida > Myrtales > Combretaceae > Laguncularia > Laguncularia racemosa. The sequence goes on from JBBMOL010000036.1 coordinate 5,438,897, forward strand.
TGAGGTCGCCCTGAAGGTACCTATGTACCCACTATTTGGGATCAGACTAATCATAGTTTACATTAACAAATGTTAATAGAATCTTAATAAAAATAAACAAGTCACATTCTACAAACCCAAATTATTAATAACTTCATGCATCCTATAAATATAATTTGTCAATAACATTGCAAACTCATGCTAACGAACCAAAATTTATGCAATTATGATTAATTAATAGAATATACTATGAAATTTGCGCTATGGCACTTATTATACCACTAACAACAATTATTTGCTCAATATTCAAGGAATCCTAAACATGAATCATGCAAAAAAACAACAACTAAACATGCAAATGTAAATATAGAGAAAAACAGTAACTAAAAGAAAACATACATCTAACCTACAAAAGAAATTAATAATGGAAACAAGTGTATATATATATATTTTTTATTATTATTATTTTTTATTTTAGGAATCAAACCAAAAAATATATGACAAAATTGAAAAAAAAAAGAGTCTATTACGAATAAAAACAATAGCAGATAAAAGACCAAACAGCTTCAAACGTTGCACAATTGCTGGTGGTGACCATCAAAGGACAAAGGGATGTCAATTGGGGGGGGGGGGGGGGGGGGGGGTTGTTAAAGGTGACAAGCGCAATGGTAATGGTGGCTCTTGCCTAGACGTAATGGAGGATGGTAGTTCAAGAAGTGGTAGCACTGGTTAGATTTCAAGAAGTTGCCATGATCAATTGGAGAAAAATCAAAATGCAAGATAAGTCTTTTATGAAACTAAAAACCACCATGATTCAAATGGGGCCAATCTTTAGCTTTGTTGTTGAGGCTGGAAGGAGAAAAGTTAGAGAGATGTTGGGGGGCAGTTGTGAGTTAGAAACCTAGAGAGAGAGCTTTGTTTGAAGATTAAAGAGGATTTTTTTTTTGAGCTCTATTTCCTATCTTGGGAATGGATCCTCAACCCGCTTTATACTTTGACCTTTGACTAAACATGGTAAGTCCAAAAATGCCATGAATGCAGAGATGGATTTTGTGCGAGAAAATGATTATTTCTTTCCATTTTTGCATCCAATTTCGACCACCTAGATGGATGTACTTAGACATGTTTTTGGGATCAATTCAAAATGTGCCATGCGATCTACAAGATTTCACCATTAATTTGGTGAAATCGTGTAATAAAAGGGCCAAAATAGATGAGAAATGAGTTGGTCATGAACTAGAATGTGCTTGGCAAAGGATGAAGATGAACACACACATTTTCTACTGTTTAAAAAAGATTTGCACAACGTATGCCAACTGGGATTGAACTTGCAACTAGTGAACCTCCCATGCATGCCTTAACCAACTCTACTACACTCACTTTCTTGAAGTATTATGCAATCAAATTAAATTTAACATCTTACAGGGTTTGAATCAATTCAAGCCAAAACTTTTATCTCTCTTTTTTTTTGTATTTATTTTTTATTAACTAGGACTTTTTTTCATTCTTTATTGAAAAATCTAAATGGAGGCAAAAATGAGATGTTTATAATTATCCCTCTTTGTGGTAAAGTTTAAAGAAAACTTCACCACAAAGACAAAAGAGACAAGCCATTTTTACTTGAATATGAAAAGGTTAGATAGTGCTTTGACATGCTAACCATTTGATATGATGATAGCACTCTTATGAGTTCACTACTAAGAAAATGCCAGAAATGTGAGAAAAATCAATGTAGTTTCTAAGCTCCTATACCTAAGGATAACTCATGTACCAATACTTTTAAGTAGATGATTGGAGTTTTAGAGACTCTAAACTCACGGATGACTGAGATTTTTTGAGGATTACCTGAAGCTCTTGATTGAGGATAACTAAGTTTCCTATTCTTGAGGATGGTTAAAGTTTATGAACTAAAGATAACTTAGACTCCTACTTTTCATAGAGTAACCCAAGTTCCTAATTTTAAGGAGAACCTAGTCTTCAATGTTTGGAGATGATTTGAGCTCTTAATTTAGGATAACTGAGATTCATATTTTCCAAATGGTTTAAAGTTCTTAAGGATAACCTAAGTTTCTAATTTTAAGGATAACCTGGTCTCTTAATGATTGAGGATAATCTGAGTTCCTAATTAAGGATAACTGAGATTCTTACTTCTTTAAAGGATGGTTAAAAGCACCTAAGGATATCTTGAAACTCCTATTTTCATATAATAACATAAGTTCCTAGTTTTAAGGATAACTTGGTTTCCAAAAATTGAGAATAATCTAAGTTCCTAATTAAGGATAACTGAGATTCCTATTTCCTAAAGAATAGTTAAAAAGCTCCTAAGGATAACTTGAAACTCTTATTTTCATGGAATAACCTAAGTATCTAGTTTTAAGGATAATTTGGTTTCTAAAACTTTAAGATAATTTGAGTTTCTAATTAAGGATAACTGAGATTCCTAATTTCATGGAATTACCTAAGTTCCTAGTTTTAGGAATAACTTAGCTTCCAAAACTTTAAGATAATCTAAGCTCCTAATTAAGGATTACTGAGATTCCTGGCTATAAGATGATTAAATCTTTTAGGTTTGCTGATGGCATATACCCATAGGGTTCTACAATGCATGACAGCAAATACTCTTGAAGATTTCTTACTAAAGGATGACTAAAGTTCCTAAAAAATATCAAAATCTTATAGAATACTAAAATTTTTGGAAGAAAGAAAATATTTTGTTTTGTAAATTTATTTTATTTTATTTATTTTACAAATAAGTAGAGGAAATTTACTTACCCCGAATAAGATGAATGATATACTCAAACTTGTACTTATTAGTCATTCACTCTTTGTCTTTAATCACTTTGACATCTTGTTGTTGGAAAGTTTAAACTCCTTTTGTAGAGGTTCTGTTACGACATGGAGATGGATTTCCTGTAGGGGCACCTTAATTCTTCTTGATTTCAGAGAAAGATATCTCATTGAATTGTTTAGTCTAAGAGGACTTCCTCAAACTCAAAGTTTAAATTTCACTCATGACTACAGTTTAAAAATTTTGGTCTGTCTTGTAAGTGATATACCTTGATCAATCCGTTAGGTCTTTTTAGGACTTGTAATGGGCTTTTGGTCAATGGTTTTCAAAGGAAGGGAATTAATGAAAAGGCCATTTTTGAGAGCGTAACTTTTCAACCTAGGTCTACAAGTCAAGAACCTAGAGGAAAAAACTAAAAATGTGCTTGCTTTAGTTTTAAAAGCAATTATTGTTTATTTAGGAAGAGTTTTCTAAAAGGGCTGGTGTTGCGAGTGAGACTTGACTTGGAGCTGTAAGTTTTTATGAGCTTTTTGGGATTTGGCAATTGTCCTGGCCTTTTTAGGCTCACCAACTTGGGCCTTTTTTTTTTTTTGCGCATAAATATGATTGTCTCTTCTTTACTAGGTAGTTTGAAGTGTTTAGAATGGTTTTTTTTTTTTGGAAAATATTCTTTATCTTAAAGGAAATAAATTATCTATAGCAAAAATTACTCTTAAATTGATGCAACTAGAGTAAGCACAAATTAGTTTAACCTTTTCCCCTTATTAATACCCCTAACCTCCGACATGCCCCATTATGGGGTGGTTTTTGATAGGGTTTAATTTTAAAAATACTTCTCAAATAGGCTCAACAAAGATTGCAAAGGATAGTTGTGTCTGGGATATTGAAAAAAATGCTTAGCATCACTTTGATCTATGTATCAAGTTCAACGCATACGTCATTTAAGGAATAAGTCTAAACTTCACATTAATGACACTCAAATCTCAAGTATTTAAGGGTTGGTGTTTGGGATGTGGTTTGCCTCTTTTCATCCTAAACTTATTGAGATATTTCCCTTAAGAAACTCCTTTGTGTTTATGTATCCCTACTTATGATGCCTTTGAGGGCTATATGCCCCACTCTCCAAAAATTTGTCCAAGAAGTAGTCATGAATATCAACTCAAAAGGAATGCTCCGATAAATAAATTTTATTCTGAAAGATCAAAACAGTGTCAACAAATTCCTTAAGTACATATTAAAGAAAAGACAAATTTCTTAACAAACCTTGATAGCAGCTTTGGTTCACATGAAGTCTAGATGGACTAATCCAGCATCAATCAGGTCTTGAATCTTGTTTTTCAGCCTCCGGCAAGTGTTTGTGGAGTAACCTTTTTGGCCCATATGATAATCGCATTGTGCATTTAGATCACCATTCCAAGGTCTATAGCCTTGTTTGGGGGCTTTAAAGCTTATGACATTTACTTCTTTTAATTGTTGGAAAGTTTAAGAAAGAAGGATAGATAGTGGAGTAAATTGTCTAACTTAGCTTTTTTATGTGCAAGCTTTTGGTTTTTGTTTTGAGTACTAAACCTAGGTATTGTAGAAGATTTAGTATGTCCTTTAAGATTTATTGCATTCATAATATTTTCTTCTTCTCCATGGGATGACTTTAGGAATACTGTCTTCTTTTGATTTGGCCTTTTTAACCTCCCAGTTCATAGGGCCTCCTCAATTTTGCTCCCAACAACCATAACATCTACAAAGTTGGTGGTGGTATTATCCAATAGATGCCCATAATACGGTTTATCTATAGTGTTAATGAATGCGAAAGTTAGGTCTTTTTCTAGCAAAGGAGGAGTAATTCTAGCTGCCATGTTTCTCCATCTCTGAGCATATTCCTTAAAGGACTCATTATCCTTTTTGCTTAAACTCCGAAGGTACTAAATTGAAGGGACTATCTCCATGTTGAATTTGTATTGGTTGTAAAACACTCTAGCTAACTTATCCCAAGTGTTGATCTCATTTAAATCCAACTGTACATAATAGGTGAGCACTGGTCCTATCAAACTATCTTGGAATGTTTGGATCATTAGCTACTCGTATTTGGTATAATGAGCCCTCTTGCCTATATATAATATGATATGGAGCTTAGGACATCCTGTACCGTCATATTTCTCAAATTTAGGGGTTTTGAATTTCTTAGGGAACTCACTATCTTCAAAAGTAGGAAGGTTAGTGAGGCTCATTTGTTTTGGTTCATCAAAGAATTCAAGATCCTGCATTTTTTCCAAGAATTGTTGGAGGATCTTTTTTTCCATAGCTTTTTTCCCCTCTTCAAATTCTTTCATTAAACTTTCAATGGTAGACTCGAAGTGTTCTAGTTGAGTCATTGCCTTTCCCTTTTGTTGGGATTGAGGTGCTTAGAGTTGGTTGATTGTGGATGCAAGATCTTGAAGTTATTGAGTCATTTGGAGCATAGTTTGTTTAAGAGAAGTGATCTAGGAGTTATCTTCAGCCATCTCGGACTTAAAGTGAAGTATATAGGATTCAGTGATGAGTTTAACCACTAAGTAGATTCCAGAGTCCTTGTAAAAATTCTCTTCTTGTTAACAAGGATGTTCTTTTTTTTTTTTTTTTGAAAATAGCTTTTCCTTTTTTTCTTCCATTTGTTTTTTAAATTCTAACTTATAGCCAAAATAAAGGTAAAAAAAGAAAGAAATATTACAAAAAGAATAGACCTATTTACAAGAGTGATAAGTTCTTTTCTACAGAAGGTGACAAGGGTATAATAAGATTATAACCTGTAGAAATTATCAATAACTTTTGATTTTTAAGTTAAGGAATTATTGGTGATACTTATAACAGGATAATCTAAAGACTATTGGATATTTTACAAGGTGATGAATAAATTATAGATAAGTGATCAACTGACTTGAAAAATATTGATTATTTACAAATCTATTTTTTTTTCCTTTTTTTTTGAAAACCAAAGCAAAAAAAATAAAAAAAGAAAATGAAAGACAAAAAATTATAGGCAGGGGAAGGAATCTAGTTACAATACAATGGCTTGAAAAAATTCTTTTATAAAGAATGAAATAAGATAGAACTTAAGTAGATCTATTGCTTTATTTATTCTTCAAAGTTTTAATAAAAGATAGAATGAAGATCAAGATATATGAAATAGATATTTTACAAGTCAAGTTTTTATGAAATATAAATCAATAAGAAAATGTAATAATGAAAAAAAGTGAGGCATGTGGATGCAAATGCAAGGAACTGGTGATTAAATAGTGATGCGGCAATTGCAACTTCATCAAAGTTCCATCATTACAATTGAATTTAGATATACAAAGATACTTTATAGTGAAACATTTCTATACAAAAGTTACATGAAATTTACATGGAAATCATAGGGAAATGATATTATAAGGAAATCATGGACACTACATGAGTATTATAGGGAAATTAAATTACAACACATTATGCCATAATGAAACCCCGGTGAAGTTTTATTTAGTTTATAGCAATATGTCACATGATCATTTATTCGTTGATTTAGGTTCATGAATGTAATAGGATAAATTCTAAAAGTCATCAAACTCTATAGCCTTTTGCATTTTTACAGAGATGGATCTCGAACTATATCGAAGTTTGAGTGGGATAGCCTAGTCGGTCCTGAGCGGTAGTTGCCCTACAACACCCAAAGCTTACACAATGGCTCTTCTCCTAAGGTCCTAAGACGGTTTGGGTTTAACCGTATCTAATTTACATTGATGAAAAAAAAAAAAAACCTTCAATAACTAAGCCCTAAATGCTGCATAAACAATAGTCAGTACAACTATTTACAGATGAAATATATATATTTACAAGTAAAGATTTCAATAAATATTGCAAAAAACAAATTCTATTTTTGGAAGGTTTAGGTGGTTTAGCCCACTTGGCGGTTCCCAATGAAGTTGCCATTCTGTCGAGCCTAAATTCTAGTTCATTTTTTCTAATCCGATTTACACTAAACTCTATGCTCATTTAATGCAAATAATTGACTAAGATTAGAAAAAAAAATTATTTTTATCTAATTTGGAAAAAAAAGAGTTGCCACCTGATTGAGCTTAGGAAAAATATTAAATTAAGACTAATTGAGTTGATCAGTTTTAATTTAACTACTAGTTTACGTAAAACTTTTAAATAAAAACTAAAGATTTTGGAATTCGAAAGCTATTCTATTAAAACCTTAAGGTTGCCACTTTAACCTTCAAACTTTAATTTTTTTTCTAATTTTTTTGTTAAATTAAAATAAAATTAATTATTATTTATAGTTGAGATTGCCTTGAAGGTGTCTACGTACTTATTATTTAGGATTAGATTGGCCGTAGTTTACATTAAAAAATGTTAATAGAATCTTAATAAAAATAAACAAATCACATTTTGTAATCCCAAATTATTAATAACTTCATGCATCTTGCAAATATAATTTGTTAATAACATTGTAAACTCATGCTAATGAACTAAAATTTATGAAATTATGATTAATCAATAGAATATTATGAAATATGTGCTATGACACTTATTATACCACTAACAAGAATTATTCGTTCGATAAATTTTAGGAATCAAACAAAAAAATATATGAAAAACCAAAAAAAAAATGTTTGTTACAAATAAGAATAGTAGCAGATAGAAGACTAGACAACTTCAGACATCGCACAGCCATTGGTGGTGACTGTCGGAGGAAAAGGGATGTCGATGGGGGGTTTTCGGAGGTGACAAGAGCAATGGTAATGGTGTCTCTTGCCTAGACATGGCGAGGATAGTAGTTCAAGAAGTGGTAGTGGTGGTTGGATTTTAAGAAGTTGTTGCGATCGGTTGGAGAAAAATCGAAATTGAAGATAAGTCTTTTATGAAACTAGAAACCACGATTTAAATGGGACCAATCTCTAGCTTTGTCGTTGAGGGTGGAAAGAGAAAAGTTAGAGAGAAGATGTGAGGCAATTGCGAGTTAGAAACCTAAAGAGAGAAAGCTTTGTTTGAAGCTTAAAGAGGAGTTTTTTTTTTTTTTTCTAGCTTTGTTTCCTATCCTAGGAATGGATCTTCGACCCGCTTTTATACTATTTGACCTTTGATTAAGCATGATAAGTACAAAAATGCCATGAATATAGAGATGGGTTTTGTGCAAGAAGATGATTTTTTTTTTCCATTTTTGCTTCTAATTTTGACCACCTAGATGAATGTACTTAGACATGGTTTTAGTATCAATTCAAATTATGCCACATGATCTAGATGATTTCACCATTAATTTGGTGAAATTATGTCATAAAAATGGGCCAAAATAGACAGGAAATGAGCTAGTCATATTGGCAAAGGATGAAGATGAACAGTGTGAAAACGTATGTTCAAAACACGTTTTCTATTGTTTAAAAAAGATTTGTGCAACTTGCGCATGTTGGGACCAAAATTGCGACCAATGAACCTCCCACGCGTGCCTTAACCAATTGTAATACACTTATTTTCTTGAGGTGTTATGCAATCAAATTATATTTAACATCTTACAGGGTTTGAACTAATTCTAGCAAAAACTTTTTTTTCTCTCTCTCTCTCTTTTTCATTTTTTTTGCATTTTTTATTAATTAGGACTTTTTTTTCATTGTTTATTGAAAAATCTAAATGGAGGCAAAAATTAGGTGTCTACACATGTCATAGACCTTCCCTATGGTTCTAAACATGACAAATTTTCTATGTTTGACTTTTCTAACTCTTCTTTTCTTTGGTTCTTTTGTAGTCTTCCTCTCTTTGAGCGGTTAAGAATAGCTTGAGGCCCATGACTCTAGTTTTCTTCAAAACTTCTCACCTCTGACTGATGTAATGGTGCGGATGTAGATCTTCCTAAATGTCTCTTTGTTGTAACACTCATTAACATAATCTACTAGATCATGACCCAAATTAATAATTGCACAAATGGCATAGCAACATGAGATCCCGGTCAAGTCCCATTCTCAACATAGATAGGTTTTCTTGTCCAAGTCTGCCACATACATCTACCTATCATACTGAGTCTTGTACTCTGATTGTCCACCAAATAAATATCTGACACTACTTTGGCTTTTGCTTATTATTCTTAAGCTTAAATGCAATCATTGGGCAAATCTTCCTAGTCTAGTTTACATATTCTTCTTGCTGTTTCTCAATTTTGTCCTTCACATAAAGATGAATGTCCTCTAACATGGTGATGATGGACTTACACCGGGCTTTTAAAATCTTGCCATTAAATTCCTCACATAAATTGTTATCGACAATGTCACAACACACACTCGCTTTGAAGAAGGCCCTAAATTAGTGCCTTAGACTATTCCTCTTTAAATCTAGCCAAGCTTGCTTATTAGCACCTTCCAACTGCTTCAATAGAGCATCGAAATCCAGGATTATGGTGGCATTTGCCATGGACTATAATAGCTTCTTAAAAAAGGCACTGTGGTGCTTTTTAGCCCAATTTGCATATATGTGCGTTGCACACATCCTATGCTTTGCATTGGGAAGAAGTTCTTTCATAGCTAGTAATAGACTCTAGAAAAAAAAAAGAACAAAGATATTAGTTGCATGCATAATATATACACATCATATAAAAGATGAATCATATTTATTCAACTACTTTACCTTTTGTTGGTTAGTGATAAATATCCACTCACGACTGTCATTTTCCGCTATGTCAAGATCTTTAGTCAATGCATGTAGAAACCATGACCATGTATACTTACTCTTGGATTTTACTACTACTTAGGCAAGTAGATACATCTGGTTATTGGCATCTCTTCCTAGGATAAATAACAACTCCCCTTTGCAAATTCCTTTTAGAAAATAGTCGTCAAGCCTAATCACTCACCTGCAACTAGCCAAACCCCCCTCTCTTAACCCATTGAAGTATATATACAATCGATCAAACTTTGTTTTCCCACTATCTTCATCTCTTCGGACCTGCATCACAATAGTTGAACCGAGATTCCTATGGTGTAATTCCTCTAAGTAGTCCCACAACATTGCATATTCCTTCTTATAAGAGCCCATTAGAACTTCCAACACCTTTTCCCTAGTTCTATGACATTAATCCTTATATGCTCTCTTATCAATGTCTTTAAGTCCAACATCTTTATATAGGGCAATACAAGTATTGTGGGCAAGAATATTTTTGCTAACAGACCACTCTTCACATGCTTATTCGTGAAGGAAATTATGCATATATGGTGATTATTACATGTCTTTAGGTAGAATGATTGAGTTGCCTTGTCAAAAGATGCATACAACATCTAAGGACAATCATCCCTTACACACTTTATTTTAATCTACCTATGTATGTTTCTTGCATACACAAACTCTTTTTGTTTAGTTATTGTATGTCTTATCATTAGATCCTTAAATTCATTCACACTCTCAAAAGCCATTCTAATCATGAACTGCACTTCCTTTGCATTGGGATCAAACACTTTGAAATCGTTCTTTTTCTTGACATACTCCACTTCATCCTCATCTTCTCTATTCGATATAAAGTTGTCATTCACCATATCTGATCCATAATCACTGTCTGACTTATTGTTAACATCTAACTCATTTAATCCATCAACCCCTTCGGTTGACTTACTATTATTCTATACCTTCTTTACCCACAACCCCCTCTTGATCTCTTTCATACTTGTCCTTGCATCTACTAACTCCTCATCAGACTTAGCTTTACTAGAGAGCACTTGATCATCTAAACTTTTTGAGTTTTCATCTTTTGTATCAACTATATCCTTACTATCACCCCCTTTACAAGCCATCTCAAACTCAACACCCACATATTCATTAGTAACACTAGAAGACCCTCCAAATCTTGAAGAACCACCAACCCTATCACTAAGTTGCACATACACTTCAATGCTTCCATGACTCCATAGCAAGTTTAGCATTTTAGTATCGTTAGTCTTGTCATTCAACACTCTTAAAGCATCAATTAGGGATGTATTGGCAATGTGATATCTAAGCACCTCTACATCATTGCATCAAAGTTTTGTGATAAGCTTCACTTAAAAAAGTTCTAAAGTGAACTCAACAATTTCAACCCATATAACATCACATCTTCCAAAAACATAGACAATGTTAGGTGGGTCCTTCACAAATCTATCCCCATAATGCACACATATGGGCCCCTTTGCTATTTCTTTGTTGTAGAGCTAAACAAAAGGGATGACATAAACATGAGACCACAAATAATAAAAAAATTATTTGTACAATAAATGTGTAATGAAAATGATTTAACTAAATCTCAATATGCGACCACTACTTTACTATTCACTTTGACAAAACCAAAGCATAACCCATCAATTCCATATAAGCTCACAACATGCATCATATAACTTATTGGCAATTATCACCTCAACTAATAGATTCAACTATATAAACGTTCACTAAGCATTATGATATCCCATTTCTATTCACATTTAAATAGTGAGGACCACCTCAACTTCGTGAAACATTATGGGCCATGGATTAAAGGTGAAAACACATACCTATTTCAGTTGATAACTTGGTTCTCTCTCAGGTGTTGTGACAAATTATTCTCATGCATAAACACTACAACACTTGTTCAGGTTTTCCTTCTTCCTTTTGTAATTCATGGCATACATTTAGACGAATGGAAGAAGAAAAAACAACACTTACTACTCCATTGTCCTACCTTTACTTATCTACAGTTAGGTGGTTGTCAATCTTAAATGCTGTATAAATTTGATACTTACCTATTGAAGTTTGGAATAAATTTCTATTTGCTATTTTCCTATCTCACATTTCAGTTAGTTGTGGTTTTTTAATTTTAAAAGGAAATGGCAATAAATTATGAGAGGACTTGTTACGATAGAGGAGGGAAGCTTTTGTTATGAAAAAGGAAGTATTTGTATTTACTGCAGGTTATTTTGATAATTTCTAACTTATTCCTTTCTATGTGTAAAATATTTCTACGGGTAATGCCATGTCATAGTTTTTTAATGTCTCTTACTTCCTTAAATGGATAGAGACACTAAAACCTTCATATTTTAAACTTTTGATGACTTAATTTCATATTTTTCAACTATAGATACCATCCTATCCAATTTTAAAAGTACAACCACTTGTGTGGTCATTTTTCCTAATATAACCTCTATGTGTGAACAAAGTCATGAGTATTCCTTTATTGAATATGTGAATCTTAAATAAGATAATAAATTGGCTTGTTGATTTCTTGCCTACATTACTTGCATGTGAGTTTGCTACAGTGTTCAAGCGCTTGTGTATGTGATATTATGTATTGGGTTTAGGCTCACTTTTTATCTTTTTCAGCTATAATTATTCATGATGAGTAAGCTGCTTATGATGACTATAGAGATGCTCATTACTATTATCATTTATTAGGATAGGGAGAGTGGTTATTACTTTTATTATTATGAAGATGATCAATAGGATAGGTCTAGTAGGAGTTGACACTAGTTTGTATTATAACTTTGTTTGTTTGGAGATGAGACTCTAGGTGCTCCAATGTCAAGTTGTTTGATGTTATTCCTAATGATGTTGGATTTAAATTCTAGTGCCTTGTCTTTATGCACTTGTGGTTAAAATGACTTGCCTGTGTGTCATTCAGTACTATATGTGGAGTTATGTTCAATGTTTATTATGTCCTTGTCGATGGTAAATTCAAGTATTAATGAAGAAAATAGATATGGTCATTAGAGTTTTAATGTGTCATTAGTTGATAGGGACACGTGACAAATTATAATGTCTTAAGTCTGAGGCATTATATTCATGGTATAAAAAAAGTATCAGTGATGTAGAGAATCTTTGAACATTATAGACAAAATCTTTTAACCAAGTTGGTGAATAGTTAAAAGTATAGATTATATCATGTGCTGAAAACTCATATTTTGTCTTAATTTTTATGTTTCATGGTGATATTAGGAACAAATTACTTGGAAATCACCAAGTATCTCAACAACCTAGATAATGCATGTGCTCATTTCCTTATAAAGTGTCTTTGGTTTTGGATTTAGATAATTTCATATCTAAAGTTTTATTATTTAGAAATTTAGTAATTAATAGAGATATTATGTTTTACATCATTTCAAAGTACAAAATATTGAATTTTTAAATAATAAAATTTTAATCTCTAAATTGCCTAAATCTAAAAGTGAAAACATTTCATGCTTTTATCTTTACATATAATATAATATAATATAATATGCTTGAAAGAATGCTTCACAAAGTAATTATAAAACTTAGGTTTGGGTTTTAGTCTAAGACGAAAATACGCGTCAAATGTTCTTATTTAACTTTTAGCACATATGCATAAATATTACATAAGATATATCGTTGGGTTTGTATTGAATTATAGGCTTTACTTGTAATTTTTAAATTTAATTTTGGAGTTATTATCATAAGACGATATTGCTATTTATCACTATTTTTTTTAATGTGAAATTGCTTACTTATCCAAAATTTGTGAAACCTAGTCGCATTGGGTTCATAAAAATACATTGAAGTTAAATACGAGTTTAGTTTTAAATTTACAATATAGAAAATGACAATTTTGCCACTACATTGTTTCGGTCATTTAGCATGTACATATCCAACAATAATTAATTTAACAGTACAATTGCATACTCATGAAATTGATTATAATAAATTCAGAGATATAAATTAAATTTACCAATTTGGCCATAACTTTTAGAAATTGCACTTTTATCCCAAATTAACTACAAAACTATATAATTAACTAAATGAATAATAATGCACTTCAGATCAGATTGAAAATTTAACTAACAAGCTCATATTTATGAATTGACTATTTTTCCTTTAACGCACATGCTATTTGTGGGTAAATTAGTAATCTATAATAATTCTTAAAACAAAAATTAAAATAAATAAAAAATTCTGTATTATGTATGGAAAATTTTAACATATAACTAATTATATCATATCATATTATAATATATAGTTTCAAAATTTTTTGCCTTTTATATTCTATTTCCTATTGATTATTTTTGTTCATCGCATTATTAATTAACTACATTTGCCATTTTTCTTGGTCAAACATGCCATTAATTATCCTTTTATTATTAGAGATTAATTATATCATCTATATATAAGGAATGGTTTTGTTACCGTTTTGTCTTTCCTATCTCTATGGAGAGGCATTTTTCTTTCAATGAACTTATTCCATCTCTATGGGCATCGTGGTTTTTTTTTTTTTTTCTCTATATTATCTTTTAGATTATTAGGAGAAATTTGAAGAACATCATTGGATTTGAAATGAATTTCTTTTACGAGATGACTTGATTTATGTTGGTGATATATTTTTGTGTTTGTGTACCACATTTATATAAATCTACCATGGATCGATTTGTTGCTAGCTTTGGTATCCATCATGGTTGTTTTATACAAGATTTTTTTGCTTGTGCTAAGGTTGTGATACCTTGAAGAGGTTTATTTTTTTATCGAGGTCCATGAAATTCAATGATTTTGATACTGAAGTTTAATTAAACATCGACATTGACAACGGTTGTAGTGGTTTATAAAGGATTTTTTTGGGTTGTTTATTTTCCAATAGAGGCCTATGGATAGGCAATGATTATCTTTAAATACTTGTAACTTTGGAAAGCAATATACTTGGATAATATATTGTATTATATAAATAATTGAACCTTTTATTGATTTTGTGCATTTTTCATTTAATAAATTATTTTTCATTCATTTTTAATGTATTTTTTATTTGAACTACCTTATTATGTTTGAAATTATATTTTTTATATTTATCATTTTTATGTTTTCATTTTTGTAGAAATTAGATTGTTGTGTATGTTAACCTAGGATATGATCTTTACACTCAAGACAAATGAGTATTGACTTTTAGTATTCTATACTGAGTTGTGATATAAAAAGAAGAAGAAGAAGAAGAAGATAAAGGACAATGGTATTTTGAGGTATTTCTTTTATTTTTCATAAATAAATATTTTTTTGCTAGAATTTTATTAATGAGTTTGACTTGTGGGTTTTCTATACTAATCAGAATATAAATAAAAATTCTTTTTATTCTCCTCCAACCATATGAACTTAATACATTCTGGAGTTTAGTAAAATTTCACATGATTTGGTGAATAGAATATAAGTTTCATCCTTGCAAGATCAATCCATATATATGATGAAGAATGCGATAATAATTGAATTTTTCAAAAAATGGGAAATTTAAAATTAGTCCTTATGACTTGACGAAGAATGAGTAAATTAAATCAATGCAACATTCAATCTAAATGAAAACTAGAATTGAATACTTATTAATGGCATATATTCAACATCTTTATAAGAAATTTGAATATATGTCATCTCACATTCAAACATTACTTGAATGTAATTTGAGCATACTTATTATACTATTAATGAAAAAACTACCATGCATACTAATCTCAAGCTTTAAAAATTATTTAAAAATTATTATATAAAAATGAGGTCATTAACAATTGTAAGATTAAAGAAACCATTACCTTGAAATTAAAAAAAAATAATAAATTAATGTTTGAATTTTATGTTTATCAAACTATCATTTTTTTATGTCTCAAAATTTTCTTTATTGTGTTTCTTAAAATAATAGCTCTTCATTTTTCACAAATAAAGTCCAAAAACTTCTTTTACCATAATTTCATAAGAATTGTTATTAACAATAAAATTTAACATACCATTAATTTGAAAGTAAAATGTGAGCCTCATAATAAGGAATTAAATCTTTTATATGTAATTAGAAAGTTTTTGTTCAAAATGAGTCTTTATGTATGTGGTGCACCTTTTAAAATTTTATGCAACCTTTGCATAATTTAAATCAAAAGAATACAACTCCTTACATTCATAAAATTCTACTTTTATTTTTTGAAAAATTATAACGCCTTTTAATTGACACGTCATTATATTCCATGGTAGATCATTCAATAATCACACAAAACTTCTATATATTATATTATTTTATAACTAAATCATAGTATTTATCCTATTACTTTAATAATATATAATTTCATATTGTTAACATGTTAATTGTGATAATCATTTAAATGAATTTATTACTTTTACTCATATGTATTCTTTAAACCAATAGCAGTGTATAACATTGGGCCTTAACCTAGATAGTAGCAACTGTATGCTTCATTTTATAGATGTTTTTGTTATGTTTATATATTAGAAAAATTTTGCTATTTGTACATCCTAATGTTTATTGAAAATCTTAATATGGATATAACAGTTGTTTTGATGATGTATTTTCATATTATTACACTCTAATTTAACTCCCTTTCTATCTAATTATTCTATTGTATTCGATTCACATCTCAAAATTTTAATTGAATTATAATTTAATCAATATCTATGTGAATATAAATTTTTTAGTGAATTCAAAAGAACAATAAATTTTTTAATTTAAAACATTGCATTAAATTTTAATTCTTTATATGAAATTATCCCTTCATATTGGCTTTAAAATAATATGGCTTCAATACTAATTCATTTTACTTTTAAAAAGAAGATAGAAATTAGAGTGATAGAGAGTGTATATTGGAATATTTTATTTATTTTAAGATAATATCTATTTTTACTTTTAACTTTCTATAGTTTAGATCATTTTTCTATTAATTAATATTTCATTATATATATTTTTGCTATATATATATATATACACAAGCTTTTGCTTTTAATATACCCTAATGTTTATTAAAAGTCTTTATATAATAATAAAAATTGTCTTATATTAATTACATTCTAATTTAATCCTTTATATTCAAACATTCCATCATATTCAATTCTCATATTAAAGGTAGTATTAGTTGTATTCTAATTAATCATTTTCTATGTAAGTATCGATTTTTCTAGGGAATTTAAAAAATAGTAAATTTTTTAATTAAAAAAATTGTATCATAATTTAAAATTATGTAATTATTCCTTCATACTCAAACACTTAAAAATAATTTAATGAGAGAGAGATTTTTTTTAATATTTCCTAAAATAAATAAACATATTACATTACATTTTATGATGGATATTATCTTATGTTATAGTATGACGAAAAAATTCTAAAGGTTTAAAAGGGGTACAAGAATTGAGACTTTATTTTATTTATTTATTTTTTTAAAATTTAAATAATTAATTATCATTTTTTATAGAATTTAAAAGAACAATAAATTTTCGAATTGAAAAGATATCGTAAAAATATTTATTTATAGAATGTAAGACATGTGGATGTCGATTTGAAAGTGGGTTAAGAGTATTCTATATATTTAAAAAAAATTATGCCATTTTAGTATGTTATAATGTCTATTAGTGAATTAATTAAATATTTTATTAATACAAATCCGATATAATAAGTAATACAAATAATATGGTTTTAATATTAATCCAGTTTCCTTTTAAAAATGAAATAGAAATTTGAATGATATAAAGAGTACATTAGGATATTTTATTTATTATGAGATTACATACTTTCATTAGTTTAGTTCTTCTTTTATATTTATTTATATTTTATTTTAGAGTTGTTTTTGTTATATATATATATATATATTTGTATATATGGAAGTTTTTACTCTTAATACACCACAATATTTATTAAAAATATATGACAATAACAATTGTATTAAAAGCATACTCTCATGGTAGTTACATTTTCAATTCTCATTCCATAGATCAAATTGCATTCTAATTTAATCATTTTCCATTTAAAACAATTTAATTTATATAAGAGAGAGGTTTATTTTATATCTATATTTTTTAATTCATTGATTATCAATGACAATCAATGGTTGAATTTTGAGGTTGATCTAAGTTGATGAATATTAACACTAATGGATCATAGAATTTAAGGAAATTTGTGATTAAAAGTAGAGTAAATGTCGTGGATGAATTATACCTGTATTACTATGTATAATAAAAAAAATAAAGGTACATAGAGAAAATTTAAATTTAAAAAATTACTTGAGTTGGAAAGTTTATAGTACATTAAAGAGACATAGAAATTTATTGTAATTACTTTTTGAAAATTATTTGTATATATATATATTAGTACAAATTTATGAAATAGTTGTATTAATGAAATAGAGGTAATGGATTAAAATATAGAAATTTAAAATAGTTGCAATTTTTGGATGACAATACAAAATATTTTTGTTATCATTAACATATCTTAATTATTTTCATTTGCATTTCATTATTACAATAATTTAAAATTATAAATTCTTCTATTTCTTTAAATGAAGTCAAAGAAGATGCTAATTTTCTTTTAATTATGCATATTTTATCAATCATTTGATTTTGTAGAAGATATATAAGGTAAATATCACATTTGGTACTTCAACTTTATCTATTTTTGCAATTAACTATATGAAGTTTCCAAGTGCCAATATGATACTTTAACTTTGCCTATTTTTGTAATTACCTACATGAACTTTACTTCTTCTTATAATCAACTACCTATTATTTTTATAATTAGTTACCTTGTTCGAGTACTATAAATGACCTCAAAAAGTTTTTAGGTAATAAATCGATACTTTTAAACATTAGGTAGTTGTAGAGGGTTGAAACTTGGTATATTGATTATTGGGCTAGGCCCATTGTTTATTTAGAGGAGTCTAGTTGATAGTTGGGATGACTTAAAGAGATTTGTTTTGGTGGGCTTGGAGTGGGGATCATTGGATTAGTTCGTCCACATCTATCTTTTCTCAAACAAACTCATATACTTATGAGTATAGTTACTAGCCTTAGCTTATCAGCAAGCTCATTTAAGATAACTATGAAGTAAGTTTTATCTCAGTCATTGATCACCAAGATGATTGAACATATGTCATTACATCTAAGAGCTTATAAATACTATGCCACTCCTCCTCATTTGACACTTTTAGAAGATATTAGAGAAACAACATTCTAATGCATTATCTTTACTCTTAAAGATCAAGCAAGCAACTTAATTATAGATCTCAATTGCATAAGTTGCAAGATTGATGCCCAATGTTTCTTTAGGCTCTTTTGTTTATCACTCATGCATTTGAGACACTGAAATCACCTATTCCTCCTCATTGTTGCTCTCTTCAAGTCATCTTATTGTGTGCCATCTCCACATCACTGCTCTAAAGTCACGTGTAGTGCGAGACTTGTTTGCAGCATGCATGTGACCACCCTAGTTAAAACCCCTTATCTATAGTAGTTAATTGTAAAAATGAATAAAATTCAGGTATTAAGCACATTAAATCGGATATAAATTACGGCAATTCAATTTATTGATTATTAAATTCAATTTGATGATTATCAACGTCAAGTAATGGTAAAGTTTGAAGAAATTCAATAATAACATTGTAAGCAAAGGTAAACTAAAGAATACTGATAATTTATGGTTTTATTGCTATATCGTGAGAATATTGTATAGTTAATTATTACACGTGGTAAATATCCCAAGTAGACAAATGTGTATGGTTGTTATTGGCTCATATAGTTTAGTTAGCTAAGCTTTATTTGTAATATATAAAGAATAGATACTTTTCATCCTCATTCATAACTATCATGTTTTCTCTAACTTACTTGCAATTGTGGAATGAGTTTTGGAATAAAATTACAGCAACAAATTTGATTCTTCACATGGTGTTAGATTTGAGTCTTTTCATAAAGAACATGTCTTATTTGAGTCAAACAATTCTCCTATTCCACTTTCTATTGAATAGGGTTTTGTTGCAATTGATAGTTCTGTTCTTATCAATGTTGATTTTTACACTTATTTACCAATTATTTTTTATTTTCATCCTTCATCTTGTTCAGAAGAATAGTCCCTTAGGTGTTCCACTCAACAAAGAAGGCCACTTAAGTGGTTAGACAATTTTGTTCATACAATTTATAGTAATTCTCAAGGCATTAATCACTTTGTTGTTGCATAATTAATTGAATCCTCAAGCACTTGACCTCATCCTTCACTTGACCTTCAACACTCTATCCAACTTCCTTTGGATTATGTTGCTTCCTTAGCTCATGTTTTAGTTACAAAAGAACCACATTTTTATTTGCAAGCAACTCAACAAAAGGAATGGGTGGATGCCATCTAAAAAGAATTAGATGCTATAGAGTGTAATGGAACATGGGTGCTAGCAACTTTGCCTAAGGGGAAGAAAGTCATAGGATGCAAATGGGTGTATAAAGTGAAGTATAGACTCGATGGTATGATAGAAATATATAAGGCTCGATTGGTAGCGAAAGGTTACACACAAAAAGAAGGTGATGATTATCATGAAACATTCTCTTTTGTTGGAAAGTTAGGAAGTTTGTAGGTTGTTATAGTAGTAGCTACAACTTATGGATGGCTAATGCATTAGGTTGATATAAGCAATGCTTTCCTTCATGGATATCTCGATGAGAAAAGTTACATTTACCCTCCGAAAGGTTATAGCAAGGCTTTGCTACATCAAGTTTGCAAATCGAAAAGGTCTTTATATGGCTTGAAGTAGGTTTCTAGACAATGGAATTTAGAGATATCTAAGTTTCTTTTGGCTAATGGGTTTATTTAATCAAAGCATTACAATTCTCTTTTTACACATATTGGTTCTAATGGATTTGTTGTGATACTTTTGTATGTAGATGACATGATAATCATAGGTTCAAATCAAAATTTTATTTTTGAAATCAAATAAGAACTTGATTGAACTTTTACTATAAAAGATTTGGACCTTGTGCGATTCTTTTTTAGATTGGAGCTATGTCAAACTATTCATGGTGTGTTGATTAATAAGCAAAAATTTATTCTAGATGTGTTGAATGATGTTGGTTTGTTAGCCTATAAGGCTACTAAAATTTATTCTAAATGTGTTGAATGATGCTGGTTTGATGGTCCTACTACACATAGGAGATTGATTGGATGGCTTCTTTATGTTACTTTGACTGGACCAAACATATTCTATTCAATTCATTGTCTCAATCAAATTTTATCCTCACCAAGAGTTCTACATTATCATGCTTTACTTCATTTGTTGTGATATCTTAAGGGTTCTTTTCATTTAGGCTTGTTTTATCTTGTCAAGAATGCTTTGGTCCCTACTACATTTTATAATTTTGATTGGGACTCATCTTCCCTGGATTGTTAGTCTTTTAACTGAATATTGTGTAATCTTAGGCAAAGCTCTTGTTTCTTGGAAAACTAAGAAACAACCAACAATATCTACCTCTACCATAGAAGTGGAATATAGGAGTTTAGCTTTTGCTACTAAAGAAGTTTTGTGGGTTTCCTACATTCTTAGAGATCACATTGTGCGAGCTTTTAACTAGTACATTTCATAATTTACAAGTTGCATTTTTCATCCTAGTTTTTTCGTAAATTACATAAATAACTCAAATCAATTATATATACATGAATTCCCTAAGCACATAATACTATTTTGAGTAGGCCATAGGTGTAATAATCTACTAATATTAATTATTAAGGTCCCATAATCAATCTTTAGTGATACTTTGTAATCGAAGTTTGAAATTTGAGTTTTTCATTAAAAACATATTAATTCTATAAATTTAAGTTTATAAGAAAATATATTAGGTATAAATTAGCTTATTTCAAAAATAAAAGATTTTGAGATCACTTTGTCTAGATTTTTGTGACTTATGGTAAAATTTGAGCTGATCTTAGGAAAAAACTTTTACTAGCCCTAATTTATAAGTTTATCTAGTGAAATTAGCTTTTCTTGAGACAATTAGGTGTTAACCTAATACAAAAGTGCTTATATAGTTTTTAAGGAGATATTAGTCATTCATAAGTTAGAGTGTGGAAGTTTTGGATACTGAACTTCCTCCTTTCAAAAGGTTGAGTCTTGAAATTTCTCGCAATTGTCTCTTGCATGCCTCCTCTACTATTTTGATTTAGCATTCAAATCACTCGTCTCTTCTTTCAACTTATATTGTCTTCTTGATCATTCTCAAGCTAATCCACTTACACAATGTTGTAGAATTTTTTTGTCAACATATATTGATTTAGCATAAGTTACAATAATTATATAGTGTATATATTCATTTATTTACTACATGTATATTTGATCTATCCAAGTATGTCTTGTTTCATTATTTGATAGGTTGGTTCAATCTCTAATAACTTAGAGCTCTTGTGTCAACAGATTAGTTAGAGTGCAAAGGATTGTCAAGCTGTTTAACAAACAAAAGCTTAGATCCAACCACTGCAGGGATGTGGATGAATTTTGTTGACAGAGCCTTCTAAGTACGCGATGCTTTTGAAGATAACAAGTTTGATTGTACTGTGGTATTGTTAGAAGAAGCTGCATACGATTGGTGGGTATCACAAAAAGAGTTAAGGGAAATCCCTATCTCTTGGTAAGCTTTTAAAGAAGCTTTCTCAAGTTAGCATTTTCTCTCATGTATTTAGGACAAGATGAGGGAAAAATTTTATCAACTAAAACAAAAAGGCAAAAGTGTTTGGAATATGAGAGGGAATTTAGTAAATTGTTGAAATTTGCTCCTACAGATTGTCAAAATGATGAAGAATTGAAAGTTGACAAATTTAAGTTAGGTCTAGACTTCTATTTCCAAGCTGAATTGAAAAGAAGTAAAATTGTGGCTTATGTTAATGTGGTAAACAAGGTTGGACTATTAGAACATGTTAGAAACATGAAGGAAAAGGAGAAATTGTCACATAAAAGGAATAGTGAGGAAACTTCAACACAGGGCAATTATAATAAGAATGGTAAGAAAACTTATCATTCTCAAGTGGGGGATAAAATTGTACAAAGTAAGACTAAATGTTGAACATGTAATAAAAATCATAAAAGCAACAAGTGCCCTGAATTAAAGGATAAATGTTATCATTGCGGTGAACAAGGGCACCTAGCAAAACAACGCCGGCATCCCGAGGATGTGAAATGCTTTTACTGTGGTCAATGGGGGTCAATTAGGCAACAAAGAAAGCCTTGTAATGATAAGGCTAACCCTAACACTAGGAAGGGATGGTGAGTTCAAGCTTAGATACATGCAGTACAGTAGGAATGGATCGTACATAATGAAAAATGTTGTCATAATTTAAGTTGGTATAAATTAATTGTTATTATTAAGGTGTACTAGTATTGTCATGAATTTGGTATACAATAATTAGATTTGATAGTAAGTAGAGGTACTTTTTGAGCATGTGATCATTGATGATTAGAGTTGAGAATGTAGGTCTAATGGGCCCACCCACATTGATCCGTGTTGGCCTATAGGTCCATGTGGGCTGGTCCACTTTAGCTCACATCAAAAGTGGGCTAAAAATGGTGGCTCAATCCACTTCATGTAGGTTTGTGGGTTACGTAGGCTAACCTGCTAACTTGCAAATCTACAATTCATTCACAATAATTTTTTTTTAGAAAATTATATATTTTCAAAATAATAATATATTTTTTGTTGGAAAATTGACAGCCTTTTTTGTTTTTAGGAAAGTTTTGATTTTGAAATCCTTAGAAAAGGGGATTGGTTATGGAAATCCCTTGATAAGGAGATTCAATTTAGGAATAGAATATTTTTTTCCTATTTTTTTCGATCTCTATACAATCAGTGTACAATGTATATATATATATACCTTTTGTGCATAATAAAAAAAATATTATATTCCCACAACTTTTCTTTTTTTTGGTCATGGTATCAGAGCCCTAACAATTTCAAACCTCTAAGATATTTTTTCAACCTTCATTGCTGACTTTATTGTTAGCCTTCATTGCCAACCTTGTTCTCCCTCTTTGTGTTACACCCTTCGTAGTTGGTACTCTCTCTATAATCTACCATGTCTAACATTGAAACAAACAACCCTTCGCAATTTGATGAGGAGATCGTAAAAACCCACCTTTCTATTGGTGAATTGTAGAATATACACCAGTTTTATAAACTTAGTGACCAAAACTATTTGAAATGGTCTCAGCTTGTTCATACGTATTTGAAAGGCAAAGGAAAAATTCACCATATTCTTAGTATAGGAATAAAACCTGGTGAACCAAATTTTAATGCCAGGGATGAAGAGGACTCTATGATTATGTCTTGGTTATGGAGTTTGACGACACCGGAAATTACTGGTACATGCATGTTTCTCACCTCTGCAAAGGATATTTAGGATGCTCTCCATCAAATGTACTCCAAGGTTAATGATGCAGCTCGGGTGTATGAAGTTAAGGTGAAGACCGTTGTTGCAAAATAGGGCAACAAAACAGTGATAGAATATTCAAATATGTTGCAAAACCTATGGCAAGAACTTGATGACTATCGGGTTCTTGAAACAAAGTTCCTTGATGATGTTATGATCTTGAAGAAGTTTATTGAGAAAGACCAAGTTTATGATTTTTTTGTTGGCCTAAGTATAGAATTTGATCAAGTTCGAATTCAGATTCTTGGTAAAGATGATGTTCCACTGCTTAATGAGGTTATTACCATGATTTAGACTAGGGAGAGTCGAAGAAGCATTATGCTTGTACTAGTGATAACTGAAGGGTTAGCATTAGTTGCACAAGAGAGAACCAACTGAAATAAAACCAAAGATGTATTTCAAAGTAACGCTCGAGACAATCTTTAGTGCACATACTGTAAGAAGCCAAGACACACCAAGGATCACTGCTAGAAATTGCATGGAAAACCCTTTACCTTAAGTTGAGAATGGGGCCAAAAGGGTGATAAAAAAATCCAACAGCAAGCTCACTAAGTTTCCAACACAAAGCCCACTCCACCTACCTTTGTACCACAACCAATTGGAGAGACTATCCCCAACAAATTAATCTAACTTAAGATAGAGAAGCTTCATAATTTGTTGGGGTTATGAGAAAAGCCTAGTGGCTCTTATTCATCAGCACTCTTTGGTAAGTCCCTTTCTTATGGATTACATGCCTTAGATTGATTTATACAAGACGATTGGATTGTTGAGTCAAGAGCTACAGACCACATGATACCTTTATTAATCCACTTTACAACCTATTCACCTTGTCCTAGTAATAGGAAAATTGTTGTTGCTAATGGCTTAGTCACCTTAGTGGCCGGTGTTGGACATGCTCAATTGAGTCCAATCTTGTTGCTGAAGGATGTACTTCATGTTCTGAAATTGTCTACTAGTCTCCTATATATTCATAAAGCAGCTCATGACTTGAGTTGTAATGTCTCATTTTAGCCCTCTCATTGTGTATTTCAAGATCAGGTTTCGAGGAAGAGGATTGGAGTTGCTAAGGAAAAAAACAGTCTCTACCATCTTAATGCATCAACCATACACACACTGACTATCAAGCATGTCTCCTCAGAGTCTTGTTTTTCTGTTTCAAATAGTGATGTCATTTGGAGTCAACATTTTCATTTTGGTCATCCTTCATTTACCATTTTAAAGACAATGCACCCTTCTTTGTTTAAGAATATTAATGTCAAAGACCTTCACTGTGATGTATGTGAATTTGCCAAACATAAAAGGGTCTCTTTTCTAATAAGTAATAATTGAAGTTCTTTACCTTTTTTATTTGATTCACTCTGATATATGGGGACCATCTAGAATTCCTAATGTTACCGGAGCTTAGTGGTTTGTGTCTTTTATAAACGATTGTACTAGAGTCTCATGGATTTTTCTTCTCAAACATAAATCCGATGTGACCACTATCCTTCCAAACTTCATTGCTATGGTACATAATTAGTTTGGTGTCAAAATAAAAAGGTTCAAGTCCAATAATGCCAAGGATTATCTAACCAAGTCCTTTCACCATATTTCTTGTAAGAAGGGATAATTCATGAGTCATCCTGTGTAGATACTCATCAATAGAATGGGGTGGCTAAGAGGAAGAATGGTCACTTACTCACCACAACACATGCTTTGCTCTTCCAAAATCATACTGGAGGGAAGTTGTTCTTAGTATAGCATGCATTATAAATTGCCTACCCTCAAAAACCTTAGGGAATAAAACCCCGATGCAACTTCTCTCTCAGTTTTATCTTAATATCCAAACCACAAATAATCTCAATCCTTGGGTTTTTGGTTATCTAGCCTTTGTTCATGTATCTAGTCACAATAGAGGTAAACTCGATCCATGAGCAATCAAGTGTGTTTTGTCAGGTATTCTCCAACATAAAAGGGCTATAAGTGTTATCACTCACCTATACGGAAATTTTATGTCTTTATTGATGTCACTTTTGAGGAAGGCCAATCTTTTTTCTCTCAACCTTATCTTCAAGAGGAGTCTAGCTTTATTGGGGAAGATAAGGTAGGAGATCTATTTTTTTCTTCACCTACCAATCTCATAACCTCCTTTATCTCGATCCAGGTCACCTCTATAGGAGGAAGTATCCCTACAGCTTAAACCTAAATGTTCCCCACAAGAGCCAAATCCTGAAATCGCAAAAAAAAAAAAAAAAAAAAAAACTAAAATCCCTACCAATGACAAACTTGACACTAGGAGGTATGGACAAGTGTATTTGGGACAGGAGATCTGGAACCAGGACTTGTGCAAGTCAAAAACTCAAACTCTACTCCTAAACATGAGGTATGCACAGACTCAATTCCTTCACCTATTCCATCTAATTCTAACTTACCTCTTGCCTTGAGAAAAAGGACACGCGAGTGTACTAAACACCCAAGATATCCTTTAGCCAAATCAGTGTCTTTTCACTGGTTTTCTCCATCTCATAGGAGTTTCTTAGCCAACTTAAATGCCATCTTGATCCCTTGCACCTTATTCGAGGCTTTATCTAATGAGAAGTGGAGAGAGGTTATGAGAATAGAAATGGAGGCACTTGAGAAGAATAGAACTTAAGAAATTTTAGAGTTGCCAGAAAATAAAAGAGTACTAGGATGCAAGTGGGTCTTTACCATGAAGTACAAATTAGATGGGTGTTTATAGAGATATAAGGCAAGATTGGTTGCTAAGAGATATACACAAACTTATGGAGTAGAATATCAGAAGACTTTCGCACTAGTGGTTAAGACGAATATGGTGAGGATTTTATCGTCATCGATAGCAAATTTCAATTGGGATTTACAACAGTTTGATGTAAAAAATGTCTTTCTTCATGGTGACTTAGAGGAAGAGATATACAAGGAGATTCCATTAGGCTTTGGAAGAGAAATTAAAGGGAACAAGGTTTGTAAACTAGATGATGAGGATCAGCTAGCATGAAAAAGGAAGGAGCTAAAATTCCATGATCCATTACATGGCATTGGAGACCCGATGACTCGAGCTAGAGTTAAAAGAATGAACGAAGCTCTATAGGGACTAGTCATGGACTTGTAAGCTAGGAAATTAAGCTACACTGAAGGAGCACATACATATGTCAACTTGATTCACGTGACCATGGAAGGATGAAATAATTTAGGTACATTAAATATTTACGTGGACCGCTACACTAGAGAATACATTTGGTTTTTTTAATGTTTATTTTTATTTGTTGGTTTGTTATTTATGTTATTCAGTTGCCTACTTGGTGACACAAGGATAAAATAGGCAACTTAGGATTTTTAGTATTTGTTTTGGTTTGTAATTTATATTATTTAGTTGCCTACTCAATTACATGAGGATAAGGTAACAAATAGATTAGGCAATTTAGCATTTCCATATTGTGTTAGGTTTCTCCATATTGTATTCGTGTGATATATATGCCGTGCAAGGGAGCCAGCCAAAGACAACTTTGATATATGAAAACACATCTTTTTCGTGAGATACAAAATACCTCTTTTTGTTCTTTTGCAAAAGAACTTTTCCATAGGATTCTTAACTGAATTACTAGGAATAACTTTTGATAACTTAGGTTATAGTCAACGGGTTTGATTGGGGTCTAGTTACGTATTGCTTATTCAAGACGATCTTCGGGGTAATTGAAACCAACTAGCATCATTGGGGTTCTAGGTTTAACATACCTAAGGTTACACACATCACTGGAAAAGGCATTATATGGGCTCAAGCAGTCTCCATGGGCTTGGTGATGCGAACCCTAGGTATATTAAACCTAGAACCCGTCAATCGTGATTTGAAATCGGATTCCCAAGTATCGTCTTGAACAAGTGATGAACGGAACTAGACCCCAACCACACCTGCTGATTGAAACCTAAGTTATCAAGATGACTTCCCCGAGCGTTTAGATCGAAGAAATCGAAAGGAGTTCTTTCGCAAAGAACAAAAGAGAGAGAGCTCTCAAAATGTGTATTCAACAACTATTCCGTCCATTGGTCTGACAAAAAAGAGTATTTATATGGCCCCGTAAAATACCTAAAAAGGGGAAAAAAATCTAAGCGTACACGTGGAAATAAATAATAATATTCGCGTCTGAACGTGTGACGAGTGCAGTACACGGCCGTGTCCCAAGCCGTGTCTTAACCCGTGTAAGCTTCTGTGAAAGTTCTGCAAGCCGTGTCCCCAGCCGTGCCTGGAACCGTGTCAGAGTCTGTGACAGACCTTCAAGCCGTGTCTCAAGCCGTGCCCGGAACCGTGTCAGAGTCTGTGACAGACCTTTAGGCTGTGTCTCAAGCCGTGCCCGGAACCGTGTCAGCCTCTGTCCTCCATTCAAGACCGGTTCTCTCGGGATCCTCTTTGGAAGCTTGGATTATGTGAATAAATGTCGATTCTCCCTTGGTAAAGCTCGGTTCCTTCTCTTGCAGCTCCATCACTAATCCTTGCAAAGCTTCTCTCATCCGCTTAGCTCTAGCTCTTGTCATTGGACCTCCAATACCATGTAACGGGTCATTGGATTTTGACTCTTGAACTCTTGATGTTAGCTGATCCCCATCATTCCCTCCTTCCTCGAAAAGATTCGTCCCCGAATCACCTGCATCATATAGAGTAAGGTCAGAAACATTAAAAGTTGCGCTTACATTACCATAGTGACTTGGTAAGTCAATCTTGTAAGCGTTATCATTGATGTGTTCCAACACTTGGAATGGCCCATCTCCCCTAGGGTGCAACTTAGATTTTCGCTGTTCGGCAAATCGCTCCTTTCTCAGATGCACCCACACCCAATCTCCTGGATGAAAGACAACCTTCACACGACCCTTATTGGCCTGGCGAGCATAATGCTCATTCTTGTTCTCAATGTTAGCCCGCACCTGAGCATGCAATTCCCGCACAAATTTTGCCTTTTTCTTTCCATCAAGATCAACAAATTCATTAACAGGCAAAGGCAAAATATCCAGTGGAGTCAAAGGATTAAACCCATACACAATCTCAAATGGAGAGTAAGATGTAGTGGAATGCACAGTCCTATTATATGCAAATTCTACATGGGGTAGACATTTCTCCCATTGTTTCAAATTTTGATGAATCACAACACACAACAAGGTTGAAAGAGTCCTATTGACTACTTCGGTCTAACCATTAGTTTAAGGGTGTGCAACAGTAGAGAACAACAGCTTAGTGCCTAGCCTATTCCACAGAGTACACCAAAAATGACTCAAGAATTTCACATCCCTATCACTCACAATAGAATTGGGCAAGCCATGCAATCGCACAATCTCTCTAAACAAGTCCCCATATTCCTGCAAAAGAGACACAACCACACTTGGCAAAGAAGAGTTAAGGTTAGTAGTAGTAAAATATAAATCCTTGTACATGAGTACAAGTAGTTGTTTCCTGGCTACTATTGCACCTTTAACCTCACTTTTTCTTGCAACTCCACTCTCTCCTGCATTTTTCTCTCCACTCAGTGTGTTAAGCTCTTCACTCTCTTGGCTCACATGTGTTTGCCTCTCACTCTTTCTTTCTTTTTCACTCTTTTCTTGTCCATTCAAGTGTTTCTCTCTAAACTCTTTTGCTAGCCTCACTTGATCCTCACAAGCCTCCCATGGTTTCTGGGGAGTTAGAACCACATTTCTCTTGTTTAAAACAAAAGAGTAATGGTTCTTGTACCCATCATACATTACCCTCCGATCGAACTGCCATGGTTGCCCCAACAATATGTGACTAGCCTGCATGGGAACTACATCACACATCACCTCATCATGATAACTCCTAATAGAAAATGAAATAAGAGCCTGCCTGGTCACCTTCACTTCCCCACACTCATTCAACCACTGTAACCGGTATGGTTTCTGATGCTTCGAAGTCTTCAACCTCAACTTATCAACCAATAAGGTACTAGCAACATTAGTACAGCTACCACTATCAATAATCAAGCTGCATACCTTCTTCTGTACATGACACCAGGTGTAAAAAATATACTCACGCTGAACCCCTTCACCATCATCCTTAGGCTGAGTACTAAGGACTCGCCTAGTAACTAGTAATTCCCCACCCACGGGTCCCTCAACGTCCACATCACTACAATCCTCCAATAGGGGCATGTCATCATCACTGGAACTAATACTCTCCATTGAGATGCAATATGTCCAAACCCCTGACACCTGAAACATTTGACATCACGAGTTCTAGTGAATGGTTTAGTGTCGGATTTACCTTTAGAGGAAGTAACTGGACTCATGGCCTTCACATCCTCTTTTGGTTTTGAGTTTGCAGTGTTCTTCTTCCAATTTGACTTCCATGAAGAGTTAGAAGTCGCCCAAGATTTAGAATTCCCTTTATACTTCAACTGCTTCTCTACCTTGATCGCCTTATGCAACAATTCCTCAATATCCACATAATGTTGTAAGTCTACTACATCAGCGATCTCCCGATTCAACCCATTGATGAATCTAGCCATTGTAGCCTCATCTTCCTCATCTACTTTAGCTCTAATCATAGTTATCTCCATCTCCTTATAATAATCCTCTACACTCTTAGACCCTTGTGTCAACCCCTGTAATTTCCTATGCAAATCCCTATAATAATGACTAGGGATAAATCTCTTCCGCATAATTGTTTTCATCTCATTCCAAGTGCTAACAGGCCTCTCACCATACCTTCTCCTATTACGCACCAGTTGATCCCAATATACACTGGCATAATAAAAAAATTCAATTGCAGCTAACTTTATCTTCTTCTCCTCACTGTAATTATGGCAATCAAATACATGGTCCACTTTTCTCTCCCACTCCAAATACAGCTCTGGATCATTCTTCCCTTGAAAGGAAGGTATCTTCATCTTAATACTACCCAAATTACCATCTCGCCGTTGGGTATCTCTTCTCTCCCTCATGAAACCATATTCCCCTGAATCAGTATCCTCCTTCTCTTCTATACTCACTCCCCCTCTTGAATGCCTATTGGTTCTTCTCCCCACAACATTACTACCTGACGGTTCCCTACTCTGCTCCATCTTATCCAACCTCTCATGGACTTGCTCCATTTCAGCACTCAGCATTTTTCTCATCTCACCGAATAATGCCTCAAACATCAATTTCTTATCTACGCCTCCCTTCTTTCCATTAGTAGGACTTTGATCAGATATATTGCTGCAACAAAAGGGTTAGAAATAACAAAAAAAAATATAAACCTCACAATTCACTCCCTCACTTGTTTACACTCACAGATATAGATTCACTCGTGTTTCGTTCAATAAATAGATGATCCTCACAACTCGCTCTTATAGGCTCTTTGATCAGAACTCAATCAAAATTTCTTTAACATAAACCACTAAGGCAACTCAACTTTTTAAACAAACGGTTCCAATTCAACAGCCAATTAAGAGAAACACGGACAAGGACTCCAATAGGGACACAATGAATACAATTCGAATGAACGGAAAAATATAGATACTAGATTACTGAAATGTTCTTCTTCTTTTTTTTTTTTTTTGAACCTAATCTAATTTGTCTGTGACTTGCAGTGGCCGCAGTGGAAAAGGCAACGAACTTGCCTTGCTCAGGGAATCGACGACTTTAATGGCCGTAGAATTCCCCCCCCCCCCCGATAACGGACGAGAAACAACAACAGAACAATAGCAATTCCTTAATGAATTTGTAAGACAGGAGAATTTAGATTCTTTGCGTTGACTAATGGAAAATTCTTGCGGAGAAATCCAATTGACGAATTTCCAGACAGATACGAACAAAATAACAATAATCGAACGACTTGAATTCCTACACAAATAAAACAATTTTTTTTTTTAAAGAAGACAACGATAATTAATCGAAAAGGATAGAATTACTTGAATCAAGAAGCCGAGGCTCTGATACCAAATGATGCGAACCCTAGGTATATTAAACCTAGAACCCTTCAATCGTGATTTGAAATCGGATTCCCAAGTATCGTCTTGAACAAGTGATGAACGGAACTAGACCCCAACCACACCTGCTGATTGAAACCTAAGTTATCAAGATGACTTCCCCGAGCGTTTAGATCGAAGAAATCGAAAGGAGTTCTTTCGCAAAGAACAAAAGAGAGAGAGCTCTCAAAATGTGTATTCAACAACTATTCCGTCCATTGGTCTGACAAAAAAGAGTATTTATATGGCCCCGTAAAATACCTAAAAAGGGGAAAAAAATCTAAGCGTACACGTGGAAATAAATAATAATATTCGCGTCCGAACGTGTGACGAGTGCAGTACACGACCGTGTCCCAAGCCGTGTCTTAACCCGTGTAAGCTTTTGTGAAAGTTCTGCAAGCCGTGTCCTCAGCCGTGCCCGGAACCGTGTCAGAGTCTGTAACAGACCTTCAGGCCGTGTCTCAAGCCGTGCCCGGAACCGTGTCAGCCTCTGTCCTCCATTCAAGACCGGTTCTCTCGGGATCCTCTTTGGAAGCTTGGATTATGTGAATAAATGTCGATTCTCCCTTGGTAAAGCTCGGTTCCTTCTCTTGCAGCTCCATCACTAATCCTTACAAAGCTTCTCTCATCCGCTTAGCTCTAGCTCTTGTCATTGGACCTCCAATACCATGTAACGGGTTATTGGATTTTGACTCTTGAACTCTTGATGTTAGCTGATCCCCATCACTTGGTTTAGTAGGTTTACTAAGGTAATGCTCAATACTGGATATAAGCAGAGTCAGGGTGATTATACACTATTCATTGAGCATATAACTTCAAGGGAAGTTATTGCTCTTTTAGTGTATGTGGAGAACATAATTGTTACCAGGAATGATGAGAAAGAGAAGGAGACCCTAAAAAACTGCTTAGCAAAGGAGTTTCAAATCAAAATCTTGGGGAAGTTGAAATACTTTCTTGAGATAGAAGTAGCTAGATCTCAATAAGGTATCTTCATTTCCCAACAGAGGTATGTAGTTAACCTCTTGAAGGAAACATGTAAATTAGCTTACAAACCTGCTTTGACTCTAATTGAGCCTAATCACAAACTTGGAGAGGCAAAGGATGATAAGGTCGTGGATAAGGGAAGCTTCTAGAAATTGGTTAGGAAGCTAATATACTTAGCACACACTCGGCTAGACATTGCTTGTGCTGTGAGCATAGTAAGTCAGTTCATGCACAACCTTAAGGAAGTTCATCTATAAGCTGTAGATCGGATAGTCTACTACTTGAAAGCGAATCTAGGAAAGGGAATTTTATTCAAGAAAGGTGAAGGGTTGATTCTTGAAGCATACATAGATGCAGATTATGTGGGATCTTCAGTTGATCGACGTTCTACAACAGGTTATTGCACTTTTTTAGGTGGTAACCTGGTCATGTGGAGAAGTAAGAAACAAAATGTGGTAGCTTGGTTAAGTGTGGAGTTCAAGGTTGTGGCTCAAGTTGTTTTTGAGCTATTGTGGTTAAAGATCATCCTTAAAGACCTTAAGATAAAGTGGGAGGAACCTATGAAACTATATTGCGATAATAAGTCAGCTATCAGTATTGTGCATAACCTAATATAGCATGAAGAGACAAAGCATGCCGATATCAATACACTTTATAAATTGATGAATAATAGTGCTACTAGGCCCCAATTAATGAAAAGAAAAAAAAATTATCGAATGCATATTATTAAAGAATAATTATTTCAATAATATAAAAAAATAATTTTTTTTGGTAATTATAAATAGGCTATTCGAATCTAATCATCACTTTATTTGATATGAGGGAGGGATTATAAAAGTAATGAATGTATAAAGAAACAATATGCAAGAATAAATTATGAAGCAATTTCATTCTTCTATTGTGTTTGGACAAAGAAGGGAAAAAGAAAAAGAAAATAGAAAGAATTTCAATCATTAACAAAGACAAAATGGAGTATAATATAGATTACAATATACCCATAAAAAATAATACCAGAAAGGAAAAAAGAGATCACATCAAAATTCAAATAACCTTTTCTAACTTTTCCCTTCTTTCTTTTCAATTTGGAGGGAATAAATAATTGTTGGGACCAATGAAAGTTTTATCTCCTAAATTCATTCTTCCTATTTTCCTTCATTTTACAGAAAAAAAAATGCCTTAAAATTTCTACTTTCCTTTTATTTTCCTTTCTCCTGATTCTTTCCGCATTCCCAAACAGAGGCATAAGGCTTCTGACATAAGAAAATAATTTTGGTTGCATTAATTTGTGCCGAAAGCACGAGTTACAATATTATAGAATTATTGTTAGAAAAATATTTATTGAATCGAAAATTAATTAGAAAAATAAAATTTCAAATGACATGATAGGAATAATGTTATTTTACTCTATTTTGAAAATTAAAAAAAGTCTTGAAAATGATAAAGAATTGAATTCGTTATAATTTTGTGTTAAATATCTGGTATATTTATTAATAAGTCTTGAAAAATGTTTATTAAACCGAAAAATAATTGTAAAAATAAAATTTCGAATGATTGTTTGATGATGTTTGGAAATGAAAAAAAAAAAAACTTAAAAACGGCAAAGATTTAAATTCTTAATAATCTTATATTAAATATACGGCATGTTTATCATTTCTCTTGCTGTTGTTTTATTTTACTCTATTTTCTTAACAAATAATTGATAACCCATCG
This sequence comes from Laguncularia racemosa, assembly GCA_037954665.1. Lineage (NCBI taxonomy): Eukaryota > Viridiplantae > Streptophyta > Magnoliopsida > Myrtales > Combretaceae > Laguncularia > Laguncularia racemosa. Next base: position 5,473,443 of record JBBMOL010000036.1, read on the forward strand.
AAAAATAATAGGAGACGAATGCAAAACTCCATTCTAAAAAAGCCCAGCGTCCGCGCCACTACTAGCCGACACTTTTCCCTCCTCCTCCAACCAGCACCGCATCTGGCGGCGCGCCAACGGGTGCATTGCCCCAAAGGCACCACATCATTCTCTGTCTCTCTCTCTTTCTCATTGCCAATGGCGACCCTACACCTAAACACCCTGCAGCCACCACTCCACCGCCCCACAAAATTCACCTCTCGCCGCCAAGTCACCTTCCGCGAAGCTATTCTCTCCAAACCCAATCCTTCCACAACCACTACCACCTCCCAAAACGCCGTTCTCTCCCCCACCCCAGCAATATCTCCTTCTCCTTCTCCTGTGTCACCGCCACCAGCTCCGCTCCTTAAATTCTCCCCTAACTCCCTGCAATACCCTCCGGGGTTCCTTGGTGCCGTGCCGGACCGAAGCAATGTGGAGAATGATCATACCAGTGATAAGAAAAGGGACTATCTGAAAAATATATTATCATCTAAAGTTTACGACGTTGCCATGGAGACTCCATTGCAGTTGGCTACGAATTTGTCTCGCAAATGGGGTGTTAATGTTTGGCTCAAGAGAGAAGACATGCAACCCGTAAGTTTGTTTTTAGTACAAGTATTTAAAGTTGGTGAAAAGGTTGATAATTTATTTTTGGGTAAAACTGTCTACTTTTGATATAAATATTTAAAAGTTGGTGTACGACTTACTGTAGTACCATCCGGTTTTTATTAGTTTGTGAAAGATGAAAGTTTAAGGGAAAAGAAAATTAATATTATCTATATTATTAAAGCATGAGAGTATTTTTTTGATGTCTTATATATATTAAAAAAAATTAAATATTAGTTAAATTACTAAAACAACCTCTAACTTCTCTAAATAATTGCGATTATCGCATATGCAGATTCCATGCAAGATAGTTACAGACAAAACAATTCATGACTTCTATAAATCATGCTCATAATCTACCTTCACACTCATCCATCTTTTGAAAATGGCTATTTTCCTTAAAGTATAACTCTATCTTTTTTTTTATTTGAGATACTTCACCCTCTATGAAAGCAATTATTAAATTTTAGAAATATTTTTTTTTATGTTTCAATTATAATAAATAATTATTATATTTTTAGTTACTCATATTATGAGTGTGTTATTTGCAAGTATTTAAAAAAAATCTTAATAATATTATTGCTATAAAAATAATTTTAAAAATATAATAGTAAAAATTATATATTAAAAAGATAATTTTTAAATTGTACTGAAATTATATTCTCAAAACAGGATTTTAAAGCGATATTTAAGTTGGCCCATCTTATTTAAAGTTAATATTATTTAAACAATGTTAGTGTAGCGGTAGAACTTGTGTGGAAAAGTTGGAGGATGTTGGTTGGATACATTTAAGTCGCATAGCTTTTGTTTCTAGAGGAGCCCACGTGTTATTTATTCGCAATGATTAAAATACAAAGCAACGGGCACACGAATATTGCATGTTCCTGGGCAAACCCGTGTCCTTTAGGTTTCTATGAGCCACACCGCTAAACCTTCAAGTACTTATCATAGAGATTAGCAATTTAATTAATTGAAGTAAAAACTTAGACCGATTTAGGCAAAAATCCAGAAACCGTTCACTTAAAATGGTATCTTGATATACGATGTTATGTTGTAACACCAGAAATTAAGGTTAATCTGCCTCTCATTTATTTTTTATGCTTCTTTCCATAATAAATTGATGTGATCAGCTAAGAACTTTGTGACTCTTGCAGTGGCAATCTGTCAAAAGGCGTGGTGCCACAGTGGTACTTGTGGGGGATTCGTATGACGAAGCACAAGCTTATGCAGAAACGGGCTGAGGAAGAGGGCCGTACATTTGTACCTCCTTTTGATCACCCTGATGTGATCGTTGGGCAGGGAACTATTGGAAAGGAGATTGTGAGTCAGTTTACGGGTCTTGTTGATGGAGATACAAGAGACACGGGTGGACACACGGCCGTGTAGTGATTGGAAGGAATTCACAGAATCATACACGGCCTCCATACACGGCCGTGCACTAGATCAGGATATCCCACAGAAGCAGGCATGGCTTCCATACACGGCCAGGTATGTGGCCGTGTATTTGGTCAGGAACATTCATAGAGTCATACACGGCTTAGAGATACGGCCGTGTATACGATCGTGTACTGTGCTTGTTACATGTCCAGAAACATACACGACCTAAAGGCACGGCCGTGTATGCGACAGGTTATAGACGTGTATTTCATTATTTATTTCCACGTGTACGCTTAGATTTTCCCCTTTTAGATATTTTACGGGGAAGTATAAATACTCTTTTATCAGATATGCTAGGGTTATGTTTTTAAATCATATTTTGAATACATCCGAGAGAGAATTATCTCCTTTATCGGTTGTGCGCAACCAGAGTTTGCATCAAAAAGTGTTTCTTTGTTGCGTGAAACCAATCCACATTCGGGTTCGTTTCGTTTTTCGCTTTTCGCGCTGTGTCAGTTGGTATCAGAGCGAGGCTATTTCCTGTGGAGATGTCAACTCATCAAGGCGATGATAGCGGTCATGTTCTTGACGGTGTTCAAGATGTGAGGTTTCAAGGGAACCATCAATGGGTTCCAAGAGCAAAGTTCGACGCAATGCATCAGAAGGTCGGGCGTATGGAGCGGCGCTTAGATGAACTGATCGAGCGTTTCGATGCTCTAGCGGTAGACCCCAATAGGGCTGGAGGCATTGGCCGGAATCCACCACGTGCTGTGGAGGAATTCGGGGGACGCGTAACCCGACCTGTCGTGGAGAATAGGTGGGGACGTGTGGAGAGTGAGGAATCCAGCGAAGAGAGTGATGATACGTACGGGAGTAGGCCACACGAGGGCGCGGTGGAAGAGGTGGTGGTTATCGGATGGCTCATCATGGAAACCACCCTAGAGAAGGTGATTATAGGAGGAACCGTGGAGGCTATGATCAAGGGGATGGCGGATACTACCGTCTGAAGGTCGACATCCCATGGTTCGATGGCAGCCTCAACATCGAAGGCTTCCTCGATTGGATTACGGAAGTAGACCGGTTCTTCGACTATATGGAAATCCTCGAAGACCGTCGTGTAAGGCTGGTGGCATGCAGGTTGAAGAGTGGCGCTTCGGCATGGTGGGAGAGGCTACAAAGTAGGCGGCAAAGGGAAGGAAAACACCCGGTGAGATCATGGTATTGCATGAAGCAGTTGCTGCAACATGATTTCCTCCCGTCGGACTACGAGCAGATATTGTTTCAACAATATCAATGGTGCCGCCAGGGACAACGTTCCGTGCATGAGTATACGGCGGAGTTCATGAGGTTGGCTGAACGGAATGATTTGAGAGAAAATGAAGGTTAGCAAGTTGCAAGATATGTCGAAGGATTGAAGCTCCAAATTAAAGACAAAATTGGGGTTACGATGGTGAGAACCTTAGTAGAAGCAAAGAACTTGGCTCTCCGAGCTGAACTAATATTGCAGGAACAAGGGAGTAGATATGGAGGAGGACGGAAGGGATATGTAGGAGAAGCTGTGGGTAGTGGTAGTAGGTCGGCGTTTGAGAAGAATAAAACCACACCATACAAGTCAACTGAGGACATGGCTAGGAGGGAAGAGAAGAGTGAAGGGAAGAAGCCGATGGAGCAGAGGGGAACTCAGAAACAGAATAACCCCTATGCCAAACCTATATTGGGTAAATGTTTCCGATGCAATCAACCGGGTCATAGGTCAAATGAATGTCCTGCGAGGAAAAGTGTAAACATCATTGATAGGGAAGATGATGAGGAGATTTGCTGTGAGCTTGACGGAGAGGGAGAGTATTATGAGGAAGAAGAAGAAGTAGCAGAACCTACGTATGTAATTCGGCGCATGATGTTAACCCCAAAGCAAGAAGAGATCACGCAAAGGCACCAGTTGTTTCGCACACGGTGTACTATCATGGGGAAGTTGTTTGAGCTAATAGTAGACAACGGCAGTTGCGAAAACATCATAGGAAGGGAGGTTGTGAAACAACTGCAGATGCCCATCGAGAAGCATCCGAATCCGTACACCATTGGTTGGATTAAGGAAGCCGAAAAGATTGAAGTCAAGGAGAGATGCAGGGTACCTTTCTCAATAGGGAAGTACCGCGACGAAGCATATTGCGACATTGTAGACATGGATGCTTGTCACATCTTGTTCGGGAGGCCATGGCAATTTGATGTGGACGTGCAACACGCGGGCAAGGAGAATGTCTATAAATTGGAGAAGGAGGGTGCGAGATACACCTTGTTACCGTTGAAGAGGGAAGGACGCGCTAGGGGAAAGAAGGTTGAGAGTCGTTCGTTCCTAACCGTCACTCAATCTGAGAAGGAAGTGATGGAAGACTTGAGGGAGTCGCGGGTGGTACACGCCCTCATCGTGAAAGGTGTGACTGAAGGAGAGGAGGAGGTTGATGGAGAGGTGCTAGGGGCAGTGAAGGATCTACTTAAGGAGTTTAAGGAGGTGGTTCCAGACGATTTACCCGAGGGGCTACCCCTTCTGAGAGACATTCAACACCAGATAGACCTGGTGCCCGGAGCTAGTCTCCCAAACCTCCCGCATTACAGGATGAGTCCCAAGGAAGCCGGGATTCTACAAGAGAAGGTCCAAGAGCTTTTGGACAAAGGGTTTATCTGGGACAGCTTATGTCCTTGTGCGGTTCCAGCCTTGTTAACCCCCAAGAAAGATGGGAGCTGGAGGATGTGTGTTGATAGTCGAGCTATCAATAAGATTACCATAGGATATAAATTCCCTATCCCACGCATCGAGGATATGTTGGATCGGTTAAGTGGCGCTACTATCTTCTCTAAGATAGACTTGCGGAGTGGATACCACCAAATTCGGATCCGTCCTGGAGACGAATGGAAGACGGCGTTTAAGACCAAGGAGGGGCTGTATGAGTGGCTAGTGATGCCATTTGGGTTGAGTAACGCACCGAACACCTTCATGAGAGTAATGAACCAGGTATTAAAACCTTTCAATGGTCGTTTTCTTGTTGTGTACTTTGACAATATTCTAGTGTTCAGTAAATTTGAAAAAGAACATTTGGAACATCTAAAGTGTGTGTTATCTGTACTAAAGGCGAACAAACTATTCGCTAATCTTAAAAAGTGCACATTTATGTCAAGGCGACTGTTGTTCCTTGGGTTTGTGGTCAGTAGTGAAGGGGTCATGGTGGATGACGAGAAGGTGAAGGCTATTAGAGAATGGCCTGTTCCGAGAACTGTTACAGAGTTGAGGAGTTTCCTTGGCCTAACTAGTTTCTACAGAAGATTCATTAGACATTTTAGTACCGTTGCTGCCCCCTTGACTGAATGCTTGAAGAAGGGAAAGTTCCAATGGGGTGAAGAATCTGACTCGAGTTTCATGAACTTGAAACAAAGATTGTGTAGTGCTCCTGTACTAGCACTACCAAACTTTGAGAAGTTATTTGAGGTGGATTGCGACGCCAGTAGGGTTGGGGTTGGTGCAGTACTATCACAGGAAAGAAGACTAATAGCATTTTACAGTGAAAAGTTGTGCGAAGCAAGGAGGACTTGGTCTACATATGACAAGGAATTCTATGCCGTGGTGAGGGCCCTTAAAGTATGAGAGCACTACTTGATTGGGATGGAGTTCATTTTGTACTCAGACTGCGGGGCTCTTAAACACTTGAGTGGTCAAACCTGGATTAGTAAGGACATGCACGCCAGATGGATTGAGTTCTTGCAGAGGTTTCCTTTCAGGTTAATGCACAAGTTGGGTGTGCAAAACAAGGTCGCAGACGCCCTTAGTAGAAGAGCGAATGTCCTACTTACTTTAAGTGCGGATATTGTCGGTTTTGAGAGGCTAAAGGAACTATATGGAAATGATAGCGACTTTAAGGACACTTGGATTAAGTGTGCCAACAGAGAACCGTGTGACGACTATCATATCCATGAGGGATACTTGATGAAAGGGAATCAACTGTGTATTCCTGAATGGTCCTTGCGGGAAAAGCTTATCCGAGATCTGCATGGGGGAAGACTGGCAGGACACATGGGTAGAGATAAGACCCTAGCCGCAGTTACTGAAAAATACTTTTGGCCTCGATTAAGGAGGGATGTGTATCGGATTGTGGAAAGATGCTACATTTGTCAGGTGTTTAAGGGGCAATCCCAAAACATTAGCCTATATACTCCTCTTCCCGTGCCATCAAACATTTGGGAGGACTTGTCGATGGACTTTATACTGGGTTTGCCTCATACCCAACGAGGTGCTGACTCCATGTTTGTTGTAGTTGACAGGTTTTCCAAGATGGCCAATTTCATTCCCTACAGGAAAACCGCCGACGCACGGGCTATTGCGCGGCTGTTCTTCAAGGAAGTGGTGCGGTTGCATGGAGTCCCAAAGTCCATTACGTCCGACAGGGATAGCAAATTCCTTAGCCACTTTTGGAAGACCCTCTGGTATATGTTTGATTCGTCCCTGAATTACAGCAGTACCGCTCACCCTCAAACCGACGGTCAAACTGAGGTGACTAACAGGACCCTCGGAAACCTCATCCGAAGTATCTGCTGTGAGAAGCCGGGATAGTGGGATCAAGCATTGGCTCAGGCTGGATTCGCCTACAATAGTTCCGTCCACCGAACTATTAGGAGGTCGCCGTTCTCGGTGGTATACACCAAAACACCACAACATGCGCTGGACTTGATCAAATTACCTAAGGATATGGTGGGTAATGTGGCTGCTAAACATATGGCTGAACAACACCAAGCCATTGCCGAAGAAGCTAAACGAAAGATAGAGGAGTCCAATACCCGTTACAAAGGGGCTGCAGATAAGCATCGACGGAAGAAGCTCTTTGCCGTGGGCGATCAGGTAATAGTTTATCTCCGACGAGAGCGTTTTCCTGTAGGTAAATATGGAAAGCTTCAACCCAAGAAGTACGGACCTTATGAAGTTGTGCATAAGATAAACGACAATGCATATGTCGTACAACTCCCGGAAGATATGAATATCTCCTGTACTATAATGTTGCGGACTTATCACCTTTTCACTCCGATCATACGCCTCTATATCCTGATGAGAACTCGGGGTCAAGTTCTCCATTGGTGGGAGAGAATGATGGAGATACAAGAGACACGGGTGGACACACGGCTTGTCACACGGCCGTGTAGTGATTGGAAGGAATTCACAGAATCATACACGGCCTCCATACACGGCCGTGCATCACGGCCGTGTACTAGATCAGGGTATCCCACAGAAGTAGGCACGGCTTCCATACACGGCCAGGAACATTCACAGAGTTATACACGGTTTAGAGACACGACCGTGTATACGACCGTGTACTGTGCTCGTTACATGTCCAGAAACATACACGGCCTAGAGGCATGACCGTGTATGCGACAGGTTATAGACGTGTATTTCATTATTTATTTCCATGTGTACGCTTAGATTTTTTCCTTTTAGATATTTTACGGGGAAGTATAAATACTCTTTTGTCAGATATGCTAGGGTTACGTTTTTAAATCATATTTTGAATACATCTGAGGGAGAATTATCTCTATTATCGGTTGTGCGCAACCAGGGTTTGCATCAAAGAGTGTTTCTTTGTTGCGTGAAACCAATCCACATTCGGGTTCGTTTCATTTTTTGCTTTCCGCGCTGCGTCACCTGTACATGCTATCTTTGTTCCTGTTGGGGGTGGAGGTCTTATAGCTGGAATTGCTGCTTTTGTGAAAGAAGTTTATCTAGAGGTTTGAGAAAAATAAATTCTTCATTTCTTTTTCTATTGCATAAGACTTTTGTGGCAATGTCTTTGAGTAAAATAGGTAGTGCAGCTTTTCAAATTGCACATAGAGGGCAAAACAACAGTTTTAGTAGGTATTTACTGGAAATCAGAAACAAAAAGGGGTATGATGAAACAAATCATGCCAGTTGGATTCTAGGCAGTATAGCGATTTATCTCCTTTAAGGTGCTCTTTTACATTGTAATATTGATCCTAACACATACGTCGAGAGACCTCTACATGATTATCAGATCAATACACTACCAAATCCAATACTTTTTTTTCTAGTAAAAGGTTTGACGTTGGTGGTAGTCGTGAAATGATAGAGAATCACTCGAGAATCCAATACTTCCGATTTTTTTAGTTAAAGGTCTTATGCAACCAAATTTGTGCACAGACACTCAAGTTCTCATGTTAATTTTATGTTATTTTTCTATTTGGTAACTGGCACCGAGAATTAAAATAAAAAAATAGGGAAAGCTGGCTTTGAGCATAAGGTCTTTTGTCTAATCCTTAGGATATGACAGTAATCTTGTTAAGAAAATGTTATACCGGAGTTCTGCTCTTGCTTATCAAATTTCTTGTGATGTTCAAGCGTCGTCCTGGGAAGAAAAACTTACATATTTCCTAGCAAGACAATGAAAAAAGCAAATGGAATGCTTACATATTAGTACCTTCGTGCTATGTTTGCTATATAGGAATGAATTTGAAATAAAATTGTGATTTTGGATTTCATTTCAATTCCATGTCTAGATATGTTTTACGAAGTTGGAATACAATTTCGACTTCTTGAAGTTAGAATCACGATTCTATTCTAACTTGTTTGATATATAATTATCTAAATGACCCTATATCTATGCCTAATTAATATACAATAATGTAAACTAGTCAATTATATATATATATAATCAGGAAAAAAATAAAAAAGGAAATCATGGAATGCACGAGACTAGAAACCATGGATGCCATGCATTAGAATAAAAACCATGCATTAAACACATAAATAATGTTATGTATATAAAATAAATAAATAAATAAATATATATAAATTTATATGTTACATTTATTTATACATATAAATGACATACATATGTATATGTGTATATATATATATATTATAGATTACACAATTATTATAAATGTTACAAATATTTTATATATAGATTACAAAAATAACATATGTATACAAATAATTTACATATATTATATATATACATATACGTTTATATATATACAATGTTATGTACATGCTTATATAATCTATCTATGTATGTATGTATCTATATATCTCTCTATATAATATTTTTATTGTTATACCATTATTATATAATGTTATGTATAAATACAACAAATATATATATAATATGCATGTAGATCATATGTTTGGTGTTATTCAAAAATACATATGAATATATATGTAAAAACATATAGATTATATATTTGTAACATATGTTATATATTATATAACTAATGTATATCGATTATATGTTTTACATATAATATTAAGCTATATATATCTAACAAATATATAGACAATATATACATATTATATTTGTATGTATATAACATATGTAGATTATACAATTATTATTTATGTTATATGCACATGTATTATGTATATACATAATATACATATAGATATATACAATGTTATATAACATTTTTACATGTCTATATACTTGAGGATATTTTTGTCAAATATTAATATATTTACATTCCATTCTATTCTTAAGATGACATAACCAAACATAATGATGGAATGGAATCAGCAATTTTATTGATGTTTTCAAATACAAAAATTGATTGGTCATTTTATTTCTGATTTTATTTTATTATATTTTATTACATCTCAAATTATTTCTGTATATCAAATATGATATTAAAAAACTTTTAGAATTTCCACTTTAGGGTAATAGTTGAACAGTTTATCCTTAAATGGAGACGAACGGCAAGTATTTGATGCTATGAATCCTGGAGTAGTGCTTTCATTTTCTACTCTGGCGTAAATTTCTCTCTTGTTGTTTAATGTGCAGATAAAGATTATTGGGGTGGAGCCTGCAGATGCTAATGCCATGGCATTGTCATTACATCATGGACAAAGAGTGATACTGGACCACGTTGGAGGGCTTGCAGATGGTGTAGCTGTTAAAACTGTTGGTGAAGAAACATTCCGCCTGTGTCAGGAATTGATAGATGGGGTAGTCCTTGTTAGGGGAGATGCTATCCATGCGTCAATAAAGGTGAGGTGAACTCTCTCTCTTTTTTTATTGTGTATCTTTTTGAGGAGTAATCACTAGTACATCTACGATTATATGCTTATTTCTGAGGATAAACACATCCAGGGATATGTTTAGTTGGTCCATTTCATCTGTATTATGTCTTTTTTTTTGTGTTTTTTTTCTTTTTTTTTCCTTTGAAAAATTTGTTTATTTTATCTGTATTCTTTCTGTGACTAGGCTTATACGAGTGGAAATCCCTTCCATCTTGCTTATAATTTCGTTTGGCGAGCTGCCTATATGGATAATACATGTAACGACTAGGATTTATGAGAATTAAAGAGTGAATGAACATGAATAATTGTGAAACAAAACACCCAAATTATACTTCTCAATTAGGTTTTTAACACTTACAAACAGAGTACATGGATTTATCAATACGTAACCGTGACAACGGAATGGAAGCAAACTTGCTGAGCACAAGGATCCATTGCAAGCTAGTCATTCCTTTTTGAGTCCTGTGAAAAATGATCAGGATTCTCTATGGAAGCCTCGCATGAGAAATTCTAGAGTCATTCCTATTAGTTGTTTTTTATAGGATTGATAATTTATATCAACTTGTTATGTTTTGTGTCTATATTTAAATGGATTTGTATAGTAAAAAGCTTAACTCGTAATTTGATTAATTTATTAATCGTGTATAAAAACTTAAACTTACAACTTGACTTACTTAATAATCATGTTTTTTGTATGGATTTAACTTGTTTGTTGATTAAAAAATTACAAATAAATTTATAAAATAGTTATAAATACATAAAAGAAAGGATAATAATAAAATTAATGTTTACAAATAAAAATGACACAATCTTAACATTTAAATATAAAATTACAACACAAAAATAGTTCAATAAAACAAAGTTAAATAAGTTTTCTCTAGAGATATGTTATATAATTTTGTTATAATCTATATTTAAGTAAAGTATATATATGTTATTGTAATGTTATATGTAATATATATATCTAAATTATATTTTGTTATATTTATATATATATATATATTAATGCATGATATAATTTGTGTATATCTTATATATATATTATATGTGATTATAATATGCTATATATATATTATTAGTTATTTTGTTGTTAAATATATTCGCATGTCGAACTCAAGACCTATTTATAAGATTTGTTTAACAAATGAGTTCATAAATAAGTTTACAAATTAAACTCTAAATCAGATATAAATTTTATTTTGTTTAAATAAGTCTAATCCATTTATATCTCGTATTATTTTATATATATAGATATATAAACCTGTTTATAATCTTTTGTGTCGTATTTGGATTCGAGGATCGTATCCGGAATTGCTGGCCCTAGTTTTATGAGGGAATTGTGGATTTTGTTCCAGTCGCTAGCTTGCTTTGAATAGATTAAAAAAAATCATTTTTTACGTTTCAGATGCTATCAGCCACTTATATTTAAGATTCGGGTGAGGAAACTCAATTTTGAGCATGAGGACATGAGTCTTACCAAATCTTCTTGTTGCAGGACATGTTTGAAGAGAAAAGGAGTATTGTAGAACCAGCAGGTGCTATTGCTCTTGCTGGAGCTGAGGCATACTGCAAGTACTACGGTCTTCAGGGAGCGAATGTTGTAGTCATCACAAGTGGTGCAAACATGAACTTTGATAAACTTAGAATGGTGGCTGAACTTGCAAACGTTGGCCGAAGACAAGAGGCAATACTTGCTACTCTTTTGCCTCAGGTGCCAGGGAGCTTCAAGCGATTTTGTGAATTGGTATGATGTAGTTTCAGTCAACTGCTTTCTTAGGCTAACGTTGTAATATCATGGTATAAGAAGTAAGGTTATTCGTATTGACAGGTTGGACCAGTGAATATTACCGAGTTGAAGTACAGACACAGTTCTGAGAAAGAGACAGTGGTTTTGTATAGGTAAGGCGCAAGTTCATCTGTCAATCGAAAACGACGGCTCTAAGCTTAGCTACCAGAAAATAGCGGCTTCCTTTCTTTTCGTATATTAAGAGTGATTTTAAGGAGGAGGATGATTTTCTGTAGTCTACACGTTTTTCCTCACTTTTCATTCGACGAACGCATTTACTTTATCTTGTGTTTGCTCGAGTTGATGGCCCTTGATTGCTTTGAGATCATTCACCGTTATTATTATAGAAGCAAGATTATATAACCCATCATGTTCCTACTTGTTTGAGTTTTTTTTTGGATGATTTCATTTTATTTTATTTCTTTTTTTTTTCTTGGGATAAAACCTACTTGCTTGAGTTAATGGCCCTTAATTATGGAGATTGTCCACTGTTAGTAATATAGAAGCAAGATTATATAACTCACCAATTTCCAACTTGTTTGCAGTGTTGGCCTTCACGCAATGACAGAACTGGAGGATATGCAGAAAAGATTGACGGATTCCGACTTTACAACTTACAACCTCACAGATAGTGATTTAGTTAAAGATCATCTCAGATACTTGGTAGGTAATTTGTTTCAAGAGCATCTTATTTTCATGGCCATGCATCATAGAAATAGGATGAGTCTAGCCAACCTTGTCATTTATGTTTCTGGTGGCATGGTCACGACTTCAACCTACTTGCTTATGAAGTTGCTTGTCTGGCTGTAAAAGCTCAGCTGGATTGTTAACTCAGATATGGTTTGATTTTCTCGCTGTCTTTACAATTGAGGAGATCATTTTCAATGTTGGTAACTAGGTATTTCAATGTGAATAGTGCAATTAAAGTGGTAAAGCTTGAATTCGCCTGACCTGAGTAGCAGACACAAAGCACGCCTTGCAAAGGGCAAATATGTATCATAATTTTTCTATCAACATAGGTTAATTAACACTTATGATATAAGTAAATGAGTAGAGTAATACATATGGTGTCTAGCAAGGGTATAATCCTTGAAAATGAGTTATAATGTTGTATATTGCATCATAATGGCCTCTTTAACATTAGTCTTTACAATTTTGTATCAAAGGTTTTGGATTATGATAAAGTGGTAAAATATTATTCCGTACATACAATTTTGAATGTCTGAGTAGCATACGCCGTTTTGCTTTTCCACTTCGTGCTTCTCATAAAATGTGCTCACTTTGCTATTGTTGCCTTGCCTAGAGGTTGTGATGGTGCGATGGCTTTGCCTCACCTCACCTGAGCGCTTAGGCGCTTGAGGCGTTTGCTTTAGTATATGTTGTCACGGTTATATCAATGGTCATATTATATTCTTGTAATTTCCATGTATTTTCCAGTTATATCAGCCTTAACCTTCTTATTAGAGACTGAGTTTTACTAAATCCTTGTGGCGGAGTTCTATCCTTAATAGCTCCATGTGTTCATATAGATGAAAGTGTTTGTGCAGTCAAAAGTGATACATATATATATATATGTATATATTATATACAAATAGTAAATGCCACATATTTTAGAGCGCGTAGAAGTATATAATTTTTTTTTGAGAGATAAAGACATATGAAGTATCTTTACATTTGAATTAAAACAATTTAGTATTTTAAATTTTATTCTTTAAAAATTTAATATTTATATTTTAAAATAATATACTTAGTAAGTGCTGAATTATCCAAATTTAAAAGTAAAGACACTTCATGTATTTCTTTCTCTACCTTAATTTCATCATATCATTTTTATTGATCTTTTAATGCACACTCAAATACTCTTATGATTGTCAAACTGGTTTTTAAGCTGTGCATTGTCTCACCTGATGCAAAGGCTACATTAATATATTTTGGATGTAAAGGCAACATCAATTAGTTTTTTTTGATGCATTGAATTATAGCAAATCCATGTTACCTGCATAATTGACTTTAATTTTTTATCAGCCATATGAAGTTAAATCACTTATTCCATGAATCTAAGTTTTCTTCGTAAATATCTCTTTCAGATGGGCGGCCGATTGAGTGCCAATAATGAAGTGCTTTGTCGATTTACGTTCCCCGAAAGGCCAGGTGCTTTAATGAAGTTCTTGGATGCTTTCAGTCTGCGATGGGATATTACTTTGTTCCATTACCGTGGACAGGTAGGCACTGTTTGCTTCTTTTGCATAATATGAAGCACTAATCGAGTGTATGTTTAGGCATGTTGGATGTATCAACCATCCTTCTGTTTTCCTTACAACAGGGTGAAACAGGTGCAAACATTTTGGTCGGCATCCATGTTCCAAGTAGTGAGATGAATGAACTTCGAGAACGTGCTAACAGTCTCGAGTATGATTATGCAGTGGTCACCGATGAGGACGCTTTCCGTCTTTTGATGCATTTTTAGGTTAGCAAGTAACTCAGGCCAAGACTTTAGCCATCTTATAGTCGCTATATTGCAACATATTGTAAATTATTTTAGTTGAAGCATCTGCTGAGGTTTTTGGCCAGACTAGTGTTTGAGGAATCGATCATGGTTCTTTGAATATATAAATGCATCCTTCGGAGGAGGCACGGACTTAAAACGCCTTTGTTGTTTCTACTCTTAGCCTCCATTGTGGAGTGGAGTGTATATCGTTTCAATCTCTCCCTTAATTTGTTGCTTGGGCTTTGTAAAATAACGCTGAATTTATGCTTATAGATGGGCAAGAAGCTAATAAGAGTTAGTCTTTCTACTTTTTCATTTGAATAGTAAGTTTGTGAATGCAATTGTTCCATGTCTTTTCCTTCTCTCTTCTTGTGAAACCCCGAAAGATTTAATAAATTGCTTCAATACAAGTTATTAATAATGTTATAATATAATATGATGACTCCATATTTTTCATTTACAGAAACTCTATTATGGAATATTATTTAGATATATGTTTTCAAATAGCTACACCTTTAATAAATGCATGCATTTATGGTTTTACTAAAAGTTTATATAACGTATACTACTTACACTTTTATATAATATATAATTATACATTATTTCAGGATAATAATTGTTTGTCGAGCCCTTTGTAAAACGTATATAATATTTTATCGCTTTGTGTTTTAGTGTAATATTTAACGTTAAGATTTTCAAAACCCTTTACAATAACATACTTATATATATGAGTGGTATTTTATAGAGTATCTACAGGTACATTGTCACTAAGAGGAAACTTTCAATTCATAGAAAAATGCTCTACACTCGATGCTATCGACAATAAAATGAAGATTTTATGTACACATTCATACTTTAATAATAATAATAATAATAATAATAATAATAATAATAAAAGCCATATGCAAAGTTTTACCGAAAAATACCATTAAAAGTATAATTAAAAAAGACTACTCATTCACGCGTCGTTTGGACCTTACATCCTTCTTTTTACGAAACCGACTTCAAAAGCATCACTATTATCTAAATTGTACTTATTTATCGTCATATTTCCTTTCAGCCAAACCCAATCCTGAAGAAAACAATCCATTCCTTATCCTTCCAAACAGATCAGTGTAGCACCCTCCTCCTTTCCTTCTCAACGTTTCCATCAAGCCAGAAAGTTCCTTGGAACCTTCTTTAAATCCATATAAAACTCAATGGGTTTTGAATCCATCTTTTTCGCTGGAATCCTAGCAATGTCAGCTACATAACCATCCCAAAATTTACAAGGAAACCTTCAATTTTATGTTAGGGCTTGGAGAAATCAACAGCTATAATTTTCTCTCTAAAATCCATTTTTCTTATTGTGTTTGTGCTTCAAAGCTTAGTCCTCTCATGAAATATTATCAAACCTTGATCCTCTGTTCTCGCTTCCATCGTTTGTAACATATAATTCCGAGCAAAAGGGAAGTAAAAACCTTGAAGACGTTTATTCATAGCTTGAAGGCATAAATCAAACTCTCTAGAACTTAGAGTCCTCATTTACGTTAGATTAATATATGGGTATTCTTTTAGAGAAGGTTGCTAATAGATAGTTTTACTATTTTTAGGGGCTTCCTCAACTTTACACGATCACCTGGAGGGTTACCTTGAGTAGGCACAATAAAACCAAGTTGAGTGGAAATTTTATAATTTACTACAATATGTGTATTTTGCTTGTAGTGTAGCTATATACTCATGAATGTGGTGTTTTGTAATGAAAATGTGGTGGAAGTGTGTTTTTATGTGTTGGGTTTGTAAACAGACGGGTTCGTGAAGTATAGAATGCATAGCACTCGGACGCTGTTTAATATAATGTCCAATGTAATTGGGTACCCTCCGATCGATATGTTTCAGACTGTCCATATGGTTTCCTCCTCACCCTCATAACTGAACTCCTTGCCATCTGAATGGTAAGAATGATTCTGTTTGGACAGTAAGCTCCTTTTCTGATGGTATATTTTATACCATCTGAATGGTGTCAACTCACACCGTCTGGCTGGTATCTCAACCTCCCTTGACCCCTATTACATATATACTAGTGTACAAATCTCTTTTCAAACATATATATATATATATATTACCTTATGTAGTCTCGTAAAGATATATGTTAAATGAGCTTTTATTTTTATATATATATGTATATGGCTAATTTATTACGCCGTCCATATCCATACACTCTCTTATTACATGTAGACCCATCAAAATAATAATAATAATAATACTTATATATCCAGTTGTAATATATAACTTAGTGTATATGCATAATGTGGGCAATGAGTATGCAAGCATGTAGATATCTTACTAGGTACCTATATAGATGTATATAAACACACATACATACATATATATATATTTATGATTACATATAAATATAAAGTTTTGACCGCTATATATATATATATATGGATATGATTGTAAATCAAAAATTAAAAATATGAAGCTATATAGCCATATAAATTTTATATGTATTTACATATGTACCTACTTCCATTTGCAAGATATAACATACATATTTTGCTACTCATTGGCTTATAAAAATACACATGTATCCTTGCGTCTCTATCCAAATCATATATATATATATATATGTATACATAAGACATGCCAATGTATGTAAACTTATGATTGTGAGGTGAATGAGGAAGTATCATGGTAAATGAATAGATTGGAACATGTTTGATGATTGATAATTGATTAGTTGGGTAATTAGATGACTCTATTGTTGCCGATAAATGAGAGCATTGGATTTTTCATGGTAGGTTCATTCAATGATTGATGAAGTTGGGTTGTAATATACTATTGTTGATCTAACCTTATATGTTGAGTTATTGTGAAACCTTATTTCTTTATGATTTTTTTGTCTTGTTTGATTTATTTTATTTGATTGTTCACTTAAAACTAATTTGACATAATGATATTTGGCTAAGACAAAATCTGACATGCAATGGATGAGACATTACATCATGTTAAAGGCCCTCACTAGTAAAAGATGTGCGAGAAGTAACTAGTTAGGGACTATTGTTCCACCATTGATGAACTGAGTAATTTAGAGATTATCGCACCTTTGATGGAACCCAGTTAAGGGTCCTACCTATCCTTGAGGGTCGAGTGTTCAGTGTGCAGTTAAAGTACCTAGAGCTTGAAATTTAAAAGTCTTGAGATTAACTAATTAAGTAAAAAGATGTGAATTAAGTAAGATGAGGTACTTAGATATTGATGGTTATGAGAATCCCCAACCTAAAGTTAAGGAGACATTAAACCTTAAACTTTATGCTAATTACTGCAAAACCATGTACGATGCTTGCATTGCATATGATTGCTCTTACATAATATACGGATGAAAACTTGTTTGAAATTACTTATACCTATGTAGTAAAGAGAATATTGCGTTTCCATTTCACTGAGCCATGGTGTATGCTCACCTCCAATAGATTGTTTTGTAGGAAAAATTTCAGAAACTTAGAATGGGATAAGATATGATGCGATGGGTGCTACTTGAAGCAAGACTAATAGCGTAAGAAGTACCATTGTAGATTTTTCCAGTTGTAAAATATATAATATTATCATTATGAACTCAATGTGGAAGTACAATTTGTAAAATATAGAATTATTTTTTTATTTTATTGTTTTGGTAAGAGATTTCAATCATTTGCGATCTTGATCAATCATAAAATATGAGAATTGACAGCTATTTTCTTATTACATGATTGGATATAATTAATTAAATACTTATATAGAGTTTTGTGATCTTTGATTCATAAGATGATTATTATGTAATGGACACATATATGATATGATAGTTTTTAATTAAAACTTTTAAGCTTTCTTTTGGGGTGTGTCCCTTCTTGTGCACTATATTGGCTGATTCTTTCGTATATCCAATTTTGATACTTAAATAATTGGTTTGAGCATGTATTGCGTTGCTTATTCGTCTTGGTGCCAAGGGCTTGTGTGAGATTGAGGACTGGTGATTGAATCCTGGTCATAGTCACATTAGATTGAGTTGTGTAGATACCTTGCGGGAAATCAGCATATGAGTGCCGTATTAGAAATGAAGTGTAATATTGATCTGAAACTGTATTATTTGGTTATGGTACAAGATTGAAGAGCTTGAAGAAACCACTTGAAAAAGCAGATCTTCTAGTTACTTATTTAACCAATTTTGCTTACGAATCTGACAAAGTCAACCGAATTTAGTTACTCAATGTCTATGTGAGTGAGAGGAAACTAAAGTTGAGATTCCAAGCGCCTAGGTAATAATGTTGGCAAGCTGCAACTTGGAAGAAACTTGAAGACTTTGCAGGTCATGGTACAGTGCAGATCGATGTCTAGGCTAGCCCAAATTTGTTGAGTGGTTTGATTGTAATAAATAGAGTTGCTAGATGGGAATATAGAAAGTACATGGATAACATAATTGATCACAATTATTAAAATCACAATTTTACTATTATTATAATTTATAAAATAAAATCGATAAAATTTTATACTTAAATAGTAGATTAAGAAAAACTTTATAAAATTATAAATTTATAAAATCATATGTTAATTCGTGATTTTAATAATGCACATCACGCTTCTGTGGTAGTTGCCATGCGATGAAACTGTGCTCCGCTTTCAACTGAAGATGTAGACTGTTTAGAAGCAAGAACTCGGAAGAATAAAATCCAACACCCTCAAAGAACTTGTTACTTATAACACAAGAAACGTAGTCAACGTTGGAAATCGGAATATCCACCAGGAGTAAGCGGTTGATTTGAAGGATAAAGCAACATTTTTGCTAATGGTGCGCCTCAAAGTAAATGCAGCAGTTGAAAAATAGCCTAGAAATGAGAAGATCTAGGTGGATCCATTGACTGACTCAGTTGCAGTATAGAATACGGTACGTCAAGTTGTGAGAGTCAAATGAATTTTAGTTAATGGAACATAGTACTCTAAACATAATCAATCGTATGAATATTAATTTTTTAATAAAATAAATTAGATTGGAATTCTCTTTTTTTTTATTATTATTAAAAAAGAAAAAAAAAAAGTTACGGCCAATGCCAGAGAAAAAAAAAGGTGCGAGCCAAAGGTCTTCAATAATGGAAGTGCTAACAATGCATCGTTTCCGCGAAGCAATCTAAGAGTCCACAAACGGAGGCATTGAACCTTGAGATTTTTGAGTAGGACATCGACAGCCAAGTTGAGCTGTAAGCCTATTACATAGACCGGCCATGCTGGACGTGTTATATGAACTGATTGTTTATATTTATTTTTACATTATTATATATTTTATATAGTAGTATTAAAAAATACCAAAAAAGAAATAAAATAACAAACTGTAATTCTGTAAATTCTTCAGAATGTTCTTGGATTTTTCTACATCCATAAACCCTACTTTTTCCAATGGTATTTGACTGGATTATTATATATCTGAAGTAGTACCTCTTCTTCGTTTTCAAATTATTCCTTATTACAATTAAAAATCAAATATAATTCATAACCCACATCATTCTTAGATTGAAAGAAACCCAAATTAGGCAAAAGTTAAAGTCAAGTGAATTGACTGCCGAGTTGCCCTTTTTAAATCATACAGAGATTGAAGAAGCTTACAAACTCAAGCCGGGTCAGTTTGACTACAATCCTCCGGTGGAATCATACATATTTCTTCGTCAACATGGCTAGGTAAGAGAACATTGTCAACATTGGCTTGGTGTAATGGCCACAGAGATCATCATAGTTGCAAGCTTTGCAATTGGAGAAAATATGTGTTTATAATCTTTTTCCAATTCCAAAGTGTACCTTTTAACTACAAGACTAACCTTTTATCGTTTTACACCCTATCAAATTTATATTTAATTTTATATATCCATAAAAATACCAACTGCCATGCGTTATTTGTTTCTTAGTCATGTAAGTTGCCTGCTATCCATAAGTTTAATATATTCAACATCATGTTTAGCTTGGGAAGAACATATAAGTTCATGTATTGTAAGCACACATTAGCTATGGATGTAAGATAATTGTGAGTAATAAAAAATTGGTTAAGAGTCAAAACGGTGGGTTATGAGGAAGATTTAATTTTATGTGTTTGATGGTGATTTCGGTATTAATTACTTGGAAATCCCCGAATATCTCAACAACCTAGGTTTGCACGTGCTCAATTCCTTACAACCGCAACAAAGTGTAATATCCTATTATCTTGGATATAATTACTTATACATATATGTATATAAGTAGAGATATCTATATATAATTACTCAATATCCTTGTGATGCACGGAGAGTATGGTTTGCAAAGTAGTTATAAAACTTAAGTTTGGGTTTCATTAAATAACTAAAATACCCATCGAAAGTTCTTGTATAACTTTTAGTACTTATGCACAAATATTACATAACATATAACGTTGGGTTTGTGTTTAACTATAGGTTTTATTTGTAATTTTTTAATTTAATTTTGGAATTGTTGTCACAAGACAATATTACCTTTTAATACTATTTTTTTATGTAAAATTGAGATAATTTTATGGTACACTTACTTAAAAGTAATTATATTGTTAACAGCTTTTGTTTTACTGTAATGGAAAAATGATTTATTGTTTCAAAAAACTATCAGTAGCTTCTATGAAGGCTATTGGTAGATTTTTTTTTTATTAATAGATCTTATTTTTAATATAATTAGAGATAATTTACAATAATTGGAGAAATAACTAAACTATATAGTTATTTTTTAGTGACTCTATCTTAAAAATTTCTTATAGAATTATTTATTTATCTGAAATTGGTGAAAACTAGTTGCATTGTGTTCATAAAAATACATTGAAGTTAAATACGAGTCTAGTTTTAAATTTACAATATAGAAAATGACATTTTTGCCACTATTAACATGTATATATCCAACATTAATTAATTTAACAATATTAGTGCACACTCATGAAACTGACTAAAATATATTTGGAAATATAAATTAAACTTACCAATTTGGGCATAACTTTTAGAAATTGCACTAATAAATAGTAATTTCACTTTGGGTTAGATTGAAAATTTAACTAACAACGCAATTATTGGTTCTAGAAAATGAAACTAACTTACCAAATTAACTCATATTTATGAATTGACTAATTGTCCCTCAAAGCACAAGCTATTTGTAGATAAATTAATAATCTATAATAATTCTTAAAACAAAAAAAAATATCATATTTAATATCTAAATTTTATCTATTTTTACAATTAATAGAAGAAATGAAAAATCCTTAGCTCCATAGATTTTAGGCATCCCCTATCTACTCTAGGACTCAACCCAATTGGTACTAGCATTCAATTTTCCAGAGATTAAACTAAAGGAACAGAAGGAAAATCGAAGTTTAAGCATTAAAACTTCCTCCATACGAGGTCTTGATTGCCAAGTGGATTTATTAGCATATAAAAGACTCACAACAACTAAAGAACAATTAGATTCGATCTTTACCTTGGACCAATTAATTCAGAGAAAAAAGACAAGAGCTTCATTTATTGCTAAAAATTTTGTTAACTCTAAGGAATTTGGACTTGCTAAGAAATAACCGCCACACAGATAGAATGCAAATTGCGCACTAAAAAGCTAAATCATGCACTTTTATTTTTTCAATCTGCTAAGCAATTGCAGTTTGTTTTCAAAATTTTGACTTATGAGAACTCCACTTTAGTTGGCGCACCATTATGGAGCTTGAGAAGTAACGCATTGAAGATTGCCTAGCACCAACAGGAGAAATATTAGCAATAGCGGGTCTCATGATCTCAACAAAGCTTGACAAGTAACTCATTGAAGATTGCCTAGCACCAATAGGAGAAATATTAGCAATAGCGAGTCTCACAATCTCAACAAAGCTTGACAAGTAACTCATTGAAGATTGCCTGTATAATGTTGTAAAAATCACGAGTCAAACCGTAGAATCATTCGAGTTTACGTTACTTTCATTGGTTGACTCATTTATAAACTCAGTTTGGTGCAAAATCACAACGCAATCACGAGTTCACTCGATAAAATCGTTGCAATTGCGATTTTATACACGTTTACATTGAGTTTGATTGAATTTGATGTAAAGCTCTAAAAAGTGAATGAGCTTTCTGCTTTTTTGTCCAATTGAGCTTGCTTACTGCCTACACACTCTAATTTTATAGGAAAACAAAAGGAAACACAGTTTAGATCTCAGAAATCAGATGAGGGTTAAGGTTTCTAGCGTTCTGCTTCTTCTCATTTCACTACCGTCTTGTGTTCTGTTTCTGTCTGTATTTGTGTGTGTAATCGTGAGCGATTGCATGCTGGCTACTGCTACTGCTTGATCGACTTTTGCTGCGTCGCGTTGAAGTGCTGCTGCTGCTGCTGGCTGCTGCATGGTCGTCGCTCGTCAATCACTGGCTCACTGCTATCTTATCTATGTTCGTGACTTTATGTAATTGGGTTTGGGTACGTGTTGGCTACCGCTACTGCTTGATTTGTGTCTGCTGTGTTGCGTTGAAGTCCTGCTGCTACTATTGGTTGCTGCATGGTCGTTACTCATCGATCACTACTGTCTTGTCTGTGTTCGTGACTTCGTGTAATCGTGTTTGTGTGCGTGCTGGCTGTTGTTATTGCTTGCTTTGTTGTGTTGCATTGAAGTGTGACTGTGTGAGTGTGCTGCTGTTGCTATTGCTGCACGGTCGTCGACGTCGGTCAATATTGTTGGCTATTGCTACCGTGCATGGTTGCTATGGACACAGGACGGACACGGACCGGTGAGGATGTGAGTTGATCTTAAAGCTTAATCCCATTCTGTCGACAGTGGACTGTCTCTTTTTTTTTTTTTAACTATGTCTCACCATGTTGTTGCTTGCTTCGTATAAAGTAAGATATGATAATATGTGGAGATATTAGATATGCATTAGCAGTTCTGCTTGCAAAGAATGTTAGATTCTTGTAGGAAATTTTTACTAAGAAGAAAGCATGATGTGTTTTAATTATAAAAAAAATGTT
Source organism: Laguncularia racemosa (assembly GCA_037954665.1). Classification (NCBI taxonomy): domain Eukaryota; kingdom Viridiplantae; phylum Streptophyta; class Magnoliopsida; order Myrtales; family Combretaceae; genus Laguncularia; species Laguncularia racemosa. The sequence continues at coordinate 5,496,783 of JBBMOL010000036.1, forward strand.
GGATATTTTTTGATAAATTATCTAATAAGTTTTTTTTTTTTTTTTGGATGAGATCATAGTTCACTATGTTTGTATAGTGTGTAATCAATTATCAATGAATGTTTTTCAATATTATGTTAATCTTATAAATGTTCATGATCAAAGTGAGTGCCTAAGTTCATAACTTTAGCTTTCTTTCCAATCTTCATAGGGACTTGACTCTTAAGTAGTGGTTAGGTTGTGGTGTGTATATCATAATGTCATCTTCTAAGTTATCTAAAGAGAGCTCTAAAAGGAAAAATGCACCTAGAAATAGATCCGATGTTGGTTAAGGGCATAGAAGTGATGTAGATAATAATGGAAAAAAAAGAAGATAAAATGCAAGTATTATAACAAAGTTATTAATTGAGGCATTACAGATTCAAGAATCACTTGGGTTGCACGCATAAAGATGTAGAGCCATATACTAGAGTTCCGGATGCTATAAAAAATGAAATGTTAGCAATTTTGCTAAAAGCGGCAAAAATGTCAAAAACGAAAAGAAAGCAAATTCATGGATTGAAGATTTTGAAGATGATGATGATGAGGTAGAGCAGACATCCTCAAAGAAATAAGAAAAGAATTTCATGGATTTCTTTATGAAAAAAAGAAAAATCAATATTGGTGGAAGTAGAATAAGAGCGAAGTACAATTAACCAATTCATGAAGAAAGAGTTAAGAAAATAATGTTGCCAACAAATTGCTAATTTGTTCTACACTAGTACAATTCCATTTAACTATACAAAAAATCCAAAGTTTGCCAAGATGCTTAAGGTAGTTGGTCGATATAGTTATGGGCTTAAACTTATTTCTTATCATGATGTAAGGGTGACTTGTTTGTAAAAAAAAGTAGCTTGAACAATGGAATTACTTGAAAACTACAAAGCTGAATGGAAAAAATAGGTTGCACCATTATATTGGATGTATGGACTAGTAGAAAGAGGCATTCCATATGCAATTTCTTAGTGAATAGCCCTAAAGGAACAGTCTTTTATCATCTATAAATGTTTCTGATATATCTAAGGCAACCGAAAAAGTTTTTGCCATGTTGGATGATATTGTGGAGAAGGTTGAAGAGGAGAATGTTGTATAAGTAATTACAGATAATGCCACAAATTATAAAGAAGTAGGGGAAAAATTGATGGAGAAAAGAAAATTCTTATATTGAACATCTTGTGTGGCACATTGCATTGATTTGATCTTAGAGGACTTTGAGAAGAATTTGAAGATCCATTATGGAATAACTGCAAAAGGGAGGTGATGTACTATATATATTTAGTCTAGAATTGTACTTATCTCAATCTTGAGGAGATAAACTAAAAGAGGGATATGATTAGACTCGGTGCAACTCGATTTGCCACTTATTATTTGACATTAGGTTGCCTTAGTGAGTTAAATGGTGCACTAATGATGATGTTCACTTTTAGTCATTGGAAATCATGTAAGTATTCAACTACAAGTGATGGAGAGCGGATTCAACAAGTAGTTTTGGAAGACTGTTATTATTTACTTCAAAGCTGCATTTCCCTTTATTAAAGTGCCTAGATTAGTAGATTCAAATGAACAACCAGTTATAGGTTTTATTTATTCAAAAATGGATCATGCCAAGGAGAAAATTAAAGCAAATTTCAATAATGTAAAGAAAAGGTAATATTTCAACTTATTAGCTATATATATACTTTGATTTAGTATTCATTTTAAAGTTTCATTTGTAAATTGATGTCATATTTATTTAATATAGTTATGAACCTATCTTCAAAATTATTCACAAGGATAGGAGCTTTAACTTCATAGATCATTGCATGTTGCAACTTATTATTTAAATCCCCATTACCATTACAATCCTAATTTTAAAGTTGATACTAATGTTAAGATGGATTATATTATTACATAGAGCATATGGTTTCTAATTCAACTTAAAAGTGTAAGATTAATATACAACTTGAAAGATTTAAGGATGATACCGGGCTATTTGGTATTGAAGCTACAAGGTTAATAAGAGACAAAAAAGCTCTTGCTAAATGATGGGATTCATATGGAGATGAATGCCCAAAACTACAAAAGTTTGCTATTCATGTTCTAAGTTTGACTTGTGATTCTTTAGGTCATGAGCATAATCAGAGTGTATTTGAAATGGTATGGTATAAATAATTCTTTTATTTGATTTTATATGTTATTAAGATTATTAATCTTATATATAACCTTTTTTATTTTCAGGTCCATATGAAAAAGATGAATATGTTGCATTAATAAAAGATGAATTATTTAGTATTTATAATGCACAACTTAAAATTAAGAAATAGGAAAGAAAGATATATTGATAACACTTTTAGTTTCACTATTGAAGATCTCTTATCTAATGATGAATTGATAGTTGAGGAAGAAAATATGTTTAACTCATCAAATAAGGATGAGAGTGCGTTGAAAATCTTTTCAAGTATAAGGGGTGAAGAAAAAGATGAGGAGGAAATTAGTGTCTATAAGAATTTGGAGAGTCATGGAAGTAAGTTCTCAGATGATTTAGAGATTCATAATATTGATGCTATTAAAGTTGAAATACAAATGAGATCTTCAAAAAATTTAGAATTAGAAGATATAGAAATCATTAGTAGTGGTACCCTTTATGATGATGTTGACATTTATGATGAAGATACAGATGATGATGGTGATGTTGATGGGAGAGATGGTGGGAATTGTGATTATTTATTTTAGTTGTTATTTTATATTATAATTTATGAATTCATAACTTTTATTAGGACTTATGACTGATTATTTCTATGGTTGATTATCTATATTATACAATTTATATTTAATTATTTATATTATGATGTTTATTATGACTTATGACCAAAAATATATATTAAATTTCTTTATTTCTATTATTCATTGTATTTTTTATTATTACTATAAGTAAATTTATAATATTTAAAAATTATTTTACAAAAGTTGTAAGAACTCAATAAAGCTTGACAAGTAATGCATTGAAGACTACCAACACTAGTAAGAGAAACATCAATAATGTAGGAGAAATATTCGTAGGTGTATAAGTCTGAATGCATGGATCATGTGCATTCTACATACAAACATGCTATAGGTGGCTAAAATAGTGAAGTGATACATATAAGAATGACCAAGAGTGAGTAGAATGGGAAGGAAGAATAGGCAATCTCAATTAGGTTTTAGCATTTTGTTAATTTGATCTTTTGAGAAACTAATTTGACAGAAGAATGGTGTTTCTCCCTAAAGTTCAACCTTCTTAAATGAGGATGCCTTGAGTATTTATAAAGTTTTGATCATAAATCTTATCCATCGAATGGTAATTGTTACCAATGATTATAAATGCATGAATCCTTGTATGGACTTCTTATAAACCTAGGATCATTGAAGGTCTTTTTTAATACACGAATTTTATTAAAAAAGTAGATATTAAATTGATTAATTCAACATATCCTATTTAAAGCTCATCATATCAACTTTCTCTTAATCATCTCAATATATATGTATTTAACTCTTTAAACCTTATCACTTTAACTCCGATAGTAAAATCTAGTTAATTATTGAGTTTGAAGCTCATAATCTGAATGCATCTCAATAGTAGGTCTTGACAAGGAACGTATTAAAGATTGCCCGACCCAGCAGAAGAAGCATCAGCAATGACAGGTTTCACAATCTCACTAGAGTACTTGTAAGCCGCACCAACGAAAACTTCAAGTCTCAATGGTGGCGTTCACAACACCAGTAAAGAAAACTAGCAGCAATAGCAGGTCTCCCTATGTCAGCAGAGTTTGTCTCAGTCGCACCACCATAAGCATCAGCTCTGTTTTTAGTTATGTCGATTGCAATAATAGGTCTCGCTACGTCAGCAGAAAAAGCACAATATGTACTCTTCTCAACGTTAGGACTTACGGAAAGCTTTTTCGATTTAACCATTGGTAGTCGACGAGATAATTCTTTCGAAGACTGAGTTGAAATTAACTTCACTATTATTGAACAAATATTCGTTATGGTGTTTCCAAATAAACCAGATAATAACACACACTTTCACTAGATCATCCTTCCATCGAGAGCTTGTCAACATAAGTGGTTTAAGAAGACACAAAAACCATTCTTCAATGGTAAAATACACCTAGTATTCTAAAGATCCCATAATTTAAAACGTAGCACATCCATCTAAATTTTATGGATTTTGCTAAAGGATTAGTGACTAACGTCATCAACACCATCCATCAAAACCGATAACAAGACTCGTCTACACATAATAATTTTAGTGGGTCATATATATGCAGGTCTCGTCGCTCAACACGAACCCAACCCTTCGGTTGGTGGATCAAAACGAGCCTAATATATCTGATAATGACCTGTTCCTTATGGGGTAGTGTTATTGGCTTATTCTGATTGTAATTATATTTGAATTCTTATCGTATTATGAATTGTTATCTCTATCATAGTGTAACTACTAGATGAGGAAAGATATCTCGCTTGGCTGAAGGAAAAAGATTAATCGGAATTAGCATATCACGTATATAAATAAGTAGTGGGTAAATATAATAATAGTTTACATATAGTAACAATAGTAGGTAATTTTTTAAAAACTATCAATATTTATATAAAAATTAGTAAATATTATTTTTTTTATAATTATAATAGAAGTAAAAATATTTTAAATTAATTTATTTAATTTAAAAATTAATTAATATTCATGAAATTATAAAATTTTTAATATTATATACCAAAATTTAACTAATACTTAAATACTATTAATCAAAATGGAAACGTGTAGGTCAGCGGTTCATTAATTTTAGTCTGACACAGGTTGTAACTTTAGGGTCAATGATTTAATGAAAATGTCTACCTTCTAAACCTAGAACCTATCTTTCTCATATTCTATAGCACATGATCCAAAATGTGTTCGGTATAATTATGAAACTTTGAGCCCACGTGCCGTGGAAAATCGTCTCATTAGTGTTGGAATTTGGAATTGCTTTGTGGTGTTATTAACGAGATGGAAAAAAGCCTTATTTTCCAGATCCAAGGCTGTTGTCACCTCATTACAATAGATAATAGCGACTATCGAGTCCGTTAATTGGACTACATCATGTGGCATGTAATGAACTTTCATTCAATAGCTTATATACTATTTTAGGTTTTATACTTAAAGTTTGGGATATATTATTAAATATTATATCTATAAAAATTATTTTAAAAATAAATTTTAAAGGCATTAACTCCGTATATGCCTTCAATTTTATCAAATTTTACAAAACTGAAGACATAAAAGTGTGGTTTTTTAGATTTTTGATCTTTTTTGCTTTTGTTTACCATTTGGCTATGCAAAAAGATAATAATTTGATCCTTAGGAAAACACCAAACAACGATGTATTTAGTTTCAGTTATAATATATTCAAATTAGTTTTTTATATATATATATATATTATGAATTCTGTAATTCCAAACAAGTAAAAAGTTATAATTTTTTAAAATTGAAAAAAAAAATTGATATTGATAGGATTTGTTTTTTCAACTTTAAAGAGTTATAACTTTTTGATTGTTTGAAGTTGTAGAGCTCATAATATATATATATATATGATTGATTTGAATGCATTATAGTTAGGACCAAACTTTGTTGATGTTTGATATTTTTTTTAGGGCTAAATTGTTATTTTTGCATGGCAAAAAAAAAATTACATTAAAGTCATAAACACCATCTGTGCCCTCAAGAAAATTTCTTGAAGATGTAGATGCCATTCGAGCTTTCAGTGTATTTTTTTTTTTTTTTACCATTCAACAATGCAAAAAAAAAGAAGTAATTTCACCTTTAAGAAAAAAATAAAGGGTATTGTGGTTTAATTTTAGCTATAATATACTCAAATCAGTTTATATATATATTGTGGGCTCTATAACTTCAAACTAGCAAAAAGTTATGATCTTTAAAAGTTAGAAAAGTAAATATCATCAGTATCAATTTTTTTTTAACTTTGAAGGATTATAACTTTTTACTCGTTTGGAGTTAGGTGACTCACTATATATATATATATATATAAATAAATAATATTTGAGTATACTATAACTGAGACCAATTTGCGTTATCGTTTGGTATTTTCCTAAGGGTCAAATTACTATTTTTTGTATGGCCGAATGGTAAAAAAAAAAAAACTAAAATTGTGGACAAAGTTCGTGCCCTCAATAGAAAATTCCACTAATGTGTAGATGTGATATGCACCTTCAATTTTGCAAAATTTGACAAAACTAAATATGCATACTTAGTCTGCGTTTTTTAAACCTATTTTTGGAATAATTTTTGTAGGTATAATATTTCAATTTTTTTTTAAAAAATAACAATATTTAAAAGTATACCCCCTCAAAGTCTATATCATTTGTAAAAAAAAAAAAAAAAAAAAAAATCCACTAAGCGTTCAACTTTATAAATGTCCCCTCCCATTTTAGCCTTTAAAAGCATGAATATTTGGATATGAGGTAAAAGTTACAGTTGTTAAATTTCATTAGCTTGCAACTTTCTAGCGTTGTAAATGGGAAAATAAAATCTGCTATTGTTTTAGCTATCATAATGGTAAAATAAATATATAATGTTATAAGTGGAAAGCAGGTATCCAAAATAATACTTAAGGATTGAGTGAAAATGGGACTAAAGATGAAAATTAAAAAAAGAAAAAGAAAAAGAAAAAGAAAAAGTAGGATGTAAAAGATTGACCTTTAAGATTGAATGGTTTGGATGAAAATTAAACAAACAGCATCATAGATTCAATCAACCATTCCTTATTAGCTCCAGTCTCTCACTCTTGAAAAATTGTATTGTTTTAGTCTACCATCCAAAAACTGCATTTCACGCTATTCTTGGTCTCATTTATCTACAACCATTCTCTGATTTATTTATTAAATTCAAACTTATTTTGCTCATTATTTTTTATAAAAATCGCTTAAACCTTAATTTCCTTGTAGTTTATATCTTTCATAACTTTGGTTGTTATGCATAAGAATTTCCTACATATGAATTGTGCTATAATCCAAACCCTGAATATTTTGTTGTTCAAGTTCCTGCTTTAAAAATTCAACTTAGTCTTAATTTATTCAAATTAATAATTAGATGATCTGATTTTCTCTATTCGCACCACTATAGATTTTGTCTATTTTGTAAATCCCAAATTCTTTGAATTAAATTACCCAATATAACCTATCTTACTACTCTTATTTGATGGTTTATCAAAGAGATGAAAAGTGGAAAATATTGCTGTATAAAGATCTAGCTTTTGCGATACTTTTTTCTTTTCCTTCTTCTTCTTCTTCTTTTTCTTTTTCTGTTTTCCTTTCATAACCTATATCGTTTTATCTATTCTCCATTTTAGGATATGAGCTGTGACTCTATTTTAGCTCGTTCTTGTCTTATACAAAGTTAAAAATTAAATTTTTTTTGAAAAAATAAGAATAATTTGGATCTTTTTATGTATTTCCGCCCCCGCCCCCGCCCCCCACCCCCCCCCCCCCCCTAAAGCCTTGGTGCATAAGAACATAAAGCATACCTGAATGGATAAGATGAAACTCGAAATGCCCTTTTTTCTACCATTTTTTTTGTAACGGCTGAGCTCCTGTATGTGTCTTATTGAGAAGATTAACCAGGTCAATAAACGTTCTTCTCATGCATGCTGGAACGAAGTTCACGCAAGAGTCTAGGACAATTTTAACCGAAATAATGCCACGTTATATAAAGAAGACTCCAATTTGGTCATGGATTGTATAAAAGATTATCACATACACTATTTTTACATGAATAAGCTTAGACCTAACTTTAATTGTAAAAATTCAAACAAGTCGGAGTTGTATAGGATATCCATTGCCATCAAACCGAAGCAAAATCAGATTAGATATTTTTCTATTGGTCTACGAAAATCTTTTATACCCTTTATGATTGGGGATTGGGCTTTAGGAAGCTTTTAATATCCAATAAGAAATTGAAATTGTTACTAAAAGGTTAAAACAATAATGATGGGGACCAATATGTTACTTACTAATGAGGGTTGCCGTATGTATTTTCTTTGAACTTGTGATAATTTTCACTTCTAAATTGAAAGTCTCCGTGTTTTGCTTAAAAATGTATAATTGATGGCATGTAAATTTTCGTGTTAAATTACTTTGTTTATTATTTAAATCATTTAGTTTTTAAGGATATTTATTTATGTATTAAAATATGAATTTTGAAGCATTTGATTAAATAATTAGTTTTCACTGGTTAGGTATAACGGATATTGAGTATCCTCTAATACTATTGATTGGATTTGAGCACATTTAAAGTAGCCTATAAAGTTTAAGAGGAGTTTTGAAACGCATAGATGGGTTTTAGAAAAGTCATAAAAACCATCTCGAATTGCATGTATGTAGTTGGTATATTTTCCCAATGAATGAAGCAATGGTATAACGTTATCCTTGAGGCACTTTACAACCAATTGATTGTAAGCAGGTCTAGGAAAGAAATCTAGGTCTATGTAAGTATATGTTTCTAGCCTAAGCCACATTGATGAGCTACTAAGCTAGATCAGCTTACAAGGCATGTGGATGTGGGTTCACAAGTGTCTTGATTAGTGTTTGGATTGCATTATTAGGTAGTACAAAAAGTATTACATAACATAGGACAAGAAAAATAAGACAGTATAACTCTCTTGTACAACATTTGGTGTACACTATACTAGATAAAGATTTTTGTGATATCTATTATTTAGATAGATAAATATTGTACTGAACATAAATATAAAAAGTAATTGATAAGAATTTATGTGTTTTTGTTTAGTGAATTTGATTTTTATACCATATTCTAGATGGTGCAAAATATGAACATTTTATTCAATACTTCATTATCATTTTTGTTTGATAATGAAGAAACTATACAAACCAAATAAGGAATAAAACGTTTTGTCCAGTACAATACAATACCATAAATTTATAATAACTAAACTATAACTTAAGATTTTGCCAAGGGGATACAAGTGAAAGGCATGTCAAGTTGCATGCCCTCAATCCAAAACTTGATATTTGCTAGAATCTTAATTTCCAATAATAGAATGGGTAGGATTGGGATTAGATTTTAAGTCCTTGCAGTTTTTGGATAGACCGGTGATTTGTATGCAAGAATCTTAGGATACTAGAATTAAAAAAGAAAAAGGTATATACATACATATTTTATTGGATAAATTGATAATTTCTTTGAATTTTTAGTCATTAGACTCTTTGTGGTTCATGGCTTTCAACCATAGAGTGACCTGTCATGTGAAACCAAGAGCATGGCCATCCATTTCATGTCTACAGATATATTGATTCAAATCATATGTTTCAATTCAATATTTTGGATTATTTTTTATTTAAAACTTATATATATATATATATATATTAGATTTTTTTAGTATAACAGGGAGGGAAAATCTCATTGAACCGATAATCATGCCATTACATTTAACATTTAGATCCCACATTTTTAGAAAGAAAGGGATAATTGAGAAGAGAGATGGGGCTGGGATCGGTTTTGGTTGGCTTAGGGTAGTTCGTATAGGAATGCTCAGGTAAAGTTAGGGGCATAAAATAGTGTTTTCAATAAGTTTATTCGACTGTTGGAAAAGAATATAAGAATAAGGCATAAAATACATGTATATATGGTAAGCAAAACAAGTCTACTCTTCAAGATTAATTAACATTGAATTTTGTAAAGATTGTTGACATCACAACAATACATTAGGCTACAAATTTCTACACTAAGCAACCTATCTTAGATAGATTGCATATTTTATAAAAATTTAAAAAGAAAGAAAGAAAAAAACCCAACGTTAAAGGGCAGATTTTATTACCCTCATGGGGGGAGATGTAGATCATTGGCCACTCCAGGTGAGGTGGTGGTGCGTGCCCTGTGGAAGCCTATAAAGGCCTTTATGAGATTTCTTGATGTGATTAAGATGCTTCCACCTTTCAAATTAAAAAAAAAAAAAATTGTTTTTACATTTACATTGGGTCAAATCACAAACCACCAGGTGTCTTATCTTTCTTTTTCTCTTTCTTTTTTTTTTTTTTTCTAATTAAATTTAGGATGAACTGGTAAACCTTAATTAGATGCACTATCTATCAACAAAATTGATAGTTGCTTACGACATGATATAATTAAGATGTTTTCAGCTTTAAAATTAAAAAGAAAAAAAAATGTAATCACATTTACAGTGGGTCAAATAAATCACAAACCACTAGGTGTTCTATTTTTCTTTTTCTCTCTTACTATTATTATTATTTTAAATTTAGGATTAATGAGTGAACCTTAAGTAGATCGCGTTATCTATCAATAAAATTGGTGGTTATCTACGACATGGGTTAGATAATCTATCTTTGATAGTGGGTAATGACCCACTTAATTTTTGTGGCTGCTTAGATCTATTTGGAGTTGGCTGGCCGTGAACCGTCCTCGATGGTCAGTCTTATTATTATTATTTTTTAAATTATAGGTGTGATATAATAACAATATATTTTAATTATATATTTTAGTGAGCAATTGTCATCAGATGCCATGTTGGAATTTGCATGCATGTTATGAAGACAATTTTACACTCAACTCTAGATACCGATTTATTAAGACTTCCAATGCATTTGCCACTATCCTCAACAAACATTTAGACTTCAATAAATATTATCTTTTGATGCAATTAGTAGTTAACACTTGAAAGCTTTTTTTTTTTTTTTTTTTTTTTGTTTCCATAGATTTTCCTTTTTCTTTTCATTTTTTTAAACAACAAATCTAATGACATGAATACTGTGAAACCTAAAACCATAAATTGTTTCCCTTGGAAATGTTAAAGTCGGATAGATTTACGTTGAAAGAAAGGTTAATGTTTAATTTGTGAACAAGGACATTCCAATATTCTAAAGATAAATTTCAACACTAGTAATGAATAATGAGAAAGGAAAATAATAATGGAATACGTCTGGAAAACATATAAAGTCGGACAAATTTATGTTGCAACATCACTTTACATTTTACAAAAAAAAAAAAAAAATCACCATTACAGCATCTAAAAATATTTTTTAACTTCCGATAAAAAATTAAGAGCACCTAATAAGTAACATCATAATGTCATCCACAAAAACATAGGAAGTGTCAGAATACGTGCAACAATAAATATCACTTAAAAGTCAATCTATCTAGATTTATAATATAAATAACATTATATATATATATATATATATATATATCCTTTCTTGTTTATCTCTTTTATATATATATAAGAAAGGAAAGTGAGGATATTACAAAAAGATTTACTATGCAAGCCCCCAAAATAATCGATTCTGGATAGGTTTTCGTGATGTTAATGACTATAGACGAGTGGATGATAAAAATAAACTGAATTGTATATAAAGAAATAGGGGAAGAATTAGGCTAATCATAGAAAAGTAGTGGATTATAATATCGTTTAAGTAGAGTATAATGAAATTTTTAATCGAGGTGTCTGGTGGTATAATAGTTTAGAACTCTAAGGTTAAGTGTATTTGATGAAGAGCACATTTAGAATGGGTGACATCTTTAGGAGCAAAATAGGATTATAGATTATCTACCAATTCAACAGCATGATTCACAATTCTCATTACTTTTTGGTGTGATGCTCCAACAAATAAGCTTACTAGGATTTACATGATCCTCTCTCAAACTGTCTATTTGATAAATGTAACAAATGAATATAGAGTTGCAAGAAGCCTAAAAGCCATACTTTAATAAACAAAATAACTTAGATATCAATGTCATAAGACACCATTCTTGCCAATCAGCTCACCTCCACGCTATTTAGTGCATCACATAATCTTATGCATCTCCTACCATTCTTTACCCAAATTACATTGAGTGTTTACTTGAAAAACATGTGTCTAGTTATGAAACAGGTATTAACTATATCTCTTCGATCTATACTAGCTAACATACATATTGAATCACCTAGAATACCATAAGCTTCTAAACTTCACCTTCCTCTAGACTCTCCACGAAGTCACTAAGTACTCCTCAGACCTTTTAGGCTCTAACTTTTTAACTAGTCATTTACTCACAAACTCAATGTATGCAACGCTTAAGTGAAGTAAAATGGACACTTTCGTTGCATAAGCAAACAACTAGTTGCTTTCTAAATAGTCAGCAACATTTTGATAAGGATCCTTTAACCATAATCAACATCCTCTTGTTGTAGGAACAATCTGTGGACTTAAGACTTTTCTCACAATTGCTAAACTTCGACAGGACAATGCATCACATTGTTACTATTATACCCAACACAATATATTAAACTAAGAAACAAAATAATGGAGGATAATCTTATCGCATACCTCACATTTGATCTAGTGTACATCCACCTAACATACAGTCTAATCCAATTTCTAGCTACACAAGCAACTTGCAACTTTCACCTCTATCCAATTACTCCCATAACCAACCCCACCCTACCCCTCAAATATATATATATATATATATATATATAATCTACATAATCTAGGTAAGTCTAAAAGAAATCACCCTACAATATACATGAAATGTACTCATGAAATTCCTATGTGTGAGGAACAAATAGCAACCATCGTTGTTTGATTCACCTATCACAATCATCAAGTGATTTACTCTTACCATTATGCCTATGATACTAATTCTACCCCACATAAGTATTCGCTTGCAGTGTAAGCTAACACATGCATATAGACATTTTTTCTATAATAACCATGCCACTAAGAATTGATCAATCTCTAGTAATTAAACCATCTATATATGCACTACTTTAAGCTCCATTAGTGATCAAATTTTCCTTACATCACATGGTTATCTCCATGATTCACGAATCAAAGACGCAAGAGAGTGCATCAAAATTATAATAAATCTTTCACTATCCTTTACTTTAGTATCTCATCCACACTACTAGTGCTCAAACTTGGTGGGATTTCCATTCATCACCTTCACTAGTCTAACTACACCCAAATCCCACTTATCTTAAATAAAATCTATGGCTAAATTAAATTCCTCAATGTCATACTTTACTCTTTAGTACATAAGTAACAAACTCGAAGGCCTCAATCTCCTTTTATTATTACCAACACTTAGCATACACCAAAATGAAGCTCTTGTTAAGCCTCTAACAGGCTTTAGAAATTTTTCATATTGGCTTCATTCTTTAGCCGCCATGGCTCTAATGTTGCTCTTCCAAACCTAACTTTCTCAAACTTTGTTTTTATATAGATTTATTGGAAATTGTGTAGCCTTAGCACCATTTTATTAAGGATCCATTTCATATTTATCATCATAAATCGTAGATCATACACACAAGAAATAAATAATCATATGATACACAAGGTTTAACATAGGAAACCTAAGAACAACTAGGACAAAAAGATATAGGAAATACTATAAATGATCTCTACTACTATGACAACATGATAAATGACTCATAACTACTTTATAGCAATTCTCTTATAATTGAGTCCTCTAGAATAAACTTACGTAATAAACATATTGGCATATATAAGGAGTCACAAGAGGCACAAAAATCGCAACTTAATAAATGTAATAATGTAGGAACCATGAAAGCTCAAAATGGGAAACCGTTATGCTTTAGAAGGACAACATGTCCAATCTACCATAATGGTTGATCATGAGCATTGTGGTTGTTTATGCACTTCCAGCAATTAATCGCTCCTTATGGCAATTAAATAACTTGTGCATCTTGCACTCTTCACTTTTGCTAACTTCATTGCCTATCAAAATTTTAAAATCCAAATATAAACTCAAGTTACAAACTCAATAGAAAGCAAAAGAATTAACCATATAAGCATGCTTTATGGGCCAATATGAATAAGGTATGCAAACAAATGATTTGTTGGGTTAGGAGTAGATGTAGAAAGGGATTTGCAAGCATGGACACATAGAGTTGTGGCCAAGAAAGAACAATCACCTAATGCACGCTATTCTTTGAATACTTGAGATAGTAAGTTCACCTAGTTACTACCCTTGTCTGTAATTAGGTAAGGTCATAGGTAAAATATATCTAAGACCACCTTGAATTGTGGTGAAAAATGGGAAATTTAGGTTAGAGGAAGAGTTTCCATTGGCAAAGTTGGTAGTTCTATTGCACATCCCTTCTATTTTTACTATAAAAAAAAATCTTAATTGATTATTCTAAATCAAAGTGCAAATTTCAATCTTTTTTTCCCTTTTGTCATTTCACATGGTAATATATCATATGGAGACTCCATCTTACTTCTTTAACTTTGAACCTATTTCTTTTTCCCACTTTCCTGCTTTAATAAGCAATGTTAATAGTGACCGATTGTAGATGATAAATTATATATAAAATTAGAGCTCATTTTTTATCATCTTTATTGTATTTCTACTATCGAAAAACTTTGTTTTAGACCAAACCGTAATATATTTTGTATAATAAGTTGAATTTCGTATTTGTTTCATATATTTTGAAATAATGATTTAAAGTCACTAATCACCTTTCACATCCAAAATAAGAAAATCCATATATTGAAAAGAAAAATGATAATTATCATGAAACAAATGACACAAATGTATCTTATATAGTCAAGTGACAAGCAAAAGTAGTATTTGTGTGTATTTAAACATGGGTTATTGTCACATTTGATACCTTATCGTCACAATTATACTTTAAAATTTTAGGTAATTAGTTATAAAAAAAAAAATTAAACTACCAAATATATCATTTAACTATTTTAACATTGCAACTAATACTATCTTATTTCTTCGTATCATTGTTTGTGATACTGTTTTATGGTGATTATCATTTCTCTATCAAAAAATCAATTTCCATACACTAAAAATCCAGCACATGCATTTATCTTCTCTACTACAAATACCTATTGGTCTATTGAAATTTTGAAAATGCAACGTAAACTGTGAATTCAGCACTTTCCATATCATTGGATTCTGTCAACGCAGAATCTTGGTTAATTTAGGGAAAAATAAAATAAGATAACAAGAAAAAAGAAATCGGTCGGAGTTAAGTATACCGAGTGAAAAATGACTTTAAAAAAAAATGAAAGAAAGAAAAAACAAAGAAGAAAATTAAATGGGATAGGGGCAGAATTGGAAATGAGAAATGTTGCATGAGATCCCCGTTAATAAGGTTAAGGCATGAAGACTCTTGCGTGATGGTGCAAGCATTAATGCCCATGTGTTCTCCCAAGAATTCCCTCCTCTTTCTCATCGAAATCCTCCTGTAATTTACTAAAACCCAACTTCATGGACTTAAAGACAACCTTATTAACTATGGTCACCATCTACACAGCACCTAGCTTACTCATAATTAATGGGTAATACTAAGATTACACAGCACCATTCCTCATCCTGGTAGCTAGTTACCAAGCACTAGTAATACTAAGATTTCACACAAAACATACGAGAAGATAAAAAATGGGTAATGGGGAGGATAAACTGGTGTATGCACGCTGTTCACAATCATCATCTGTTAAATTTTTCTTGTTTTTGGTACCACTAGTAGTGGTGTCCGGAGCTATCTTTTTCTTGGGGCCTAATAGATCAACGAAAGCCATTCTTTTGTCTAAACATTCGTGGTCATGGAGCATTTTCAGGAGTGATGTTTCGCATGCAAGACTGAACGGTTCTGTCTTGGATCACGTGCCTGTGCGTTCAGGGCCAGGTTTCATGAACGTTCAAGAAATTGCGAATAGTTCGGTCCCTGTCTCGCCTAGCGGTTTCGGTGTTGACCACACCGCGTCGACACCGATGCCGTCACCGGCACCACCACCAGAGATTGCTTTTGAAACTGTACCATTTAAACAAAGTGTAAGTGGAGTGCTGTCTTTTCGTATTTTTTTTGTCCTTCTGAAATAATGGAAATTAATTGTGTCCGACTATTTTGCTAAATTTAGGGGCAAAACCTTTATTTGGCATCAAGTGAAATATATGACGAGTACAAAAATATACTGATCTAACTTATAATAGTAATATTATTATTTGTTACAACTGGCCTGATGATCATAGCTGCTGTTTTTACTGAACTTGGATGAGATAATGAAAAGAGTAAGTATCCACAAGTTAGCTTTGCGTTAAAAGCACCGCGAAATGGTGTGATACTGAATTTCCTAAAAATTAAGAAATCTCTAAATTCCTGTGTCTGTAAGCACGTGATCATTTGTTCCTTTCCTATCGATAATTTCTTATCACTACCAGAGGAATAGATTAAGTAAAAAAAAAAATGGATAATCAATGAATGTGATGCCGGAGATCAAACATTTCGTTCAAACTGCTGTACTCCCTGATAAATTTTTTGAATTGATTATACTCTGCAGGATATAATTACTGAAAAGGCATCTGAATTTTCGATGAATTCCGGGGACAGGATTAGTAGTAATCCTTTGATGAATGATTCCTTAGTTCCTCCCAAGAAGGTGAAATCAAGAGGTCCGTTGACAAGCTTAGAGTTGCTTGAAAATGGCCTAAGGAGAGCTAGATCGACAATTAGAGCAGCTAAAAACGGAAGTCAAGCATCGGATCCAGAATATATCCCAGTAGGCCCAATGTACTGGAATTCCAAAGCCTTCCACAGGTAACAAGCGCAGCAGAGTTGACAAATCATCTAGTTTCGAAACGACACTGTTGTTCATGTGGCTTCTTGTAGGAATTTAGATACTCTACTGAATTTTTATTTTTTTCTTTTAAATTGTCTGCACTAAATTGACAATGGAAAATTTAGTTAAAGGACTATTGACAAGATTTTTATATTGAATGGTACTCGCAGGAGTTACTTGGAAATGGAAAAGCAATTCAAGGTTTTTATTTATGGAGAAGGACAACCCCCTGTATTCCACAATGGCCCTTGCAGGAGCATATATTCCATGGAGGGGAATTTCATCCACATGATCGACATCAATCGCCAGTTCCGTACCAAAAATCCTGAAAAAGCACATGTATTTTTTCTTCCCTTCAGTGTGACAATGATGGTTCGATATGTTTATGTGCGAGATTCGCGTGACTTTGGTCCAATAAGACGTACTGTCGTAGATTACGCCAATGCACTTGCTGCAAAGCATCCTTACTGGAATCGAAGCCTTGCAGCTGATCATTTCATGCTTTCTTGCCATGACTGGGTAAGGATTGATGCCAACTGTTACCTAATCCATGAAATCTGAAACAAACTACATTTCTTTGTCGTGGAAAAAATATCTAGTTCATACAGGGCTTTCAATGGAAATGGCTGGCAGAAACTTTTATTAATTCACATTACATTTGTCTGCTCTAGGGGCCAGAGGCATCTTCTTCTGTTCCATATTTGCACAAAAACTCGATTCGGGTTCTCTGCAATGCAAATACTTCTGAAGGTTTCAATCCCAGCAAGGATGTATCACTCCCAGAAATCAATCTCCGAACAGGGGATATACGCGGCTTTGTAGGAGGACCTTCTCCATCCCACCGTCCCATTTTAGCATTCTTTGCCGGGGGGCTTCATGGCCCTATCAGGCCTATTCTTCTGCAGCACTGGGAAAACAAAGACAATGATATGAAGATACACCAATACCTGCCAAGAGGAGTGTCCTACTATGGCATGTTAAGAAAGAGCAAATTCTGCATTTGCCCGAGCGGATATGAAGTTGCAAGTCCCAGAGTCGTAGAGGCAATCTACACAGGATGTATCCCGGTTTTGCTATCGGACCATTACGTGCCACCATTCAGCGACGTTTTGAACTGGAAATCATTTTCAGTGGTGGTTCCGGTGCAAGAAATTCCTAACCTGAAGAAGATTTTAACAAGCATATCTCCAAGCCATTACTTAAGAATGCAGAGGAGAGTGCAGCAAGTAAGGAGGCATTTCGAGGTAAATTCTCCTCCTAAACGGTATGATGTTTTTCACATGATCCTCCATTCTGTGTGGCTCAGGAGATTGAATGTAAGAGTTCATGACTACGAATCACGACTTGAGGCTTAAGTATTGACCATGTTCAGATAATGATGTATCTCTCCGGGCATGGATGATATAATTATAATTGTATTTGAATTGTCATTTTATAGTCGGAAATTGTAATTTTCTGGGCATGGATGACCATCCTGGTAAGTTTCCAGTAAATGAAATATGAGTAATATTCAAGTTCTGAAGGTTCTTGCAAAGGGACAAAATATCAAGCAGTGTTCCCGCAAGATTTTTTCGTGGAACCCTGCAAGGATTGTATTTTTCCTATATAGAACTAAAGGAAGCTGATCGGAAAATGTATTTGGCTGAAAGATCCAAAACATTCAAGATCTTCCATTTTCCTCATCCGGAGCTTCACCTCCACAAGAATTTCCATGTACATCCAAATAACAAAGATTACCCTATTGCAATTGTCACGCCTTGCGCCTCGACTCAAACACCAAGGACCAAAGGGCATTAGTAGTCCGTTGTCCTCTGGTTAGTAAGCGCAAGGTTCGGAAGTTAGTTGAATAAAAAAAAAAAAAAAAAGGAAGACTGAAAACCCAATCCTAGTACACATCTTATTCCTGGTTTAGTAGCTCGTGGTCCAATCTGCTATCATGCTGTCTTTTCGCTGCACTATTGGTTTTGCTTCCTTGACCAAGACAGAAATCAGATAGCTTTTCAAAATAATTTGCTATATCGCATCATTTGTCATTAAAAAGCCAGACATGACTTTCTTCCATTTGGACTAACAAGTCAATCGACGTCAGACAATTTTCCTTTTTAACCTGAGATATATGTCGACTTAATTGGTGAAATTACCAAATGTGGACTTGCATGAGATTTAGCATATAGCCTACTGCGAAACGTGTAGTGCAAGCCCACTATTTAACCCGCATGGCAAGCTTCCCATTTTCAATTGCTGACTTCAATTTGACTCACTTTACTTCATTTCTCATTTATCATACCGACTGATGTCCTATCTATTATGGATCCATGTTACTGAAACGTATTAATTTCCCAATGTATAAGTTTGACGATTCTAGCTTCGGTGTTAGTTGAGTGCATGCTATATCAGCCTAACCCCAAATTATCCTCCATCCTTCCTTTTTCTTTTTCGTTTTTACTTTCTCTTTCTTCTTTCTTTTCAAGGCAGTAAATAAATCGGGTCAAGACAATACAATATTAAATTTGATTGAAATTTTCAAAGTTTAAGCTTCAATTCAAACATACTAAAGTAAAATTTGACTCACTTAAACTCATTTTAACTTAATAATTTTATAAAGCAATTTACTTAATTAAAACAATATCTAACTTAACTTAAACTCTCAAATCAAACTTCATAAAACTCAACTCAATAAATTATTCAAATAGTTAGAGCTCAAGTTTAATCTAACTATGACCAAGTCAAATTCAAGTAATTGCGGATTGAATTCAAGTAGTTTGCGGTTCATCAGGCCTAATCATTTGATTAAATACAGCCCGCTACTAGATTTTTTTTTTCATATTTTATTTCATTTATAAACAATAAATTACCCCCATCTTATTTTCTTTTTATGAAAATTTTGTTAAAAACTTCATTTTTTCACTCAAATAGAAGCTATCAAGCCATTTACAAATATTTCCCAGGAAAAGCATACGTTAAAGTGACCTTCCAAAATAATCATAATTAATTCTTACTAAATGTGGTGTTTCCTTTTTTATTTTTTTATCCCAAGCTTTAAAAAGTTAAAACTTAAAGAGCATGAGAACAATACCCCCGGAAAGATTACGAGAATTCGTATTCAAGACCAGTGTATTTATCTCTCAAGTTTTAGCTAGTGTTGAAAAAAAAAAAAAAAAACACTCTTTGCCCAGAAGTTGTCAATTTATGCAAACTTTCTCAAAGTTTTCACATGTAGATATACTCAAATGAGATGCAAAATATCAATTTTTTTCATCATAATCCGCACACATCATAATAGGAAAAATATCAACAATTCATTGCCAAACAACATATGACTCGGTATTGAGCATCATATATCACTAACATTAATTGGCAAACACTAACCGCATTGTTTAAGAAAAAGAAATATATAAAAGATAAAAAACAGTAATCCCCTAGGATATTTTTGAAAATTTATCATTGGTTCCCATGTCCATACATCTATCATGCTTTAGCTTGTTCACGGCAGCAGAATCTGCAAAACAGAACATAAACATATAAAAAGTACCAAGAAAGAAATAGTAAAAAGAGCACAAAAAACATAAAATTGCAAGTATTAAAGTTATGGCTAGCAACTATATTTTAAAATTATGATATATCTAGTACTATTATATGGTTATTCTATTCAATTAATCAGATAGTTCTGTAAATACTGTTAAGGTATGCAAGAAGTGATGTCATGCTTAATTGCTTTTACATGCGTTTTATCTTTTTTGAAAAAATAGAAAGCTTAGTAAGTCTCTATCGCCTTCTTAAGTTTCTCAACTATATTAAACTTCACCAATCAGGCAATCGGACAGTGGCAGAATCCAACAATGTGCAAGACATGATACAACAACAGTCTACTCTCCCTTTGTTTTCCATTTTGTGAGACACAACAGACACAAGCATACACCTTGCACTTGAAGGAATTTCTGTAACACATGTTTCCTTATTGTATTAGAGAAATATGCGTGTATATATATTATATATATATAATTAAACTTGCTCGATTATATGTTTCTTAAACGAGAAAACTGTATTTCTTTTGTATTCTGATGCTTGATTGTGGAGTGTTAAATTTTCATCAGTCCATTAGCGAGGTAATTATAAGTGCAAGAAGGTATCCTAATGCTCGAGAATGTATTGTGTTGAAATTTTCACAGGAGAAAAAGGGATGATATTCTCGAACCCGACGGGCTGACTAAGGTCATGTCCGACCTACACCTACCTCAATTTGGCCTACAGCCCCATAATGTCATCAAAGCATCAGTCAATCTCGACGTGTCATATTAGAAATAGTTAGTCTCAACAAATGGCAATTACAAGGAAACCTAAGTACGTCGACGTGTTCAAGACGGTATTTTTTTTTTTTTTGGTGGTCAAAGTTCAAGACTGTAGAATGTAATTTAATTACCTAGGTAAAGATATATGGAGGCAAGAGCAAAACTGTATAAACCGTATAGATCGTAATAACTAACGGAAAGCATAATAGAATTCCAGATTCACTCTTAATTATTAAGAGGTCAGCAAGGAAAAAATTTTCATATTTTTGTTTACTACGTTTTCGTTATCAAACATTGAAAAAGTTTTTTCTTTTTTTTTTTTCCTCACTATCATAAGTGCTTTGCAACTCATTAGTGAGACCTAATATACGATCTAATGAAGCTAATGAAAGGTGTAAAGGTGAGTTGGAAAGATAAAAAAAAATAGACAATAGGGGACAATTTTGGATAAATGTTCTTTAAGTCAAACTAACAATAATGAGAGATGTTGAACTCACGTCATTGAACATTGATGATAGAAATTAAAACACGACCCAAGGAATCAATATCCTATTAACTTTTAAGGTTATCTTTTTCTTCAGCCTGATCAATATACAATACGACGATTCATCAAAGTGTTTTTCAAGTCCAAGTGGCCATTTAAATTTATTCGAAGATTCGGAAGACATTCAAAGAGTAATTCAAAGAGAAACATCCTCAATGATTAATAAAATGGTGTTTCGGGGGTGAAAGCAGCAAAAGAAGACATTTTAAGCACTATGCCTCACAGGAGTGTAACGAAGTGATCGAGGACAAGTTGACGCAACCTACTGATATTGTGAAGGAAACTCGAGCTGCTCGATAAAAATGTGCGAACATCACGATGAGGAGTCAATATTATATATGTCTGCAGGATGTAGTGTTTTGAGGTTTAATGCCATCGATGCAAAAATAAAATACATCATAGATTGTTATTTACACTTTCAAATTTAGGTAATTTAGTATTTAAATTTTTATGTTTTTATAATTTAATATATAATAGAAATACTAAATTGTATAATATTTGATTGCATACATAAAATTACAAAAAAATAAATAAATTAAATACTTAATTACTCAAATCTAAAAGCATAAACAACTCCCATGCCTTTATCCTCCATTAAGTTCTCTAGATAAAAGTTTTGATGATAATTAAAAGAATTATGTTACTCCTAACATTTTTATTTAAACGTGCCAATTGTATTTTTAAACATGGGTGTCGAGTCTAATTTTTTATTTCCCATTCCTAATCCGATCTATACTAGACCATATACTCATCTAATGTAGATCATCGACTTGAATTAGGAACTTCGTTTTATTTTGAAATCGTAACCCAACTGTTGTTGAGAAAGATTGAATTAAGACTAATGGAGCGGATTAGTCCTAATTTGGACTACTAGTCGTCATTATTTCCTCTTCTCGTTTTTGTGAAAAGGGGAAAAGTGAAAAGCAGAGTTTCTAAGTTCGGAGGCTAACCTATTAAAACCTTAAGGTTACTACCTAATCTCCTAAAATTTACTCTATCTCGAAATATCTTTTATTTTATTTTTGTTGTCTTTTATTATGTTTTTGAGTGAATTATGCTAGGAAAATGATTTTTTTTCCTTTTTTAGGGTAGCCCCAAATGTGTGCCTACGTACCTGCTATTCAGGATCAAATAAGCCGTAGTTCGTTTTTCCTGAAAAAAAAAAACTTTAGTGTGTTTGTGAATTTTAATTATGAATTTTCTTTTGATTTTTTTTTTTACCATTTTAGGATTTTTCTAAACAAATCTAAGCCCTAGCTTGATAATTTGATTTTTGAAAATAATATTTTAAGGAAAAAACCAATTTTGGATTTATTTAAGAAAACGATTTTTCTAAGTGATAAAAATTCCATTTTTCTATTTTTTAACTCACTTCTACTATTATAAATTTTTATTGAATTTTTTATTAATTTATTTTTAATTTTTTTTTTTTTTTTTAAAATTTTTATTAATTTTTATTAACTTTTCATAATTTTTATAATTTTTATTGAAAAATTTTCTTCTAGATTTTTTTATCTATCTTATTTTAAAATCTAAATTTTATTATTATTTTTTTAATATTTTTATTATTTTCTTTATAAATTTTCACATTTTTATCATCTATTATTATAATTATTATTCTTATTTTTATTATTCATACTAAATCAAATCCTAAAAAAAAAATCTAATTTCTAACATTTTTCTATTTTTTCTCGAATTATAAAAAAAAATAAGTAAATAAATAAATTCGAAATAAATAAATACAAAAAATCGAAAAATCCGACTTACTTGGATCCGGGTCGGTGTGCGGGTTGGGTTGGTCGGGTCGGATTAGGTCGAAGCGGGTTGGGTCAATCGGACGCAGCGGTTGGGGATGCTCGTTGACGGCGTTCCGATGGCCTTTCGAAGCGATTGGGGTGTTGATTCCTAAGTTTTCGGTGGTTGCGGTTTGAAGAACTCCGGTAAGGCTTCGATTCTCTCTTTTTCTCACTTTTGATCCGTGCCTCTGCCTCTCCACTTCATCCTCTATTTATAGGCGTAAGAAATCGAGCTGGATAAGCTCGGATTTCCACCGATTGAAGCAAATCGAATTTGCGGTTAAAAACCCATCTCCGATTTGTGCAAATCCAATCAATTTGTTGCGATTTGATTCCTATTAGATGACGCTTATCTTATTTCTGTTGAAGATCTGTTAGATTTGTGCAAAAAATCGAATCAAAACAGCCGAAATTCGGATTTTTCTCCTCGCCGGCGATCTCGGACAGAGGTTGGAGACGATCACGCGCCTGGTGCGTGCGTTCACTCCAGCCAATCGAATGCTGACACATGTCCTGGGTAGAGTAAAATTTCGCAAACTACGGATTCTGCTTTCCCCGTGTTTCGAACCCTTGACCTCACACCCCCGCGCGCACCTAACCTTGGTCCGGACCAGCTGAGCTAGCCCACTTTCGCGATTTTCTTTATTTCGCAAATTGCATATATGCAATGCGATTTTTTTTTTTGTATTTTTTGAAATTTCAAAAATTGGTAAAAAATATTTAGTCCTTATTATTGCCATTTTTGAAATTATTTTCCAAAATTGATGTATTTTCCTATTTATTTTTATTTTTTGAATATTTTTCCTATTTTTGCCAAATTAGAGAAAATATGGAAAAAATTGGAAATTAATTATGGTTGATTATTATTGATCTTTAGGGCAAAAATGGGGTGTCTACAATGGGAAATAGTTTTCAATAAAAATATGGATAAAGTAAATATAGAAAAGAGGTTTACATGTATTAGAAGCTCAATTTAAAGGGATAAAATATTTCAAGTAATTAAAAGGCAATATGAAAATAATTAAAATAAAGGTCAATGAATAATCAAAAGCATGATAGAATCTAGATCTATAGTAATGATCCAAATTAGAGTTAGCAATTAGAGATAGGAAATCAGAATTGAAATGCAAACCAAAACCCATTTTCAGAATGAGAAATCATCAAATTGTGGATCAAAAATAGAAACTATAGGTAGAATTAGAAGCAGCAATCAGCAATCGACTATTAGAAGTCGGAATCACCACATTCTAGCACTTCCAGATACATGTATGGATAAAAGTATATATTAGACAAAATGATTTTAAGACCCACCTCTATTGGTCAAATATATTTTGGTAATATATTTGACACATTCCACATAACTTGAATTAAAATATCATGGGGATATTATTTTATGAAAAATTGATCGAAGAATTTCATAAAAGCTTAAGAAATAATAATTAAAGAAAGCAAATCATTATTTCAAGAATATAAAGAGTAAAACCACAAGTTATTTATAGGATAATTATCTAAATTAATATACCTAGTATGTAGAGCAATCAAATATTTCTTAATATTCACTATCAACAAAGGACAAAAGCAAGAATTACTATCATAAGCTATTCTCAGATATTTTTAAAAAACTAAAATTAGAAGATAAAAGGGACATTGTGTTGCTCTACATTTAAAAGGATTGAATTAAGGATATTGCATCAATATCTCAAGTCAACTATCAATATTTTAGTTATAAATACACCTTGTTTGTTTAAAACAAAAGATACGAGATATAGAGCATATGAAGCTCGATATAGGCTTACATGAGCTAATCAGTTTCTATACCTTATTCTACTTCGTTTAAATACTAAACTTGGAGGGGATATATATTTCATTTGTCTTTATGAATTAATATCAAATTATTTAAGTTAAGAGATTACATTTTTTTTCACTGTAGTTATATAGTTAGTGTTTAGAAAAGTTAGATAAGTAGAGCAATTAGTGACTATGCCAAGTGTTGGTAGACTATATAATGCTCAAGATTTGGATTGTTAATATAGTGAAATGACCAATGAAGACAACCGGATCTTTAACAATAGAGGTCGAAAGTATGGAGCACATGGTGAAACCACTACAAATTCTTCCACATCTTACTTATTCCATTGCAACTATTATTATTTATTTGTTACCTTTATAATCAAAAGAAAATTATTTCTGAAGGAGTTTTTAATTTTAAATCAATCAATTTAACCCCTTCTTGATTACTAAAAGGGACTAACATATATATATATATTACATTCTTCTTCTTCTTTCTATAATATTTGCCATTCTTCAAACAAAAAAGAAGATAATTCATTAATACTTAAATGTCATTAATTCATCCATGTGCCTTCTTAGTATCATTAAACTTTTTTCCTCTAAATGTTGATGCTATAGTGACTTGGGCAATGAGCTGGAGGATAAAGAGGAGAAGCGGAATACATTTTGACACAACTAAAATGTGTCTTTATTATAACATTCTTGTGGGGGCATAGATCTGAATGTGCTGGTCACATGCATGCTGTGTGCGAGTACGCTACACATGGCCAAGGGAGAGAAGCGACAAGTATAGGGATGATTAGAATAAAATAAAATGGGAAGGAAGAGTAGGTAATCTCAACTAGGCTTAAGCGCTTTTATGATAGATGGATGTTCTTTAATAGATTGTGGTTTTTATTTTTTGAGAGGAAAATCCAACAGAGTAACGACATCTTTTCTAAAAAGTTCTTCATTAAATAATAATGCTTTGGGTATTTATAGGGTTTGATTATGAATCTCATATCTCGGATGGTGATGGCAATCGATGGTCACAAGTGAATGAGTCCTCACATGGGCTTCTCATGAATCCAGGCCCACTAAAGGCTTTTAATGTGTGAGTCTTATTGAGAAAAGTTAGATCAAATCGATTGATTCAACGAACCCTATTTCAAGCCCACTATGTCATATCTCTCTTCATTATCCCAAATTCATGGGTTTAACTCTTTGAACCCTATCACCTTAACCCAAATGGTCGAATTTATTTAATTATCATGCTCAAATCCTATAACCAGGTTTAGCCCTCTACAATTCTCAATTTTTTTTAAAAAAAAAATTTCATTTCTATGTGCACTAGTAGATACAAAGGCTTCTTTAACCTAACCTAAACTAAATAGAATTGATAGGATACAAAGCCCCTTATCTTTAGATCTTTCCTAGCTCGTCTAAGGTTAGTTTGGTGCTATGTCTATACACCTTGCGATTTAGATAAGCTCAAGTCACAATTCTAAAACCTTTGTCGCCATGTTATGTAATTCCATTTGTCATATTTGAAAGTCCAATGATTAATGTAAATTGAAAATTGATCCTTGGCATTCTCTCATTCAAGTGGAAGTGAAAGTGGAAGAATGTACAATTTCTTTATTTATTTGGACAAAAGAAGGTCTACAAGAGCATTTATCTCTTTATGAAAAACATACCACTACCTTTATATGAAATAATTAGAAAGTAAGACAATGAACTATCTAAATTGCAAAAGTTGATGCAACATTGTGATGTTAGTTCTTTCAACAAATTATAAAATTTTACAAGTATTCTAAAACTCATATCGAAATCTTCCATTAGTATCTCTTAGTCAGACACTACACCTATATGTAACTTTGAAAAAACTATTGTCTTGTTTTTCTTAAAATCTTGAGATGTTGAAACAAGTGATTGACATGAACCTTTTGGAGAAGCCAACAATCAAATTAGGATGAAGATGAAGATAATTTGCTGTTGCATTCATTTGAATATAGGTGCCTTAAAGTAAAGAATTTCAAATCATGGAGTAATGCATTGAAAATATTTATAGTTAAATGTGCATTATAATTGGTATTATAATCCTTTTTTTTTATTTTTGTGAGGCTATCTATATTGTTCAAATGTAAGTATCTAGAGTCTTTATCTTCCATAAATTTTTTCTACCATAAAATCTGTTTGAAACTTCAGTATTAGTTAACTATTTCTTGAGTGATGTAGATGTTCAAGAAAATGTTTGGTGTACATATTAGAGAGTTGGAGAAAATTTATATGAAATGGGAACAATAAGCACCTATACTTGATACAAGGGAGCACCAAAAAGAAAAACATAAAAGAAAATAACATTGATTCCAATACATATTAAATTGTAATATTTTTTATCTATTCCACTATAAATTTTTACATACCATACAACACTTAGAAGTGAAATCAACATTTTATCAAAGTTATCTCCATCCCCTTCTTTCTCTATTCATTAGCTTTAATATTCTATTTCATGCCAATCACCTGTTTAAATATCTCAGTACTTAAAAACAATGATACAAGTAGCATTGTGAAAGGAGATGCTAATGTCTATTGCAATACTTATGCTATAGAGTATTTATAAAATTCAACAATGCATGAAAATGTTAGCAAACCTCCAATTAAGTATCAAATTTGATAATTTCAAAGATTAGGTAGTAAATTAGTTTTCTGAGCAAAACCAAGGTAGCATTTTTTTACCTCGTTCCAATTATATTTAATGGTATCAAAGTCGACAGTAGAAGCCTAATGGATTTAATGTGTTAACAAGTTCCTTAGGACTGGCGATCTGCTTCCATGAACCCTTGGATATAATCTTGGCGAAATGGGGTGTATTTTCAATGTTGAACATGAAATTTGATAGGTGGTGTTGGTTTTGTTTGTAGAGATCACTTGGGAAACCTCTTACAAGCAACAACTCCAGTGGTAGGAGAAGAAGTATTAGAAGTTGAAGCTCTTGCAATATGCGAAGGCTTGAAAGCGGCAAAAAGAAGAGGTTGGAAGGGATTGGAAGAGAATAGTGATTGAATCTGATATAAAGGCAGTCTTGGACTCTTGTCTCATCAAATAAGGGGTCATCTTGGAGGATAAATTACATTACGCAGAAGTAAAGAGCTTGTTGATTTATTTTGATTCATGTAATTTTCTTTAATTCTGAGAGAGGCGAGCGTGTGCCAATTGGGTGGCTACCAAAGACAAGTTAAGATGTGCTGCAGGTATTGTATTGAGAAACCCTGCGCATCTTCTTAAGTTGCTATACTTGGACTGACTATCTCAACCATTTTATTCTTTGCTTCCGATCATTAATAATATTGCATTTCGTTTCTGGGAAAAACATAAATAATAATAATGATGATGATGATGATATTATAGGAATTGATTTTGGCACCATCCTTAACAAAATTGGTGTGTGCAATTAACTATAGCTGGCTTCATAAAACTCTTTACCATAGACTTATATTTACATGGTCCACTTTAATTGCTATTTTTTAATAAGTTTCACAATTTTTTTTTTCCTAATAAACACCGGTAAAAAATATACATATTAATTTTTTGAGCATTCATAATTCATGTGTTCCAGATGCATCTTCCTCTAATTTCATCAGTTACATATTTTAGTATTTTCTTAAAATGATATTTAACCTTGAGAAATAACTATAATATTTCCTTCATAATGAACAAGGATGCATGTGTAAACAACCTTATAAAACATCGCTTTGCCGTTAACGCTAAGGATAATCTGATTACTGTTGGCTAATAAAAGAGAGCGATTTGACCATTTTACCTCACGACCGGCACGCTTATTCATTCTAGGCATTTTTTTTTATTTGAAAAAAATCTCCTATTCCTTTGTAAGATCTGAGTGGGAGTACAAGAACTTTACCCCGATCCGAAAGGGTTGAATAGCTGCACATGCACACACATGTTGCATCCCACCTTTCTTGAGTTTTTAAGATAAAAAATCTCAACAAAGTCAGCAATCATTTCAACATTGTAATCATTAAAAATTATAATATAAGTGATGGAGAACTATTAATTATTTTTTAATATGATAGTAGTAAGTGATTTTTTTTTTAATTTAAATGGATGGATTAATGATACATAAGTATTAATATATAAAATATAAATAAATATTTTTTATTTTTTAAAACTATCCATTATTAATATAATATATATATATGTTTATCCATTATTTACTCAAGTACTGTGCATGTGAAAAATCCGACTTCTTAATAAGCCTTTCCATTCTGTGACCTAGTCGCCCTACTTCTCTCCCTCTCTCTCTCCAGCTTACGAGATTTATTTGCACCCTGTACATGCTCGCAAAGACATAGAAACATCATTTTGATCTCGTGTCTTTACGAATAACATGAACACGAAAGTCTTTGTACTTTATCTGCTCTCGTGCTTCTCTGCTGTCGTCATATCTGTGTTATTCCTAGATGATCGAGTCGGCTCTGAAGCTAACCGGACTCTCTCAATGCCGACAAGTATACTTTCACATGCCGGGGCTCAACACAAAATCGAATCCAGCACTGAACAAGTTTGGCCGGTGTGCATCTTTCTACTTCTCTCAATACAATTACTGTAAGTTATCTTCTTGGTTGTTTAGCATTCCCTTATTGTCCTAGCAGGATCTGGAATTTGGATGGAGAATTGTGGTCGGAACAGTGATCGGATTTCTCGGATCGGCATGCGGGACGGTAGGCGGAGTTGGTGGTGGAGGCATTTTTGTCCCAATGCTCACTTTGATTATTGGTTTCGATACCAAATCTGCTGCTGCTCTTTCCAAGTGTAATTCATCAACCGTTTCCCCCTAGGTTCTTTTGCTTGGTTTTTGTTTTTGACCCTTTGATCTAGGGCATTTTGTTCCGTATACGAAATAAACGCAACCATAATAGTGAAATCATGGTGCGACATCGAAGTCTTTTTCTTAGATAATAAAATATAATGAAAACATGGACAATATACCATGAGAAACTTGGATAAACGAAAACTTTTGTATTGAAAAAGTCAACATAAGAGTTGTCGACTTTGGCTATAAAAGTTTACTTCGAGTTTGACAGCAGTAATTTCATATACCAATTAGTTATCGAGCTGAGATGTATGTACATATTTTTAAAATGTTTTGGAACCTTTTTTTTTTAACTTGGTTTGGATTTTCTCCTTTTTTTCTCTTTCCTTATTTTCAGGTATGATAATGGCAGCATCAACATCATCAGTTTGGTACAACCTTAGAGTGCCCCATCCGATGAGGGAAGTGCCCATCATAGACTATGACTTGGCTCTTCTCTTCCAACCAGCTCTTATGCTTGGAATCACTATCGGCGTTGCCCTAAGCGTTGTCTTCCCTTATTGGCTTATCACTGTCTTAATCATCATCCTCTTCTTAGGTTTGGTGAAAAAATACCACCTTTTACTTTACTTGGAAACCATTTAATATCCCAACTACATGTATATTATATATACTCTATACACATAAAACCCCCCCATAATATTGGATTATTATGCATGGAGTGAGTAATAGATTACCGGACATGTAATATGCGGTCAATGGGCTTAAAGCTCGAAAGGATTTATTAAGAATGATATATTATGTGTGATAATTAATGATAGAATATTCAATAAAAGTTTAATATTTTTTTCATCACATTAGGATAATTATCATGAATATATTAAATTTTTTATTCGTTTTTGTATATTATATTTATGTATGGCTCCTAATGAGGGATTCATATATTTGAGACTTTACTAATAATGATAATTTCTTCGTTTACTTTTAAGATATCACCGTACTATTTCAATTCATTTTAAATATATGCATGATTAGGTACCTCGTCAAGGTCATTTTTCAAAGGAATCGCGATGTGGAAGGAAGAGACAATTTTGAAGGTTAGCTGCGAAGAACTTTTGAGAAGTGCGCTATATATATTATATTATTATGTTTAGAGAGTAAAAAGAGACAAGTCCATTTTATTTTGACACGAGAGACGATTGCAGAAAGAGTGGACCAGGCAACAGGAAACTCCGGTCAATTCCAGAGGGGAAGGTAAGATACTCATCACAAACCTCACATAATATAATAATAATGCTCGTGCCTGTATAATTTACAACTGTAATTAATATTTTATTAGATTTGGAATTTACTAACATAAAAAACGAAGTTCTGATTTTTTTATTGTTTTTTAATATAGCAGTTCTTGTCGATACGCAATACGAGCCATTGGTCCCTAAAGAAGAAAAGTCACAAATGGTTGGAACGGATATGCCTCTATAGTAATCTATTACATATTGTTATGATATTATATTATTGCAAACTGTCGCTTGTAGATGATAAAATTAAATAAATCTTTTCTTATTCTCTCTTACAGCAAATAGTTTGTTTCAACCTACGCTGGACGAGGGTTCTAGTTCTAGTCCTTCTCTGGGTCTTCTTCCTACTACTCCAAGTCTTCAAGGTGAGTTTCTCCATCGATATCAAACAGTAGTAGGTTGCTCTAATCATGAGTCTAATATCATCCATATAGACAAATAATGATGATGTGTTTTGCTTAAAAATTCCTGTTTTATGGGTTATCCTTGTTTCTGAACATGGCCTGTTATGTAAAAATAATCCTAGAAAATCAAGGCGACTCATTTATTTATTACAATGATGAAAACGAGATACAAATGATTATAGGAATATGTAATTGATCTAATTTAAGGAGAAATTTGATTTAATAAGAATTCTAGAAAGCGCACATAGTTCAGAAATTAAATAAACTAGATGGAGTTGGTCAATCAAATACAACTACTCAACATAATAATAATAATAATAATAATAAGAAAAAACTTTTCACACATCAACATATTTAGTTTTTTTTTTCATTTTTTGAGTTGTATAGTCAAACTTGAAATAGATTAGAACTTTTTTTTTTTTTTCCTTTTAACAAGTACCATGAAGACCGATAGATTCATAGAATTTTGCTAAAGTCACCTATCACTTGCTAAAAGATACTAAAAAGAAACATATAATATATATATATATATCCCTTGTAATGTGTGTGACTAGCTAGCAATTTGAATATCCGAGCTTAAAACATGCAAAAACACTCGGTTATAAAATTGAACTATAAATGATTAAAAAAAAAAGATTGAAATTTCGATGATGTCTTATTGTATTTCAAAGAATAAGGAGACAAATTGAAACAATATTTGGACATTTCATGTTTTACTTATCTTTATATACAAATACATATAACAGAAAAGAACAAAATATCAAGATATTGATTTGTTATATAGAAATATATATAACTCCGCCCTTCTTTATTACAAACTAGAATAGATTATAATAAATATAGATCAATGATCTTTATTTTATTTATATCTAATTTAATTCTAAAAATTTGAAATGGAAATTCATTTATCATTGGTTATGCATACTTATATTCTCATATATATATATATATATATAATTCTTGATCTATGTAGAATTATATCTATAAGATTCAATATGATAAAATCTCTATTGATCTATATTTTAGTACAATTTGCAAGTGCACAACCTTATATTCACTTTATATATGCTTGAATTCTTTATATTTGAAATTAAATATCTAAACCCTTAAATTTAAAAATAAAATGAAAGAGTATTTTCAATTCCTAACACTTAATTTCAAATATGAAAAGATTAAGCATATATATTGCTACAATCCTCAAACTCAAAGAGGAAGACTTTTTTTTTTCCTCCCCTCTTTTAAATGGTGATTTCCTTAAATAAAATGTCTGAAAATGACTATAAATATTTATATATGTGTATTGTATGACATTCTTAATGTTGTCTACATGTACAGAATGATGTAACTGTGTGCAGTACATGGTATTGGATTCTCTTCTGCTTACAGGTGAACAAGACATCTTAGACAAATAATTAATTGCCATTATTTTACTAAATTCAACCTTTTTTCATGTACTTTGAAATGCAGCTAGCTCATTGATTTATTCTTTATTCTTCTTCTTCTTCTCTCTTTCTGCTTACAGGTGAACAAGACATCTTAGAAAAATAATTAATTGCCACTATTTTACCAAATTCAACCGTTTTTCATGTACTTTAAAATGTGGCTCATTGATTTATTCTTTTTTATTCTTCTTCCTCTTCTTTTCTCTTATTTCATTTCATTTATTTTTATTTTTAATTTTCCACTCAGATCCCCACTGCGATTGCGGTGTTCGGATATGAATCAGTAAAATTGTACAGCGAGGACAGGAAAAGAATGCGTACGGGTAATACGGAAGCAATTTGTGAGGCTACAATCCAGTGGACTGCATCGCACCTTGCTTTTTGTGCAGTCTGCGGTCTCATAGGAGGCTGTGTTGGGGGCTTACTGGGCTCCGGTGGTGGCTTCATTTTGGGTCCACTTCTCCTGGAGATTGGCGTTATTCCTCAGGTATGTTATATTATATAATTACTTCTGAATATTTATTAAAAAATTAAAAAATTATATTTTTCAATATTTGGTTAAATGTTTGAGGAAAAAATAGGGCATGGAAATGTGAGACGTTTTCATTTCATTCTTTCAACAGTATTCTCAAAATATCTATTAACATTTGAAAAAAAACTACAAAGGAGGGAATCAATATTTAAAATTAAGTTTAAATAGATTATTAAACTTTCAAATGATTAGAATTAAAAATCAATATCATATTAAGTATTTAAAATAAATGATCAAATTTTTATGATTCGTCATTATTTCATAAACATATTAGGTAGTTAAAATAAAAAACTTATTACTATCAGTAATTTATCATGATAAGATTCTCTATTTGAATTATTTAGCATAATATTAATATTTTATTTTAACTATTTAAAAGTTCGATCA
Source organism: Laguncularia racemosa (assembly GCA_037954665.1). NCBI lineage: Eukaryota > Viridiplantae > Streptophyta > Magnoliopsida > Myrtales > Combretaceae > Laguncularia > Laguncularia racemosa. The sequence continues at coordinate 5,530,720 of JBBMOL010000036.1, forward strand.
TTTATTTAAACTTAATCTCAAATATTAATCACTTTATTAACGTTTACTTAATTAAAATGCACGAAAAGGAAGCTTCAAAATTCGTGGTGTCTCCACCGTACAATTTGGGTTCGAAACTTTTAGTCATTTAGAAATGGACACCAATCATGCTCTCCACCCACCCGCCCCCCCACCCCCATAGAAAATTGGACAGTAATTCGTTTACAGTAGTGCTATTGTTGATTGCATAAAGATAAATCCTACAATGCTATTACGATATCGTACCGTTGTTCTTTTATTACGGTAAATTTTTTGGAGTTTTTATAAAAATAAAGCCTATTAAAAGGAATTTTTTCTTAAAATACCTTTAGAATTTTACAATATAATAATATATGTTTAAGTTAGATTTTTCTTGATAATAATTTATATAATAAAGAAGTAACGGCACTGTACCATGATGGTACTGCATAATTTTTCCAATTAAAAAACAAAAATTGATGTTATCGAGTAAAGGATTAATTTAGGCAATTGTTTGATTAGGTGTCTGCTTGTTCCAACTTATCATTTTCGCTCAATTATTATAATAATATGCAAATTGTTGAGAGCGATCATGTAATATTTCTGTATCCAAATTGGATTTGAAAAAACTCTGTAGTGAGAGTACATTGCACTTCATTAAATAGCAATACCGACTGGACCCATGTCTTAGATCTCTTAATATGCGTGTTTTCACGTGAAAAATGCCATTATAAATGACCTACTAATATCAGCCTCAGCCGCCCACCTGCTCCATTCTCCATATTTTTTCCTTCATAAATCAGGTATTATATAATATAGTCTTGCATTGAGATTCAACTTAATAATTTATATTGTATTTAGTTTACTAAAATGAAATTATTTTTTTATCTTTATTATTATACTATAAGAAAAATCTATTCCACATAATTTTGAATAAATGAAAAATTTTAATTCTTTTTTATCAAAAAAAAAAGTTATTATTTATAAAATATAACTTTTATTTTAAAAATACTTATTTTATAAAATTAAAATAACTTTATTCTATCCTGATAAACCAAACTTATTCCAAACGCGGAACTTTCTCTTTGTGGTGTTTCCTTGCACTGTACGGTCGAGCTGTCCCCAAAAACAAAAGTACAAACTTCCAAAAGCCGGTAAGGAAAGTAAATGCATTGATTTTAAGGCATCAGACGGAGCCATACCGATTTGAAGGAGACCAAATGGCCACAAGGAAAGTAAATGCATTGATGTATAGGCAGCCCCAGGGCAACCACAATCAAAGGGACAAAAACAGTGAACATCAATGGATATATAAGTGCGATGTATTCCCCCTACGTGCTTACAAAGGGCCATGTCCCATCCCATATCCTTGCGGTGTACACATGGACATGGACACAGCTCCAAAGTAGCACGAAAGAACACATGACTTCATGTTATAACTAAGAGCCGACTGGTCCAACACATGCGAACCGAAGCCCGTCCCCGATTCGAGCCGAGAACGGGTCTGAAAAAACAAGACTTGGCTATTATATTTAGGATACCCAACAAGCTAATTATTTAAATCTTGGAGACTAGAAAATGTGAAGGTATTACTGGTGAAATGCAATTGCATAGTTTAATTTTACTTGGGTTGAATAAATAATTATTCCCATTGTAATTTTGCAGGTTGCTAGTGCAACAGCCACATTTGTGATGATGTTCTCATCATCCTTGTCCGTCGTGGAGTTCTATCTGCTCAAGAGGTTTCCTATTCCATATGGTAATTGCCATCCACTTTTTTCCTCTCATTTAACTTTATAAGAAAACTATTGAATCCATGGTGTTTTAATTTTTTTTTAATCATATTTCAAGTGATTAATTCTATAAGTCAAGTTTCAACCTATTAATTAATTATACCTGATAAAACTTTAGCTATTTAAATGTTATATTTAATTAATTTTTTTCTCATTAAATTTATAATACTCCAATAGTAATTTTAACAGTTGTCATACATTAACTGAACTACAGTTCTCAGTGTTGGTAAGCCCGATGTGAGATGTAAAAAGAAAACTAGGATACACCTGGCGCAGCATCATAGGATTACTCCCTTGAGCAGTTAAATTTGTTTTCTCAGAATGTGTGATAGACGAAAATCACGGAGTATTTATTATTCGGTGATTTATTTATTTATTTTTCCTCTTTCTCAACCTTGCCTTTTATCTCTAGTGGTCCAACATCTTTGGATTGAATAGACACGCAGTCGTATTTTAAACACAAGACCCAAGATTTGAAATCTTAATAACAAAATATTTTAAACACATGGGCCACATGACAAATGACAAATAACAAATCTTGAAAAGACCAAAATATGTAAGGGATAATAAATTTGTAATATTTAATAATAATTTTTAGTTACACTATTTAATCAGTATTTACATAAACGAAAATTCTAAAACTATTAAGAAAACTGAATAAATAAAAATAAACTATTATGAATTTAAATGAAAATTTTTGGATGCTTCATTATGCAATCAAAACAATATTTGGCTTCCTACTTTGGATTCTAACTATCACTTCGGATATTTATGACTCTTTTGCTTTGGATGCTTCCAATGATTATATTATTGCTCCATAATTTAAATTTGTAATCCGTACACATCAAGAATGCATCATTTGTGAAAATCGTGCTAAAAGTTATCTGTTCTTCTTGTACGATTTTTGTAGCTCTTTATCTAATGTCGGTATCTGTCATGGCCGGCTTCTGGGGACAGTACTTGATAAGGAGAATAATAGCGATCCTAAAGAGAGCTTCCCTCATTGTTTTCATCCTCTCCGGGGTAATCTTCGCAAGTGCCATCACAATGGGTAAAAATCTCTTCCTTAAAATTTACAATTCTGGATGGTACTCGCATGGCACGCAACACTTTACTATATCCATCAAGTTATATAGAAGGTCTCTAGCTAACACTACATTTACATGATGGATGGTAGTATTGGAATCAACTCTAGGGAACTTTAAACTAAGATATGGTAAAACAAGCGATGGATAATCCATCTTCAACAAGTGGCATGCAAATATTGAGCCTGCTGAGTAGTCCGCCACAATATTATTATTAACTTCAATGGTAATTATATAATGATTTCTATAATTGTGTTGCTCTCGAATTATATGCAGGGATTGTTGGCATTGAGAAAAGCATTAAGATGATTGAGGAACATGAATTCATGGGATTTTTAGACTTCTGCACCAGTCAATGATCGTCGGCTGCAGCAAAGATTATTTGAAGAACTTCATAAACTTGGGGTTCAAAATACACTCCAAAAAAAAAACATGGATATATTAGATTTATTAAGGAATTAAGTTGAAGGCAGCAACGATGTTGGCCAATTGCTTATTGACCAACATATTGCTGTATTATGTTGATGTCTTATGCGTTTTTTTGTAATGAAAATTGGCTCAATATGTTAGCTCCTCGCTAACATATAATTCATCTTAGCTTATTAGGTTCTACCAATTTGATTACTCTATTGCCTTGGCAATTAAAATGGAATTCATTTAGAGAGAGCAATGGTTATTTATTGTTATTGTAATCCTTTAATGAGAATCAATAGAATGCCAATTTTCGATGAATAATTGTATGCATTTTATTTATACATTTTTATAGCATTCTAGTGAAGTACTATTAGTCCTCGTTTTGCATAATTAAAGCAGAAAACAAGAATAAGAAAATTGATGGATTATATAATGGAGAGAGCAAAAGAGAGAGAGGCAAAAATAGAAGAAAGGTTAGTATAAGTCCCTTTTGTTATAACTACAATAATGAAGAAACTGTTGAGCATTTGTTCTTGCTATGTGATTAGACAAAGGCCATTTGGTTTGAATGTTTGGGTTTGAAATTGACTTGACGGCAATAGGAAGATGGGGCTAGTGGTTCTGGCAGATTTTGCGATGGTGTTTATAAATTGTCTGTTGAACCAAAGAAAGACTTATCCCTGTTGGCAACTTGTGTTTGGTATATTTGGAAAAGTCGTTACAATTGTGTTTTCACTAATAAGGTACCCAATCCTGATTACACCATTAAAGCAATTAGAGCTCATGTTGTGGAGTATTAAAAAGCTGTTGCAAAAATGGATTTTATCCCCAATATGCAACAGCATCCTCCTGCTATGACTACTTGAAGCCCTCCAGCTAAAGGCCTTATTAAAATCAATATTGATGGCGCTTGGGGTAATAGGAGTAATATGGGAGGAATTGGAGTGGTGGCTAGGGACTCTAATGGAGTTCTACCCGCTAGTCTAAGCATGCACGTATCGTGTTTGAGTGCGACAGTAGTAAAAGCTCGTGCTGTTGCTGAAGGTTTGCTGATGGCTAAAAACAAAGGATGGGGACGAGTTCTTTTAGAGATTGACTTGCTGATGGTCAAAAGCAAAGGATGGGGACGAGTTCTTTTTTTAGAGGTTGACTCTAACAAAGTTTTTCATGCTCTGAAGCTCAGATCTTCACTTTGGGAAATTAAACCTTATATCGACGATTTTCTTTTGCTTTGTATGAGCGTGTAGATGTTTTTCTTGTTAATAGAAAGGCAAACTCATGTGTCGATTGGGCAGCGTCAAGGAAAAAAGGGGATAAATATTTGTTATTGGCACTTTAACCTACTTTCTCCTTTATTGTCTTTGTTATTTACTGATCATGCTCTTAAACCCCTAGATTAGGGGATCTTTTGATGTTTATTAATGATGTTCTTCTTTTGACCAAAAAAAAAATAATAATAATAATAATAATAACAAATGTTTAATGAGAAAGTATATAGAGGAAGTTGAACGAAGAGATTTTGAGGCAATCAACAGTTAAGTAAGTCGTAGAAAGGAATTAATAGTGGGCTTTTGCCACGATTTTCAATTGTCCTTTACTAGAAAAGAAAGTGAGGTAACTGTGCTCATATAAAATAGGTTGGTGATACTGGATTAAGCCTCATGAGTACATCTCTTGAGCGTAGGGCGCAAAATTTACATTTTCACCTTATCCAATCTGACTACTATACTAGTGAGCCTATATTCTATTCCACTTGTTGACGTAGCATGAGGCAACAAGTCTACAATATATGCAAAGAACAATTTAGATTATTGATGAAAATTCTATAGATCCCCTTCGTAACATTATTCAACAAGTATTTATAGGCCGAAAACCATAAAATTAGTAAAAAAAAAACTAAATAAAAATAGAATAAAAAATTATATTAGTAAAAATATACTTTAATTAGTTTTATTAATATATTATAAGTTCTATAACTTTTCATAAGCAAAAAGTTATAAAATTTCAAAAGTGAACTTCTAAAATTAAGTAAAAAGTTATAAAGTTTTAAAAATTAACTTCCAAAATTAAGTCTTTCTCTTAAAATATTCAATTCCAACTATTTTTGACATGTGCGGAACGCTATTTCCAAATGTCTTCTAGCCCATAACTTCTGGTTCTAGTGTCCTCATCCGAAGTTTCTTATTTTCTTCTTTTATAGCTTCCTATAGTTAAATTGTTCCATAATTTGTAATCCAAACTCGTTCATGTCACTTGTTCATTAGGATAAGTAATTGGTTTTTTATATAAATGTCATACCTTGATCTTGAAAGAGATATTAATCCATCGTGTGTTCTTGTTCTCTGTGTTCTTGTTCTCTGGTAAGAAAACTTAAGGTTAAGAAACTATTGCTCATATCTTTACAACTTTCACAAATGAGTTGCAAATGCGAATTGGAGAAAATGTTCATGGAAGGACTTGTACAACATTAAGGATGCTGAAATTGGTCCTAAGTGTGATTTTTTCATGCAATCTTTGCAAATGATAATGATAGTGGTAAACATGTCAAAATTAAGAGTAGTGGCAAATCAAATAATGGATTAGTACATGAATAGTTATAATATATAAACATATTTAATGACTTTGTAATGAATTAACAAGTTATTATTGTTAGAATGTTGATCTACTTCTGCATTATTGTTTGGAAAAGGATTCTTTTGGCTTTTAACATCCTAAATGCAAGAGGTATGCTAGTGTCGTGTCCCAACACAAAGGGTATGGCAACTTCATCACAATCTTAATACAATAAAAGTATGTAAGGCTTAAAAACCAACTAATTCCCACTAATGAGCTATAAATTCATTAAATATCCACAACCTCTCAAATACACAACTATTTATAAGACCAAGTACATGCTAAGTATCTCATTTTGAGTTCCTAGGTATCACGTCAACTTCTTAAAAAACTCTTTTCCTTTATAACCTCTCTACCTTATCCTCAAGGTTCTTATACAAAAGTCCTTCAAATTTATTTATATTATTTATAGAACCTAAAATACAAAATTTACACTAAAACAACACAGAAAAAAAAAAAGAAAAAAAAATTAGGGTCATTAACTAAGGACTTAACTCTTCTAAGAACTCATATACAATGCATAAAGGCCCTAAAGAACGATCCTTAGCATTGGAAGCTGTGTCAAATACCTCTCACTATACATGCTCTAAAACTCATTGCTTATAAATAATTATAGTAAAAGAAAACCTAAATATGAAAAATTCTACATTATCCTTCAAAATGTAAGTTTTACTAATTCTTTATTGTTTCTAAGTTTAAACTAACCACTACTTCTCATGACCATCACTCAAATTGTGGTGATTCCCACTACTAAAATGTTCAGATAAAAAATTCCACATTATTATTTTGTGAATTGTCTACACCTGGAAAATAAGAACCTAATATAGGTGAGTTATGAAGTCTAGTGCAAAGATATTGCATAAACACACACGAATGCCACACCATATATATACCTAAACAAATACACTAATGTATTAGTCATGCTAATCACCAGATATCAAGCACTCATAAAATTTACAATATTTTGTAAAACTAAGATTTATCAAAATTTTCATTAAAATTGGTTTTCATTATCAAATTGGACCATAAATTCTAAGACCTCATACTTGTTATGAATCTAAAGATTCAGTGACCTTATACCTTTTATGAACTTTAAGATTGCAAGACCTTAACCAAACGAACTAGAAGGTTCCAAAATTTAATAATCCAAATGTTCATCATACAACAAAAGCCTTTCATAACAAGTATATGTCATATAATATTTATATTCAAAGCTCTATACCTACACACATAATCACAAACAACACACAATAATAGCTCAAGTGCTTAGATTTTGCTTAGATCCTTGATAATAGTCTATATCAAATCCCAAATGATGTAACATATCATAAATCAATATCTTATATGCTTAAGATTACAATTCATAACTTTATTAATTGATTCTCTAACTAAATACTGGTTTTTACATCACTTGAATTTGTCTTGGCTCCCCATTTGGCTTATTCGATCGACTTGGGGATGTGACCAAGTCGTGTGGTCAACTAGATAGTTAAATAGGTAGGGATAGTCAACCAAGCAATTGACTAGCCTGGTAGCCACATTAGCTAATGATGATTCTAAGTAGCGACATAGATCTAGTTATGGCCATAGTCAATCATACTACTTCTTAATTTGTCTTTTTTTTTTTCATGAAAATTCTGTAAAATTATGATTCTAAGCTCTACATTCACATTAGGTTTATCATAAATCATTCTTTGACGTTGAAATCGTGTTATTGACTAAATTCTCCTATCAATTAGCATTTTTTTTTATCTCTCATGAGATCTTATGTCTCCTAATGTGTGTAGCTTCATCCTTTTTCATGAATTCTTGATATTATGAAATGCTTGCATGATTAAAACCCTAGTTCGTGTTTTATTCTTTAATTTGTGATCAAAAGCTAAATGTGTGTAAAAAGATTAATTCTAGCACAAATTCATGATGAGAATGCTTGCCTTAGACTTTGTAGGAAGAAAATTTTAAGTTATGTTGGTTAACCTTCAATAGAAGGGAATCTAATTATGAATCTATTAATTAATTATTATTAATTAACATAGGATTCATAGTCTTCCCATTTTAATGCAATTAGTTAAATTTCCTAACTTTAATCGAAATTCCTCCTCCTTGTCATACACACACACACACACATATATATATATTTAAAAAAAAAAATTGATATCAATCTTGTCAAAATTCTTTAATTGATGAGAAGATTAAAATAGTGAAATAGGAGATATTATATTTACGTTATATTGCTTATAACCAATTCTCGATTAGAGGGAAAGAGTGACAATGTGGGAATTATAGGTTCAAGGTTTTAGCACCTATGGAGAGGGAGAATAGAGATACTTTTAGAGTCTTTAGGTATTTGTAAGAAGGAATGGGGGGTTAGCCTCCTATTTGTAGTAAGAAAAACCCTCAACCAAAAGTCTATTTTTATCCTTGGTTTTAATTTGATTTTTAGGGGCATTTCATCTAATTCACAATGTCTTTTTATTTATAGGTAAGTACATGCAAGAATCCAAGCATCCTAGGGCTAACACCATTATGGCAACTATTGATTGCTCTTGTTGTCTCAAAGTGGTCTTAGGTTGGATCAAGCCTTCAAGCTTACAAATTATAACAAGCACAATGAACAAAAGCGAGCTATTAGGCTCCTAAAGGAGTCTCCAGTCCTTAGACTCTGACATGGAAGTCAAACTAAGTGTTGTTATTGGTAATGATGGCACTAAGGATTCTAAAGTAGCATAATATGGTGCAAGTAACTGAATTTCTTATATTTTTCTTAGTAATGTTAGCCATTGCCATAGCTTCTACCCATTTTGTAAAGTAATCGATAGCAACGATGATATACTAGCACTAACCAATAGCCTTAGGGAATGACTTGAGGATATCAAGTCCCTATTGAGCGAAAGGCCATGAACTTGTGGTCGGCATAAGATTATTACTCAGTTGCATGTCCATTAGAGCATGCTTTTGGCACTTGTCACATCATTGCACAATTACCTTAGCATCCCTCTTTATGGTGGGCCAATAGTATCTGGCTTGAAATGATTGGATGGCTAAGGCATGGCCCATTGTATGGTTATTGTACACTTTAGCACGAAGATCGATTAATAGGTGCTCAACTTTTGAGGGTAGGAGGCATTTGAGGAGTGGCAAATTATATGCTCTTCTATATAGGCACGAAGATATATGCTCTTCATATATCTCAATGAAGATGTTAGCTTGAGGCGGGCTTTAGGGGTAAGGGTGGGGGCATGGTAGGCTATGATGTGCTACTCATAGAATGTGCGCTTTTTGCCACCAATGCCATTTCAGGTTGACCCGTTACCATCTGTAGCAAAGCTAAACCTATCTTTTGCAAAAGGTTAGTCCTTGCCATTCTTCTTCTTGTTAAGGATTCTTGCTTAACTTGGTGTCTTACAAGTATGGCGTCTTCTTGAGTGATATAGTCCACAACTCTTTCTTAGAATTCTTTGAAATTTTTGGGCTTGTGTAAAGTAAGAGAGTACAAGACTTAGGACCTATCATTTACTCCATTGATTGTTGCATTGACGGCTACACTCATGTCAACATTAGGTATCTTGAGCATGGCTTGATTGAACCTAGAGATGCAGCCTCTAAGCGTCTAGTCTTGCTTCTGTTTAATGAGATTGAGAGTTGAGGAATCTCGATCAAGCATATTACTTGTTAAAAAATGCTAATAAAATTTCATAGTGAGCTCTCAAAAACTAGAATAGAATTTGGCTTTAGGCCTTGTAACCATGTTCATGCTACTTTCTTATGTGTTCCTAGGAAGGCCTTATAAGCTATAACATCAGAGACTTTAAGGAGTTTTTATCTTAGCTATATAATAGCTTAGGTACTCCATGAGGTCAATTGTCCCATTCTAGAACTCCAACTAAGGAATTTAGACATAGGTGGGGAGCTACTCATCCTAGATCTCTTGTGTGAAGGGAGAATTGCCAATTATGAACATGTCCCAAAGATCAAAATTTCTATTGTCTTTAAGTTTATTTAAGCACTTGATCATATTGTCTTTATTATTGATAGATTGATTAGCGAGGGATCTTGTAGATTGTGCTTCAGAGTTGTTTTTCTTGGTATTACTCTACTCACCTCTTGGGTTAGGAGTTCTCTTTAATTTTGGTGGTGCATTCCTAAGGTGTTTTGAAACACTATTGCCCTATTGCTCACTATGTGCTGAGAAGATTGTTGGGAGCATTCATGAATTTTATTAACCTTGTCTCGTAAGCGATGATTCTCAATTTGCAAGTCAACAAGTTGCCACTCAAGTTTCATAACCCTATTTTTAGTACCCTATTGCACAATAAATAGTGTAGGTTACGTGGGGGGTGGTTGTTTTCAATAATTAGGGGGCTGCGATCATTGAGGACATTCTTGCTAGAGTTTCTTCCAGATCTTATGCTAACCATAGTCATAGTTAGCCTAAGATAGTGGGTTCCAATTGTTGATTACTTTTATTGCCTCAAAGTGGTCTTGGGCTAAATCGAGCCTTTAAGCCTACAAATTCCAACCTATAAAATGAACAAACATGAGCTATTAGGGTACCAAAGATATCTTTGGCACTTGGACTCCAACTCTTGAGTCAAATAAGTAACATGAGAGTATGACAATCAAAGCTTGTAGAGGGTATTAGATTATTTACATTGATGGAATGACCTTTTATAGAGTTTTCTTAATGTTATATTTTAGGTAAATAAATTTTCTCAAAGATATTGTTTATTTTAGGAATTTTTCTCTATAGTATGTTTGTCAAAGAGTCAGGTTATTTTCCTAATTTATTCTAATTAGTTTAGACACTTTCCTATTTTATAGTCATGCCCAAGTAAGATGGACCTTAAGCCAAATCAGGCTTACAACAGCAGCATTAAGGGAATAGTAAATAACTATCATGATATATGATACTAAGCAATAAAAATTGATAAACCTTATGACAAATGTAAAATTTGCAAACTTAAATTTCATTTATAAATGGGAAGAATAAAGAATTTTGGTAAATACTTCTTGAGTTTAAGCCATATATTTTACTTTTGAAGATACAAATCCTGCTACCTAGCACAAAATAAGCAATATAAAATTGGAAAACAATAAAAAATAACAATTGCAATTATTCAAATATGATATAAGCAATAAAAGTAATAAAAATTAAATCCTTAACTCAAATCTCATCCATAAAAGTGAAGAGCAAAGAATTTTGATGAAATTTTGTAGATTTATTTCGATATCTTTTAATTTTGAAGATATAGATAGTATTACACTTAACACAAATCAACAATCTTATAGGGATTTAAAAATAAAAAGTTGGTGAGTACAAATCATTAATCTATATCAGCTCATTCATAACACATGGAAAAATGAAACACATGAGCGGCCGTGGGGTTTGTGCCCTTTTTCCAGTAGAATTCGGGATCCCCGTGCTTTTAGTTGCATTGATGGATTTCTATTTGGGCCTATTCATATTCAAATGGACAGATGTTTAAGCCCATTAAAAACATGGATCATGGGGTGATTACTCTTTTGGAGAAAGCCCAATATTCGTTGATCTGAAATCATATTCTCAGTGACTATTCACTCATTCGAAGGGAAAACATCCAAGCAAACTAGGCATGTCTTTTTTTCTTTTTCTTTTTCTTTTTTTTTTTAAATCACAAGCTCTAAGTTAGCACTAGATTTAAAAAAAAAAAAATATTACCGGTACTTATTTTGTTTGTAAGTTTTTAATATATCATTTCATAGTGGATTGATTATTCTATTTCTAAATTGTTTCTCTATTAACATTATCACCACTTATATAATATAATATAACATTTAATAAGTATGCTAAATTTTTATTTTTATTTTATTTTTACATAACAATATATGATTAGTGGTGACATAAAGTATGAAAAGCATATGGGACAAAGAAGCTTCATTTCATACTATTGGCCAAAAATGACATGCATCTTATTAGGAGTTATTTTTGCACTAGCAGCTGCCTTTTTGGAAAAATATCAACTTGCATTAGGTGCGTGGTAAATTATGCATCTGGGGTTCTTACATCCGTACGTTCAATCAACATTTACAATTTAAAAATCTAGGAGCCAAGATCGTGGAATACGAAAATATCTATCTTGCCTATTTTTGGGCTTATCGGGGATCAAAATTTCTTGTAATCGATTAATTTTTGGATATATATGGAAAATATTGCTTATATATAAAAAAATATACGTTTGAAGGGGACATCAATGGTAAATACATTTGTTCGTAAACATAGAAACCTTATCTAATTTCAGATTCCTCTGCTGTTTGTTTTCTATATTAATACATCACTTTGCAATGACTAAATTAATTACTTTAAGCTGCAACGAGGAAATCAAATATATAGAGATTAATCAACGTATATAAAATTTCCAATGCCTAATGATTCTTGGGGAAATATTAACATACATTTCATTAAATATATGTACTTCCATATAATTTTAATTGTATTTTAAAGGAAGAACAATTTTCATACCAACTGGACAGTGTATGTCCAATTAGATGTAATTACACCCCCAAATTCAGCTAAATCAACAACAGAAGTCAGCATCATAATTACGTGAAGTTCTAAATGTTCCTTACTTAGATATAGGGCCAACTATCACATAGGTACCTTCAAGGACAATGACGATAATACAAATTTCTTAGATTCTATGCCTCTACTCCACTTGACCCACGTTAAACACGTTTGTTAGCTTAGAGACTAAATATTTTTTATCATATACTATATAAAACAAAGTCCAAGATGTAATTAACTAAATAGGAAATCATAGCATTTGATTTTGATGTTGAACGGCCCAGTATGGTGGAGGTGCTGTGGTGTAATCATCAACTTGGAAGAGATAGCTGGTTTCGGCAACCGGATGGTAGCTACTTCCCGGCGGCTTGCCGGGATGGTGAGCTGCAAGTGATGTGCTCTCAACTGTCTCTTCTGCGGAGATATCAGTGCAGCCTGTTGATATTTGCTTCTTAGCAGCTTCTTCTCTTAGGATGGATCTTAGTATCTTGACCTAGAGATCATAAACGTGCGAATACAAGTGAATTACATAAGGAAAAGACAAGATAACAAAAAGAGAATAGCCAATCTATGGCCTAATTTATGGTTAATGGACAAACATTATCCCTTAATTCGTTTCAAAGCTTTGCACATCATGAACTTAAATTTTTCTAGGAATTAAGGGATTGGACTCCAAGATTTTATTAAGCGTGTAAAAACTCTTATCACTACATTATATGGTTAATGATGTTTTGGAATCATAATAAAAGACCCAGATTAACTTAATTACCTTCTACTATAACTTTCTTTGTTGAATTTATGGAGCTATAGTTTTATATTTCTGGATTTGTAATATCTTCTCACGATTTTTACTAACAAATCTTTTTTCTTTTTTAATAGTTTGAAAAGGGAGAAATTTTTTTTAATTTGTCTTTTTTTTTTAAATTAATTTTTAGAATATCACAAGAATATGTAAATACCTTTTTATCAATTGTGTCAAGAATAATAAGAAGATGATGCAACCAAAATAAAATTAAAAGAAAACTAAACAGACCAGCCAACGATTCTAAAAAGTTTTCCTTTTCTTATGCTTTTCAGGAAAAAGAGATTTTCCCAATGAGACAAGCTCACTCAGACCTAGGAAACAATCCCATCAGCAATAATTTTAGTTTATATACTTTATGTTCAAACTGTGCCCATCCTGTATATCTTTTTGTCTACTGGCAAAGTAGCTTTAAGCTGATTATCTTTTGTATGTTAACCTTAGAGTAAAAGACTAAACAAGACCACAGTTTTATGGACTAACACGAGACCCAGTCCAGTCTGTCATAAACTATATGACATATGGCATGGTGATCAATACTACGTAGCAAAATACTGATCATAATTGTAGATAAACATATTAAGAATTGGACAGATGGTAGCCGAATCTTTGTAGATCTTAGTCGAGACATATATTTTTCCAAAATAATGATGTTTTTGCGGACATAATGGTATGGAGAGGGATTGCTACATGTAAATAATGGATACTGACCTCCTCTTGAAGCTTCATTTTCTCTCTAGAGATCAGATCATACTCCTGTTTAAGAGCGCCATACAAATTTTCCAACTGCTTAGTCTTCCACCTCGCACGCCTATTCTGAAACCAAACAGCAATTTGACGAGGCTGAAGTCCTAGTTCCCTAGACAACTTCGTCTTCCTATCAGGGTCCAGTTTTATCTCCTCCTGGAAACTTCTTTCCAATGCCTCCAGTTGCTCATTGCTCAATCTCTTCTTCTTCTCTTGATGGAAATTCCCATAATTGCTCAGCATGTTTCTCTCTGCATGAGCCGCGGATACCGCCGCGTGCGGAAGCTCCGGTGCCATTGCAAGATGATGCTTAAACTCCATCCCTGAAATGGAAAGGAACTTGAGACTGACTTATTGGGGAATATCTAAATGAATTTTATGGAAAACATAACATATGTTTGATAGCGAAAAGATATTGGCATGAAAGATTTTCTTTTGCTGTTTCTCCTCATATGTCAAATATTTTAGCCAGCCAGTGATTGTAGTTGTTACTTTAGTTCAAAGCGGAAATGCCCATTAATTCCTTTTCCATGCTATTAGCAAAAAGCAAACTGGCAACAATGACAGTAACCTTCCATTTTAGCAATATGAGATGAGATCAATGAACTTGATTGGCTAATCAAAGAAATTAACCTCAGCAAAACCTTTCCAACGTATCGTTCTTTTCTGACCCGTATATAACTGTCTTTTAAGGTTGTATTTGTTTCATCAAGAACACACCTTTTCTTCATTTGTTATAATAAAGAATTCAAAACTGTTGATTAATGTTGAAGCAATGTAAACAGTTCGTGGTTATTGATGGCTTTTAGATAGTAGGTGATACTAAGAGGCAAAAGCAGCAGACGATGACCAGTGAGGATGGTTAACCATGATTTTACCCATTTTCATTAGTATTTTTATTAGCTGTTGACTAAAATGGCTACTGGCCTGCCCTTGCCATTCCTTTTCCTAACCATTTACTGCTAAAAGCCATTAGTTGATCCAACTTCTTGTGAATACTAAGATAATATTTGAAAAGTTTGAAGTTTTGAACATGGCAAATATGGAACCATGAAACAAACCCACCGAAAGTCACAGTTATATTTTGTTTTGAAGTTAACAAAGCGCATACTTTGCATACACTAAATTTGAAGATAAACAAAGGAAGAAAACAAAAAAGCCAACAAAGTTAACTTTTGGGTTCTTTAATTTTTTTGAAGTTGCTCCAACAAGCAAGCTAACTCAAGCAAAGAAAGTCAAAGAACGTTAAGATATAATAAATTTAGTGTGCGCAAGGCAACTTTACCTTGGTGAGGCTGGTTGCAGTTATAATTGTAAAGGAAGCCAAAGGAAGGCTCTGGTCGAGGAACTGATGAGGTTTTGAAGTTACCATCCCAATCCATATTTAGATTTGGCTTCTTCTTCTTCTTCTCTCTCTCACTGTGTCTCTTTGTCTTGCTAATAAAACAAAGACACAGCTTGCAGGTGTTAATATAAAGGGTATTTTGTCTGCGATGGAAGGAAGCTAAGGGAAGCTGAATATATGGACCACTTAGACGACTGAGAACAAAAGTGGAAGTATGAACCTAGCTAATAAGCCATTGACGCGTGGAGCAAAGTATTTGCTAGGGTTCTTGGACTACTTGTCTTTTGAGGTGTAACAAAGTGAATACACAGGATTAGATTGTGAATGGGATCAGCTCTACTTTTTGGGTGCATCCAAATGCTTCTACGTAAATGGATATACGAATGATAATGTGTGAAGTGGGAATAATCTAAAATCAGTAGGTGATCCTTAAACTTTACGGAATGTTATAGCGTATTAATTTTTCAGACTTACTCTTTTTTCCTTTTTTTTAAAAAAAAAAATTAAATCACAATATACTTGTTTTTGGTGTTACACCACTTAAAATTAATCTTTTATCAATAAATTCCTTTTGCTGCCCTTCAAATTAGAATTACATCTTTTATCTTACAAATAGTTAAAGGTCAATTTCCATAAACCAGTAATTTTTCTTTATTTTTTTACTTTTTGCTTTTCTATACATTATGTTATATATTTTAGGTTTTTGAAGTTAGTTTGGTTTCAAATTCTTACAATAATTTTTATTTTTAACATATATAATATTTGATCTCTTTTATTTTAGACATACACATCTAAGGTGTTATGACCCAAAAAAAATATTAAGAAAATATATTGGAAAAGAGTTAGAGATTAGTAAGTTATTAGCACAGCATAAGCTAGCTTAATTGACTTACACAACTTCTGTTCAAGATTATCGAGCCCAATTTCAAGTGCTTTCAAATAGGGTTATTGGTCATTCCATGCAACTTTTTATTGACTGTTTTGTGGAAGGGTTGAAGCCTCAAATAAAGGGAGAAGTGACAATACTCAAGTCTAAATCATTTTCTAATGTAATCAATTCAGTAAGAATGCATGAAGAGAAGTTGAAGGACAAATTCGTGCCTACTAAAAGTTATTATACCAAGCAAACTTCTCCACTTTTACCCGTTTCATCAATAATGGGCACTAATGTTGGCATTCACATCTACAACTACAACGAAGTTAAGAAACGCAACAACTACGTGTATTGGACTTTACGAATGATTTAACCACATTTGTCATCCAAGAAAATCAAGAAACTAGCCATACTAACTGCTATGATCGACATGAAGGCATGTTCACTAACACCAATGAAATTGAATGGTAAGGAACTTCTAAAGGGTTGAAGTACTTGATTATGGAGAGGTTGCTATCATTGCGGTCTCGATCGATTCACACGAACATCTTGAGGATCTTGGAAGGAGTGAATGGAAAGGATCTTATGGCAGCTTACATTTTGCCAATTTAGATAGCGGAAATGCTACGGTAGTCAAAATGCCAGATGTTACTTATGAACCTGAGATGTAAGTGGAGTGCTTGACTCAAGTTTTAAGGTGCAAGCATGAAAACTTGATTGAATTGCACGGTTATTGTGTTAAGGGAATCAATGAATAGTTGCGCACGACTTTGCTACAATGGGTTCTTTAAATGATGTGCTACATGGTAGAACAGGTTCAGGAAGCTCGTTTTCACAATATCCATCTATTTGATGCAAATTCATCATTAGAGCTCATAGAAGATTATTTTTATTTTAGCTAATACATCAAATTACTAAGTCATGGATTATTATTTTCTTCTTTCTTTCCTTTTCTTTCTTAAAACATTGAGGGCAAGGTTGTTTAAAGGGTTGGACAATAGTTATACACAAAAATATATTAGAAAAATGGTCAAAACTTGGTGGGTTAATAGTTAAGTCATTTCTATAGTAGTTAGATATTAACAAATATTATTCAATATTATGAATAGTCATTTGATATATTTATGGAGATTTTATTTTCTCTCTTAAGATAATTATGGTTTTTATATTAATTAATAAGTAAAAATATAAAATATAAAATAGTAATAAGATGAAGAATTGAATAAACAACATGAAATCACCTTTTTTAGTCATATATTTCTATATTTTTACTGCTATTTTTCCTTCTTTTTTTTTACTTCTCACTATTTAATTAGGTTCGTAATTTTTTCAAACTTAAAAAAAAAAAATTAATTCATTTTGCAATTTTTTTTAAACCTAAAAAAATAGTTCAAACCTAATTTACAATTTAGTCTAATCTTGTTTAGTTCGTGATTAGATCTATTTTTTTGCTTAGCTTTAATAATAATTGCTTGTAAATTGTAGTCCTAACCGCTCCAATTTCATCGTAGTGATTATTCTCGTATCGTTTGTACCTATACTAAAACCTTACCATTTTCCTATTCCTAAAACATCTCATTTATTTCCTAACTTTTTCTTCTTCTTTTTTTCCAGGTATAATTTGTTTTCCTCAACTGTACGTTTTTTGTTCCACAAGAGAATTGCCAATTCTTCTTTATGACATGATACTTGCCTAGGCTGCAAAATTAATCTTTTTATTTTTATTTTTATTTTTAATTGTCTTCATTAATTGCAAACACCCTGTAATACGTAATTTCCGTTCATAGTTGGATATCTCCAGTAGTTACTTAATTGTGATGTATGTTGCGAATTCACGTGAGAATGATTGGAAACTTTTCATAATTTTTCTTCGAGTTCATAAGTTTTCTATATTTCGTTATTTGTCTGAAATTCGTAACTTTCCTTCGATCTACTCAAAAATTCCTTACCACCAATGGGAGGTTATTGGCTTTCTTTTAAGAGGATGTGGCATCTTCCCAGAAGCTAGAACTAAAACAAGACTATTACATTGTTAAAGTAATTATTTTTCATTGTCATTAAAAAATCAAATTGACTTCATTATTTCGACATCATCTGATGATTTAACCTCTTGTTAAATAGATTAAAACTAGCTGGTTTGACCAAACTTTAAAGTATAAGTTTATTGAAAATTTAAATAGAAAAGAAGGATAGATATCATCATATGTACATTATTAAGTCATGGAGTGGTAATTTTTTATAAAGTTTGCAATTCATGTTATCATGTTGTGTTTTGTATTTATGTCTAAACAAGTTTGTATCTAAAAACCTCAACCCATGAGTCATAATACAACCTATTTATTAATCATGTATAAAAACCTAAACTCATGACCCAACCTCTTTAATAAACATGTCTCGTGCCTAGGTTAAACTTATTTATTGATTAAAACAATTATAAATAAGTTTATAAAATATTTACATATATAAAGTTAAAAAGAATGATAATAAATTAAAGAAAAAGTACATTTTAGTCCTTGGTGTTTACCTATTTTTCTATTTCAATCATCAACCTTTTTATTTATCTATTTGAATTATTAACGTTTTCAAAAGTTTATAAAAAAAATCCGTCAAGTCTATTACATGTTCCATTCATCCGTAGTATATATCAACTTCAAATTAATCTACAATAATTAAAATAATAAAATGCCAAAATTAAAAATATTTATTTACATAATATAAAAAATAATAATATTAAATATATATAATAATATGATACAACGAAAAATAAAAAAAATACAAAAATAATCACTAAAATTAAGAAAATGGGTTGGAAAAATTTGTTTGTACCCTAATTACCTTAAGCAACTAGCCTAAGATTAATTAGAAACTAACGCATGCTTAAAATGAACAGAAAATTTAAAGTATTTAATAAAAGTCCTATTTTTATAAGATTTTCAAAACATTGAAGACTAAAATAGAAGAAAAACACTAAAGACTCAAATAAAAAAGTGGATAAACATTGAGAATTAAAAATATAATTCTCCATAAAATTAACTTTTATACATACTAATGACATAAGGCCTTGAAAGTTAACATAAAATTATAATCCAAATGACAGTTTTAATGAAGTCTCATTAAATATAACAAATCTAAAGAATTACAAATTCCATAACAAAATTAAATTAACCTAAACTTGTGACCCAATATTTTTCGTTAGATCTTCAAGAAAAATAATTAAAGAATCTATACATTAAAAAAATGATATCGATGAAAATATATACCATTGGAAATTTTATAAAAATAGTTTGGTTTATTACTTACATCTCTATAGAGCCATTCTTTTGTACATAATAAAACTTCTATAATTTCTGCATTCAATAAATTGCGATGTCGATTAAGGATTTGACTTCCAATACTAAATGTAGATTCTAAAACTACTGTGGATATTAAGATGCCTAAGATATCACATGCCATTTTTGCAACTTAAGAATATCAGAATTAATTGCTTTTACAATAACTCAATATATCAAACTTAACCATTGCATGTCACTCTTCACCTAAATATAACTCTAATTTAGTTTTGGTAGCACCCTAAAGCTCTCATTACAACTTTATAAACCAATCGAACCTAGTACTCAACAAACATTTTAAAATAATAGAAATACTAATAATATGCCAAAACCTTAACAAATCTAAAAGTTAGACTATTTACATGAATTACACAAATCACTTGCATTAAAGACAAGGAGAAGAAGAGATTGACTTATCTTTATCATTGTTCCCAATACTATTAAGCACAACTGACACAGTGCGGAAAGCGTAACAAAACAAATCCAAATATGGATTGGTTTCACAACAACAAAGAGTAACTCTTTGATGCAAATTCTGGTTGCGCACAACCGATGAACGAAGAAAAATCTCTCTCAAAGTGTATTTCAAAGTATAATAAGACGTAACCCTGACATGTCTGACAAAAGGGTATATATACTCCCCCATAAAATATCTAAAAGTAGAAAATCTAAGCGTACACGTGGAAATAAATAATGATATACACGTCTATAACCTATCGCATACACGGCCGTACCTCTAGGCCGTGTATGTTTCTGGGCATGTGACGAGCGCAGTATACGGTCACATACACGGTCGTGCCTCTAGACCGTGTATGTTTCTGGGCATGTGACGATCGCATTACACGACCGTGTCCCAAGCCGTGCCCCCCAGCCGTGTATGATTCTGTGAATGTTCCTGATAGAACACACAGTCGTGTCCCTGACCGTGCCTCCCAACCGTGTATGATTCTATGGAGATCTGACGCAATACACGACTGTGTATCCACCCGTGTGTCAACCTGTGTTCGCTCCGATGTCCGCATCATTCTCTCCCACCAATGAAGAACTCGACCCT
Organism: Laguncularia racemosa; assembly: GCA_037954665.1. NCBI lineage: Eukaryota > Viridiplantae > Streptophyta > Magnoliopsida > Myrtales > Combretaceae > Laguncularia > Laguncularia racemosa. Next base: position 5,551,314 of record JBBMOL010000036.1, read on the forward strand.
GAGTTCTCTTTAGGATATAACGCCTCACCGTCAAGGAAGAAAGGGAAGATATCAGCGACGTTAAAGGTCTTTGAAATGCCCATAGTGTTTGGTAAACCAACTACATAAGCATTATCATTGATTTTCTGCACAATCTGGTACGGACCATACTTCTTATGTTGAAGCTTGCTGTACTTTCCAACAAGGAACCGCTCCTTGCGTAAGAATACCATAACTTGATCACCTACTGAAAACACTTGTCACCTTCGATGCTTGTTAGCTGCAGCTTTGTACTTAGTATTAGATTGCTCAATTTTCGCACGCACCTCAGCTGTAATGTTCTGCCAACTATCCGCTAGGTTCTTGGCTGCTATGTGAAACTCAGTACTCCTTGGAAGCTTGATCAAATCCACAGCATGGTTAGGAGTACTGGTATAGACGATAGAGAATGGAGACTTGCCTGTTGTCTTGTGAACGGCACTGTTATAAGCGAACTCCGCCTGAGCCAATGTCACATCCCATTGCTTGGGCTTTTCACCACAAATACTTCTAATTAGATTGCCCAAAGTTCGATTTGTAGCTTCTGTCTGACCATCCGTTTGAGGGTGAGCAGTGCTGCTATAGTTCAGTGAGGAATCAAACAGCTGCCATAAAGTTCTCTAAAAGTGACTCAGGAATTTGCTGTCTCTGTCTTAAGTAATGGATTTGGGCACCCCATGAAGACGTACCACTTCTTTGAAGAACAACTTAGCAATGATCTGAGCATCAATGGGCCATCTTAGAGAACCCGTCAACCACAACAAAAACAGAGTCAACGCCCCGTTGGGTACGGGGCAATCCAAGGACAAAGTCCATAGACAAATCCTCCTATATGTTATCAGGAACAGGGAGCGGAGTGTAGAGGCCAGTGTTTTGGGACTGGCCTTTAGACGTCTGGCATGTATAACACCGTTGCACAATCCTCCCAACATCACGCCTCAAGTGTGGCCAGTAGTATCTATCACTGACTGCAGCAATAGTCTTATCCCTTCCCAGATGGCCTGCTAATCCACCCCCATGTAAATCATGGATCAATTTCTCCCTCAAAGAGGACTCAAGAATACACAGTTGATTTCCCTTCATTAAATACCCATCATAAATATGGAAATCACCGCTAGGCTGTTTAGTTTGACACATCTCCCAAGTATCTTTAAAATCAGTGTCAATCCCATACAAGTCTTTCATACATTCAAATCCCACCACTTTAGTATGAAGTGTCACCAACAAGCTAGCTCGCCTGCTCAAAGCATCTGCAACCTTATTGTATACTCCCGATTTATGTTTCAGCTTAAACGGGAATTTCTGCAAAAATTGTACCCATCTTGCATGCATATCTTTGCTAATCCTGGTCTGATTACTCAAGTGCTTAAGGGCATCACAATCAGAATATAGCATGAATTCTTTGCCCACTAGGTAATGCTCCCAGGTCCTCAAAGCACGCACAACTGAATAGAATTCTTTGTCATATGTGGACCAATTACGCCTAGACTCGCATAACTTCTCACTAAAGAATGCAATGGGTCTCCTTTCCCGAGATAATACCGCCCCTATTCCAACCCCACTTGCATCACAATCGACTTCAAACAACTTATCAAAGTCAGGTAATGCAAGAACTGGTGCATTACACAACTTTTCTTTCAATAACCCAAAACTACTTTCAGCTTCATCATTCCACTGGAATTTCCCTTTCTTCAGGCACTCAGTCATAGGTGCAGCAATGGTACTGAAATGCCGAATAAACCGTCTATAGAAACTTGCCAACCCCAGGAAACTCCTCAATTCACTCACTGTTTTAGGAATAGGCCATTCCCTAATAGCTCCGACCTTCTCATCATCCACAGTAATCCCATCACCATTAATAACAAAACCCAAAAATAGCAACCTCCTAGAGAGGAATATACACTTCTTCAAATTCACAAATAGCTTGTTCTCCCTCAGAACCTTCAACACGTCCCTCACATGCTTGATGTACTCCTCCTCAGTTTTGCTATAAATCAGGATATCGTCGAAATAAACTACTACAAACTGATCAGAAAAGGGTTTAAGTACCTGATTCATTACACGCATGAAAGTGCTTGGGGCGTTGCTAAGGCCAAAAGGCATGACCATCCATTCATACAGGCCCTCTTTGGTTTTAAAGGCCATCTTCCACTCATCCCCTAGTCAAATCCGAATCTGATGGTAGCCACTTCTCAAATTGATCTTGGAAAAGAACATGCCCCACTCAAACAATCTAACATGTCCTCCAACCTTAGTATTGGGAATTTGTAACCAATGGTAATTTTATTAGTCGCCCTGCTGTCAACACACATACGCCAACTCCCATCTTTCTTTGGGGTTAACAAGGCGGGCATTGCACAAGGACTCATGCTCTCCCTAATGAATCCCTTCTGGAGTAGTTCCTACACCTTCCCCTGCAATATTTCTGTTTCTTTTGGACTCATTCTATAATGTGGGAGATTAGGTAGACTAGCTCCTGGGATCAGATCAATGTGATGTTGGATGTCCCTCATGGGAGGTAATCCATTAGGTAGCTCCTCAGTTGTTATCTCCTTAAACTCCTCCAATAGTTCCTTAATCCTGCCAGGCAACTCCTGAGCACTACTCTGGCCTTCCTCCACTGTCATCACTTGACGAACAATTAGCGCATGGACTGTCTACGCCTCCTTAATTGCTTCTTCCATCTCCTTCTCAGATTGGGTGATGGTGAGAAAGGAACGCCCTTCCACTTTAGAAGCTTTAGGGCGGTGTGACACTTTGAGAGGTAGAAGAGTAAACTTTACTCCATCCTTCTCTAGCCGGTAAACATTCTCCCTTCCTTCATGCTTGGCATCAACATCAAACTGCCAAGGCCTCCCAAACAAAAGATGGCATGCATCCATGTTCACGATGTCACAATAGACCTCATCCCTATACTTCCCTATAGAGAAAGGTACCCTGCATCGCTCAGTGACTTCGATCTTTTCAGCTGCTTTTATCCACCCAATAGTATATGGGTTCGGATGTTTTTCAGTCGGCAAATTCAATACCTTCACCGTTTCTCTACCAATGATATTCTCGCAACTCACACTGTCCACAATCAACTCAAACACTCGACCATCAACAGTACATCTAGTGCGAAACAACTGATGTCTCTGGGTCTTCTCATCACACTTTGGTGCTAACATCAATTTTCTGATGACGTATGCCTCCTCATCATCCCCATAGCCATCATCACCATAATACTCATCTCCTCCATCCGGTTCACAACACACCTCATCATCCTCCCCTCTGTCAATAACATTGACTGGTCTCCTATTGGGGCACTCATTGGACCGATGGCCCGGTTGATTACACCTATAACACTTTCCCATAACTGGTTTTAGCATAGGGGTTGTTCTGTTTAGGTGCCTCCTTAGTCTCCATTGGCTTCCTGCTCACCACTCTATCATCTCTCTTATCATTAACCCCACTTTGCACTTCCTGGATAGCCTTCCCCTTGTCTGTACCTATTGTATTGAATCCATCATTCCTAAACCTTCTGTTACCCCCATCAAACCTGTTGGTCTTCTCTTGCAGCATCATCTCTGCCCAAAGAGCCATGTTTTTCGCTTCATTGACATTGTGCAAAACATGAACTCCTATCTTCTCCCTAATTTACAACATCAGCCCATCAAGATATCTAGCCACCTGCTACCCCTCGCTCTCCCTTAGATCGTTCCTCTCAGCCAATCTCATGAATTCCGCCGTATACTCATATACCGTTCTCTGACCCTGTTTACACTTCTGATATTGCTGAAATAATATTTGTTCATAGTCAGGAGGTAAGAAATCCCTTTGAATCAATTGTTTCATCCTATACCACGTCTGCACCGGTTGCCTGCCCTCTCTATATCGCCTGTTCTGCAATCTCTCCCACCATGCTGAAGCCCCTCCTTTTAATCTACAAGCCACTAACTTCACCCTACGATTCTCCGGCACTTCCATATAATCAAAGAAACAGTCTACCTCCGCCAACCAATTTAATAAATCTTCAATGTTCAAATTACCAGTAAAAGAGGATATATCTACCTTTAATTTGAAATCACTGGTGTCTCCTTGATCATACCCATGGTGATTCCGGCGATATCCACCACCACCATATCCTCTCCGCTATGGTTGTTGATTCCCGATCAGCCAATCATCCTCCTCATCAGAATCCACATCACATGCTTGGATTCTTTGATTCGCAGCGACAGATCTATTGACGGGAATGCCAAGAGCAGGATTTTCCCTGGGTCGTACTCCACTAGCATCTCTATCTCTGTTCGTATTGGTTCCCATCGCGTCGAAACTCTCAACCGGATCATCAAAGCGCTGTTCGAAACGCCGGAGTCTCTGATCCATGGTGTCCAACACTGCCCTTTGAGCCTGCACTTCGGTTCGCAGAGCTTCCATATCCCAAGCAACGTCCGGAACATGACCGCCTCCTGAACTACCGTCACCTGACATCTCCACAGGAAATTTTCCTTGCTCTGATACCAACTGACGCAGCGCGGAAAGCGTAACGAAACGAATCCAAATATGGATTGGTTTCACAACAACAAAAAGTAACTCTTTGATGCAAATTTTGGTTGCGCACAACCGATGAATGGAGAAAAATCTCTCTCAAAGTGTATTTCAAAGTATAATAAGACGTAACCCTAACATGTCTGACAAAAGGGTATATATACTCCCCCGTAAAATATCTAAAAGGAGAAAATCTAAGCGTACACGTGGAAATAAATAATGATATACACGTCTATAACCTATCGCATACACGGCCGTGCCTCTAGGCCGTGTATGTTTCTAGGCATGTGACGAGCGCAGTACACGGTCGCATACACGGCCGTGCCTCTAGACCGTGTATGTTTCTGGGCATGTGACGATCGCATTACACGGCCGTGTCCCAAGCTGTGCCCCCCAGCCGTGTATGATTCTATGAATGTTCCTGACAGAACACACGGTCGTATCCCTGACTGTGCCTCCCAGCCGTGTATGATTCTGTGGAGATCTGACGCAATACACGACCATGTATCCACCCGTGTGTCAACCTGTGTCCGCTCCGATGTCCGCATCAACAACGCTCTAGGTATGATGATATAATACTTTCTAAATAATCAAAGATGAAGAAGAGAGATCTATCCAAAAAAAAAAAAAAATTGAATTTAACCAAAGGAAAAAAAAAACAGATAACTAAGAGAGATAAAATAACTTAGAAGAAGAAAGTGAGATATGATGTATTATTGGTGTGGCTTAAGAAGATCATGAAACCTTGAGTGATGAAATTAGTAGCGCCTAATAATAAAAAAAATAAAGAAAATAATAAATTTATATATTATATTAATACTAAATGATTTTGCGAGTCAAACTCATGATTTGCTTATGAGACCTATCTATTGAATGGGTTTGTAAATGGATTTGAGAGTTGAACTCAAACTTAGATACAAATTTTATTATATCTAAATGAGTTTAATCTATTTGTGTCTCATTTTGATTTTTTTTTTTATATATGATCCTGTTTATTTTGTATCATATCATATAGTGTTCAAATTTTCACAAATCAAATCTCAAATTGGCAGTCCTAATTTTTTATTAGGTGTACGACCGCTTGAGCTCTGCCCAAGTTGAAAACCATATAGAATAAAACCCTAAACGAACTCAATAGGATATAATAAACCCTAATATAATCTGGGATGTGATACGATTTTTGCGGGCACAAGGTCCAGATCCGGCCAGAACCGTCCGATCATGAGGCCCCTCATGATCATTAGCTTGTGGAGGGGCTTGTTCTCAGCCGAGTCTAAAGACTCGACAATTCCCATTATATATATATATATATGTATGTACGTATGTATGTGTATTTTAATTTCTAAGTTTTAAATACTCATTTTAAGCAAAAAAATTAAGTAGTTCTAACCCAGTTTTAGAGTCCAAAAACTTAGTAGTTCTAGACTAATTTTTAATAAAGTTGACAAGTGTTTACTAACTTATTGATAAAAAATTACAATCCAGTTAATAGCAATGTAGGGGGATAATAATTTAAAAAAAAATAAAAAGATATCAATAATTAGTCTCATTTTATTAATTAATGAGAATTGGATGAAAGCATATATATATATATATATATATATATATATATATCAAATAATACTAGCTTTAATAGTTTATTTATTTCTTATAATATTAATAACAATACAGTAAATACAATAAATGAAAAAGAATTTTTCCTAATTCAAATAAAAATAGTTTAAATTTCTATTATATTTAAATTATTGTTTTATATTCATTAGTTCGTTTTTTTTAATAATAAATATCTTCTTTAGTTTTTATTAGCGAACTGCCATGTACTCGTTACATCCATGGGTCTAGGGCAACAAACCCCCAAGCAACCGCCCCCCCCCCCACCCACAATCCTTGGACTCAACAAGTTCATTAGAGAGTCGAGACGCGAGACCTTCCATTCAAGTCGAGTTCAGTCTTCCACTCACAATCGTAGTTCTATACCCACCTCTTGATACAATATTAGACAATTCGGAAGTATATACTTAATAATGATCTTTTAAAGATTGCACACATTTTTCTTATGTAATAAGACTTTTAACATCAATTAAGTTTTTTTTTTCCTCTAGTGATACAAAGGGGAAGGGTGTACCTATATATTGTTTCATCTTATGAGAAAACAACATTTAAACTAACTTAACTATAGGGTCAGGATAGTACCATATATACATCAAACCTATGGCATGTATTACCACCTATCATGTCTAATGTACTTGTTACTCTCTTCAAATTCTCAACACCTAGAATAATTTGGGTGCTTTTTTCCCTAGTAATTGTTAAGAGGCAGAAAGAGGAAGCTCTTATACATTTTCATATACTTTTTTTCCAAAAAAAAAAAAAAAGGTGTATGATAATTCTTGAAATGTAAAAGGTTTCCGTTTTTAAAGTTCTTAATTAATAAATAGGATCGTAGCATCCATAAGCGGATCCATCATAAAATTTAAATCATGTGCGGATTGAAAAGGTCAATAGTCTCCATCTATCTGGTCCCCTATTTGTTTGTTCTTAGGTTCTTACACACAGCAAAACTGACAATATGCCTTCCCTTTCTCATGCCTCTTCCTGACCTTCTCTCCTCACTTGATGTACTATTTTCTGCACCCCCTTGCACGTATGTAGGCGTTAAAAACTGACTAACATAGGTGAGCCCAAAATTGAAACATAGGAAGCGACGTGGATTTTATTAAGTTGACATGCAATGAGTGCTCAAACAACAAACGCTGTACCCTTTCCCGCTTTCTCTCTCCCTGCACCAGCAAATTTGACAGAGTAAAGAGGTGGTGTGGGCTCATCCTAGGGTTTCACTTCCACCTCTTGCCTCTTAAATGACTTTAAATACCAGTTGGAGAAAACAAAAGCTGATATTTAGCTTCTCTTTTTGGTTACTGCACTATAGATACATTTAATGAAGGATTTAGCTAGGTCCCTAGATGGAGTCCGAAGGGCTTTAATAACTGCAAGTTTTCTTTGCAAAAAGTAAAAAATATAATTGTAATTTGTACCGTAAAATGGGGAATTAATAATTATCATTTTATTTAATTGCACTTAAAATAGTATTAGTAATATATTAGAGATGTATTTAAGAAAACCTAAATACCTTTATCCCAATTTATGGCTTAAATGTTGGATTAGGATATATTATGAGTAGAATAGAAATATGTCAGGAAAAACGAAGCAATGGTTATTCCTATGTCCTATAAGAAATTATAATTTATCATTTTATAATAATAAAAAAAATTTAAAATAACTATTTTATAAATAACCCTTATTAGGAAACAAAATTTATTTTAAAAAACCATTACTATTTTCGCTTAAACGTGTGAGTATGATGAACACTTTGAAACGGTTATTACACAGATTACAGGACAGAGAGATCATGCAGCTTATTGAGTTTGTCTATGAAAAAAAAAAAAATGGCCGTTTTCTGTTTAATAAATGCATTAAGTGAAGGCAACAGTAATTCTTTTGGGACGAAGGTACTAACTTTACATTTGTCAAAAGGTTTTAACTAGGAGTTGCAATTTTTAACACGCTACCACACATAACACAGCATTAGCAGGTCCAGGTGGGGTACAGGATTGTAACATCGAGGGGTCTGATTTACCTGCTATGAAGTTCGCGTTAAAATTACTTCTTAAAATATCAACTCCTCTTACAATTACGATTATAGTATATAGATGCAGGGATTCGTGGTATATGCTACGTGGGTTTTTTTTTTTTTTCTTTTTATGTCGCGTTTTACGTGATAGAAATAAGTATTACACCCTTCTAAGAATTTCAAGCCACAAGAATGAAAGAGAGAAAAATCAAAGAGGAGGAACATTTACGTAGTATTTTGACAAGTGATGGGGAGAAAGTTTGGCATGGTGTGAGCTCCTAAACAATTTTCGGACTAAATGTTAGAATGAGGACCCTGTGAGATAAACTAGTAGGTAATTATCATAAGAATATCGTCAGTAACCACCCTTGAAGTGTTCTAGCAACCAAAGGTTTAGATTGACTAGATTGTGCCAACATAATATGAACTTTAAAAGTAATGTAATTGATGCATGCACGAAGTCAAGTCTAAAAAGTCATGATCGAAGAATCAAGCACAATCCCGAAGACCAAAATTATCAGTTTGGGCGAATGCAAGTGGATCATGAAGACTTAAGCAAACCAAAAGACAAGATCGAGCCATGCGAAGTGGGGGTCAGTTGACCCAAGGCGATGGATCGAGGTTCAATTGAATCAGTCCTAAGTAGGTCAACCGAGATGTGATCACAACCTAGTTCGAACTTCTAATTTCATAGTTTTATAGAAGTTTTATCTTATAGTTGTTTTAGACATTTTAATTAGTTTTCTTTCTTGTATCATTCATTTCATAATATCTTTTAATAGTGTGTTAGAATATTATTTAGGATTTTGTTTTGTTTCCTAATTTAAATTTCCGAATTCAAAAGATATTATCTAGAATATTACTTTATTTCTTAATTTATTAGGATTTCGATATGTTTTCTTTTTATTTAACTTGTTATCTAGTTTACTAGAGTTCTCCTTATGCCTATAAATAGACAATAGCTATAAAAAAAAATTATATTATTGAATATGAAATTTATTGAGTGGATGCTATCTAAGAATGTGCATGAATCGGATTAGTTCAATTTTTCTTTTGAATTAAAAAAAATCATAAAAATAAGGTTTGATTTTTTATTACTTCAAACGGAACCATAAGGTTTGGTTTCGATTTTTTTTCTAAATCATAAAATTTCGGTTTACTTTATGGATCAAACCATGTTTTGTTTTTTATGAAAATATATTTGTTTATCATGTAATCCAATATGAATAATACTAAATTTATTTAATAATAATAATATATATTGATATCATATAAGAGATTGATAAAGTCAATATTGAAGTAACTAAAAAATTTTAAATATGCAATATAACTAATTTATTCCTCAAGTTAGCATATGATATAACTTTTAAGCCAACTTATATACATATTTACTAAATTATGGTTATAAAATTTAAATATATATAATTTTTAATAAATATAAATTAAAAATTCTTTTCATGTTATATTATAATAAAAAATTAATGATAAGTAAAATATCATTACATTTTTTCAAAATGGTTTGATTTGGATTGGAAATTTTCTAAACCAAATTGCACAAAAAAAAAAACTTATTTTTTTGTTTGGTTTGGTTTGCTCCTTTTTTTTTTTTTTTTACCTATCCCTAATATTGTTATCTTCTCATTTCTTTTCACACTTATCAAGAATCAAGTGGATTTCAAGGAAAAACTAGGTGAGTGTTAGAAACCATCAAGACAGATTATAGCCTTTCAAGATATGATGTATGACCGTCAACTAATGGATGCTAGATTTCAAGGACAACCATTCACATGGACAAGTGTAATGCTAACTTGTGATGTAGTAAAAGAAAGGTTAGACAAAGGACTTATTAACACGGAGTTGTCCCAAACTTTACTAAATATGGAAATCTTCAACCTACCAGCACAAAGCTCAGATCACTCACCACTTCTTCTATGCATGGAAATTAAGGAGAGCAAAGTACAAAAAATCTTCAAGTTTGAGCAAAGTTGGTTGTCTTTCGAGCAATGCATGAATGTTGTTGAAAAAACATGGCTTTCAATAGAAGTGAGAGAAGATATTGAAGGTTTAGTATATAAACTAAATGAAAGTAGAAATGCACTTATTGAATGGAGAAGGAAGAAACGAATAAACAATCAAGTAGCCATAAATGATCTACTATAGAGGTTGGTAGATGAGCAAAGTAAAGAATCATCGGAACCAAACTATGAAGAGGAGAAGCAAATTAGGATTGAACTTGACAAAATACTACGCAGTGAAGAGCTGCTTTAGAAATAAAAGTCTTGGCAGTTATGGCTTAAAGAAGGAGATAAAAATGCTAATTTTTTTCACCAATCAACATTGGAGAGAAGAAAGAAGAATAAAGTGTTGAGAATAAAGGATCAAAACAAGGTGTAGCTTGAGAAAGAATCAGAGGTTGCAATAGCCTTCTTATCCCTTTTTTAAGGAATTATATTTATCTAAAGGTTGTGAAAACCAACAACAAGTGCTAAATTCAGTAGAGAAAGTTGGGATAGATGATAACAATAATTGGTTTATTTGACCAATAGAAGAAGATGAGGTGAGATTAACTATTTTCAATTTAGGCTCCTTAAAGGCACCAAGTCTAGATGGCCTAAATGGACTCTTCTACCAATCAAATTGGAGGGTTTTGGGTGCCTTTGTGATGGGAATCAAATTACAGTTCTTATAAAGTTATTCAACACGAAATGCAAAGCTCAAGAACCGGAGGTAGACACCCTTAGGCCGACAGTGTGGGAGATAGGCCAGTGGCATAGCCACTTAAGCTAGCCCTTAAGGCAAGCAGTTTTTCTTCTTAAGCCGACCTTCAAGGCCAGCAGCCTATCTACTTAAGCCGGCCACATAGGCCAGTGGCCTAAACGGAAAAGCCGGCAGTGTACATGTTCTAAGTACGCAGTATATATTATTAAAAGCCGACTGCTTTCTTGAGTCAGTTTGTTTCGACTTTTCCTTATAGTTTATATTTGTTTTTGGAACTCGAATAGACATTAGACTTAAGATATACAATTTGACTCTTTGAGGTTTTTCCTCTCAATTTACTCTTATCAATCCGTGAGATTGTAGTGAGTGACGGTATTGGATTGTTGTACATCATATTAACAAATCTGTACTAGGACTACTCTTTTGCTGGTGCGTCATATTCGGTAAGGGTTTTGGGATTTTATTGTGTTCTTGTTCTTTATCGTTCGTTAATTGGATTGTTATATTCAATTATCATTGATTGTTTCCTAGGAATTTGAATCATTTGATATGATCATAGTTTTAGGCACATCACTTTGTCAAAAAATCAATCAAGCAGTTTTTTACAATAGGTACTTTCCCACCAAACTTTAACCATGCAAACCTTGTCCTAATTCCTAAGCTTAAAAACCCGAAAAATATCTCACAATTTAGATCCATTAGCTTATGCAATTTTTCTTATAAAATCATTGCAAAAAATTAAGCAAATAGATTGTAATCTATCATTGATTCTATCATAACACCATTTGAAAGTGCATTCGTTCTAGGTTGGTTCATATAAGATAAGATGATCATAGCTCATGAAGTTTTCCATGATCTTAGATTGAAAAAATCAGGTACTTTATTCAATTGCACTATAAAAATGGATATAACAAAGGCATATAATAAGGTAAAATGGAAGTTCTTACAATTGCTAATGCTAAAGATGGGCTTTCATGACAAATGAATAAATTGGATTATTAGATGTGTATATTTGATTTCTTTCAATATGATGATTAATGGAAAAAGAATTAGTTGTTTCACTCTAACTAGAGGTTTAAGACAAGGAGACCTGATGTCTCCTTACCTATTACTCTTAGTGGCTAATTCTCTTTCCATTACAATTCAAAAGGAAAACCAAAGAGGTAATCTAAAAGGAATTAGGAAAAAAAAAAAAAAGAGATAGTCTTAAACCCACACCCCTTTTGTTTGCTGATGATTCTCTACTTTTTGTTGAAGCAATTGTTGAAAATATGATTGTCATTAAGTCTCTTTTAGAAAACTATTGCAATGCATTAGGTTAGACAGTGAATCTCCAAAAATCTTCCATGTACTTTAGCAAAAATACCCCAAAGGAGATAAAGGATCATTGTTGTGATCGATTAGGAATTCCTAAGTTAAACCATCTAGGAAAATATTTAAGATTACCAACTAAGTGGGTGAGGCTCTAAAGGTGGTTAAAGAATGAATTGCAGCAAAACTCTAAGGATGAAAAAGTCTCTTATTGTCTATAGGGGGTAATGAAATTTTGATTAAATATGTACCCTTTACAATTCTCAATTATGCAATGAATGTCTTTAAATTTCCCAAGTATTGGTGCAAGGAAATAACTACCTTGATATCAAAATTCTAGTGGAGTGGGTATGCATCAACTAGAAAAATGCATTGGAAGTGTTTGAGTGATCTAAATACCCTAAAAGGCCAAAGGGGGTTAGGATTCAAGGATTTAGAGCTCTTTAATGATTCTTTTCTTGGAAAAATAGCTTAAAGAATGTTAAAATACCCAAATGCCTTATGGGTAAGATTTCTTAAGAACATTTATTATCCAAACTCAAATTTCCTATCAACTAAAGTGGATAGTAGATCATCACGAAGATGGAGAAGGATCTTAACAGGAAAGGGTGTTATCAAGCCAAATTTCCTTTGGCAAATAGGGAATGGGGAAAAAATACATGTGTGGAAGGATCCTTGGATTCTGGATATACCTAAACATAGGTGTCACCCATTTATTTAAGAAAACTATGATGTAAATTTGAAAATGAAGGACATTTTTTATGTAGATTTGAAAATGATACACTTAGATGATATAGAGGATAATATTTCCCTAGAGGTTATGGAAGCTACTCGAAATATTCATTTCAATAGGAGTAGAGAGAAAGATGAAATAGTTTAGCTATTGGACAGGGATGGGGAATACTTTGTGAAATTCGATTATAGAAGTTTGGCGAATAATTTACTGGTAGGATTGAAGAAAAATAACCATGCGTCTACTAGCTTCATACCTGATCATAAGCTTTGGAAGTTAATTTGGGGTGCTCAATGTCTACCATAAATGAAGTACTTTGCTTGGAACGCATGTACTAATAGTTTAGCTACAAATAGCAATCTATATATAAGAAAATTAAAAAGGTCAGTAGCATATAACTTTTGTGGACAAGAGGCGAACGTGGAACACCTACTATTACAATGTAGTTGGATAAAATCCCTCTAGTTTTTGGTTGTTGGTAAAGTGGAAGAGTTTTATGAGGTCCCAAGAATAGAAACTTAGATTGTGAGGGCAATAGAGGAGCTTGCTTCTTTGGATCTTGAGTGAAAATCGCATCTAAAAAAAATAATGTTGATTATGTGGTTCGTTTGGAAACATAGAAATGAATGTGTTTTTCAAAATCTTTCTCCAAATTCAACTACATCAATAAGGAAAATTCATGCATCTTTCCATGAATTGACCTTTATTAAAAATTATGCTCCTAATTCTCTTGTGTAAGAAGATAAAGTAAATGAGGTGTGGAAAAAACCTGAGCTAAGAGTGATCAAAATAAATTGCGACAAAGCTATGGATTTCAAATTGAAGAAAGCTAGATTCGAGTTTGTTGTTTGAGATAGCAATGCCACCATTGTCTTTGCAAAAAGCAACACTTTGAATGTGCTAGATATAGAATATGCAAGACAACATCAATAAAGGATGCAATTTCTCATGCTACCAAAATGAAGTGAGAAAATATTTGTGTTGAAACTGATAATTTTTTTGTTTTTAATAGCCTTAATGATTTAGTTACAGTTTCTTAAAGAGCAAGGCCTTTGGTTAGAGAAATTTTATCTTTAAAAAATAATTTTTCTATTTGCCTTTCTAAACTTATTAGTAAAAAGTTAATGCTAGTGCAAACTAGGTTGCATCCTAAGGAAAAAAGGGGATCAGCATGATTTATAGAGATTTCGATATCTCATCCCCTTTATCTATTTTCTTGTTAGCTAAGTCTAAACCCCAACCTGCTAACATGTAGGAAGGCAGTGGGCTAAAATTGTGTTTTTGATTGTTTTATAGCACTCTTTTGTCACCAAAAAGAAAATATCAAGAACTTAATTCTTATGGCATTCAAAATCTTATATTGAGGTTACTATTCATTATAATAAGCAAGTCAAGATCTTTTTCTATAAATATGATTCTTGACCCTCACAATCAATAGCTTACCATTCATAAATTTGATTTTAGCTTTTCAAGATTTCTACAACTACATTAGCAATGAGTCCATAAGTCTAAAAGGATCCTAGTGAATAGAGTTTTATCCTAAGAGTTCATTACTTGAGTCTTGGTGACAAGTCAATTGTAATGAGCTATACTCTCAATCCACCAATCAAAACTTTTTAATTCATCCCCAATTAAGCCCGATAATTCATATCTTATCACTTACCAATAATTATCTATACTTTCAATATGATTTTTTTTTTTTTATTAGGACTAGCGCATAATTTGATGTAGGGCTGCTACCTTCATGTATACATACATAGTGCATATTACAATGCATTCTACAAGTATCTGTTATACTCAGAAAGCATTTTAGTCGTTGGAGATATAAGAACTATAGCATGTAATACCAAAGAGATCTCTTATTAATGTAGTTGTACTTATCAAATGTTTCCTATTGTAAGAAGGATAACCGTTAATATATATATTGATATTTTAACCGGTGTCCTAAAAATTTTCTTTCTACGTTTGTGAAGTACTCTATTTGTGAAAATATAAAAAAATTAACGTGCACAATAAAATAAAATAAATGTCTTATAAATGTGAAATATAACAATTGAATACATCATAAATATAAAACAGGATTATAAACGGGTGCCACAAAGTATCTCGTTAATGATTTCCCATTAAAATGACGCTTTTAACATACTTTATGACACATGATATTATCTTAAAATTATCCATGTTTTCCAATTCAATCCCGTTCTTCATAATATGGTTATTAAGGATAAATGGATAAGTACAATTTTCAATTTTCAGATTATGAACTAAAGGATACTAATGATACAGCACCTCACATCTCTCCCAAACATATTACAGAATATGCATAGTATATGCAAAATAACATTTGGTTCTGTGATAGGATGGAACATCGTGAGCTACAAACTGACTTGATTGAGAACGGGTGGCAAATTTTTGGACTGGCTAAGTAATATTCAAGAGTCAAATTGACATTTTACACTATCTGTTGGTCTTTCATGCCTTTTCTTTTTCAATTTTGTCTATAGACTGCAACTTAGATCGATTTTCATATTACACGTGTCTTCAACGCGATTCTCTTTCCAGCTTTGTTGATAAAAATTTGGATCGATTGATAAAGTTTATATGTTTAATCACATCTATTAATACTAATAAACTAAAATCTTATAAACAATCATTATATTTTTCATTAGGTTTTTTTTTTAATTTTCTTTCTTATTAATATTACCATTATGATACTATACTAATACAAAAGTAATTATATAATGGGCCCAAACGTAGTTAAGAATTTTTTTTTTACAATCTCAAAAATAAAGTGAAGACATCCTTGGAGGACAAGGTTTTTATAGTGCTAATAGAACATCCTAATGACTAGAGTTTTTTAGCATTAAAATTAATCTTATATGAAGTCATGCTTCACCTTTAATCGTTTATTTTTAATTCACATTCGTGCTTTAGATTAGGCTAACAATTTGGCCATGACATAGCACAATTATAAATCAATTTGTGTAAGCAAAATTTATCATGATTAATAGACCAATCCGACCCATTTAGACACGATTATAAACGTGTTTGGGTCTAAATCTAGGTCCGGTCTATCATTTAAACTCATTTACAAACCTATTTCAATCAATAGGTGCTATAAACATGTTTTAGTGTAATTGATGGACCTATCTAAAATTGAGAATTTTACCCCTTTATATATATATATATATAAAGTTTGCTTTTATATACAAGCATATGTTATTCAAACCTCAACTTAATAAAGTCACTTGAGTGCATGAATTAGTATTTTGTGTAAGTAAGCCATGGCATGATATGCATTAATTAACCCAACAAAAGAATCTTATCGTAAGTTTTTGTTTGAGCTACAGCTATACAAGGCACTCACATTTGAATTAATGATTAAAATTTTAAGCTATTATGTTTTCATTAGACTTTCCTTATATTTAGTCTAGTAATATAAAAGATATCTTTATAAGCATATTTTGTATAAGTTTTAATGTAGGTTTCATTATAAATATTTAGCTAATTGAAGACAATTCAAAAACTGCTTTTATAGTAGGTACTTTTTTTTTTCTTTTTTTTTGCAGTGTTTCACCTTTCACTCATTCTAGTTCAAAGATAAAATTTTTAATAATAGTTAGCTATATCCACTGAGTTTCAGAACAATGGAGACTTGATAATAGCAAATTCCAACAAAGAACAAAGAGATGAATTGGATAGATCAATATGCAGATTTTTTTTTTTATGTAAACATACTTTTTAGATAAAGACTTGATAATTATAAATATATTTCTTTTAGATTTTCTTGTTTCGATAAATGGGTTTGATTTAGAGGCAAAACATACTTATTAAATAAGTCAAATTATGAATTTAAAATTTTAGATACTATTAATAAGTGCGTTAAGTTAAGATTGAAATTTTAAAACACAAATCCGATTAATCCAAATATAAAACACAAGAAGTTAACATAAATAGCAATATGAGCTTTGACTATTAACACAATGAAGTTGCACTAAATGATATAATTACCAAATTAAAAGAATGAACAATGATTATAGAAACTCAAACAATGCCTAGTACCATTATACGTAGTTACATTATCATGTAAAATTCAATACAAAACCAACACAGCAGCTGTCTAGCTCGAAACTGATACGAGCATTACTTGGGCAGTCGAGCGGGGTGGCATAGTGCAATTGTTGATCAAGCAAATGGGTCATTATAAGGTCAACTAGTGGTTTGCATGGATCTTAGTAGGTGGTTTGCTAGCTAGGCAATAGCATGGTTGGTTTATAAGTTCGTGTTGACCATTTTCCTTTTGAGGTAAACGGTAAAAGAAAATGGGGATAAGATACTTTTTTAATTGCATGTTGCAATTCATTTGATGAGCATGAAATAGTGTTTGAGTTTACATGAAATCCCGCCAAGCTAGCAAATCGAGAGATGTAAGGTTTTAAAACTAGCACGTTGAACCTATTCACAACTAAAGTACACATATAATGATAAATATCCCGGTAAAGTTCTATACACCTAAGACCTATGTTGGTGTTTTAAAGGTTAAGTGTGAAATCTCTCAAATAAAAGTTAACAGAACTCTAAATCCATGAAATATTTTTTGGTTTAGTAGCATGAAATTCATCAGAATCCTAAAGTCAAGTGTGCTCAGTCTGAAGTACTCCCGAGATAGGTGATCCCTTGAAAGCCACTATACCAAAGGATAAAACTATGTGGCATGTTGCACCAAAGCAGACAATACCTCAATATATGGAGTTTTGATTAAGTAATACACAAGCCGAAAGTAGAGAAGCTAAGTGCCACGTAGGGCAAAGTGTCACAATATGAGGGCGCTATAAGGGAACACCTCTAGAATCCTCCCTACCTAGTGTACAATTCTAAGCCTATGTAATGAATTGATGAGGATGTTAGTTCTATAAGTGGGAAAAGTACGAAATCTTTCAAATAAAAGTTGACAGAACTTTAAAGCAATGAGGCATCTTTTGGTGTAGTAGTCTTGAGTTCATTGGAACTCTAAAGTTAAGCATGCTTGACTTGGAGCACTCTTGAAATGGGTGACTCCTTGGGAAGTCGCTTCATCAAAAGACAAAACCTTAAGCATGTTACACAAAAATAGACAATACCTTGGTGGATGGAGTTTTAGTCAAATTATCACACTAAGCACTCATGAAATATAATAACAATATGTCCTTTTTGAAATTTTCAAATATCTATGTGCTTTTCTTTCTTTACTACCTACATATGCAACATTTTATAGAAAAATATTAATCTTATTCTATCCAATGAGAGAGGATAATGATAATGTCATCGAGCCATAAAGATCTTGATCAACTTTTAACTATACCAGCGAATTGTACACCCATGATCTATATACTTAAAAGATAAATTAAGACTCATTAGAATTTGATTGATAAAGTTACTTAAAATAAAAAATTTTATGTGGTAGATGTTATATGAATTTTATATATCTCATTGGAACTAACCATGTCAACGGGATAGTGAAAGAACTTGGTTGAGGTAAAATAGAAAGGGTGATTTAATAGGATGCTAACTAATTGTATCTAATTCATGGTAATTTCTAATAAATGGACATTAAACACCGATTTTGACCCCAAGCCCCTCAGTCATTGCCTTAAACTTGATCAATTACTTGTTTCCTTCATCCAGTGATTACTAATGCTTTAACTTTAACCGCTTACCAAGTTACCATTAACATGGCGTGTTCCGTTTTGCAAAAATGGCTTTCTGGAATTATATATATATATATTTGTTGTGATTAAAGTTTTGAAATTTTCAAATATTATCTTAGTAATTACTAGAGCATGCAAATCGACTTTTAGTAGGTGGTGGAAGAAAATGGTGCCGGAGCTGACTAACTTTCAATGGTACAACCACAAAAAATATTAATCGTCCATAAGGAAAGTGTCATCTTCATTTTGAAAAACAAAAAATTATTTTCTTTATTTTCTTCTACTTTTCCTCTAAGGGTTAATTACTTGTAGCAACTATTGACTGCAAATTTATCTCCAATTATCATTTATTCTCAAAAACCACTAATAACCACGAACCTTTAAAATTACTAACGAAGATATTGATATTTCTAGAGTTGAGATTTGACTACTGAAAAAAAAAAAAAATCCGTAAATCGTTTTCCATGAATGATACATACCTAGTTGAAAACATTAACACGGGATGCCCTTTAACTACAACCTTTGAAATAAAAGGATTGGCGGAGGATAATCGTCCTACCGGCGAATGTATCGAAGAATCATATTCAAACTGGCCGAAATGGTCCAGCAATGCGAGGGAACAAGACAGAATAGGAAGTGAATCGACACCCGACAACTATCGGCATCAGCAGTTCAGTCCCGCGTTCATTAAGAAGCCGCCGCTACTCAGAAGTTTTGGGCCCAATTCTGAAGAATGTGGTCCAACCCTTTCTTGACACTTTTCAGATTTTAGATCTCTTCAAAATTAACGTTTATCAAGAGGATTCTAAAATGCTACGGTTGGAATAAAACAAAAAAGAAAAAAAGAAAAATCACCACAATAATGGTCATGGGAGGTTCTTAGTAATGGAAAAAGAAACATCACTTATTATATTAGAAATCGGTATAAAATACTCATATATCAATTTTTCATTTATGTAATTAGTATATCATTTCATATTTAGACACCACTTAGCCTATATATTGGCAATCACACATTTATTCTCTTCATACTATTATCTGGCATAACTGTAAGTGCTACTTATTCCTTAAATGATACTTATAACTCATTTACTTGAAAGTAATAAAAAACTATTTATTATCTTATTTATTTAGAAAAATATGAGAAATTTTTAATTTATAAGACTTTTTTATTTTCACTCTAGTGAAAATAGATATTATCCAAGAAAATATAGAATTTTTTTATTAATACTACAATTAATGACCAAATAGAAGTAATATAATAATTTTATTTATATTTTCAACTTAATACTATAATTAATAAGCATTAAAATAAGTATTCATGATAATAAAAATTACACAAAATAAACACTAAAATTGAAATTTCTAATTTATTTTTTATAGTAGTTATTTTTAAGATATAATTTTTCTATTCTCGTTTATTCCACTTCAAAAAAACAAACAGACCATTCGTGTAGTATTTATGCTATTCGATATATATATAGAGCCGTAAAAAAGAGCAACTCATGTTCAACGCCCATATTCATCACCATACCATGTGCTACACTACAAGAGATTTAGCTAGCCCATTTGGTCAAACTCCACCACCTACTAAGGTAATAATAAAAGAATGCAATTTATGGTAATACAAAAAAAAAATATAGGATAGGCAACACCTACATAACATGATAAATTAAATTCCGAGAATTGGTAATCGTAGATTCACAACATTTCTTAACTGTGAGGGAACTGCTTTGAAAAACATCATTTATATTTAGTGTAGGATAGTCAATGAGAGCGGAGTATAAACTCTTAGAATAACTTCACTTTTGGTTCAAGCTTTTACACATGTGAATAATAGTTACAGGTTACTGGAAATAAGATAATTCTTAAAACACACTAATATAACTTAAAAGAAAAAATTGCACAAAGTCCCCTTGATTTTTCTTAAGTGTACATTTAGCATATTTATCTTTTAAAATAGCCATTTATACCCCTAAAACTTTAAAATGTTTTTAACATCCTATATAACTTTGTGCTTTAAAACACTAATAATATGTTTGGTATGTGAAATAGAATAAGTTAGAAATAGAATTACAATTCTTAAAGATTGAAATAGAGAAAGAATATTTATTATTTATGATTTTTTTTAGATTTCATAGACAGATATGAAAATATGTTTAGAAAATTAAAAAATAGCTATTTTTTTGTTCTAAAAAAGAATTTCAATTCCTCATTTTGTAATAATAGCAATTTTATGAACTAACAATTCCACCAACTAAATATAAGAATAAATTTATAGGGAAGAAACTGTTATTATATTTCAATCTTATGAAGTCAACCAAATGTGCTATAATAGATTAATAAAAAAAGTTATAAAAACTTAGAAAGATAATAAAAAATATTAGAAAAGTTTTAAATCAAACCTTAATTGCAGCCTCTTCCACGAAAGACTAATCCAAGGGCAAGGGTTCTACCTCCATGTTCTAGTTGATGGGTTAGGTTTGTGCTTCCATGTGGGGCAACCTACTTAGGGTGATGCATCACTACCCACCATAATTAAGAATAAGAAAAATATGAAAATCAATTTTCATAAGGTTGTAGGTCGATTGAATTACTCCATGCTTCAAATTTTTATATTTTTATCCTACTACTACCTGATAATAGTAGGTTGCAATTCACTACCTTTGGTGTTATACATCCACCTTCAATGGTGGCTTACATGATATATGAAATGACCCAAATCAAAAATAAAATTAGAAGAAATTAAAATCAAGAAAATTAGTGTGAAAATAAATAAATAAATAATAATAATAGTAAATAAATTAATTGATTGATTTATGGAGTCATGTTACGATTTTACTCATAAATTAATTAAGATTAATAATGTAGGCATTAGGGGTATTTTAGATATTTTAATAGTATGATAAATTACCTTATTACTCTAACATGTAAACTAAAATAGGTAAGAGTACTTAAGTAAATTAAATTAATTAAATGGTAGTAGGATATATAATTATGCTCTTTTGAAAAGAGAGATTCTAGAACATTTTGAGCAAAATGGTCTCTTAATTCCACTATCACTCTCATGGTAATTATAAGGATAGAGGAGGAGAGAACCCAAGCAAATCAAACTCAAACTAATCATCATCAAGAGGATTGAAGTGAGTAGAAAGAAAATCCACAAGCTTCTACATTCAATTCGGTGAGTAAATACCATTTTGAGCTTAATGTAAGTGTTAATTTAGTTTAAACTAATTAGGTTTCTAATTCTAAGATCAACAATGGAAGAAAACTGAAGAAGTGAAAGAAGATTATGTGAAAATTGGTACTTCCATACAAGTACACATGGAGCTCTAAGTTGAGGTAAGAACAAATTTGGCTTTCCAAACTTGATTTTAATATATGTTAAATAGAATATATCGATTTATAGATCTATGATGATAATTTGGTCTAATTTGATGTCAACTGCAAGTTTGGAGACATTTGGAGTAGATTCTTAAAAGCTTTGGATTTTTGGGATTCTCAAGAGTTTTTGGAAGAGTAATCAATTAAGATAAGTCTCTAATTTTCACAAATTTTAAGTTTGAAAATGAGACTTGGTAATGTATGGTGTTGTAGTGTGTTAACTTGATAGAAATTGGAAGAAATATAGTTAATGGGTATTTATGTATGTGTGATGTGGAACTATGATAGGAATAGGAATGTAGATGTTTTTTGGATATTTGGAAGTATTAACTCATGTAAATGGGTATCTAGGATATGTATGTGGGTTTAGGTTGATGAAGAAATGCAAAATGGGTATGTATTGACGTTAGTTTGGTGATGTGTAGTGTATGTGTGTTGGGTTTAATGTTGGTTTGTACAATTTGATTTAATTGATGTTTAATTGGATGTATGATGGATGTTTGATGAATTAGTAATAGAAAACTTTGATTTGGAATGATGATAGGAGGTTTAGAATTGAATTGGTGTTAATTTAGTATACAAATGAGTAAAATGGGTGAGTTGGAATATAATTTATTTTTTGGGTATGTCTGAAATTTTCAAGTGTTAAATGAAAGCTAAAGTGATGTAATAAATTTTGAAGTCATTTGGAGTTGAAATGAGTGAGATATGATGATTTGAAATTAGAACTTCGTAACTAAAATATTTCTATGTAAAAAGGGCACTTAACTCATTCAAAATCTAGAATTTTTTTTGTAAAAATGGATAGAGAAGTGAGTTAGAAATCAATTGGTTTTGATTTGGCTTAAATCGGAGTTAAAATGAAAGAGTTATGGTTAATTTTGTTGAGCTAGTTTTGAAAAACAAATTAGGAAGTTGATGATGATTTAAATGATTTCTCGTAGAGTATAAATGCAAATGATTGAATGTTCTAAATCTGGAAATTCTCTTGTTGATTTATCTTATTTTAGCATGTTTTGATTCTTTATGAGTATGGTGTAATTAATTATGAGTGTTAATGTAATATGACTCACTAAGTCACTCATTGAGTCAAGTTTGAATGTCAAAAACATATGCATGTGTTTTTCTTGAATAGTCAAGGCATTCTTCGTAAAAGTGCCATTTGATTCAAAATGTTCATAAAAAATCAATAAAAAGTATTTGTTTATGACCTTTCAACTAATGAATATTTCATATACAAATTAACTTGTAGAATTAATTTCTATAACTAGTTTTTATAAAATCAAAACATGTTTTTCCCAAAATCAAATTGAACTTTTGGATCAAAGTTGCATTAGAAGTTGGTTTGATCTTCAAGAAGGTAGCTACTCATGTGGAAAAGTGTTTGTGGTAAAAATAGGTTTAAGTAGTAATTTAGGCTAACTAATGAAAATGGACCTAAATGTAACAAATAATATAAAATTTAGTTTGGTCTTTAAAATAAATAAATAGTTGAACAAATAATTAGATTGGATAGGCTATCCCTAAGTGAGGAGCCAACTGGTCTAAGACTCGATTCACGTGAACCAAACTGATCTCCTCCAACCGGTTCATAACGTAGAGATTAAGAAAAAGTAATTAAATAAAAAAAATAAAATAAAATAAAATATATTAAGGCTAAACCCCTAAAGATGAACCAAAACCAAATTAATCCTAATCAGTTTGATCTTATCCTAATTGGTTCATTGCCTTTGAACCAATTCAATTGATAAATCAAATCACTAATTGATTAACAAAATTAATATGATTAATAAACAAAACTAAGAAAGTGGGCTCATCTAGTAATACTAAATGGATTCACTAGTCTAAAGGGACATACTTAGTTATGTACTACTTTAAACCCAATGGACCTAATTGAAACTAAATATTAATTAAATAAATTTATCTAATTGATAATTAAATAATGATCAAATAAGTAAGCGTGCTTAATTAATTACATATTAATATTGCAACTATCTAAAATTTACAAAGTAATAAAATTGAATATAGACTAGTGAGTTTATTTGATAGAATTAAAATATAATTTCTATTAACGACAAGCAATTAACTATTAATCTTGATTACATATACGTTTTTTGAACTAGTTTTGCTTTACGACACATGGCTCAAATTGCAATCATGGAATTTGCAGCTACACAATTTGCCAAATTGCATACTGTGTGTGCTTACGAGTAGATAAAATTGAATAATAATTTAACTTGGCTAATAAACATATGTAATTACTTGTGCATGGTCATTTCGGATCAACAAGCGATGCCTTTGATTCGGTTTACGGCTGCAATCGTAAATTCTGAGATGATATGGTAAACTAGGCACCTAGGCCACTATAGGCAGCCCGATGGGTAGTCACTAGGAAAGAATCATGAGGTATAACCAATGGATACAGAATGATGCGTTAGCAAGTGTTGTATGGTGTTATGGGCCTCATGTATAATACATTAGCGATGGATTGTAGTCACTGGTGGCAGATTCTCGCGATGAATTTCAAATGAGACTATCAGATATTTGGTTATCGTCGAACACGAATCTAACCATTCATGTCAAACCTCGATATCGTGCGGTTAATTAAACCCCTCATCCCCCATTGTGTTGCGGATTCATGAGTTACTCCAACTTCTAAGATGCCAAAAGTGTGTTGTTTACTACAATTAAATTAAATAACTAAATGAAACTTATCTACTGCATTAGAATCTAAGCTTACTTGCAAGTGGCATGGTGTGTGGTTAAGGCATTACTATATCGGGTCTTGTGACTCACTCCTTTTTCTTTTTCTTTTTCTTTTTTTTTTCTATTTTAGGTGATGATCTATATGTTGACTTTACTTATAATACTTGTGGTTATAGATCTAATTTTGAGGACCTCGTAGGAGATTTCATTTGGAATGAGAAGTAGATTTTTTTTTTTTAAATGGACTCCCTTCATCTAGACTTTGTATTTTAAATAATGAGACATAGACTGGATTTTGTGGCTTCACATGTACCCAAACTTTGGACTAGACTTCAACTTTTGGTTTGAGCCTTTTGAGCTCTGGTTATCTTTTTAAATATTTTGATGGTTTTACCATTTATTAGGCCTTCACATTACAAACCAAAAAAATGTTTTTTAAAATAAATCGAATATAAATTTTATAACTAATTTTATAAAATAAATTAGAATTAGATTGAAATAAATTGGTTAATGAGCTTTAGCATGTCTTATTTAAGTGAGATATATGATAGACTATTGTGATTTTTAGATTCAAATCATGATAGTAAACCCCTATCCCTTTATATGAATAGCCATGGTTAGTTAGGTAATGGGATAGGGGATAATTATTGTGATTATTTTTCTTCAATGGAGCCTCAGCTATCTATGTTATGATGCTAATTTCATAGAGTAAAAACTGGGTTTTATCTATTTACAATTAATATATTAGCTTCATGCTTTGGGATGTGTTTTCCCAAACTCATCCCTTTCTTCCTTTTTAAATGTACCACCAGAGTCCCTATTCCTCTGCCCGAATAGGATAAAAAAGGCCGGCTTGTGCGGCTGTGTCCTGACTAGTAAGGAGAGCATTGAAAGCTACATGCTAAGGCTTTGACCAATGATACGCGACAAATTTGAACCACAGATCCTCCATTCAAGTTTTCTGAGTTTTATTTTGATTCCCAGTATTCGTGCATTTTCATTCGGAAGTACCGTCTTGGTGTTGTTGAGTTTGGATTGAGTAGCTAATAGAACCTAGAGTAACTTACATATCTTTTTATATTTGCGCTAGATATTTTTAGTTTTTCCATATTGAGTATTGAGATCTAAGTTTTTAAAAAATATGTTTTTAAATTATACTTTACTATTTTATCCTAGTGCATAAAATCTAAGATAGCTCATATGAGTTTAAAAAAATATAGCTCTATATGAATTGTAGGTGATGATTTATATTAATTTATAACATCAAGTAGTTAATAGTATATTAATACTAAATAGAAATTTTAGTGTTTATAGCTTGGTTATTAGCTATTTTTGCTTTGGGACTGCAAAATCAATGTCAAAATATATAGATATGCTTCTTTAAAAAAAATAAAATAAATAAAAACTAAGTGTGTATTCAAGAATTAGACCTAAATTAATTAAAGATATTTATGAATAAATTTTATGGTGACATGGTTTTGTATAGGCAAGAATTCATTAGGCCCTCAACCTCAACCGTTTCTTTTTTTTTGTTTAAGTTCCCAAAATTTTTCAATTTTTATAAAAGAAAAATTATACCAAGCCCATTAAGAACTACATCAAGTTTAGATATGTGTAATTTTTTTGTTGATCCGTAATAATTAATTCAAAATAATAATATCATTATTTATATTTAATATTTAGTAACAATTATTCTAGCTACATCCTATTCTTTAGGATTTCTTGAGGATTTTTAATGTAATGCCACATTTCTTCTCCGTATACTTTGTGTGTCTTAGATGGATTATGAGAGAAATTTGGTATTGTTATATGAAACCATAATATTTAATATTAAGTCAACTCTAATTAGGAATTTTTTAGTGAATTAGTTAAAAATATTTATTAGTTATATATTAATTTGGTTATTAATTACTTTTTAGTATTGAGCATTATAAATGGTATTAGATTTAACCATTACCAATAGGTGAATGGTTAACAATGAACCAAGGTGAAAGTTGATAGGTCTGCTTTGACCTATTTTAAAAAAGATTCAAAAAGGGTAGATAGTATCACCACGATGAGATTAATATACTTCTAAGATAATATATAGGTTGAAGGTGGTAAGAGTAAACATATAGTTAAAAAAAAAAAAAGAATTGAACCTATTGAAAAGTCTTACAACAAGAAGATTACAGGTTTAATCGAAGAAATTCTAATACCCATATAAGTAAAGTCTTATGAATTATAAAAGAGACTTAATATTGATTTAAAAACCTAGAGCAATAAATATTAAATCAATACTAATTAGTAACTTTTAGAACAATTGATTGAAAAGATAAAAACCTTGAGGGGTCCCTCGTGATGCTTACCACCCCCATAAAGAGTCGCGACTCATCTCCTGCTCGAGACATCCAAACGGTTGCTTTAAATT
The DNA here is from genome assembly GCA_037954665.1 of Laguncularia racemosa. Taxonomy (NCBI): domain Eukaryota; kingdom Viridiplantae; phylum Streptophyta; class Magnoliopsida; order Myrtales; family Combretaceae; genus Laguncularia; species Laguncularia racemosa. Next base: position 5,578,442 of record JBBMOL010000036.1, read on the forward strand.
TTGGCACGTCGCTCCATGAGTTCTTTCGACTTCACATATTGAAGGTCTCGTGCGCTCATAACTCTCAACTCCCCCTTTCAAGCCCATTAATAATTGGATACTAACACAAATCCTACGCTTGTTGAGTTGCTGTAAATACTATGCTTTAGCATTACGCTAATAGTGAGGCCTAAAAAGCTAGATTAAGCCATTATCCAACTAATCATCATTGTTAGAAGGAGGAAAGTTTATTACCGATTACTCTTTTTTATTTCTCGGCCGAAAGGATTACGTACTTGTCAGTGTCTATCCTGTCCCACACCTTCTAATGCTGCAATGCAAGGAGCAACTTGTCTACATGGACGTATGAACAGTATGGAAACTGCACTTGAAACTAGGAGAAATCATGAAAACTTAATTAGGGGTCGACCAAAAATTAATAAATACACTGCTGTTCCTGTGCATCTTCCAGGGAAAAGGACGACACCATTCAGTGCATTTTAGAAACTTTTGCAGGTCAATGTGTACATAAGGTAAAATGAAAGTTCAGGCTGTATGGATTGACTTGGAGACACCATATACAAAAAGCTGAGTAAAATTGGTTTACTGTTTGTTACTTTGCTTCGTTTGCAGTTGGCTTTGCAGACGGCAAAGACAGTTTTGGTTCTTGGATCTCTAACATTTGGGGATTTGCTAGCACACCCACAGAATTCAGGAAATATAAAATAAAACAAAGGAGGATGTGGCTATAATTCAGTTTCCCAAGGAAGAACTTTCAAGATGATATATTAGCAACTCAACTTGCCTTAAGCAGATGACATATTTAAGAGTCGGGTTTTGTACCAATCACTCTTATAAACCCTTAACATCATTCACATTTAAAGCTTATAAGACAAATAGAGTGTAGAAGGCCTCATCCTATATGCTATCTCGTAGATACGGGGTTTATAAAATTCGTAATGAAAAATTATCCTAAAACATGCAGGAATAATGTATAAATTATCTATAAAATTTGTCCGTTTTAGGATTTGTTATAGGACCTACAAATAATGTTTCATAATCAAAGATATTAACTACATATATGCTAGTACTTCAATATTGCAGCGATTCGTGCCCAAAAGCTATATGATTTAAGTTGCATGTCCACCACTGCCTTAAGATGAATTACAGCTCCAATTATAACATATATAAAATGTTGGATTAAAGAAGCAAAAAGCAGGATCAAATCTATATAGACCACGATGCCATTAGCTTGAACTCATAATTGTTAAAATTGAGATTCTACCTAAAATTGTTAGGAAGTCTATAAAATTATATTATAGAATTGAATCATAAAATCATAAGATTTCATAACTTGTATAAATTAACTTTTAGAAATTGTCAATATATCTATAATAGTAAATAAAAAACTTACAATACATGATGAAATAATAAAATTTATCATAAATTCTAGTTACAATAAAAGTTTAACACAAATAGTTAAGTATAAATCATTATTAAAATACATGAAATTATAGCATAAGTACCGATATAAATTATTACAACATAAATCATTATAATAAAAATATAAAACTAAAACAAATTATCAGTTGCCTTATTATCACCAAAACTATCATTATATCTCCTATTATCACAGTGAAAAGATCTCAAATTTGAAGTTAGAGTAAAAAGAGAAGTGAAAAAAAGTTAAGGATGTAATGTTCAAATGGAAGAAAAAAGAGAAAAAAGTATATAAACATGTATATATTTTTCTATATTGAATTATGACTAAAAGTTAAGGAAAAATATAAAAGTGTGTAATAGAATGGTTTAAAAGCCCATTAAGTAAGAATATTAGCCTATTAAATTAAAAATTTTAAAACATATAAAATTGTATAATCTCTCATAGAATTAGGATTACATATAGATTCTAAGGATTGAAATCAAGATTTTGCTCAATTTTATTTAAAAAGAATTTTGCATGAGATTTAACTAAGAAAAATCTCATGAAGCCATAAAGTCATAAAAATTGAATGGAGATTTTAATGACCATGCTTGAACTCAAAGCTTTTCTACTTCAATCGACATTCATGTTGGCAATTTGCGGTCATGGAACTTGCCTATGCAAACTACATTCGGTATTAGTGGCTATTCAATCTCTTATTATATTTACTAAATGCAATAATATTTTCTTAGAGATGGTTCCATTGTATGGTGACCAGTAGGGCATGGGTTACTCCTCTTGTCGTAGTAAAACATGATGTAAAGCAATTAAATTCTCTGATGAAAGGTGCAATTAGTTTTAGTATGTAAATATAAGTTCTAACATGGTTACGAGATTATTCAAGCGAAATCACTTTGTTCCCCATTTCACTTGGCCAAATCTTGGAAATTTAGATTAACCACCTCTAATGTCTAATGTTTTACCCTATAATTATAGTGAGAATTGGAAGCTATGGAAGGGGAAAAAGAAAAATATTGAACCAGCTAAACTCTGCTTGGCTGAGTGAGCTTAGTTGGTTGAATTAGTTAGACTGGGCAAACATTAAACTACATGTTGTCGAACATTTTAACCATGTTTGATAGTAGTAGTCCCTTATTCAAATTAGAAGTACCGAAAATATGAGCCCCTTACCTCCAAACTCAACTTGTAAATATACCATAAACGTAAATTATCATTGTATTGCCACTACTACAAAAGGGGAAATGTCTGTCATCACGAAGAAAAAATTCCGACCATCATGGACTCCAAACAGTAGGCTCGGTCTTCACGTCAAAGGCTGTTCTTTTCATCTTGATTATCATTGCTCATACGAAAACATAAATTGTTTCCCCATAATTTAGTTCCGAAAGGATTGGCAGTAGTTTTTCCTATCTCGTTCCATGGTAAAATCAATGCTTAATATCCTTAACAAGATTCCTCGGCATATTATTTCCAGGAAACATGTTCAGGAAAGAATCATGAAACGTCTGGGTTGGATTCCACTTCAGAACCTCTGTAACGCATGGAGTAGAATCCAAGTTTGTTAAAATGAACACAAATACAAAAATATTCCACATAATCTACGATTGAATCCTTGAAAGAGAAACTAGAAATGGTTCAGCTTGAACGACCAATTCATCTGAAGCGGTGGAAGTTTCGTAAGTAAAGGTTTCCGCAAATACAGTAAGAATTTTCCTAGACATTTACGGTGATCATGTCCCTATTCCCTCAGAATTACAAGGACAAAAGGCAGAGATGGCCATAGGCACTGCAAAAATGTGACAGCAAATATACCAAAACTTAGGGGAGTAATCAAGTATGCCAAACCAAAACCGGGTGATATCATATATTTCAATCTTCAAGCTCAATGATTTTAACCACTGAAGAATCCCCAACTTTTTGACAGACAACAACCCGGTCATGCGACTTGATGATTCCACGTGCTTTCCCATGATCAAGTGCAACCTTCAGAACAGATTCGTTTGACGCACTTGTAGACTCAGCCTGCAATTGTTAGATGTATGAGACCTTGCAAAGGCACGTCCAAGAAACAATCAAAGCATATAAACTCGCATTTTATCAAGCATAGCAGGCAGACAAGCTTTCCTGTTGTTTGCAGGTATGACTAATCATGCAACTCATCCAGGTTTCAAAGATAAGAGAAATCATTATAATATTACATAAGTATGTCAAGAGTTGCTCTTCCACCTATCATTCACCTAATTTCATCTATAGACAGGAATCTCAAATTTAAGTATTCATCTAGCCAAAACTTTTATCAGATGATTATCTTTTAACTTTTTAATAAGATTCATTAGTCAACTAGTAAATGAACCAGAAAAAAACTGGATCTAGTCATCAGAGTTGATATTGTGACAGTCCGTACTCCATGTTACCATTTCTAACCCCTAATTATGTAACATGTAAAACCTTTTATACATTTCATTTATTATGATAACAACAACATGGTAGATAAAGTATAATTATATATAGGAGTATCAATCACATGCAACAAAAGATGTTTTCGGAACTTACTGGATGCCTTGGATCTGCAAGCATGGGGAAGAGGCCTCTAACTATGAGCGATTGCCTTGCCTAACAATTTAGAAGGAAATAATAGATTCATTAGTTGAAAACAGAGCATAAATACGTAACTAGTTTTAAGAATAGAGAAACAAAGAATCTGCAAAATAGTCCCTGCAGCAACACAAAGAATTTTCAAAGCCTACTCCTCTATTTCTTGCATCTTAAATTGCTGCATCCTAGCCTAGGTAATTCTTAACATTTTAAAAATCCAATTAAGTGTTTGGTTATTATCAAGCATGCATTTGCCTAAATAGGCTGCATGTTTAAACATGGAGTTGGCGGCCATTAATAGTTAGATCAACGTGAGGATAAAGAAATATAGAGGCTTGGCCATGCAGACACCAATTGAGAAGAAAGACGAGGAACAGCTCCACATGGTGTAATGTAACAGGAAAAAGTCCTGGCAAACATACAAGTAAAGAACACATTTTGGGTGTTTCAGAAGGTTCAGAAGGTTAAGGATCTTAAAGAGCATTTTTTTTTTTAACTTTGTGTGTGTGAGAGAGAGAGAGAGTATGCATGTATTTTTTTTTTTTGGTGGGGGTGGAGGGGCGCCCAAAAAGATGCCATGGCATACAAGAATCTGTACAATGCAAGTTCTCAACTGCTATGAATGAATGAAAAGAAACCAATTTTTTCATGCTGCATTGAAATTCCACTTCTTCATCCACTTGTAAGAGACTATTTTTAATAATCAACAAGCAGGGATTATTACTTGCATGACAGCAATGTGGTTTAAAGATCAAGATCCTGCATATAAGGGAGCTGGTAATGCCAAAGTGATGTTGTAGTCATCATAATCCAATCAGAATTCACAAATGGAAAAGGATGACATCTGATAGAAACTAGAAAAGAAAACATGTCCCAGAAGAAATTCAATATGAAAAATAGATAAACAACTAACAAATAGTGATGAGCTAAGAACAGAAATATAAAGAGCTCCGCCACAATTCATTAATTCATTTTCCCTTAGAATCAGGATTAAGCAATTTGTTAACAAAATTTTCTGAAGAGCTCCAGTTGATCAGCTACATACTATTAATAAAGTAGAGCCACAAACAAGCAAACATCATACATAGAGTACCTCAAAAGCCCCACTGAAGCTCCATTTCAATTGGTTTGTTTTGAGACGGGGGATAACAACAGATAAAACAGGCATTGTTGGCCTGTATTTGGCTATCAATCTGCACAAACAGTGTTGTTAGAGGCCCTGCTCACCAAAAAATGAAAGATGTATCTGCTGAGGACAGTTGAACTTTAATTTCAAATCAATTCTCCAGTAAAGCTACCAATATGAAGGTAAAATAGGAAGGAAACCCAGTGCCGGTAATATAGATAAGCACTGCACATTAAAGGGAAAAAAAAAAAAAAAAAGCAAACCTTGCAGCTCTGCCTGATGAAGTAAAGCATATGATAACAGATGCCTTGACCTTGATGGCAGCCCTTACCTAAAAAGTTTACAAAAGATTGGTCAATCATAATTTTGGTCAAAACGTGGAAAAGCAAGCCGGTAGTACTGTTGAGATTCAGATAAAATGAGGTACCGCAGATGAAGCAATAGACTCCAAATGGCTCATTGGTTCACCAACATACTTGACAGTCTTCTTAAAGTACAGATCTTGATTAAACACCTTCTCGGCCTGTTGCATTTAATAAACAGTTTATTTCATGAAGCTTATAAGATAATATGTCACATAAAATAAGCTACATAAGAAAATTGAACATCCAACTGTAACAAATAAGTATGGTCCAGAAAAAAGTGCAAAGGCAGGCCACAATTTTAACACAACAGCACCAAATAGCCAGGATTAGAGTGTGCATTGATCTTGCTTTTCTGTCATTTAAATATGCTATCTTACAGCTGGCATTACATGAAAAGATTGGAAGGACCTCACAGAGAAAACCTGACTTTGGACAAAGGGTGAACCTCAACACAGATATGGATTCTAATAGACAAGATGAGACTAACAATCATATGCAAAGTGGCAGTCATGTTGATAATTGGTAAATTGGTTCATGGAAATTAGACAAGGATTAGTAACAATTAACAATATATTTGAAATAGCTTCAGATAGCCAGCTCTTTCCTTAGTTGACAATAATTCTTGCTATGAATAATGATGTCGGTGAAGAACAGAGAGAACATAAATGATCATCAAGTAAGCATCGATGTTTTTCCTGAGTAAATAATATCTAATTCTTGTGTCTACTACCCTGCATCCTGAGAAAATAATTTTGAATTGATAGTTAAGAAGGCACTTTCACCTCAGTTGATAAATTTTACATAACTCTAGTATACTATCCTCAGACGGCAATTTTTTAGTCCGCAGATAGCATTCACAGATACATATGACCAAAATATGAACTTATCACATACATGTGATCCCTAAGGTATATAGTATCCAATTCTCATATCCACCAATACTGTGAATCCTATTCAGTTACTTCAGGATTTGTTAAGAGTTTTTTTTTTTTTTTGGGATAAATGAGAAGGGTCCTTTTTACCCATTTAATGAATTACATAGCTCAGCATACTTATGCTCAGATGGCCTTTTTTTGTAGGTATTCCCATTCCCTCTAGCATTTGCTGACATATATAAGAGACTTGAACTACTTGGCTATTTCCAAAACAGACATAAAATTGCGATGATGCAGTTTTATGGCAGAATGATGGCTTTGCCATGGGCTAATATGCACAGCATATTAAGGTATTATGTTTGAGAAGAGCAGCCCACCTCTGAACAAATTCTATTAACAGTCGATACTGCCTCAACAGGATACAATCCACGCAAAGTTTCAGCACCAAGAAGGATGGCATCGGATCCTACATACAAAGAAAAAAGAAACTCACTAGAACCTGAATCACCTGACATTGCTTTAGCATATAACTAGTAATAAACTCTATTATGCCTATGTTTCTTCCCCAGTCAAATATATAAATATACAGGGGTCAGAATTGAGAAGAATAGATTCAGACCATCAAGTACAGCATTAGCAACATCAGTTGCTTCAGCACGGGTTGGTCGCAGGTTGTCTGTCATACTGTCCACAACGCGGGTAACTATTGCAGGTTTTCCAGCCATGTTACATTTGTAAACAGCAGCTTTTTGAAATAAGAACACCTATATGGAAAAAAGAATTGTCAAGCACTGGCTATATTTGATGTCCAGACCATGATAATTAGGTATAAATGAGGTGTACAATGGCAAAAACAATTTTTTTTTTTTTGGCAAGAAGGGCAACAAGAAGTTAATAATATGCAGGCCATTTAAGCTGCCCTTTGTTAAATTCTTCATCATGGTCCAAATCCACAATTGCATTTTTATATTGTACACAGCAAAGAATATTATGCATGCATGCTTTCTTTTCTTTTGACAAAACATGCAATTTGCATATCCCACAATGCAATCATAGATGGCCAAAAGCAAATACACAGCAAGTAAAAATGATGAAATTACACTTATTGGTTTAGAAATAGAATATACTGAATGAAAAAACAATAAAACTTGTTTAAGAAATTATCACAATTAACGTGTTAATAATGAAAATTTCTAAAGTCCCGTCAATTTTTTTATGAGACCAATCTAACCTTCCATCTCATTGTTAATTGTATCAACAGTGGTGATTTAATTAACAGTGAGATTGATAACTGAATTAGTTCCATTAAAATGATGGACGAGACCATAAAAGGTCTCATAATGAAATTTTCATTATGATTATGAATACGAAAGCTTGTGTTGTTTTGTATTAATTAAGCAAAGATTGTAGCTATTCTAATAGTTACATCACTTACATAAAAAGACATGTTTATTGATTAAAAGCTTTTGAAATTATATATACTAGTTAAAAACCTACATCATGTGCGGTCATGGTTTAAAATATATGTATCACTAAAAATAGTGAATCATTTTCCATAAAATGATGCATTAATTTAGAAAGCATTATGAAGTTTCAAAATATAAGAATAAAATATCACAGATATAAAGGGTTAAATTGTTTTTCTTTATGTGAAGGTTATAAGCATTCTAAAAGTTACCTCACTTACAGAAAAGAATGTGTCTTTTAAGAAAAAAATTTCATGACCAAAAGTTAACTCCAAATAGATATAATTAAATAGCAAAAACTGATATAAAAAAGGTATGATAATCAAAAAAATAATACCAAGAGGTACGATAGTAAAAAAAATCTTTAGAAATTATATATTATGATAGATATCCTTGCATCAACATTTTTAAACTTCCACAAAAACACAGATGCAGACACCAACCCAACAAGAAACTGACTACAAACAGAAGCAGCTAGTTGGCATAAACTATGCATTTCTTTTGCTCATAATAGAAATAATACCTTCTCAGGTGGAAGATCTATACCCAAATTACCACGGGAAAGCATGATACCATCAGCTTCTTGGAGGATTTCATCAAAGTGGTTTAAGCCCTGGTAAGCCAGGGAAAAAATGAAACAGTGACTTTCTCATTCTATCAATGTTTAAAGTGTGAAAGGAACAATAAGTTTCCTATCAAGTTAATTTCTTTTAGTGAACTTACCTCTACATTTTCAATTTTTGCAAATATTTGAGTCTGACTGAGATCACCCAATTTACAAAGAAATTCTCGTGCCTGCATTGAAGCAATCAAAAACATGTTCTCACATTAAATATACAAATCAAATTAATCCCATTAAAATTATTTAGTTCGAAAGTATTACACACAATTGAAGGAGATATTTGACAGAGAAACTTACATGACGAACATCATCTGCATGCCTAGTGTAAGAAAGTGAGAGGAAGTCAATTTTGTTTTGAGCTCCCCAGGTCCTTATAACCTTAAAACAAGGAAAAGCATGCAATAAAGCAAATAATCAACACATTATAGAAGCTGGGGAGGGCTAATTCATTCAGATAGTATAAAATTTAAAAGTTCTAACCTCCTTATCCTTGTCAGAAAGGGTAGGCAGATCAATATGAATCTGAGAGGCATGTAAAGTAAACAATGATCCAGCCAAGGTAGCTGAGTTCTTTATTACACAGACCACATCATCTCCTTTCACTTCAGCAACCTGATCAGAGTAAATTTGGCAAATTAGTACCTTAAAATTCTGGTTCTTGGTGAATGAAAAGATTAAGATCTGTATACTCTAGTCAACTATCACTTAGAAGTCAGAACATGATAACTCAATTCTTACCTCAAGCCAGACTGAAGTAGTTTCACTTCCAGTGAACAAGTATTGCCCAATGAAAATGGTGTCTCCCTTTTTCACTGCCTGCAATAAGAAAAGTGGAAGTCCGTTTCCACACAATATTAAAATATTGAAAACCAAATAAATAACTTGTTTATTTATTGATAATGGCTATTTCCTAGCTAGTCAAAAAGGAGAAATTTATGGATGGGACCATGCATAGGAAGAATCTTAGAAATCAACCCAAAAAAGAATCTAAAGAAACAAAAATTAACCTCATTAGTTAATAACCACACAAATTTATCATCTTCATTTTTAAACTGCCGGAATGTACACATTTCATTCTGACAAAACAATCTGCTTCCCAGTTTTACAAGGCTTGAAATTATGAACATGAAGCTATAGCAGTATAAGTTTATTTCTCCATTCTACTCAATAGTGAAAAAGTGATATTTCAGACCTTTCTTCTCAAAAATGGGCATTCCAGCTCATAGAAACATGCTACTGAGGTTAAATATCATGCCAAAAACTATATTCCTCTTACCACGCAAATTATATATATATATACATATATATATATATATATATATATATAAAGAATTCAAATATCATCTTACAAAAAGAGTATTTTTCTGTTCAAAATTCTAAGCAGAAGAACTAAGTAAGCTTGGGCTAATAAAACCATCCCCTCAACATAAAAAAAAAAAAAAAAAAAAAAAGAAAGGGTCAGGGTGCTCTGCAATTCTATCTTTTTCCCCTAAATATCTGAAATATGCAGCAACTTACTTCATTTACATTAGCATGAATGATTCAATTGATCCAAAGTTCAACAGTCACATTTGTTAGCAAAACCATAGTGGAGAGTTAATCAATAAAAATCGATCTAAAATATGGTTAAAAGCAACAGTAGCCGGCTAATGAGAAAACCAAGAAGAAATTTTACTCTTATTTCTATATTGGCTCAACTAGATTAAAAGATAAATCTGCTTGAACTTGCCTAAAAGAGCACATGTGCATGGAAAAATGAAGGCTTTGAAGACAATGAAACAAGACACTCGATCAAAACATGGTGCTAATACCTTTGAAAGTCCATCAAAATTGATAGGCAATAGCTCTGAAGAGGCCTCTTTTTCTTGGTCAGGAGTCAAAACAACAAATCCATCAGCTTTAAGAGAGATGGGATTCCCCGTATTATTAACGACCTGCAATTCAGGGCCAACAGTGTCCAACATAACCTGAAAGTACAAAATGAACAAGTAAGATTAGTCGCCCTCCTTTCAGATATGTCAGTGCTGGACAAACACTATAGCGCATATCATGCTGAAAACATTTTTTCTTTTTCTTATTACAACTCTGTACAAGTTGATCTTAAGCATCACTTATTGCTGATTCCTAACTGCAAAAACTTCATCTTCGAAACAAGTGCAAGCCCGCAAAATTCAGACAAAAAGCTCTTCAGGTTATTGTACTGCCCTCCCTCTCCCAATGTGATTCAACCAATAGCAGTACATCTTCCATAAATAACAAATCCTTAATAACTTAATGTTTCGAAAATCTTTTCACAACCCAAAAAAATAAAAAAGAAGAAAGAAAGAAAAAGAAAAGAAATTCTGAAACAGGACAACAGAACCACAAGCAAAAACTTAATCCTTTTCTTCTTTTTTCCAATGTAAAAGAGATAAACTTAAGAAACTCACAGCACATAGCCTCTTTGTTTCCTTGATAGCTGCCTTCAAATTCTCCAGGGTCTCCTGGTGATATTCAGCATCACCCCAAGAGAAGTCAAATCTAGCCACTGTACATTACATTACACAATACCACAACACAAGCAATTTTCCATCACAATCTACTCCCAATAAAAAGAGAGACGCAGAAAGAACCCAGTTTTCACATCAATCTACATAAACACAAAAACTAATGATCATGCAACATTGAAGCCAAAAAAAGGAGTGAAGAAAATTACCAGACATCCCGGCTTTAAGACAGCCAGAGATAACCTCAGCTGATCGAGATTTTGGACCCAAAGTCCCTACGATCTTTGTCATTGCAGGGAAAAAGCTCTGCCCATTGAATCAAAATCAAATCTTTATCATTCACAATGTAATAAATCAACAAAAACTAAACAACCCTTTTACAGATTAGTAATCTCTTCAATATCTAGATTAAAAAAGAAGTAGTAGAAGAAGAAGAAGAAGAAAACTTACAACTTTTGATGGCTCCAGAATGGAAGCCATCCTAATAGGCTCTTCAAGAAGCAAGTGACTTGAATGCATGATAGCAATTGAAACAAAGGCTTCTACTTCAAACTCAAAATCGAATCAAGCGAATTTATACGTTCAGAACCAATGAAGAACAAGGGTATATGTTTCGTATTGCGTCGTTTGTAAAAAGTTCCAACCTTTTGAAGTTGGAGACACGTTTGACTTTTGAATTTTAATGCGTTTCCTTTTAAAAAAAATAATAATAATTTTATCTTTCTTCCCCTATTTAAATAATAATATTTTCTCGTTAGAAAAGTTGCATTGGGAAACAAGGCAATGGAAACATGCGAGAAAACTTGTTTCCCAGAGAAGACATTTTTCTCTTCATCTGAGGTTCTAGAACATCGTACGTTTCTCTGTTGTAACGTGGCGAGTTATCATTGGTTACGAGTGGACGGAACATGGAATTCCATGCGGCGCCCATGTAGGTGATAAATAAGCTGAGAGGGTTTCGTGCTGGGGATGTAGGTAAAGAGCCACGCGCGTTTCGTAGAAGCACATGATACGGTGGGCGTATCGTGGGCGCGTGGACGTTGACGTGTAGTTGGGGAGCGTAAAGCTTGGTTGTAGATTTGACTAGGGTACGAAAAGAGGCACGTGTTGTGTGGAAAGAGACGGGAAAAACTGAAAAGAAGAGAGAGAAAGGACAGTATATCTGATGGGCTCCGCACACAAGAATTTGAAGTTTCGGTTCATTTCCTATGGGCTGTCGCTTTCGTAATCCCGCGACTCATGGACTCGTTCTTCAAATCTTTCTTTTTTCCAAACTCTTGTTCAGGTATTTCTTCTAGGAATATTCCTATTTTGGTCTTTGTTTTTGAAGTTCAAATCTATGATTTCGAATTAAAATCTTTCCAAATGAGTCAACTTTGTTAATTATTATAATTATATTAAAGAGAATATTTACTATTTATAATTTTTTATTTTAAATATTTTTTTATACATCTATATAAATAATTATAAAATATTATTCCATCAAATCAATTGCATATGTATAATTTATGAGAATACATTCAAAACGAAAAGATGACTATTCCTCCATTATATTCATTATACAAATACTAATATCTTCTATCATGCAAACAAACCTACATAATGAATATATTAAATAAATGCATTTGAATCCAACGGTCAAGATCTTATTGTTCAATGTTATGCAATCGAGCAAGTTTGGTTGCTCCTCTATATATAGTAATTCGTCGAAAAAGAATCATCGAATATTTAAATAACTTCGTAACTTAATTAAATAAAAATTGATTATTAAAAAACAAGTTAAAATAATTATGTTTGAACTTATTAAAAATGAATATAATGATAAAAACTTCGTCAATCTTATAAATGTGAGTCTTTTTCTTTTTTCTAATAAACTTAATCGAACAAGGTCTTAGCTCCAACAAAAAGAAAAAAAAAATTATTTATTCACCCCAGTTATCTTCCACAAAACATACTGCTAATCTATTTTCTATGGCAACACGAAATAGCAAATATTGACTTTGCTTCCACATATTCTCTTTAAATGGTAGAGGTTTTCTAAATCCATATGGTTGGTTTTCAAGCACTTGCTTGATTTTTCAAAATACCTATATAATTATCAGTTTTTTATAGATTTATTAAAATATATATATAGCTATCAAGATATAAGTTTCCTAAAATAGATATCATCTGTATGAAATAATATATTATAATCTATACTATATATTCACAAAAAAAAGTTTATTATGATATTTAGACTTCTTTTTTTTTCATCTTCCATGTCAATATTTAATAATTTCTCAAAATGATGTATGAATTGGGCAAAAAAAAAATGATGTATGAAATGGAATATTTAAATCAAAATATGATTTGATTGATTATTTCTCAAATCTCAATTAATCGCCTTCATAATGTCAAATTCAACAATCTTATCATGATAGTGGGGTGGGGGTTTGGTGAAGACTCTCGTACGTTATCACGGTTTTGCAAAATATTACCTAACAAATATAAATTCAATATGTGAATTTTTTAAATATTATATTAAAATTACAATATCTTAAGTGCAATAAAAACTCTAAAATATTAATTAGAATATATGAGAAAGTTGAATTATACATTGAAAAGAGTTATAGGATTACATATAATTGTGCCAATGATGTAACCTATTATATAATTAATATATATACACTTTAAGATATAACCTTTTATAAATTAAATGTAGTATTATTGCATACTTGCAGCATTATATAATAAATAGACTAAATATAAGTTAATATGGCAACATTTTTCTACGAAAAGCAATTGTATACGGTTCTAGATTATTCTATATGATATACTAGTTAAAATGCCGCACTTGGCGTAGTTTTTAATTTAAACTTTATACATTTTATAACAATAGAAAAATTACTTAAATGGTTGTGACAATTAACATATTAATAATAAATTATCATAATATCATTTTAAATATGATATAATGAAAACTATTATTTAATTTAAAATAGTGGTTATGTAAAGTTCTTTCTATATTTATGTACGAAAAAATATATAATTTAAAAGAGTTACTATTTTTAAAGGTATTAAGAAATATGACATTTTATGTTGAGTTAGGGAAAAGTTGTAACTCTTTTCATTTTTTAAGCAAGAGTGATAAAAATGGAAAGTTATGAATAATAAAAAAGTATTAGTAATAAAAAAGTATAAATGATTAAAACTTCTGAAATATTACCACAATTAATATTTTTAACAATGTTTATTCACATATTATTACAAAAATGATCTAAATACTATTGTTTAATTATGTAAATATATATTACGTGTAGATTTTATATGAATATTAATGATCTTTTTCCATATTCAAGGAAATGTTTAGAAGATGAGTGAACGTAACTTGCATTTATTTATATTAGTATTTTTAATAAAGTGAATAAAGAGAGTGTATACATTTTAGTTAAGCACACAAGTATAAGTAATTATTTCTTAATCGATTGATGTTAAGTTGATTTTAAGTTCGTTAATTTTTGTTTAAATGATGTAAAACAACTTCATATTTACATAGATTAGCAATTAAACTCTTTTAGCATATTTGGTTAAGTGCGACGTAGATAAGGTTGGTTGCTCCTAAGTTGAAAGTAACATAAAATGCATATTGTATTAGGAGTTCAACTCTTGAGCTTCAAAGGATGTCTTTAGTAATTAATGGTTGGTATTTCACGGAACATTGTACTACGTCCCCATGTTAGTTTTGTTGAGAATTATATTTTGTTTGGGAACAAGGAATTTATAGTCAAGGTAATTGAAACATTAAAAAAAACATGTTTTCTTTGTCAATTTTATACTACATTTACGTGTATTTTTATGTCGTTAATAGGAAAAGTACTTAGATTTAGAAACTACAAATAAAAAATAGTATAAGTACAAGATCTACATTAAAGAGAAACCAAGAACCAAAGAAAAGTTCATGCCAGAGACCAATGATATGTACATGTGTCTCGGTCTGGGTATTTGGAAACAAGTGGGAGGAAGAATAGGATTAGAAACCTGTGGGTGTGTGTGCAGTTTCAATGCATTAGCTTTATGTGGAGCGTCACTACTATCAATTTAGGTAGAGAGAAATATCATGGTTTGAAGATTTAGAATCAAATGATAAGGATTAACTCGAAAATATAATGTAATAAGTAGTATTAGAGGATAATTTATTCTACAAGTAAGTTTGATCTGAAAGTAGGTTGATTTTTTATTAAAAAAAAAAGAAGAGGGAATTGATGTTGCTTTTCTTATGAAACTATGAAAAATTAAAACTAGTAGAATAAATTAAACCTCTCGAGTATGTGTGGAATTGTAGATGACTTTTATAGTAAGCAGAATGCTTCTAAACAAATTTGGAAGGACGGAAAGAGAGAACTGGCTCACTATATAAAATTTAAGTAGAGATGAAAATGCAAGGAACCTCTCATCCATGGCACACGTACGTACATGACCAGATTTGAAGTGTAATTACTGAGATAAGTCCAAGACGACAATCGTCCCCAGCCCAAGCAAATTTATACAGATGTCGACGTTGAGAAGGTGTTTATATTTTGCCATGCATAGGGAAGAGGGCATGACATCCACACTCTTTCCATTCATGTCCTATTGAGCCCAATAGTCAATGACCCAGCTCAGGGTGAAAATACAATATCAGAAAAGAAAGATTCAAACCTCATTCATCTTATTAAAAGACTAATATCTTTACCATTAGATTACCAAAGTTAGCAAACTAATTACATTTTAGGTCTTTATTTATCTTTTGTCCATTGCATGAATGTTTCATTATTTGATTTTCATGGTTTGTAAATTTGTCAAATGGCTACTAACCATTTTACAAATTAAATTAAAGTTTTGAACAACTCAAAAGGGAAATGATGACTTGTATAAAAATAAGGATGGATTAAGTTTGAGGATGACATAGACACATACACTTTAGATTAAATCTGAAATTCACACTCTTAATGCTGTTAATATTAGTTATCTTGATATAAACCTATGGAGGATAGCCGATGTTAATTAGGATGATTGGATTTATGAGAGGAATTCCCTTACTAACTAATAAATACAAGCCAATTCAAAAGGCTAACCAAATGTTGCAAATAGGATTTCCACTACTTAAAAGAAAAAGAGTGCTAGTGAATCTAATGAAATCTCACATAAATTGATTCTTCTATATGCTAGAAATATATGTGATTTGTCGGGAAAAAAAGCATTGAAAGTGTCTATATTTTTAAATTTAACAATTTAATATTTAATGTTTTATTTTTCGATAATTTACTATTTAAAATTTTAAATTTTGGGCAATTAAGTATCTCTATTAAACACTAACTTATAAAATAAAATAAAATTTTATATGCACTAAATTACTCAAATTCACTTCATTTTTCTTTATCCCGTGATTTATCTATAGGACAATCTTGTCAATATCCACGCATTTAATTAGTTCATTTATCCTCTTGCCTTTGAATTGCTGCAGTAAGAATTAGTTTAGATTAACTTTAGTTTAATTAATTATCCAAAAATCACCATTTGATTACCCGGCTAGAAGTAGAGTCAACACAGTATCACCATTACTGTCCTTATATATACAACCTAGTACTTGCCGGTTTTTATTAATGTATATGCTGTCCGGTACACAAACAGGTTGCAATTTACGACTTTCGGAAAAGGATAATATTAGCGAATGCTAGAATGAATTCGTCCGGATGAAGTGAAATGAGATCATACGAAGCGACTTCATCTAGAGAAAGACAAAGAGATGGGGATGGAGTGGCTGTTACGAATGCCGACTTCGTCTAGCCAAAACCAAGGAGATCCGCACAACGTGGCTATTATGAATGTAGTAACTTCCATAATTCATTTTATTTAATTTCTTTAATTTTGTTCATTTTCTAATTTGTCCTTAGCCCCATTTAAGGTTATATTTAAGTGTCATTTTCAATGGTATTGGGCAGATTATTTGAGACTTTGTAAACTCAGTTTTCATAAATTAATTTTAGAGATGAATCCTCTTAAAATTATTCCAATTTTTATCAATCTTGTGAAGATTATTTTATCAAACATTATTTGAGATTCATGCTTCGTATCAAATTTTATGTAACACAATTATTGCATAAATTATAAACCACATCAATCTATATTTTAATTAAAAATAAGTTCATTTGGAAATCAATGTATAATATTTATTTTGTGTTTAGTTCACTGAAATGGAGTTGTCAATTTACCTTTATTATTAAAAAATGATTATTCCTTTATTTGGTTTGTAATAGATTATATCATAAGAAATATTTATTATATATAATATAAAATATATAAGGAATTCTAATTTCTTTTTATTGAAGAAATAGCTATTTTTTACAAAATATAACTTTTATTTCAAAAATTCCCTAATTAATAAAAAAATTACTATTATATTCCAATAAACCAAATGTTACGTAATCTTGACTCATCCATATCCATTTTTATTGTTCTCTAACCTTTTCTTGTTTAGGCACTACATAACTTGGTGATGGAAGGATTCGAACATGTTCCATACTACATAGAGAATAGTGTTACATGGAGAACAATATTTATGCCAACTGAGCTATAAAACTTTAGGTTGTTCTATAGCCATTTAAATCCAAAAATTGCATGGAAATATGAAATATATTCTCTTCTCGCCTTAGATCCTTTGTCTAAGTCCCTTTTTAAGACTTTCGAGGCACATCAATTCCTCACAACTTTTGTGATGCAATCCTATCAAGATGGATACCAAGATGATAAAAATATCATCTTAGCCTTCGATTGGAAAATCTAATCACGAGACACTATTTTTTGGGATCTACAATGTGACTTTGATTAATAATATAAAAAGATAAAGCTTTTCGAGTAATTATTTTTGGTAAAAATGCACGAAAAATGAAGAAAAAGAAAAAGTGCAAGTTCATGTAGCAACTGTATATTGATGAGAATCCTATAATGAAACCTCTTGGAGAAGATGGTGGCAAATCGAAATACATAGTTTTCTATGAGCCATTACATAAAGATGGATCGAGACTTTCACCACCGTACCCACCTCCATTTGGATTGGAGGGTTAGGGTTGCACAATGAATTTCCAGCTCTTCCCCTCTCACCAATCGAGTTATCTCCAAAGAAAAGACATTTGACTTCTCTTAAACCAATAGAGATTTTCATACAAGAAGGAGATTATAGTTATTTTGAACTTCCAACATCGATTGGATGTCAAGATGGAGCCGAGCAATAATATAGGCACATCCAAGCATTCGAAATCCAAATTACAACAAAAATGTACATGGAAACCAAAAGAAGTTAAATTTAGCAAAAGTTGTCTTGGATCATAAAACTAATAATGCCATGGCACAAACTAAGATGCTTAAAAAAAACTGCCAACAAAGTTGGAGATGCTCATAAACAGTTATACACCATGGAAAGGAAGGTCGATGACAATGTATCTCAAGCAAGACATTTTGCCATTATGCCGCAAAAGAGGCTTGCTCGAGTTGAAAAGAAGCTGCCACTCCCTGGTGTTACCCTTAGTCATGAAACACTAAAGATCCAAAAGTTAAAATATCAAGTTAGGTTATGAGAAGAAAATCAAGCGTTGCCACAAGGAGAAGATTCCATATATTGGCATAGAGCCAATTGAAATACGAATCGACTTTCCAATAATTGATGAAGGTTATAAATTTATTTGTTTATACCGGAAAAGGAAAAAGCTAATGTTAATATGGGGTCTCTAATGCAAAATTTCAAAAAGGAAAATATATCATCAACAACCAAGGCAACTTTTACTCTTGATGATCGATCGTATCAGCAGTGGCTAAACAGGCTGCTGAGAGTTCTATTCCTGGCTTACCACACAAGCCTTGCTTACAAGAAGCAAGCAAGATAATTTTTTTTCAAACAATATATCGAGATTTACTAGGCTTCTAGAAGATTGGTGGGCATCTAAATCTGAGATTGATGAGGAGGAATTTTTACTCAAAAAATATTTTAGCCGAACTATCTGTATACAATATCAATTATTAATTAGAGATCTAGATAATACCGAAGATTTTAAAAAAGAAGAAAAAGAGAATTCTTTCTGCAAATATGGTTTGCTTCTATAGAAAGAAAGGCCTTCATCAACACTTCAACGTCACATTTAATTTGCAAAATAAAATAAAGTGAAAATAAAATTATAACTCTTAAGGAACTAAGAAGTCATAACCATTTATAGCTCTTGATGTCACATCAATACATATGGAAATATGCTAAAAACCATGATTTTATCCCTCACTTTACAGCAATAACAATTTTGCACAATAACTATTTTACCAATCAGAACTATTAAAATGAAATAACTATTTTACTATACTTTTACAAAGTAAACTAAACATGCTATATATATATATATATATAAAAGCCACAGGTGCTACAGTCAAAGAAATACAGCAAAATATTTGTCTTGCCTAAAAAGAAATGATTTTCAAAGATTATTTGCTAGTAGATTTTCTTTCATGACCAGCTAAAGAGATGCCTTTAATGGTGACTATGTTCCAACCCTCTTCTGAGTCATCGTCCTCCTGGGGACCATCATCAAGATTAAATTCACCATTGACAATTGTTTTAGGTTGGTCCTTCAGAAAATTATTTCTTAGTCCAGAGTAGCCACATTGAGCACGGCGCCATAAACATTAATATGGGAATATTAACCAAAGGTTTTCAGATGCTTTAGGTTTTAGAATGTCTTATTTTGCAGCCGTGTGGTTTGCGTAAAAAATCATCCGCTTATCATCGTGTCTTCTTCAAGTTTGTGCTGGGCATGGAAGTGGCTCATAGTTGGTAAAGATTAATCTAGATGAATCCCAAACAAACTTAAATTTTCAATAATCATATATATGTATGTATGTATGTATGTCAGATTGAGAACTTGTTGCTACACAGGAAAGTTACATGCCATTATTAGGTGCTAGTATTACGGGTGATAGGGGTGGATAGGAATAGGATTAGGATGGCGGTGTCAAATTAGACATTAATCACCGCTATGAGCCTGCAACTACAACTACGCTATTTACTTTATTGCTATTCACCTTTAACTACTACTATAAATTAGGGGATTGATAAAAAGATATCGTCAGGAGGTTACAAATACAACCTTTTACCTTTCTGTTGAAGCCAATTAAGGAAAAAAGTTGAGAGCTTACCTTCTATTTAGATTGCCTTTCTCTGGGGTTTTCATTATTTTCATTTTTATTGTCTATTATATGGTTCATTAAGGGTCCGAGTTATACCAATTTCATCCTTTTGAAAAATAATATTTGTACCAATTAAACTATAAAGTCTTGCTTTTCATGATTGTATTATTGTAGTGAATAGTAATTATTATTTGTAATCATTCCTATCCAAACAACGAAACAGTTCTTTTTTTTTTTTCCACTTGCTCCTACTTTTGTTACATTCACATTTTTCCTTTATTATTTATCCTGCGGTATTATTGTCCAAGGGAAGACTTAGCACCTGTTAACGGCCAATAGGACCCTAAAATTTTTAAATAAGGTTTTTTCACTTGTGTTTTATCATCAAATAAAAAAAAAATGTTACTAAGGACTTCTAATCACTTGCTAAGATATCTAATAAAAGAACTTACTACCTTTTTATGAACATTAATTTTGATAAAATATGTAATCAGATGGCAAATTCATCTACAAATTGGCTTGGAATTACGCCAAATAAAAAGGGGTGGGCTGTTTTATGTATCTTTGGCTTCAAATATATCCTCGCACTCAGCAGAAGATATCCATTGTCGTTTGGAATCTTCAACAAAGTGCAGTACCAACAGATGACATTCTCAAACGTCGAGGCATATTCTTATGTCCTCGGTGTTGGCTATTCAACTGAAACGAAGATTCTTTTGATCATTGCTTTGTGTCAACTCGATGTCTTAAGGAGAGAAACTTGGGGCTTTTGAAGCGGGTTTGTTTTCCCCAGATCGTTTATGCAATATTGAACAACTGTTGTAACGGTGGATAGCTAAATCCAAGTATAATTAACATTTTCATTTGGTTTTGGCAGGTATTGTTACACAAGAAGTTTGGCGAAGTCGAAACCAGTGAAAGCATGATGATCGTTTTCTGAGCGTGTACTAAGTTAAAGACAGAGTTCTGGGAGAGAGTCACAATTCTTTGTTAGAGAGTTTAGGTACGAGGGAACATGTATCAAGTGCCAAGATCTATTTATTAAAAGTGGGCCCAATTTGGATTGATGAAGTTTTTGCAAAAAAACCAAATTAAACCATAATTTACAGTTCGATTTTTTTTTTTATTTCAAACCAAACTATGTAGTTCAAATTAATTTTTTTTTTCAAACTATTAAGTAACAGTTTGGTTTGGTTTAGATTACGAATTAAACTAAAATTATTAGTTAAAAGATTTGCGTACTTACAAAATATATAATACTTACTGTAAATTATTATTTTTTTATAAACCGACAAATAAATCTTTCAATGTAATATTACTTAATTAAAATACTCTTTCCTTTAGTAGTTTTTTATACTATCAAATGCCTAGAACAACTTTTGACAAAAATTGGCATATTTAAATTTAAATATTTAATGAAAACCTGCTCAAATTATTTAAATAAAATACACAAACACAATGTTTGTGTCCCCATCATGCTCACAAATGTTTTGCTAAATGTTCTATAATGTGTTCACTGTTTAATAAGTGAACAAAATAACAAAAAAGAACCTATCAATTAGAGTATTAAAAGTCTTAAGTGTTTTGCTCAATGTTCTGCAAGGTGTTCACTCTTCTACTAGGAAGGAAGAAGAGGCACACTTTAGGTTTAGGGTTTCTTATTTTTATCGTCAGTCCTCTATCACTCTATCTCACACTCTCACTTATTTGTCTTTATCAGTCAGAGCTAGGACTAACTGATGGAGACACGGGCTGATACACGGTTCGTTTACACGGCCGTGTAATGAGTCAGGGGAACTTCCAGAAAGACACACGGCCTCTATACACGGCCAGAAGCATGGCCGTGTATTCGGTCAGGAAATCCCACAGAAGCATACACGATCTCTATACACATCCAAGAACACGGTCGTGTATTCGGTTAGGAATTCCCACAGAAGCATACACGATCTCCATACACAGTCAGAAACACGGCGGTATATTTGGTCAGGATTGCTCACAGAATCATACACGGCTGGGAGGTACGGCCATGTACGCGACAAAGAGTAGATGTGTATAGTAATATTTATTTCTACGTGTATGTGTATATTTCCTTTTTTATGTATTTTTACAGGGTAGTATATATACCGATGTTAGGTTATTCTAGGGTTACGTTTTATTAACCATTTGAAATACACTTTTGAGAGAGGATTTTCTCCGTTTATCGATTGTGCGCAACCGGATTTCTTCAAGGAATAATTCTTTGTTATTCTTTGTGAAACCAATCCATAATCGGATTCGTTTCGTTACGCTATCCGCGCTGCGTTAGTTGGTATCAGAGCAAGGCTATTTCCTGTGGAGATGTCAACTCATCAAGGCAATGACAGCGGTCATGTTCTTGATGGTGTTCAAGATGCGAGGTCACAAGGAAACCATCAGTGGGTTCCAAAGGTAGAGTTTGACGCGATGCATCAGAAGGTCGGGCGTATGGAACGGCGCCTTGATGAACTGATCGAGCGTTTTGACGCCTTAGTGGTAGACCCCAATAGGGTTAGGGGTGTTGTTAAGAATCCGCCACATGCAGTGGAGGAATTCGGGGGACGTATAATCCGACCTGTTGTTGAGAACAGGTAGGAACATGTAAGGGATGAGGATTCCAGTGAGGAGAGTGATGATACGTATGGGAGTAGGCCACTGCGAGGGCGCGGTGGTAGAGGTGGTGGTTATCGGACGGTTCATTATGGGAACCATCATAGAGAAGGCGACTATCAGAGGAACCGTGGAGGATATGATTAAGGGGATGGAGGAGACTACCGCCTGAAGGTCGACATTCCATGGTTTGATGGTAGCCTTAATATCGAAGGCTTCCTCGATTGGATTGCAGAAGTGGATCGATTCTTTGACTACATGGAAATTCCTGAAGACCGCCGAGTGAGGTTGGTGGAGTGCAGATTGAAGAGTGGCACTTCGGCATGGTGGGAGAGACTGTAGAGCAGAAGGCAACGGGAAGGAAAACACCCGGTTGATTGCTTCTCTCGCCGGACTATGAGCAGATATTATTTCAACAATATCAGTGGTGCCGCCAGGGGCAATGCTCAGTGCATGAGTATACGGCGGAGTTTATGAGGTTAGCCGAACGGAATGACTTGAGGGAGAGCGAAGGCCAGCAAGTAGCATGGTATGTGGAAGGACTGAAGCTCCAAATTAAAGATAAAATTGGAGTTACAATGGTGAGGACCCTAGTAGAAGCAAAGAATTTGGCTCTCCGAGCAGAGCTAATGTTGCAAGAGCAAGGAAGGTGATAAGGAAGGGGTATGTCGGTGAAGCTGTGGGTAGTGGTAGTAAGTCGGGATTTGAGAAGGGTAAAACTGCTGCATACAAGCCTACTGAGGACAGTGCCAAGAGAGAAGAGAAGAGTGAGGGAAAGAAGCCGATGGAACATAAGGGAACCCAGAGGCAGAGTAATCCTTATGCCAAATCGATCTTGGGCAAATGTTTCCGATGCAATCAACCGGGTCATTGGTCAAACGAATGCCCTGCTAGGAGAAGCGTAAACATCCTTGATAGGGAGGATGATGAGGAGGTTTGCTGTGAACCTGACGGAGAGGGAAAGTATTATGAGGAGGAAGAAGAAGCAGCAAAACCGACTTATGTGATTCGGCGAATGATGCTTACCCCGAAACAAGAAGAGATCACACAACGACACCAGTTGTTTCGCACAAGGTGTACTATCAAGGGGAAGTTGTTTGAACTAATAGTAGACAGCGAGAGTTGCGAAAACATCATAGGAAGGGAAGTTGTGAAACAGCTTCAGCTACCTATCGAGAAGCACCCGAACCCGTACACCATTGGTTGGATTAAAGCGGTCGAGAAGATTGAAGTCAGGGAGAGATGCAGGGTACCTTTCTCAATAGGGAAGTACCGCGATGAAGCATTCTGTGATATTGTAGACATGGATGCTTGTCACATTTTGTTCGGGAGACCATGGCAGTTTGATGTAAACGCGCAACATGCGGGTAAAGAGAATGTATACAGATTGGAGAAGGAGGGTGTGAGGTACACCTTGTTACCATTGAAAAAGGAAGGACGCGCGAAGGAGAAGAGAGTTGAGAGTCATTCGTTCCTAACCGTCACTCAATCAGAGAAGGAAGTGATGGAAGACCTGAGGGAGTCGCGAGTGGTACATGCCCTTATAGTAAAAGATGTGGCAGTTGGAGAGAAGGAGGTTGATGGGGAAGTACCAGAGGTAGGACAGAGTCTACTAGAGGAGTTTAAGGAGGTAGGTCCGGACGATCTACCTGAGGGTCTACCGCCTCTGAGAGACATTCAACACCAGATAGACCTAGTGCCCAGAGCAAGTCTCCCAAACCTCCCACATTATAGGATGAGTCCCAAGGAGACCGAAGTTCTACAGGAGAAGGTCCAAGAGCTTTTGGACAAGGGGTTTATTCGAGACAGTTTGAGTCCATGTGCGGTTCCAGCCTTGTTAACTCCCAAGAAAGATGGGAGCTGGAGGATGTGTGTTGATAGCAGGGCTATCAATAAGATTATCATAGGGTACAAATTCCCCATCCCGCGCATCGAGGATATGTTGGATCGGTTAAGTGGGGCCACCATCTTCTCCAAGATAGATCTGCGGAGTGGGTACCACTAGATTCGGATCCGTCCCGGAGACGAATGGAAGACGATATTCAAGATAAAGGAGGGGCTGTATGAGTGGCTAGTGATGCCATTTGGTCTTAATAACGCGCCAAGCACCTTCATGAGAGTAATGAACCAGGTATTAAAGCCCTTTAATGGTCGTTTTATTGTTGTGTACTTCGATGATATCTTGGTATTCAGTAAGTTTGAAGAAGAACATCTTGAGCATTTGAAATGCATTTTATCTGTACTGAAAGAGAACAAACTGTTTGGCAATCTTAAGAAGTGCACATTCATGTCAAAGCGACTATTGTTCCTTGGGTTCATAGTTAGCAGTGAAGGGGTGATGGTAGATGACGGAAAGGTGAAAGTGATTAGAGAATGGCCTATTTCGAAAACCGTTACTGAGTTGAGAAGCTTTCTCGGCTTAGCTAGTTTCTACAGGAGATTCATTAAGCACTTTAGTACAGTCGCTGCCCCCTTGACTGAGTGTTTGAAGAAGGGTAAGTTCCAATGGGGCGAAGAAGCGGAAGCAAGTTTCATGAACTTGAAGCAACAATTGTGTGGCGCTCCTGTATTAGCGCTACCAGATTTTGAGAAGTTATTTGAGGTGGATTGTGACGCCGGTGGAGTTAGAGTTGGAGCGGTACTGTCACAGGAGAAAAGACCAATCGCCTTTTATAGTGAAAAATTGTGTGAAGCAAGGAGGACTTGATCTACATATGACAAGGAGTTCTACGCCGTGGTGAGAGCTCTTAAAGTATGGGAGCACTACTTGATTGGAAAGGAGTTCATTTTGTATTCTGACTGCGGGGCGCTTAAACACTTAAGTGGCCAGACCCGGATTAGTAAGGACAGGCACGCCAGGTGGATTGAGTTTTTACAAAGGTTTCCTTTCAGACTAATGCACAAGTCGGGTATGCAAAACAAGGTCGCAGATGCCCTGAGTAGAAGAGCAGATGTCCTACTTACTTTAAGTGCGGACATTGTTGGTTTTGAGAAACTAAAGGAGCTATACGAAGGGGATAGCGACTTCAAGGAAACGTAGACTAAGTGTGCCAACAGAGAACCGTGTGACGACTACCATATCCATGAGGGATACTTAATGAAAGGGAATCAGCTGTGCATCCCTGAATCTTCCTTATAGGAAAAGCTTATCCGAGACCTGCATGGTGGTAGATTGGCGGGGCATATGGGTAGAGATAAGACCCTAGCTGCAGTTACTGAAAGATATTTTTGGCCTCGGTTAAGGAGGGATGTGTATAGGATCGATGGACTTTATACTCGGTTTGCCTCGTACCGAACGAAGTGCTGACTCTGTGTTTGTTGTAGTTAACAGGTTTTCCAAGATGACCCACTTTATCCCCTGCAGAAAGATCGTTGATGCACGAGCAATTGCACGGTTATTCTTCAAGGAAGTGGTGCATCTACATGGGGTCCCAAAATCCATTACGTCCGACAGAGATAGCAAATTCCTTAATCACTTTTGGAAGACTCTCTGGTATATGTTTGACTCATCTCTGAATTACAATAGCACCGCTCATCCTCAAACCGATGGTCAAACAGAGGTAACTAACAGGACCTTCGGAAATCTCATTAGAAGTATTTGCCGTGAGAAGCCAGGGTAGTGGGATCAAGCATTGGCTCAAGCTGAATTCGCCTACAATAGTTCCGTCCATCGAACTATTGGGAGGTCACCGTTCTTAGTGGTATATACCAAAACACCACAACATGCGCTGGACTTGATCAAATTACCCAAGAACATGGTGGGTGATGTGGCTGCTAAACATATGGCGGGACAACACCAGACCACTGCAGCGGAAGTCAGACGAAAGATAGAGGAAGCCAATACCCGATACAAAGGGGCTGTGGATAAGCATAGACGGAAGAAAATCTTTGCCATGGGCGATCAGGTAATGGTCTACCTTCGAAAAGAGCATTTCCCTGCGAGTAGATATGGGAAGCTCCAACCCAAAAAGTATGGACCTTATGAAGTCGTGCACAAGATAAACGACAATGCATATGTCGCACAACTTCCTGAAGATATGAACATTTCTTGTACTTTTAATGTCGCGGATTTATCTCTTTTCCACCCCAATGACACGCCGTTATATCCTGACGAGAACTCAGGGTCGAGTTCTCCATTGGTGGGAGAGAATGATGGAGGCACGGGCTGATACACGGTTCATTTACACGGCCGTGTAATGAGTCAGGGGAACTTCCAAAAAGACACACGGCCTCTATACACGGCCAGAAGCACGGCCGTGTATTTGGTCAGGAAATCCCACAGAAGCATACATGGTCTCCATACACGTCCAGGAACACGGTCGTGTATTCGGTCAGGAATTCCCACAGAAGCATACACGGTCAGAAACACGGCCGTGTATTCGGTCAGGATTGCACACAGAATCATACACGGCTGAGAGGCACGGCCGTGTATGCGACAAAGAGTAGACGTGTATAGTAATATTTATTTCCACTTGTACGTGTATATTTTCTTTTTTTATGTATTTTTACAGGGTAGTATATATACCGATGTTAGGTTATTCTAGGGTTACGTTTTATTAACCATTTGAAATACACTTTTGAGAGAGGATTTTCTTCGTTTATCGATTGTGCGCAACCAGATTTCTTCAAGAAATAATTCTTTGTTATTTTTTGTGAAACCAATCCATAATTGGATTCGTTTCGTTACGCTATCCACACTGCATTACTAACTCACAACTTAATACAATAGGTTAGGCTAGGCTTTTTTTTAAAAAAAAAATAAATGGTTTGATTCGGATAAACCAGGTGCAGTTTAGATTGTGCACCTAAACTAAACTATAATCCATTTGGGGGGGCTAATTCGAACCACAATCCAAACCGTTAGAAAAAAAAATTGCTATTTCGGTTTGGATTGGTTTGATTTACATATTAGTTTGGTTTGGACGATTTTTTTTTTTTGCCACCTTTGCTATTTATAGCAAAGCAGTCTAAAAATAAATCTCTCCTAGGCTAGGTGGTTACTTTATAAGCATTTAAATTTGCAAAATTTCTAGCAAATAAAGCTAGGTTTCCCAATTAGATGTCTTCCATAATAGTTGCTTTAGTTTACATTACTTTTATAAAGTTTCAAATCTTTTGTGTTCCTGAAGCTGGTTATTGATATATGAATTTTTCTTTATCAATAAAATTGGGAAAGGTTTCACATGATGTTTCATATTTGCATTGAAGTTTTTTTTAAAAAAAATTGAAAATGTTGACAAATATATGTGTAGTGTCAAAACTCAAAAGAAGGAATTTTTATGCATTTTGATGTACCTTTTTTTTTTTTGGTGAAATGTGCTATCAATTTTATAAAGATACAAAAATTTCTTTTTTAACTTCTTAATTATGTTAGGTTTGGTTAATTAGAAGAGAATAAGACCCGAAAAAAATAATAATTAGTTTATTATTGGGGTTTGTTAGAATAAAAGCTAATTCGAGGAATAACAATTTCTTTACATTATATTTAGTTTATTAGAATTGAATTATTATTCTGCCTTTATTATTGTAAAATAGCTATTTCCTTATATGGTTTACAAAAAGTTATAACATAAGAAATATCTTTTAATGTAATGTAGAATTAATAAGGAAAACCTTTTTTTTTTTCACCAAAAGAATTGCTATTCCTTATAAAATATGACTTTTATTCTAAAAATGTCCTTGATACTAAATCATAGTAATTATTTTTTTTTCCTATCTTAATTTATTAGGGTTAATGTCGCTATTACTACTTAAACTTTACTTGATTTTTCAATTTAATACCTAAACTTTAAAATAGATCAATTTAATACCTGACCAAAGTTTTTTAGTACATTTATAGTACCTAACTTCACTGTGTTAGTGTTTGTTTACTAATGTGGCATACCCATCTACTTACTTACTAACACATGTCTTAGTAGAGATATGTAGATCCAATATGGGAAACACAAAAGAGAAAGATTGGAAAAAAACATTCAAGTTAGGGAAAAAAATGTACAGTTCAATTGTAAAATAATCATAACTGCATAAAGTAAGCCTAATTGAGAGGAAAAAAACAAAAGGACCCATTGTCCCTTATGTCCTTATTGAACAAACTCTAAGTCTTAAATTGTCCAAACCCCAATCCTAACCTTAATGTGAGAGAGGACAACATAGAGTAACCCAATTTTGCAACTTGAAACAACATAACATAACTCAATATGTAGAGATATAATGATTTGAAACCACAAAAAGCAACCCAAAACTATAAGTTGTAAGATAAGCCCATTGCTATTAAAAAATAACCTATGCGTGGAAGCTATTAATATGTTCGGTGACTTCCTCATCGCTTAACTTATTGACACCTATCACTTCGTCATCTTCCCTCAATCCAAAATTAAAGTTTCTTGAATATTGTAGGTTGAGTCTTCTTTGAATTCAGTTACTGTCACATCCTCTCTCCACTGTTCTCTCTCACATTTGTCAAACCTCTACAACTTAAGATGGAATTAAGGTTAGGGTTTAGATGATTTGTGGCTTTGTGTGTTTGTTCAATACATATGAACTCACAAAGGAGTTTCTTTTATTTTCAATTGGGGTATGTTTTATGTGCTTGTAATTATGTTACAATTTCGACAATACATTTTTTTTCTTTATTTCATTTGACATGTTCTTTTTTTTTTCCAGCATAATCCACATCATTATCGAATTGGATGCCCACATGGAATATTTTTGTCATACTATTGTACTAAGACACATGTTAGTAAACGAGCGAATGGGTAAGCTATATAAATAAACGAATATTAATAGAATGAAACCACGTATCATAAGTATATTTGAAAACTTTAGTTTTGTATTAAATTAATCTATTTTAAAGTTTAGGTAATAAATTAAAAAATTAGTTAAAGTTTAGATAATAATAGTGATACTAATCCATCTTATTATGAAAAACTAAATATATAACATTAGTGAAAAAAAGAATAAAAAGAAAAGTAACAAGGACAAATGCTTGAAAGATACTCTTCAATTGGACCGAGAGAACTCTATTTATCAAATTGTCCCTTGCTTTCATAGTCACGCTAATGACAGGATTGACAGTCAAGACGGATGATGTCTTCTCTCGATTTGGAACTGAAGGTAGTGACAACCATGTAACTGTAAAAGGATTGGGAATCTACAATCTAGTCTGTAGCCAAGTCAGATGAGGTTTGCAGGCTTTTTCTTTCCTAATGATTCTGTTCGTTTTCTCTTTTAGCACGCGGTAGCGTAGCAACGGAAAAAAAAAAGAGAGAGAAAGGTGCATGATTTCCGTCCACTCTCATTCTTTAACTTTACTTTTGCATGTTTAAAGCGATGCAATTCAACCAATGGTAATGATAGTTCTTCAACAAACATGATTGACATGACATCGTCTAGCACCAGATTATTATAAAAAGGATCCCTTTAAAAAAGAAAGAAAGAAAGAAAGTAAAACCCGTACCTTATTGTACAAACATTCAGATTATAATTTATAATAATAGAGCTACTCAGGGCAAAAATTAGAAGAAACATACATGATCATCAATTATAATTTATAGCAAGACCACATCCTGAAATGGCAAGGAGACAATGCAAATGAAAAGATGGGCTTATCTTAACACAATTACTCGTTAAATATAAATATTAAAAAAAAAGAAGAAGAAGAAAAAGAAAATAGAAGACTTATCTTTTCACCAACTCTGGTAGATAAATTAAAACATATGAACAAGAAGAGAGATCATGATTCATGATCATTAATTGATTAGTAAACGGCAATGCCATCATCGGTTGTCGCTAGAGAAGGCGAGAGCGAATTTCGAGACTCGTCGTATTCCTCTCCTATTGGTGATTGCTCAACTCTAATATCTTCAATCATCTTCACAACTTCCACCATTGAAGGCCTCTTTTCAGGCTGTGGAAGCACACAAGCCAAACCTACATGAAGCATTGAAACAAGTTCCTCTTCAATGTTCTTGTACCTCAATAGCTCCTCATCGAAAACCTCTGCGGTCCACTCCTCTTTCACCACGGATCGAACCCATTTTGGAAGATCAGCCGTTTGATCTTCTGCCCCTTCCATATGGGGCCGGGTTGGGGAGGGGTACATTGACGGAGACCTGCCTGTCAGGACTTCCAGTAACAGAACACCAAAGCTGTAGACATCGGACTGCTGTGATAGCCTCTTGATTTCAGCTTGTTCTGGGGCTTTATAGCCTCCTAATCTGGCGATGGCATGGACAGGATTTAGGAGCAATGAGAGACCGAAGTCGGAAATGCAAGCAGCACCATTTTTGTCCAGAAGTACATTGGATGATTTGATATTGCCATGGGGGATCTTGGCAGACCCATATTGTTCGTGAATCCAGGCGAGCCCTCGGGCAGCACCGAGCATCAAACTGATCCTTGTGGTCCAGTCTAGGGGAATTCTTCCAGGTCCTCTGTTCCCTGGTGATCAAAAAACTATTATTGATGATTACGATACATATGAAGTCAAACCGGGTGCAGCATACGTTTGCTAGGTGGAAGCAATGACGACAACTATTAGCAGGCTAGAAAATGATCAATATAGGCACACCTAAACCATAGCAAGCAAATTTTAACAGCCGCATTTGTATCGCAGAAAACACTCTCTGGGCTTTCTGTCTATAATTGGTATAATAAAAGATTTAGAATTTTCATACATTAATTCCGACCACTACTAATTATCTTCCGTCACTATTTACTACAAAAAAGCTGTTACAGATCATAATGATAATATTTAAGAATTTTACATTGCTTTGGTTATAATATATATTAAAAGCTAAACCATAAGCTAAACAATATCGGCAAAATGCAATGCATTTTCGTATATAACATCTTCACCAATCATATGCTAAACCATCCCTAACTTAATGCAGTAGATCTACATAAACGAAATCAAGATCAGTCGGCAAAATGCAAATATGATCTGAAGTACAAGTACATACCATGCAGAAGAGAATGAAGACTGCCATTAGGAAGATAATCATATACCAAAAGCTTCTCTTCCCTAGCGTAATAATAAGCCCTGAGTTTAACTACATTTTGGTGCTTAAGCTTCCCAATAACATCCATGTACTGCTCGAACTCCTTCCTGGGACATGGATTAGCATCCTTCAATCTCTTAACAGCAACTGCACTCCCATTATCAAGGACAGCCCTATAAACTGTCCCTAAACTTCCTTTCCCCAACATTTCGGCCGAAGCCCTCAACAAATCTTCCAGTTCAAACTGCTTATTCCTCTCGAAAAACACTAGCTTACTTGTGTCACTAATATTACTTCCATCACTATCATCTACGCTCGTATTTGCATATACTTTCCTCTGCTTCTCCCCCCTCTTACCTCCACTCTCTCCCCCCTTTTTCGACCCGGAATTCCGATCTTTTGAGCAATAATACGCTACGATAAACGACACCACCACTAATAAAGCAACACAATTCGCTAGCACAATTGCCGCAATCAACCCGGGACCAAGTCTATTACCACCATTGTTTTTCTCCTCTTTCGGCGGGATCACGGGGCTCTCCGGTATAGAGCTTGGATTCGATGGCACTGTCAGGTCGGATGCAACAGGTGGTGGAGGACCCTTAAAGGAACAATCCGGTAAAGGGTCCGGCCCACATAGGCCCTCATTGCCTAAAAAACTGTTCTCACCAAATTTCTTCAACAATCCGCTTGGCAGTTTCCCATAAAGGTCGTTATTTGTCAAGTTAAGCTCTTCTAAGTTCAACAATGTCCTTGCAAAGTCGGGTACTTGACCCGAAAGAAGGTTGTTTTGAAGCCGAATCGTCAAAAGCCGGGTCAAGTTCGACAATTCTCTCGGTATGGGACCACGGATATTGTTATCGGATAAATCCAACCTCAGAAGGCGTCTAAGGTTGGAAATTTCTGGTGGAATTTTGCCGGAAAAGTCGTTGCCGGACAGGTACAGGTGCTTGAGGTTGGTGCAGTTAGTGAGGGGCGTTATGGAGTCGTTGAGGCGGTTGCTTTGGAGGTCGAGGAAGCGGAGTTGGTCGAGGAGAGAGAGAGAAGTGATGGGGCCGCGGAGGTTGAGAGAGGGGAGGGAGAGGTATGTGACGCGGTCGATGGTGGGGGAGCAGCGGACTCCGCGCCATGAGGCGGAGCAGGCGTTGGGACCGGTCCAGTTGGAGAGGAGAGAACCGTGTGCGTCGGTTTGAAGACGAAGGAGAGTGAGGGCATCTGTGTCATTTGGTGGGGTGAAGAGAGCGTGTGTGAGGAGGAAGAGAGTGGTGAAGAAGATGAATAAGGAAGGAGAGAGAAAAGAGATGGACATGGACATGTTTGTGTGAAGCTTAACATAAGCGGGAAGAGGAGGTGGGGAGTTTTAAAAATGACAAGCTGCTTTGCCCATAATGCCAATACCATTTTGTAAAAATGTTTTCTGTTTTCAGTTTTTTATTATGTTTTTTTTTTTTTTTTACCGACAATATAAAAAATTGTATCCGAGGATTCTCGTTAAGATTTTAAACGAGAAACTTATCATATTTTCAACAATTTATGTGAAATTAGATGTATAAAATCATGTAAAGCTTTTTTTTCTTTTTCAACCTATTTACAAATTCCCTAAGAACCTATGTTAATATTATTTATATAAAAATCTAGCTATTTATTCACAATAATTTATTTTATAGAGTTTTCCTAAAAGAATTCTATCGGAGAAATAATGAGGAGTCTAATTCTTGTATAAATAGGAGAAGGAAAGATGATATAAGGTTCTGGAAACAATTGTCAAGAGGCTAAATTCTTTGGCAATGATTGATATTATTATTATTTTTTAAAATAAAACTATATTGTATAAAAGAAAAGAGAATTCTAATTTTTGGATAAAGCATCATGAGCACAATATAATGTCTAATTTTTTTAAAAATATAAGTTAATACATGCACTCTCAATTACAACAAAATTAGGAATATAGATATTAAATTACAGGAAATAAAAATTTAAAACGGGTGCTACAAGGTTAAAAGTACAACTAATATTTAATAAATTTTTCTGGGGTCTGTCTGGCATGATTTGAAGCTGGTGAATAAAGGAAGAGTGAAGAGGAAAGAGGGGCATGACTGTAGGAAAAGGGGGAATGCTTGAGTGAGGGAATGATTAAAGGTGAATGGAAGATATGGAATGAGGAGAAGGGATGTTGTGGAAATGATTGTTTTTTGGCATTTTTTTGGATTTGGTGCTGCATAGTAAAAGTGTTTCTTATCAGAGTTTTGCCTTTGCTTCGCACGCTTTTATTTATATATTTATTTTTTTAAGACTTTGCTTTACACTTTTTTTTTTTCTTTCTTTCTTTAATCTTTATCTTTCCTTTAAGAGGCCATTGGTGAGATTTTCCCTTTTATGTTTTTCCTCCCGACCCGACGTGACTGAACCCCGGCATTTCAATTTCTTTCCCAAAGTCATATAGGCGTAAGGACCAAGACACATGCCCATCGTGTTTCACTGTGATGCTCCCATGTTTGGATATAAAATTGGGGATATAGAAATAATTCTCGTAGATTGAGGATACAATTTATATAGTGTTCTTTGATATTCAAAAAATTCCATGATTCGTTGTAAAATTTTTTAAATTATTGTAAAAATTTTAATATAAATATACATCATAAAATTTTAAGAAAAATTACTTTTGATAGACCTTATTTTTATAATAATTAAAAATATTTTCATGCATTTTGAGAGTAACAATATAATACTTTAATAATACCATAAAATTTATTTTAATATTTTCTTAGCTTTTATAAATTAATAAATAATCCTAAGAGATTTCAAACAATCCTCAAATTTTTATTTTGATGTGGATATACTATTTAATATATTTAAATATATTTTAATACCCTTAAATTTTGATTTTGGATTATTTTCTTTGACGAAAAAAGTAAACACCTTATAATATTACCAATCTATAAAATTTTAAAAGGGTATTAAAGTGTAATCTGTAAGTTTAGAAGTATTCGCATTAAAACCAAAGTGAAGGGCTATTTGGAATTTCGTCCGTAAACTTTGCAAACGCTACGATTTTCTAGTACGAAAAATTATATAACAGCGACTAATATACAATAAACATTGGTTTATGAGCTCTGCTATGTGAGTAAAAGCTACGATCAGATTTGAAGATTGACTAGACCATCCCAATCTTTATTATTTAAATTAAATATAAAACATTGTGACTCGGACAACATAATATGAATATGCATAACTTAGGATGTTTTCGGCACATCGTTTCTTCTTATTTATCATATTCGTGAATTTATTCCACGTGTATATAATTGGAAAATTACTCAAAATCACTAATCGTAAAATACTGAAAAATAAATAAAATTTTTTTTTATAAAAGATAAGGTATTCTTGAAATAAGACATTTTAATAAGGATATTTTAGTTTTTGTACAGCACACTATTTAAGTCTTGCATAACTTTAAGTTGCCTTTCTTTTCTTCTACTTTAGTCCTTTTTTCATAGGAAACCTTTATCCAGCAAACTCTCAACTTCCAGCGTTTTACTAACACAAAATCATTCTTTTCAACACGCATTACATAAAAGTAAGCCATCATTTTCTTTTAATATATGTATGTTCTCCTTTAATAGTGATAGAGTAGTTACGATGTAGGGTATTGTTCCAATTTAAGGTTTTTGGCATTATAAATTCAATGTCAAAGTTGTTGGATCAAATGAGTTTCGGACTTTTGAGTTGATTTGAGACAAGTTGCTCCACCCATGGTGAGTTTCACAAACTAGACAACTTTTGTGGTGAAATTGAGGTATTGTAAGGACCAGTAAGTATTGGGATGGAAAAGGGGTCGCATAGGGAAGAAAATGAAGGAGTGTGTGAGTTTCTGATGGGCACATGGTTAAGATAAATAGCCATGTACTCTCCCATGTTGAGAGTGAAGAGAAATTGTGAATTGAGTTATACACGATAAGATACATGAGAGTGTACTTGCCCATGTTGAAGTATATGACTAAATATATAATCATGTACTTAGCTGTGTCTAAAATCCTTTATGTACAAAAAGATATATGGCCATGTACATGGTCATGTTTCCACCTATACTCTCCTACATGGCTTGATACACAGTAGTATTATCCTGTTACACTTCTTTCTTCCTTTTATTTTAGTTTTTCTTCATTTTAAGCCAACTTTACCTACAATAAAGTAAAAAGGAAAGGAAAATAGACAATAAGCTCATAGTTAAACAACCTAGCAAACTTAGGCTATATTGTAGGATAGAACTAAGTTTAAATTGTTGTTATATGATAGATATTGCCATATTTGATAATTGTAGACAAATAGAATTTGAAATCGTTCTTTCATATACATACTTATCATACTTGCTAGTTGTGCTTGATAATTATAATAACTGAATAAACTTAAAGCACATTTGATAAATAACTTTTTTGTTACTTGTGTATGGCTTGACTTAGAGGTCAGAGATGGTAAATCCCTAAGGGTACCTCGATAATTGGTATAGGCATTTTTCTGGAATTCTATACCGAAATGATCTATGATAGATTTTAGGAGTATTAGGGCCTGCAATTGTAGTTCTTGATACCATTTAGAAAGTTAGGGCCAAAGGTGATAGTTCCTAATCTAGGGCTTATATATAATGTACACTGTTGTGGGGTCATGAGCATCCCTATATTAATTGCTGGCCGATTCAAAGATGATTAATGAATTGGTTATGAATTATCTGTTGCATTATATATATGTGTATACCATGAATGTTGTGGCATGCACATGTGTTTGGACATTCATCTACTAGGTTTAGGCCTAATGCCTTTCTTTTTTAGCTGTAAGTGGGTATGATGAATATACCAACTATGATGAGACTAAGGGCGTATATTATTATTAGCAAGATGATGTTAATGGAGAATACTATTACTATTATTTTGATGAGTAGTTAGGGAGAAGTAGAAATTAGTTGATTATTTATATGACACCTTATTAGAGACTTTATGTATTGCTTGGTTTTAGTTATCATGAACTTAGTTAGTGATGTGGTAGATATGTTTATGAAGATAATTATATTGAGTTGAAATATTTTTGGTTAACTTTAAATATAGTATGGTTGAGATGACATGCCTACGAGTCATTTGTTTAATTTTTTTGAGGTTACTTATACGTGAATGTGAAGTAAAGTTGAATAGATTTGAAGTAGAGGTGTAGTTCTAGTCTTTGTGTATTACTACCTAATAGTGACACGTGACGGATTATGACATTCTAGATTTTGAGACATTACACTAATAACTACGGTAGTTTGTTAACTACTCTAAAAAAAAAGAAAAGAAAAGAAAAGACAGATTAAATGATGGAAGACATTGAGAGAGGAGACATAAAATGTCCATTTCTGGGTCGACATTGAGCAATATTTGTGGTGTTTGGGATGTTAAAGTTTGTACGTGAATCTTTTAAGGTGAATTGTTTTCTTCGGGTCTGATTGGATCTACGTCAGATTTTCATAGCATGTTTACAAAAAAGATAACCTCAGCCAAGTTCGTTAAATATTCCCTCCACCCTAACGTGCACTAACTTTTGATTGGTTAGCAATAAATAATTAAATAAAATAATCTGATTAAATATATTTAATAAACTAATATAAAAAATTAAAATAAAAAGATAAAAAAAAAAGAAGAAAAACCCTCAAGTTAGCTAGCAACCCCAAGTCGTAGTCAACCATCCCTGGCTTTAAAGTGGACAATCAAGGAAATAATGTTGCTGTGGATTGCAGTTCATTGCTGTGGGTGTGCAATTCATCATTCTTTAAAAGCAAAAAAGAAAAAAATTTAAATGTTAAAATTTAGAAAATATTAACAATTCGAATATAAAAGGATTATAAAATTAATACAATAATTAGTAAACATTGATTATACATCTATGTGTGTATATGTATATTGCATTATATTCAATATTTTCCCTAAAATTTAAAGCATAGTAAATTCAATCGATATGGTAAGAAATTATGGGCTGCAATTTTATGAATAACTATAAAAAGTCAGAAGAAGCTCTTTATATATATATAAAGCATAGTAAATTCAACATATGAGTAAGCTTTTAAAATATCAGCTTTCATTTTATATTTAATATTTTCCTCATTTCATAGCAAATATTATTAAATAGTCTAAATATTTATTTTTAAATGCATATACACACACACTTTTTTTTAAAACCAGGTTTAACTGATTCCTTTTTAAATAAACAATTATGAGAGTACAATTACTTATCAATATTCCAACTGTATTTGGAAATCCATTTAAAAAGGTCCATTTGGAAGAATTGCATTTTATTCTTTATATAACTCAAACCTCAAAATGGAAAATATACTAATATATTAGTGCTAATTTGGTACTTTTCATATTGTGTGGTGGAATATGTATGACGCTGTAGAATACAACCCTGATTGGAATGTAACGTATAATAATTTGAGTATTAGTTCCATCAATGCACTTATTAATGAATTAAAAAGAGAACATTTTAAGCTTTTTAACTTTGATTAACGATTAGACACCTTACCAAAATAAATAAATAAAGTAAAGCAAAAACGTGAAAAATTTAAAAAAAAAAAAAATCAGTTGATTACTCAGAAAGGGCCCGTAGGCAGTTTCGATATCAAACTGTCTGACATTCTCCTTTCCATAATACATACTTGATTTTATCTTATATTATTATCTTAATAGTAAGTTTTACAACTTTGAATGGGAGAGAATAAATTTCCATTTTAGGTGATCAATCAATTCAGTGAAAGGTCCATGAACTTTGTTAATGAATGTCGAACAGTCGCCTGGGACAGATCGATCAGGCAAAAGTCAAATGCATGGGGTACGGTTCGAGAAAAGCTGGGGTTGTTGCCAAAATAATCACACTGCCAGCCTCTTCTTTGTTGAGCTGGAAAGCACTGAACAACCCAACATCCAGTTTATGGTGGTTCAATTATCCAGCGCAATCAAATGCGCTGATAATCTTTGGTTCCGTTTTAGAGTGAATGAGCTACGCGCTTATAACTATTTAAAAGTTATTCTAGCTCGATTTGCCATTTTTATAACAATCAAATCAAATTTAAACTCATTCTATTTAAATAATTTATTCAGTTAAATTTGGATTTTATAATATTTAGTTTAATCAATTTATAACTCTAATTAAGCTTTAATTGAGCTTTATTTAAATATATATCAACCTAATTTCGGTCGAGTTTATATATTAATATTATTTTACTTAAAAAAACAAAAATCATTTCAATAAAACCAAATAAAATAGAATTATTAATTAACTAGCTTTCAGACTTAATTAAGTTTTGAAAGTTGAGTCAATCTATTGAACTTAATGACTTTAATTAATCAAGTTCAACGTCGGCCTCGTGAAATACCACTAAGACAACCGTGCATTTTGGCGTTTTGTAAAGTGTGAATCAAAATGTCAAGACCTGTTTCGGTCCGTCGACTACATTAGCTATGCTGACCATTGTTCGTCTGTATGCATGGTTTGGTCTAGTTTAACAAAGGTGGTATCAGCCAGTTTCGATTTGTCGATCAATCAGCAGTCTTGTCAACAAAATATTTAAGCTAGGATGATACAAGAGAAGTATAAGAGCTTACGTAACACGTCTCACTATATATATATATATATATATAAAACATATAGGAATGCTCTTAAATAATGTAATTTTTTTAAAAAATTATGAAATAGTATATCTAAAAAAATTATTCTCAAAATAGATTATGAAGACACAAACTTAAAATGCGTTTTTAGTTTTGTGAAATTGAAGACGCAGACTCAATTTGTACCTTCAGTATAATTTGTACCGAGGATATAGATATGCATGGCATCACGCCTCCACCGTCCAATAATTTTATAAGATACTGCAAATATATAAAAATTATTGTAAAGTAACATTATAAATTTATATAGTATCATAATATGTGAACCAAAATGTGTAGAAAAAAATTTTGCAACGACAATTTATATTACAAATACAAATCATCGATTCCTCCATTTATTATTCTAACATCTCTATTTCTTCTTCAATTCTCCTTCTTTCTCTCCAGTTTGTGTTTTCTTTTTTCTTAATTTCTATTTTATGAAGATTTAACTTGCACATCTACGATTGTAGGAATATCAAAGAGGATATATTTTGATACGTTTAGCTTCCCACAATTTGTATGTTTTTTGTTATTATATTATGGTAGTTATGAACTAGTTATTAATATAGTATTAATTAGTCATTAGAAAATTAATTAGTGAAAAATTTTGTATTTGTTATAAATGACATGTCTTCAGTTGTTGTTGGTGTGAAATTGATGTGAAATTAAGTTGTTGTTAATTAATCATTAATTAGTAGATAATTAGTTGCTAATATGTCATTAATTTTCATTAGAAAATTAATTAGTGAAAAATTTTGAATTAGTTATAAATGACATGTCTTCAGTTGTTGTTAATTAATCATTAATTAATCATTAATATGGTATTAATTAATTGAAGTTTTCATATTAATATGTGAGAGATTACTTGAGGCAAGGCTATGGTCTAGCAGTAGGGGGGGGCACATTAACATAATGTCGCTTCGTGATATGTACTGGATCTTTCCAACCCATGCTGATGGTGAGCAAATTCAATGCCATACGCATGTGTACATATTGTAGCTATTGGGGGGATTTATTTTTGTTAATACTAGCAGTCGATCCTAGGCTGAAGCAGATTAATATCCATCACAAGACCAATAGGCTTGCCGGATTCCGGTATGATGTACGATAGCTTAGCCCCAATGTCTAGCACATACATTACACCACATCATCATTCTATGAGTGGTTTTTTCCCTACACCACCTACTCCACATAAGAGATGCTCTGGTAAACAACCAATGTATTAGGGTGAATTTTCACAACTTGTTATAGAGTGGAGTCCAGTACCTCCTTGAGACTTCGATAATACCTTCTAGCACTAGCCAACATAAGAGTCATAAGCTCCTCCTACTCTATGTCCAAGGTCATCAAGAAAGCCCATGAATGCATTTGCTTGGCTCACTAGACAATTTACTAGGGGAAGGAATAATAAGGGATAAGATTCTATTTTTTCTTATTTATTTCATATGAATATCTGTCATCAAATTTTTTAGTTGATGTAAATTAATATGTGAAATTGATAAATTTATTAACATTGTCTAATGAATTTTATTAACATTGTCTAATAAATTAGCATTAGTCTTTCTTTTTTTCTTCTTCTTCTTCTTCTTCTTTTGTATATTATAAAATAAACTATAAAGGGGTGCCAATTTTTTTAATAAATTTTTATAATTTTTAAATTTATGAAAATTAATTTTTTGTTATTCTTAATGTAAACTTTTAATTTTTTTTTAAATTAATGTGAGAAAATTTATTTATTTTTTAAATAATTTTTCATCAATTTTTTTTCAATAATAAAAAATAAAATAAAATTTCATTGAAGGTATGGATACGATCCGTGCCTTCATGACCTATTTTTGGAATAATTTTTCTAAATATGTTATTTCACAAAATTTAAAAAAAAATTACATTATTTAAGAGCATTCCTATATATATTAATATTATATCTGCACCTATTAAATGGAAGCGTAGAAACTCTATTGGTAATTTGATTACATGATAGATGCATTTCATGTTTTCAGTTTGTTTATATTTTTTCATATATATAAATGAAAGGATTACGGTTTAAAAAAAAAAAGGAAAGAAAGAAAAGAAAAATTGACAATTCCATATGATGGTGCTTATGGAATTGTTGAATTTTCTTATATACAGAAGAATAAAGAGATTTGCAAGAGTTAATTGTACTAGAATGCTACCGTTGTTCATTGATTGTTGTAGTATATAAAATACATTTTACATATCCTTTTTGTTATTTGTTGTTATCACATTACATAAGATTGAGATTTAAATCTATTGAAGTAATCTTGTTGTTGATTTGTAATGATCTTGATCACTGATGTTGTTGTTGCATATGTCCTAAAGTTGTTGCTATTATTGATGATTGTTTATGTTGCTATTGCAGATGATTGTTTCTGTTGCTGTTGTGGATGATATTGTGTGCGTCTGTTGTTTGTTGAAGGTGTTGCTGCTGTTGGTTGTGTTGATCTTTATCATGCCCCCGCAAGATGGACGGTGGTAAGGTAAGTCCGATCTTGTTTCTAAGATGCTGAAAATGAGAACAAGGAAGTGGTTTGATGAGGGCGTCTGCTAGTTGATCCGAGGAAGAGATATGCGAAACTCGAAGGAGTCCATTTTGGACTTCTTCATGGACGAAGTGGTAGTCAAGGGCAACATGTTTCATGTGTGTGTGAAAGATAGGATTGGAACATAGATTCATGGCACTGACATTGTCACAATATATTACCAGAGGATAAGTAGTTGCAAGGCACTGGTTGTGTAATAAGGAGCACATCCACCGGAGTTCGGCTGCTGTAGATGCTACTGCCTGATACTCTGCTTCAGTGGAGGACCTTACAATTGTGAGTTGTTTCTTGGAGCTCCACAAGATGGGATTGCGACCCAGATAAATGATGTAGGCACTAGTAGATGTATAGTCATCTTTGTTGCCAGCCCAGTTAGCATGAGAGAAGGCATGAAGATCAAGTACAGAGGAGTTGCGAAGGGTGATTCCATGCTTGAATGTGCCACAAAGATACCGGAGTAGTCGTTTGACTGCTTGCCAATGTGTTATGGTGGGGCGATGCACGAACTGTGAGAGTTTGTTGATAGTGTATGCAATGTCCAGGTGAGTGAGAGAGAGGTATTGGAGGCTGCCAACCACACGATGGAACTTAGTGGGATCGGTGAGGGCCGAGCCATCATGGAGGGCTAGGGGGGTGTGACCGCAAGGGGTATGGCGAGAGGTTTAGCATCGGTCATATTGGTCCGATGAAAAAGATCTGCAATATATTTTCGTTGATTGAGGAATAGACCAGCAAGACACGGAAGAACTTCAACGCCAAGGAAGTAGTGTAGGGAGCCCATGTGCTTGATGGAGAAGCGGCAGGCAAGAGTGTGGATGCACGTGGTGATTGTGGAGGCGTCATTACTTGTAATAATGATGTCATCAACATAAACAAGAAGATAAATGATAATGTCGTGGGACTAGAGGATAAACAAGGAGGAGTCGGCTATGGAGTTGCGGAAGCCAGATTGAAGTAAATGTTGACGAAGTTCATGATACCAAGCATGAGGAGCATGTTTGAGACCATAGATGGCTTTACAGAGTTTACAAATATGATGAGGATGATCAGGATCAGTGAAGCCTGGAAGTTGAGACATGTATACTTCATCTTGGAGGGTTCCTTGAAGGAAGGCATTGTTGACATCAAGTTGATGGAGTGACCAGCCATGGCTCATAGCCAAGCTTAGGATTAGACGGACAATGACCGGCTTAATGACAGGGCTGAAGGTTTCATTGTAGTCCATGCCAAGGCGTTGATGGAACCTTTTGGCAACTAAGCGAGCTTTATACCTGTCAAGAGAGCCGTTAGGGAGATATTTAGTGCAAAAAATCCACTTGCAGCCAATGGCGTTTTCATGGGGTTGTAGGGCTGTAAGTTTCTAAGTGCTATTACGGATGAGAGCATTGAACTCATCAGACATGGCGATTTGCCACTTGGGATCCTTGAAGGCCTGATTGATGGTTTAAGGTTCAAGAGGAGGAGGTGGAACAACTGCAAGGAGGTTGAGCTTTTGGATGGGTTTGCGGATGTTATGTTTGGAGCGAGTGATGATGGTGCGTTGGGGGGGTGTACTGGGAAGGGATTGAGGCGGAAGGGGTGTGATTGGTGTTAGGAGGGGACTTGGAAGGTTGAGGAGAGGAAGAGGGCTCAGAGGTGGGGCGGAGTGAGCGTTGAGGGGAGGGCGGAAGGAGAGGTAAATGGAGGGAGCACCATTCTGTGGGGAGCATTGGGTTGTTGGTGGCAGCAGGGGACTAACTAAAAGGAAAGATAGACTCAACGAAGCAAACATAGCGAGAGACATAGATGCGACCCGAGGGTGTGTGAAGATAAAGGTAAGCACTTTGAGTGGAGGAGTAGCCAACTAACACACATGGCAATGATTGAGGTTCAAGTTTATGCTTTGTGTACAATCAGAGTTAAGGGTAACATAGGCAGCCAAAGCTTCAAAGCTTGTCATAATGAGGGGTAGTGCCAAAGAGTTTAGCAAACTGAGACATGTTGTGGAGTGTTGGAGTGGGGAGTCTGTTGATGAGGTAGGCTGCAGTAAGGAAGGCATATGTTTAATAGTTGAGAGGCATGGACACATGCAAGAGGAAAGCAAGGCCAGTTTCAACAATGTGATAATGATGACGTTCAGAGTAGCCATTGTGCTTGGGCGTGTGTGGAGGAGTTGTGAGATGAGATATGCCATGAGTGGCGAGATAGGTCGAAAGGGCCTAATATTTACCACCATTGTCAGAGTAAAGCATTTTGATAGCGTAATTGAGATG
Source organism: Laguncularia racemosa (assembly GCA_037954665.1). Classification (NCBI taxonomy): domain Eukaryota; kingdom Viridiplantae; phylum Streptophyta; class Magnoliopsida; order Myrtales; family Combretaceae; genus Laguncularia; species Laguncularia racemosa. The sequence goes on from JBBMOL010000036.1 coordinate 5,622,687, forward strand.
ATGTTCTACAAGTGTCTTGAAGCCTATGAAGACATGTAGAACATCTTATTTGCATTTGAGAGGGAAGAGCCATATGTATTTAGTGTAGTGATCGACAAAGATAACATAATATTTAAAGTTATTAATAGACGTAAGTGGGGAGGTCTATACATCAGTAAATATTAGTTCAAGAGGAGAGGAAGAAGTAAGAGTAAATGATGCAAATGGTAACTTGTGACTTTTATTGCAATGATAAGAATTACAATCAAATGAAGAAGTCGCTAATCTAGATGCTGCTAAGTTGTTGGAATGGAGGAGATGCTTGAGGACAGGTAGCGAGGGATGACCGAGATGATGGTGCCAAGTAGGGAGAGATGTGACAACACTCGAGAAAGCAAGGAGTGGCGATGTAGTGGAGAGCTAGATGTAGATGCCATCCTTAGTGCATCCGCATAGGAGAATGGTCCTTGTTTGGAGATCCTTCACATGAAACGAAGAAGGTAAGAATTCAATCGAGGTATTGTTAGACTTACAAAATTGAGAGATGGAGATAAGATTTCGATGCATGGATGGAACACATAAAACATTAGTTAAGTTAAAGTAGCGGGAAGAGTTAGGCAGAGAAGTGGATCCGATGTGTGTGGTGGGGAGCCCCGAGCTAATGAGGATTTCATCCATGCCATCATAGGGGCTGTGGAGAGCAAGATTGTGGAAATCAGTGGTGACATGGTGGGAGGCACCACTGTCCAGCACCCAAGAGGGAGTTGCAGGAGTTGTGAGAGTAGCATTGGCTTGAGACTACCAAGGAAGAGGTTAGGGGGAGGGAGTGGACTGGGTGAACAGTGCGGAGGGTCTTGCGTGAGGGTATTGTTGATGGAAGAAAGGGCAATGCACGACAACATGCCCCTGTTCACGACACCATTGACACTTGCCAAGGATGGGCTGTGGTGGGCGAGAGGTGAGGATAGGAGATGGTCAAGTAGGGAGTGTAGTTGCAGGAGTAGGGGAGGGAGAGTTGGGAGATGATCGGGGCAGATGATGGCGGGGAGGCTAGCGATTGGAGCGTGTGTGTGAGATGTGAGCAAAGGCAGGAAGGACTGAGGTAGGGAGGGAGGTGTGAAGGAGGGGGAGCTCTTTGTTGATGAGTTTCTCATGGAGCTCATCAAAGGAGATGGGGTTGTCATGGTTGTTGATGGCATCGATGACAGATTGATAAGTATCATCTAGTCTATCGAATATTTTCTCAATAAGGTCTTCTTGATCAAGGGGTTTGCCAAGTGCTGCAAGTTCATCAGCACGAATCTTGATGGATTGCATGTAGTTGGTGATAGAGGTTGAGCCTTTGGTGATATGTTTTAGATTATCTTTAAGTTGCTTAATGCAGCCATAGGTGGGTTTGGCATAGGTGTTGGCAAGAATTTGCCAAGCTTGGTGAGAGGTGGCTGCTTGTGTGACAAGGGGAGAAATGTTAGAAGAGAGGGTACCAATAAGTGCTCCGAATAGCAACTTGTCTTGTTGTTGCCAGGTGAGGTAGGCTGGGTTGGGGGAGATGGTATCTTCCACTGTGATAGTGGTTGGTGGTGGTGGATGAGTGCCATCGATGAATTTGAACAGATCATATCCTATGAGGATGGCTTCAATTTGGGTTTTCCAGGAGAGATTGTTGGAGTTGTTGAGTTTGATTGAGTTGTGGATTGTTATCATAATGAGAGGTTGGGTTGGCTCTAGATTTCTTTGGATGGTTGTTGAAATATCTTCTGAAGACATGTTTTCGAGGAGCTGATTAGTGGAGTAGCAAGTTTGGTTTAGATGTTGAGGAGAAGCTCTAATACCATAAAGAGATTTGCAAGAATTAATTGTAGAAGAATGCTACCGTTGTTCATTGATTGTTGTAGTATATAAAATACATTGTACATATCCTTTTGTTATTTGTTGTTATCACATTACATAAGATTGAGATTTAAATTTGTTGAAGTAATCTTGTTGTTGATTTGTAATGATCTTGATCATTGATGTTGTTGCATATGTCCTGACGTTGTTGCTGTTGCTGATGATTGTTTATGTTGCTGTTGTGGATGATTGTTTCTGTTGTTGTTGCTGTTGCGGATGATATTGTGTGCATCTGTTGTTTATTGAAGATGTTGCTACTGTTGGTTGTGTTGATCTTGTTGCCATTGGTTGTGTTGATCTTTATCGGAACATTCTTATATTTAATTCTACTACTTCTCACTTTTTTCACTCTTGTTCTTTTTCTCTCCTTCTTTCTTTAACATGCAATTAAGTTGACAGTAGTTTGGATGGCATATGAGACCAGACTTTCTATTTTTAACTTCTTCATTGTATTTCACTTCTAGAAAAATTTTATTTTCAAAGATAAATTTCATATATAATAATAATAATAATAATAATTTGGATTTGGAATACATGTTAATATATTTAAGATAACAATTGGGAGTATATCAAATAAAGTTATTGGGGGTAAAGGTTGTATCGTTTGTTCTTCGAGGTTTATTATCGTGAGTTTTATATATATTTTTAAGAGATTTTTGTTAATTTTATTCTTTTGAGTTTGAATTAGAAATCTATGAAACTGAATAATTAAAGGGACATTTTGGATTATTCTTACCTTGAAGCTCCAAAGGAAAATTGCACATTAATGGTAGGAAAGAGCTAGGAGGATGCCGACACCTAGCAATAAAAGAGGGAGAGAGGAAGAACTCTATTTCTCGGTTTTCTAGTTTTTGACTTTTAGGTTTATGTAAAAGAAATTGAACGAGTAAAGGACTTTATGTAGAAAAATAAGAGTAAAATATCCCATGTGTTAAATTCATTTTAAAACTACTATTTTCTGTGTAGTTTCATCACTGGAGGACACAGGATTCTGCTTGAGACCGACAAGTAGGATACGTCAAAATTTTAATTAGTGTAAAACTTTAGAATTAATACGTTTATGAGGAAAACTTATCCTCAAATGTTAATTTTAATACATTTTTTTGAAGTTGTATCCACCATTGTTCCATACAATAAGCATATAACTCCACCTAAATGGATCCTTAACTATTAATTTTTCTTTTTATATCATAATTAAAACATCATAAAATATAATGATGGTTATGGATCTATATATATATATATATATATATATTAAGATTTAAGGTATAAATACATACTAAAAAAAAGTTTAAACGTAAAATGATGTAATCTTATTTGTTATGTTACCATTTTCGAATTTTTATGATACTTATAACCAATTTTCATGATATTTGTTAAGAAATTACTTAGAAAATAACCACCGTGAAATTAAGACGGGTATCGATTTCCTTCTTCGTCAATTCGTTTTTCAAAACTTTCGTTAACTATAACATGCCGACTTTTTGTGGCAGTTTCCTATTATATATATATATATACACATACCATTGGCATTCGATGCAGCCTTTCCAAGAAGAATTTCATTGGGAGGAGATAAAGGCAAAGCATATGGAAATGGGCGCAGTCAAAGACAAAAAGATGGAAAAGCAATGGGGTTTATACATTGATGCTCTTAAAACTATTATTCAATTCCATATACACGGGCTTATGCATGAAATGAAATTATCTAGGCTGAATTCTTATGCTAACGTGGGTTTTGAACGAGTATTGAAAATAAAAAAATAGATTTCGATTTTATTTTATGAATTTTTACCTATTCTAAATCTATAGTATAAAATATAAATGATATAGGTGTCAATATATCAATGTATTCATCTAGTAAAAATTTTTAATTAATAGTATTTGATTAATTTTGTGATAGTATTATGTAATAAGTTATTTAAAGCTATATTATTGATTCATAATGTATTTATTTAGTTAATTGTACTTGTATTAGCAAAAATATTATAATTAATTTAGTATTATTATTTATTTCAACAAATGATTTAGATTTACGATAGATTGCACTTTGATAATAGCATTTTGTGATAAATAGCTGAAATTTTATTATCAAGATCATGATAATTACCTCCATGAGAAATATATAATTATCAAATCGATGAACATATTATTTATAAATACAAGGAATATTTGATAGGTTTTATATGATAATCTGTATCCTGCATGTTCAGTAGAGTAGAATATAGGTTTCAAAATAATTTTAAGTGAAGTCTTATACCTTTCTCACCTTGTACTAGCTTCCCATGTATAGGTCCTTTTCCATTGTGGCTGGGACTTTACTTTTTTGTGTTCTTTGGCTATGGATAGTTTTTATTGAAATATATAAATGACTTGTTGAAATTCACTTCTTACCGAAGTGCCCCGTAGAATTCCTTCGATACATCTTTCAAAACCTGTAAAATAGTAGCACTTACTTCCAAGAAAAAAAAGGAAGTCATCAGCAAAAAGAATATAGGTTAGAGAGGGACAAAATCTCCCAATTTTGACGGCTCTCAAACTAACCTTACTTGCAGCATTCAAGAGATTTCTAGACAATATATTTGATACCAAATAAATAGGTATAGAGAAAGAGGATCACACCCTTTAGTTGGATGGATCTTATAAGCAACTCCCCAATTTTACCAAAACCCGATAAGTAACTATTGACACACATTGCATTACCTATTTTACCCAAGCTTCATAAAAACTTAATTTGTAAAAAACACTTTTTAGGAAGTTTCATTTTATCCTATTATAAACTTTATTCATATCTATCTTTAATGCGCATTTAGCTCTCTTTTCCTTTTTTTTTTTTTTTTACTTTTCAAAAAGTAAAAGACTTCATAAGCAATAAGTACCATTGTTCTCTCCTTTATGAAAATTTATGAACTTTAACATATCAACGTAAAATGGTTAGATGATCTTGTTTATGAAGATAATTTTGATAACATTTTCTTTTCAATACAAAATATAAGCTTTTTATTCCTTATGTAATTATATTTATATTTTGGAAAATTTTCGATGGATATAGAGAAATAAGATCTACATTTGAAATTGAGCCAACTTTATTAAAGAGGATAAGAATTGATGATTGATGGACACTTACAATATATTTTTGAAATGCTTTCATTTGTATGTATCATTTAAGGTAGCAGATTAGTGAGTAGGTCCATCTTATCCTTTAGTCTTTACTCTTTAGTACGTCTAAATCAGTTGAATAGGTTGAGTTGGTGAATATGCTAGTTTGATCTACAAGTGTGATGGACCGAGTTGATAGATTGATCCATTTATCACACTAAATTATGACGGACTAAGTTGAATTGAAAACATGCAACCCAATATCAAATGGATTAACATTGTTATAAACATCTTTGTACGATATAACCCCTTAAGTGGATCAGCGGAGGTTTCATATAGATGCTTTCTTTTTCACTCTTTTTATTTCCTTCGAACCTTGTCGGGAAAAAAAAATAATAATTTCCATCCAAGCAAATCTTTTTCCTCGATCAACTTGCTGAACTTTTCGCAATTCCTTGAATCTTTCATGAATTATGTCTTCCATGTTGAATTACTTAATCATGTACATTTAGTTGTGTTAGTGACTCAACAGTGGTCCAAAATTTTGTAAATTGACTGAGAAAAAGACATGATAACGAAAAAAAAATTATAATAAAAATGGATTAATAAGATGAAAACAACATTTCGTGGTCCAAATAGAAACAAACAAGAAATAACAAGTAGATTTCCTTTTCTTTCCCCCAATTATCATGTATTAGCATGAGTCACAAGTGGTCCAAAATTTTCACTTCCAGCAAATGAGGTAAGATCTAATTACGGATGGTCGTGGGACTGATAATAATAACTCGGGTGCTTATTATAGTTGTCCATGGTAGAAAATCCTAATACCAATGTTGGCCCATAAAATTGGTGGAGCAAAATTCTACTAGTAAATACAAGTCTTGAAAAAATAAAGAGAAAATAGTTATTGGGTGTTACTAAAACATGTGTTGCTTGTTGAGAGACTTAAATCTATAAATAAAATTCAAAATTGATTAAGAAAATTATACATCATAACTATACATAAGATTTTAAGTTCCTATAAAACCTATTTTATTTAACCCTTTTATGTTAGATTATACTTTTTATGTGATCTTCAAACTAGTTTCATTACAAGAAATTCAATTTTATTAAGGTTGAGGGATTCGGTGAATAAAAAGTTCATACCATGATTTATGAAAACCTAGCTAAATTAATGATAAGAAAATGAAAATAAATTAAAAATGATAATCACATGACATTAAATAAAGGAAACCCTAGTCCTAATAACTCTATAAATAGGTGTAGAACATTTATGGAGACTTATTTTGATATGAAACTACTTACTAATAATAAATGGAGGTAATCACTCTAAGACCATATGATAAAACTAGTAGGCACACAAAAATTCAAACTTTTAATTTTCTAAATTAACTAAATCAATAATAAAATAAGCAATAGCCAGCTCAAATTAGGAATCCTTCAAATGACTCAACCCTAATCCATTATTGATGAGATGGAAATGCATATAAAACTAAACAGTTTCCACTACTGGTGAGTAGGTTTTACTCACAATTGTTTAATAAATCTATAAACTATCCAAAGTGAGATTGAGTTGAATTTCAATATATCTATGAATATTTTCACTAAATATTTGTGGCTATTAAATTATGGGGTTGATTGGATAAAGAAACAAAAATAAAGATGCCGGTGAGTTTTTTTTTTTTTCTAAGTATTCAAATCTACTGCAGTTGTTTTCTTGACATTAATCGAGTGTAAAGACATTTTTGTTGTTTATTGTATGTACTATTGTTAAAAAATTCTTCTCTATTATAAATTTTCACTTCAAATTTTAGTCATTATTCTTCTGACCACGTGCCCCACGACTCACAAGATAATAAATTTCTTCGGAGTAGCCAAACCCTTTGCCATTGAAACAAGACTTCGATTGACAAGACTTTACACCGATTGACATAACAACTCTATTATTTTATTTTTGGAAACACCCATGCCATTGTACCTTTCAGGGGAAATTATTAGTGTAAGCGATAAGGATTAGGTTTTGAAATAAAAAATTAGGTAAAAATTTAATCAGAAAGATTGGGGTTTTATATTAAAATAATATAATTTTAAAAAAATTTCGTAAACGTTGAAGGTAGGGACATTTCTTATATTTTTAGTATAAATTGCTTGAAGGTGTTGATACTTGAAGGTAGTATAAATTGTACTATGTTAATTATTTTTTTATTATTGAATTTTTTTATGAATAATCATATAAAAAAATTAAAAATTAAAAATTAGTTTTTTTTTAAATTATAATTTACATAAAGAACTTTATGTATTTTTAATTTTTTAAATAAAAAAATAAATTTTAAAAAATTTAGCACGACAAATTTGTTATGGATATCTTCTCTGTTTTAGTGTTACTATTATTTTACGCTTTTTTTTTCTTTTTTTTTTTTTTATCATTGATAAGACTATAATACTTTGAATTATTATGTTATTATTTTTCGTATTTTAGGTATTGCATTGTTGTGATACCATCGTTCCGGGGGCTGTCATGGCAGAATTATTATTAGTTTTTTTTTTTAAATTATAATTTACATAAAGAACTTTATGTATTTTTAATTTTTTAAATAAAAAAATAAATTTTAAAAAATTCAGCACGACAAATTTGTTATGGATATCTTCTCTGTTTTAGTGTTACTATTATTTTACGCTTTTTTTTTCTTTTTTTTTTATCATTGATAAGACTATAATACTTTGAATTATTATGTTATTATTTTTCGTATTTTAGGTATTGCATTGTTGTGATACCATCGTTCCGGGGGCTGTCATGGCAGAATTATTATTAGTATTTTCGTCTGTCTCAATATCATAATTTTATTATTACTTTTTTTTTTTAATACTATGAAGACCCGAAACATTATTACAGTTTTTACCTATAGCATAAGTACCTACTAATATCAGACAGAAAAAATAAATTATGACATAAATTGTCTCTTAAGACCATCTGATTATTTTTAGCAATATACAAATTTATTGCTAAGGTAACAAAAGGAATTATTAGGATAATGTTCCTTATTATTAATAAATAATACTGTAGGATACTAAATGCAATCTAAATAAAATAATCCATTCCCAACAAATTAGGCCAACTAATGCATCGTGACTCTTCTGCAACATGCTTTCTACAACTCATGTAAATAAGTTTTTAAATCAATTCGAGATCAAGTATAATGCGCAAAAACTCAAGTACATTACAACTCGTCACGTGTCCTAAGTACTAGAAGACACGTAAAAACTTAATTGCTACAATGTTCCAAACATTATTTTTTAATTATTTAATATAATAAATGAATTTCTTAAATTACTATAGCGAAAATATTTAAAAACTCCAATAATATCACAATCTTTGAAAAAAATGTATATCTTCCCAAACATAATACTTGTTTAATCTCCTCAATTTAAATACAACAGAAGCCTTCAACAATTTAAATAATATGATAATCTAAATCACAATTACAATTTTTTTCCATATTCTCCTTTCTTCTCATCGGGATCTTACTCATCATAATACATGTACTCCACATTCTCTTCCATATCTTGATTCATTTCTATTAGGGTTTTATCATACCCTACAATCTCTTCTGTAATATCTGCAACTAAAAAAAAATTTCCCATAAAGGGTGAGCTAATACTCAGTATAGTACATACCAACATGCACATATGCATGCCATACTAGAAACGATAACACATGCAAGATGCATCATAATATTCATACACTATTTTATTTATCTTTCACAATCTTTAGTCGATACACAATCACATCATAAACATCATCACACATAACATTCCTAAACATTCTTTCACGATCCATCAACAAGCAATATATATATATATGACAAAGGTATTCTTTATCCATGAGTCCATGAGTCTTCATACATCAACATTCTATAACCATACATAATATATATATATATATTATATGACAGTGGGTGCTCCATACTGTCAATGAGTCTAAAGACCTAGATTATTTTGGTATACATATATATGACAAAGGTATTCCTCTTTGTCCATAAGTTCATTAGTCTTCATACGTTAACCTTTCACAACCATAGATAGTGGGCGCTCTATACTGTCAATGAGTCTATAAGTCTATACACTTCCACCTTTCACATTATACGTCACAACATTCCACATCACAACCTTCCATATACAACCTTCCACATAAGACCCATATTATTTTGGTATACGACTCTACTAGGGACAATGTCACATACCGATCATCGAGGTATCACTCCAAGAATATCGACCCACACTCGGTTTCTTGGACCTAGCAATTCACAATCACATGGAAACATAATCAAGTTCATTTATAATATTATTAAACTCACGCACAAAAATCTAATTTATCAAACACAAGTAACAAACATGGTATACATGTACTTGACTTTGCAAAACTTATTTTGTCTTATACTTTTCTAGCTTCACAAGTCTCATAAATCTATACATGATTTTAATTATTTGCTTTTAAAACTGTATTCCTATAAATATCAAAAGGAAAATAGAGGCGTTTCAACTCATCATGGTCATGTTGGAGGCCGTGTAGTTGAATACGAGGTAGTACACGATCGTGCCAAAGGTTATATACATTTCTCTCTCTCTCTCTCTCTCTTTTAACACGATCACAACATTCTTGTGTTGAGAGATCGTGTACCTCTCTATTCACTTTAGGTCTTCAACATGATTCCACCACTGTTGTGTTGGGAGGCTGTGTATCTCTTGGACCATTCTTTAAATTCAACATGTCCATAACATGATTATGTTAAGAGACAATGTATTTTACTGTACACTTCGTAAATCGATCCCTCAGCCTGATTTCTAACCAATTTAACCTAATTGATCTATCTAATATAAAATTTATAGTGTAATACACTAGTAAATACACTTACTTAACTCGAATTGTGATTGATATGTTTGAAGTGCTTGCTTCAAACCTTATGTTGCATGAATTAATCTTGATCTGTAAATGATCTTAATTCATCACTCCCTACGCTACCATATATATACGTAAATCACAATTCATAATCGTTGATCTATGTACTTACCTTAATCCGATAAGTTAGTGATGGAAAAAGGGGTTGTCTTCTTCTCTATGGATTCACATAAAAAGGCTCTAGGGTTTTGTGAGATGCAAAAGGGAGGAAAAGGTCAATAGGGTTTATAACGGCTTATTTATGGTTCTCGTTCGAATTTCCAAATTGCCCTCAATCCTTTTAGATTATTTACGATATTAACCTTAGCTGCATTTTTATTATATATATATATATATATATATATATATATATTATATTACTTGTGTATTTACATTCTCCCCCTCTTTTATGAATTTTTGTCCTTAAAAATTACTTAGATCACTGAAGAGTTTTGGGTATCTTCTTCTCATCTCTTCTTCTAGTTCCCAAGTTGCTTCTCTTTTGGTTTGATTGCTCCATTGCACCTTGACATACTTAATAACCCATCTTCTTAAAGTTTGCTCTTTAGTATCCACAATTCTAACAAGTCTTTCCATGGTTGTGAAATTTGGCTGCACTTGCAGAGGTTCCAATGCAATGATCTAGTTTGGATTGGGTACATATTTCCTTAACATGGAAATATGAAATACATCGTGTACTCCAGCCAAAATTGGTGGCAATGCCAGTTTGTTTATCACCGGTCTAATTTTCTCTAAGACTTCAAAGGGTCCCACATATCTAGGGTTCAATTTCCCTCTTAGTCCAAATCTTATCATTCCCTTCATAGGTGAAATCTTAAACAACAAATGATCTCCCACATGTAACTCCAATGGGCGTCTTCTCTTATCTACATATGACTTTTGGCAGCTTTGGGCTAATTGCATTCTTTGCCTGACCAATTTCACTTTGTTTACTGCATCTTGCACTAGATTAGGTCCCAAGATTTATTTCTCATGCACTTCATCTCAATGTAACGATGATAAGCATTTTCTTCTGTATAACACCTCATATAGTACCATTTGGATGGTAGCTTGATAACTGTTATTGTAGGTGAACTTCACTAAGGGTAGATGTTCATCCTAATTTCCACCAAAGTTTAATGCACACACCCTCAACATATCCTCCAATATCTAAATCGTTTGCTTTAACCGACCATCCGTCTATGGGTGAAAAGCCGTACTAAATTGTAGCTTTGTCCCCAAAGCTCTATGCAGACTATTCTAAAACCTCCCCATAAATCTCGTATCTCTGTTTGACACTATAGAAATCGATATCCCATACAACCTTACAATTTCTTTAATGTAAATTTGTGCTAGCTTCTCTAGTTTATACCCAATATCTATTGATATGAAGTGAGTCAATTTTGTAAGCCGATCTAAAATTATCCATACTATGTCCAATTTAGTCATCGATCAGGGTAGTGCTGTGACAAAATCTATGGTCACATGTTTCCATTTCCACTATGGTATAGGTAAAGGTTGTAATATGCCAGCGGGTCTTTAATATTCTATCTTGATCTATTGGCAGGTCATACACTTAGATACATAATTAGCCACTTCTCTCTTCATATTCCTCCACCAATAATGTTTCTTCAAGTTTTTATACATCTTGGTACTTCTAAGATGTATAGAGTACCTAGAATAGTGTACCTCCTTTAATATCTCTTTCTTTAGTTCATCTATACTTGGCACACATAGACTATGACCATACCTCAACACCCTCTTTGCGTCTTCATTGAACTTTACAGCTTTTCCCTCTTCCATTCTTTTCTTTATTTCCTATATCCCCACATCTTCAACTTATGAAGCTTTTATTCTGCCAATTAATACTGGATGTATTCGTAAACTGGCGAGTCTAGCTCCAACTTCTTGGGTCACAATCTCTAAGTTTAGTTTTTGCATATCTTCTAATATTTTCTTTTGAGTTGTGATCATCACTTGTAGATTATCATGTTTCTTTCTACTAAGTGTATCAGCAACTACCTTGTGCCTTTCTAAGATGATACTAGATGTCTAAGTCATAGCTTTTTATTGGTTCTAGCCAGTGTCTTTGCCTCATATTTAGCTCTTTCTGAGTAAATAAGTACTTGAGGCTTTTGTGGTCTATAAATATTTTGCACTTCTCCTCATATAAGTAATGTCTCTATAACTTGAGTGCAAATACCACGACTGCTAATTCTAGATCATGTGTCAGGTAATTCTTTTCGTAAGGCTTCAACTACCTAGATGCGTATGCAATCACCCTATCATTTTACATCAAAACACATGTGAACCCTTGAATAGAGGCATCATTGTACACTACAAATTCTTCACCATTGACTGGTAGTGCAAGTGTCGGTGTAGAAGTCAATCTCTTCTTCAATGTCATGAAGCTTGCTGCACATCAGTCATCCCATATAAACTTTCCTCCATTCTAAGTCAACTTGGTTAAAGGGATTGCCAGTTTAGAGAATCCTTCCATAAATCTTCTATTGTATCCTGCTAAGCCCTAAAAGCTTCTAATTTCTGTTATGTTCTTTGGCATAGACCATTCATTTATAGCTCTTATCTTCTTAGGATCTACAACTAATCCATCCTTACTAATCACATGTCCCAAAAAGGTGACTTACTTAAGCCAAAACTCACATTTATTAAACTTGGCATACAACTTTTCTGATTTCAACCTACTTAATTCTATCCTCAAGTGCTGCTCGTGATCTTCTTCATTTTTGGAGTATATTAAGATGTAATCTATGAACACAATGACAAACTTGTCGAAGTATTCTTTGAATATGCAGTTCATTAAATCCACGAAAGCTGCCAATGCATTTGTGAGTCCAAAAGGTATTACTTGGAATTCATAATACCCGTATCTAAATCTGAAAGCGGTCTTCTAGATGTCCTCCTCCTTGATTCTCAATTGATGGTATCTAGATCTCAAGTCTACTTTTGAAAAGACTTGAGCTTCTTGTAACTAATCAAACAAGTCATCAATCTTTGGGAAAGGGTATTTATTTTTAATTGTAATCCTATTTAACTCTCGATAGTCTATATATAACTGCATGCTATTGTCTCTCTTCTTCATAAATAATACCAACTCACCCCAAGGTGAGACACTTAGTTTGATAAACTTCTTGTCCAACAGCTCTCGTATTTGATCATTTAGTTCTTTCAACTCTGTAGGTGCCATACGGTACAGGGCTTTTGATATGGGAGCCATATTAGGCACCATATCTATGTTGAATTTAATCTCCCTTACAGGAGGTAAACCGGGTAGGTCATTCAGAAATACTCTAGTAAATTCCTTCACCACCCGTACTCTTTCAGTTTCCATCACCTCTTTAGCTTCAATTGTTACTAATGCCATAATACTTTTACCCTACAGTTCATAAGTTGGCAATCTTGTTGGTTTATGAGTTTCCAATTTAAACTTAAATTGTTTTCATTCTAGTGTATTGAAATGGATGGTCATATCATGACAATCTATTGTTGCACGATGTCTAATTAATCAATTCATTCCCAAAATTACACCAAAATTGGTCATGTCTAACACTAGAAAATTTGCAAACAATATTCTACCCTGTACTTCTATATAAGCCTTTCTACATATTTGGTTCAATTCCCTACTCACACCTATAGGAGTACGCAAGCTCAATATAACATTTAGCACTTCTTTATATACATTATATTTACTTTTAAATGTATTGGATATACATGAATGTGATGTACCAGTGTTAAACAATACATAACCTTCAGCAGAATTCACTAATATTGTACTTGCTAAGGTCTCTATATTTAGATTATCCTATCTTTATAGTGCAAACACTCGTGTTAGTGCCCTTTGCCTTAGCCCTATCTGTTGAGGTCTACCATTATTAGTCCCAGTTTGTTTTTTTGTTGGTGGTGCTGGCTATACATTTTGTTTTATGTTTTTTAGGCATTCCACCATTCTATAACCCTTCTATTTGTAAAAGAAGCAAAATGTCAATGGGATTAACCTCTCTCAATAGGTTTTGCTGCTGTGTCATGTTTTTCTACATGAAAAATAGCCCATCCTCTAGCCATTTGCATTTGTTTAGCTCGTGTGGCCTGTAACATCTTCCACACTTGTTACTTTGCCCCATATATAAGGTTTTCACTTGGAAGGAAGGTGCTGTTATGACCATAGATCTAGTCTGTACTATGTGAGGCCTTTTACCCTTATCTTGAGTTATAATATTTTGAATGGGACTTTTCCCCAATACCACTCTTGTTCCCAAAGTTGTCATCTTATATGTTCTCTTGTGACTTTGTTCTAAAAGTTTTGCTTTGTTTATAGCTTCTAAGTAGGTTTTTGGTTAGAAGACAACTACCTCATGTTGCAATATGGGCTCTAATCCCAATACAAACCAATGTGCCATGGACTTCTCATCAACTCTAAATGTAGGTAGCATGAACTTCATTAGATAGTTGAGTTCTGTCTCACATTCATCTACCGATCTCTTACCATGGCAGCAACTATAATATGATGCCTACATTTTGTCCCTAATGGTGGTCGGGAAATACTGTTCATATAACATCTCTTTAAACCTATCCCAAGTGATCACCCCTATGGTGAGTTTGGAAACACTCGACCATCATTCAGAAGCTGAGCCTCTCAATAGATACACGACATATTTCACCTTCTTATCTTTAGGTGTTTCTAGTGCTTTAAGAGTCTTTTCTAGTTCATTGATCCACTATTCAACATCTAATGGATCTTTAGCTTTAGGCCTAAATTTCCTGACCATTCTAACAAAATGGTTCAGACCCATTTATCTAGCTAGCCTCTCTCTAATCTCTCCCATCCTCTGAGCTTGTCTCATGTTTAGCACTTGCATGTCTTGTATCTGTTGCCACTACTGTGCTACTACTCCTGCTAGAGTATTGGTAGCCTTTAGCATTTGTGCAGCATTCACCTCATTCCCTCCTTATCCTTGATGTGGAGCTTTAGGAAGCACTCTATTATCAGGAGCATCATCTCTAGCTCTTGAGAATGATCCTGGTCCTGAAATTCTCCTAAGTATTCTACAAAACAAAATACATGAATATATATATCTTAGAGTATGAAAAATTTAAACATGAAATTTTCAATATTATTGAAGGAGTTCACAAATCAGTAATATTAGTTCCATTTTCTAACTAGTCTTAGTATATATCTTTATCCTACAAATCTAATACCTAATTCATTTAATGACCATGACTTACTTTCTATTGTTCGAACATATAATATTGATCCTCACTTAATTGTAAAGATCATCAAACCTATGCAGTTTATAAATTCATCAACTAAGCTCTAAAGATCACAAACCTACATTCTTTTGATCAAAGCCTACGCTTCTAAGGATCATCAATTTATGCTCTGATATCACCTAAGCTATAACGCGCCAAAACTCGAGTATGCTACAACCCACCACGTGTCCTTAGTATTAGAAGACACGCAAAGGCTTAATTGCTACAATACTCCAAACATTATCTTTCAATTATTCAATATAATAAATGAACTTCTTAAATTACTACAACGGAAACATTCATAAACTCCAACAATACCACAATCTTTAGAAGAAATGTATATCCTCCCAAACATAATACTTGTTTAATCTCCTCAATTTAAATACAGCGAAAGCCTTCAACAATTTAAATAACATGATAATCTAAATCACAATTACAATTTTTTTTCCATATTCTCCTTTCTTCTCATCAGGATTCCACTCATCATAAATCATAATACACGTACTCTACATTCTCCTCCATATCTTGATTCATTTCTACTAGGGTTTCATCATACCCTACAATCTCTTATGTAGTATCTACAACTAAAAAAAAAAATTCCCACAAGGGGTAAGCTAATGCCCAATATAGTACATACCTGCACACACACATGTATGCCATGCCAGAAACGATAACACATACAAGATGCATCATAATGTTCATATACTATTTTATTTATCTTTCATAATCTTTAGCCGATACGACTTCACATCATAAATATCATCATATATAACATTCCTAAACATTATTTCACAATCCATCCACAAGAAATATATATATATATGATAAATGTATTCTTCTTTGTTTATGAGTCTATTACCATACATAATAATAATATATATATGACAGTGGATACTTCCTACTGTCAATGAGTCCATGAGTCCTCACATTAAATATATATATATGTATATGATAGTGGCTGCCCCCTACTGTCCATGAGTCTATAAGTACAATCACAATCTTCCACATTACAAAATTTTACATCACAACCTTTCATATACAACCTTCCACATAAGACCCAAATTATTTCGGTATACGACTCTACTAGGAACAATGTCACATACCGATCATCGGGGTACCACTCCAAGAACATCAACCCACACTCGATTTCTTAGACCCAGCAATTCACAATCACATGCAAACATAATCAAGTTCATTTATAATATTATTAAACCCACGCATAAAAATCTAATTTATCAAACACAAGCAACAAACATGGTATACACGTACTTGACTTTGCAAAACTTAGTTTGTCTTATACTTTTCTAGCTTCACAAGTCTCATAAACGTATACATGATTCAAATTATTTGCTTTTAAAACTGTATTCCTATAAATATCAAAAGGAAAATAGAGGCGTTTCAACTTATCATGGTCATATTGGAGGCTGTATAGTTGAATACGAAGTGGTACACGACCGTGCCAAAGGCTATATACATTTCTCTCTCTCTCTCTGTTTTTTTTTAACATGATCACAACACTATCGTGTTAAGAGGCCGTGTATATCTCTATTCACTTTAGGTCTTCAACACGGTTCCAACATGGTCATGTTAGGAGGTTATGTATCTCTTGGGTCATTCTTTAAATTCAACATGTCTATAACACGGTTATGTTAAGAGACTGTGTATTTTACTGTGCACTTTGTAAATCGATCCCTCAGCCCGACTTCTAACCAATTCAACCTAATTGATTTATCTAACATAAAATTTATAGTGTAATACACTAGTAGATACACTTACTTAACTCAAATTGTGATTGATATGCTTGAAGTGCTTACTTCAAACCTTGTATAGCATAGATTAATCTTAACCTACAAATGATCTTAATTCATTACTCCCTACTCTACCATATAAATACATAAATCATAATTCATAATTGTTGATCTATGTATTTACCTTAATTTGATAAGCTAGTGGTGAAAAAAGAGGTCGTTTTCTTCTCTCTGGATTCACATAAGAAGGTTCTAAAATTCTGTGAAATGCAAAATGGAGGAAAAGGTCAATAGAATTTATAATGACCTATTTATAGTCCTTGTCCGAATTACCAAATTGCTCCCTATTTTTTAAGATTATTTATGATATTAACTTGAGATGTATTTTTATTATATAAATATTATATTACTTGTGTATTTACATCAAGCCTAGTGCCTGACATCAAATTATCAAAAGGGATTTTAAGATAAAGCTCTTAAATACACTTGTCCGGTGTCGTCTACTAGTACATGAAAACTATACGAATTTTCTGAAGCTCTACATAAGTCTTAATCAAGCACTATGCCTGATGATTATTTATACAATTTCTTTGGAAAAAAAAGTCAATAGTGACGGTAATTTTTTACATATATTACTTTCTATGATCCATATACTGACTTAAGTAGTAGAGTAGTTATACTAAAAAAAAACTTAAACACTCATTTTAGTTATGTTATGTTTTATAGATCATCCAAATCTATTATTCAACTAGACAAAAATATACCATCAATAAATCCAATAATTTAATTCAAGTTTTATAAGCTAACCTACCAACACAAGTCAATTATAGAAAGTTGTAATTGTTTGGAAACAACTTAATACTGTCTTTGCTTTTATTCCCTTTACAATCGACACTGTAGTTTAGTTACCAAAAATATTTAATTAATTGAAATGAATCTTTTTAGGACTTATACTTAGATCCTTTATAGGTTTAATGGTCGATTATGTAAGATTTCGAGTCGAAATTACTCACTAGCGGTCAAAACTAAAATTAAGGCTAACCAGTTGAGGTAGGGGCTAGGCTGACTGCTTGGTTTAGCTAGTTTCGTCCGTTTTTTGCTTACGAGTCTCTTGGTTGGTGTCTTGGATTTATTTATGGCCCTATTAATCTCTATCTCTTTTTTTCTTTTCTTTTCTTTTCTTATTTATTTATATATATATATATTTTGTAAAGTACCCTATAATTTCTGATCAATATTTGTAGGATAACATGAATCCTAGCTTTTATGCCTTATACACAGTAAATAAAATTTATCTGAAAAATGTAATGAAAATTTAACTAAGTTATCCTAGATAATTCATTTTAGGCTAACATCCAGTCAAATAGTTAAATCTATCACAGTTTTTTATTTAAATTTTAGTATTCTGGTTTAAGTTTATAGTAAAAGAAAAATTACAGATTTACAACGTACGTCGAAACTTTTACATTTTGTAAGATATAGATTTTAGGTTGGTTATAATTTCGTTCAATTATCTTAATTTTAATGTACTTTCTTTTTTTATTGTTGATTAAATTCAGTTTCCATTTCATATTTTAAATTTGAATTCTGGGGTATTTCATCCACAGAACATGGTACATTATATTTTAGCTATCCATTTTGTAGTACCTTGAGCATTGCCTTGCCCGACCTAGCTACATATGGCGGCGAAGCCCGCGGATATCGATTTTTTCACAACCCATGACCATCCTTGAATATGAAGTTTCAATATTGTTTCTTCTAGCTGCTGAACTTGTCAATCTTTACATAATATATAATACTAACAAGAAGAAATAATAGAGTGATAATGATAAACTATAAACTAAAAAAAAAAAAAAGAATCGAGAGAAAGCCACAATGGTCCCGAAAATAATTGCACATCATACAGAGTACAAATCCATTTTGCTAACGGGGTTTTCATTTGAAGACAAACGTGTAAGTATCAGTGTGTAATTTTCATCCCCAAAACTAAAAATACTATGGTATAGCTAAGCTTGATGTTGAAGTTCTTTTGTATTTTCTTAATTATTTTCAAATTTATTTAGTTTTTAATGTGTCGATAAATTCTCAATAGGAAAAATAGAAAAAAAGATCCTCATAATTTTACTGCTTGTTTTTGTCTGAATCCTCAAAAATGTTTTTCTTTTCAATTTATTCATCCAATTTTTAAGATTAACCAAAGATACAATCTTATATCATCATATATTTATCGATTTATAGTGGCGATGTTCTCATTGCTACAAGAATTTTAATTAAAGAACTTTTAGCTGGTTGTAATTGTTTTAGAATAAACATACATAATTAAATTAAGGGATAACTACAAAAATTTTGCTTAGGTATGAATAGGTATTCTAGACTCATAAAGCATGCTTTCATTAACCAAAGCTTTTAAAAATATACAAATATCACAATAGTTGCTAAAGCCCAGCTCTTCTCTAATTAATTTACAATTTAGCTGAAAATATTTCAAAAGTAGCAATAACTCCTAAACAAGAAAAATATACATTAAAAAAAATCATTGAATCTTTATTGCTTTTTTGTTGTTTTACTTTGCTTAATTCTTTCAACTTTTAAGATTGACCAAGAAGTAGCAATCTAGTATTGTGGTTTAATTTCCTTTTTAAAGTGACACGTGTTACATTCTTATTGTTGTAAGATATGTGATTAGAGAATTTTCATTATTTGCAATTATTTTAGTACTAAATACTTATACAAATTAAGAGATATTTCGAAACATGCCTCCAAAACTATTTGTAGTTGCATATGGAACCTTATACCTTTATAACATGCTTTCACTATTTTATAACTTTTGAAAATATGCATGTAACTCTGAAACTATTAGTTAGAGGTGATAGTATAGGGTGGGTATAATATGATTCTATACTGGTATCTTATTTTATAGGTATTGATTTCTAACTTTTAGAATTAGGCCTATTTTGTAGTATGTTGAGACCACCCTAAATAATTTACCCTTTAAAACTTAGAGGATATAGAATATTTGGGGAACTTATGATTTTTTAATTATATTTTTACAATATAAAATTATTTTTGTAAGTTACCTAATTTCTTGTCAATTTTTTCACATATTTGTAACGAATATATTCATCAGTTTGGTAATTTCCATTAATGCAATGACATTTTTAATGAATATGGAAAATAATGAAGGAATAGGGAAAAAAATGAATCGAGATAACCTAGAGTTCAGAAAAATTAAGTGGCCGGTGGTGAAAAGAAAATGAGATCGACAAAGAAAATTGATGTTCAAGATAGTTGGGTTAATAATAGTACTTCAAGAAGAAAATGGAAGCAATAAAAGAATGAAAAATGTAATGTGTTTTAGGGTTTTACTTGTTACGATGAATAAATGTGCTTAAACCTCAAGTATGTGTTAAATTAAAATTATATTTTGTTATGTTTATTAAAAACTTTTATAGGGTTTGTATAAGACATCCTAGAATCAATATCCTATATAACTTAGTGCAAGTTCCAAAGTGAATATAAAGTAGAGAAATATTGTATCCTGTACCCTACTTATGGGAGTAGATTTTAAAACATTAGTAATATCTAGGTTTTGGCAATGTTACTAATTGATTGCTATTGTCATGATGCCCAATTTGTTTTAATTGTTTTACAATTTAGTTAAAACATTTTATAGTTAAGGGGTTCAGTGGGTAAAAGGTTTATACCATAATTTATAACGTTGAAATTTTAAAAAACTAAATTTAAAATGTGAAATAAAGACCTAGCTAAATTAATGATATGAAAAGGAAAGCAAATTAAACATGATAATCATATGACATTAAATAAAGGGATCCCTAATCATCATAACTCTATAAATAGGTATGCAACACTCTATCCCACAAACTTATTTTGGCATAGAATTGCCTACTAACAATAGATGAGGAAATCACTCCAAGGCCATAGTAGATATGCAAAAATTCAAACTTTTAATTTTCTAAAGTAACTAAATCAATCAAGGCTTTATAACCTAGTTAATATGAATATTATTTTTTCTTTAGTATGGAATAGGCTCAAATTTTTTTCTCTTCAATTATGTAACATGTAGGCGGAAAAAAAAAAAGAAAAAAAAAAAAAATTAACTAAATCGATGGTAAAATAATAACATCATCAATAACCAACTCAAATCAGGAATCCATAGAATGACTCAACCTCAATCCATCATTGATGAGATCGAAATGCATATGAAACTAAGTAGTTTCCAATGCTAGTGAATAGGCTTTACTCAAAACCTTAGACAATCGTCCAGTAAACCTATAAACTATCTAAAGTGAGACTGAGTTGAGTTTTCAACATGTTTCTCAATATTTTAGTCAATTATTTGTGGTTATTAAATTATGGGATTGATTGGAAATAGGGAACAAAAATAAAGATGTCGGTGATCCTTTTTTCTTTGTTTTTTTAAGCATTCAATCCTATTGCAGTTTTTTTTCTTGACATTAATCGAGTGTAATAACATTTTTTTATTTATTGTACATACATTGCTCATAAATTCTTCCCTATTACAAATTTTCACTTCAAATTTTAGTCGTCATTCTTCCAAAAACTTGTCCCCCACGATTCACAAGATAACAAATTTCTTGAGAGAAGTAGGTACCTTTGCCATTGAAAGAAGACTCAATCGACACGTACTGATTGACACAGACTTTACACTGTTTGACATAACAACTCTATTATTTTCTTTTAGGAAATTACAATTCCGAGTGCAAGTATATAAATAGAACGATAATGATAAACTATAGGCTGAAGAAAACAGAAAAATTATTCGAAAGCCACAATGGTCCCGAATATAATTGCCCATCATACATATATAGTACATATCCATTTTGCTATCGAGGTTTTCGTTTGAAGACAAACGGGTAAGTATCAATGTGTTTTTTTCAGCCACAAAAACTAAAACTATTATAGAATAGCTAAGCTTGATGTTGAACTCCTTTTGTGTTTTCTTAATTATTTTGAAATTAAGTTTGATTTTTTCTTTTAATGTGTCGATAAATTCTAAATAAAAATATATATATATAAAAAGATCCTCATAATTTTACTGCTTGTTTTTGTTTGAATCCTCAAAAATGTTTTTCTTTTCAATTTAATTCTTCCGATTTTTAAGATTAACCAAAGATGCAATCTTATAGCATCGTAATTTATTTATTGATTTATAGTGGCGATGTTCTCATCGCTAGAAGAATTTTAATTGATTGCAATTGTTTTAGCGCTAAATACTTATACAATTTAAGAGATAATTGGAAATATGCCTCCAAACCTATGCTTTCGATAGAGTTAATTTCTGTTGTCAGTCAGGTGTTTTACAATTTAATTTGAAACATTTTAAAAGTGGCACTAAATACTAAGCAAGTAACATTTAAGAAAAAGATCTTCAAAGTTATTCTTATTTTTGTTTGATTCCCCAATATAGTTCCTAACAATATTTAAAATTAACTAAAGAAGAAAGTTTATAACATCGTTTTATTCTCATTTTAAAATGACTTCTGTCACTTTTTAATTGCTCCAAGACTTTTATAATTGTTCTAGCATTAGTATTCATATTTACATTTATAAATAATTGCAAATATACTCTAAAAACCATTAGTTAAATCATGATAATATTTAGGTTTTAGTGATAATTTTTAAGAATATGTATATATCTGTAAAAGTTATAAAATAATTAAAGCATCCTTTATTGTAGTTTATTAGGGTTGTTACCTACACTTAGTTTTTAGTTTTTGTTATATATTTTTAATTTTTCTTTAAATTGATTGTGATTATATTAAATAAAAAATAAAAAATTAAAAAAAGGCCCTAACCACACTAAATTGAACAGCTTATAATCTTATTTACCCAATCAATATAAAAAAATTTGCATGTTCGAGGGGTACTCGGTATAAAGGGAGTTAAATCTTCTTTGTTTTTCATCATTTTCCAATCAAGAAAGAAGCTACGCATTCGAGCCCTTTGTATTATCGTAATTCTTGAAGTGGAACTTTCTCTTTGACAGGATTTCGAAGCCGTTGGGAGGGGTAAAAAGAAAAGAGAAGGTAGCATGTGGAATATTGGCGTCGATCTTGTTCACTTGAAGTGCTAGAAAGTTGAGGTAGGGGGGAAAAAGTACCAGAATGTGAGGTTAATTCTTCCCAAGAAACAACAATGTCTCTTCCATTGAAGGTGTGTTTGGATACTTGGAAACGATTTAGTCACTCAAAAGTGATTAATTATATAGTATAATTATAATATATTATAATGATTTATAATATATAAAATTCATTAACAATTTTTTTTTATGAAGATTGTCATTAATACTAAAGAGGTTATTGATAGTTTTCTTTGTACTGTTAGTAAAACTTTATATTCTATAATTTGAAGTGATTTATTGTGATTGCATTAGTTAATCACTTTTAAATGATTAAACTTTAAAATTTTCCTTAATTTATTATCATTAATGAAGAATTGCAACATATCCCCAACATTATATGGATTTATTTTTTCAACTTTATGATTTTTTTTATCTCTTTATAACATTTAAAAATAAACAATCACCCCCAAACCATCCTTAAACAATAACCCATAAATATTGATGCTTTTGGAATTTAGCAGTTTGAGAAGTTTTGTTGTAATATCAATAGCTATAAGAAGACATAGACGCACTTATGAGTCCATAAAGTATATCTACACGTAACCTATGATTTTAAGGATGTATTAACGATTTGTCCTTAATTTAAGGGTAAAGTGCGAGAATGCCCCCTTTAGTTTTATCCAATGTACATTCAATTCCTGATATTTTTAAATAACTCTAAATACGGAGGATTTGAATACAAAATGCTCCTTCCCACGATTTTCCTTTTCGACTGACTGGTTCTTACATATTCAATGATAATTATAAAAGGTTAGCGGAAAGTGTCGTACAATAATTCAAAATTTTAGTTGGCAAGTGTGTGCTTTTCTTTTTCTTCATAATTTTCCTCTGAACGAATGGACATGCGATAATTGTGGTCCATTATACGTCGATATAACGTTGCGTAAGGTGATTATTACAAGCAAGTTCTCTATCATTTCTCTTGTATATGCCCACTTTGGAAAATGACCAACTTATCTATCCTGATTTTGTTTAATGTGATGGAAATATCATTTTGATACAATGAACCGAATATGCTGATTCTAAGGAAACATTATCGGTAGCTGTGGTCACGTTGCCCTATGATGTTGCCCAAAAAATTAAAATAAAAAAGAAAAAATTTGGCCTACTTTCACTGGATAAGTTAATGAAGTCCTTATACATACGCACGAACAACGACTAACCCACAGGATTTTAAGAACAGCCTAGGTAAGCCAAATCCTTATTAACATAAAAATATTCATAATGATTAGTATACGGAAATACATCTGAAATTGAATCGCTATTTTGAGTTTTATATCATTTTTTTATATTTAAATGTATTTTTAAAAGACAAAATTATGATTTCTTGTAATTGGCAATGCCACCTTTATTAATTTAAATTACTTATTTTTATTCCATCCTCATTAATTATTATTAATCTAAATTACTTATTTAATATTGAATTTAATTATAATATTTAATAATTAAGAACATATTTGACAATATGCATTTTATTTTATTTTCATGTTTTCAAATATAAGAATGGATTTATTATTATGGTTTTGATTTCAATCCAAATTATTCTTGGATATCAAATGTAACAAGATATTTGAGGATCTAAAATAACAATTAGTTTCATCCTTTTGTTTTGAGAAAAATTTTATAGGGTTATAATTTATAAGTGCATCACCATTCAGATGTCGTATTTCATACAAATTTTATTCCATATCTCTTTGGCCATTTGTCACACAAAAATTCTATGCTTAACTGTGCTATTTATACATTGTAACATTATCGTCATATAGTTGGCATGAATGTTGATTCTCCTTAAGGCCGACTGAGAATGTATAATTCCTTGTTTCCCATCCACTGTAAATTTAACGAAGTTGGCAAGTAAAATACGATCGATCATTTCTATTTTAGGCTAAAATTGCAATTTCAGATCGTAAGTGGAATACTGAAGGATCATCGAGCATCGTGGAAAGTGAAATAGTTTGTCGTGGTTTAGCTCCTTCAAGCTCATGACAATGTCGAAGGGAGTATAGTATTGCATCAAGGTTCAGGAGGAGGAGGTTAGTTTTAGTTACAATGAGTTCATTAATGGAAGAGAAACGAAATAATGTTAGGAAAGGATTAGGATTAGAAAGGCATATGGAAAGCTTCTTGAAGATGGATTTAATAAAATTCTTTCCCTTCAAAGTTTTTCAACCCTAAAATAAATTGACATGCATGGTGGAAACAATGAGGAGAACAATCTAAAGTAAGAAAAGGATATGTCACTCCTACTAATGAAAGAGTACCAAATAATAGTGCACACAAAAAAAAATTACGATGATAAAAAGATGTTACTAATTAATTAATTAAATAAATAAATAATACTTTTGATATTATATATATTACACTTGTAATCACAAAATCTTACGCACAAATATCTTACTCCACATAATTTTTCATTCTGATCTCAACAGTGATTTCAGATATCACTTTTAAGGACTCCATCTTCCGCATATCTGCAATTCAGTCCTACAATTTATGGAAAATTACATTTCAGCTTCTAAACTTCCTAAATTTCCAATTAAGGCCTAGTACAAATGTACAATATATACTATAAGACTAGAACTCGCGTTCATATGTACAAATTCAATAAGGTTTCCATTTTTCACCAAAATCCGAGAAAGTAAAGTAAGAGCTTAGTTTCCATTTTCATTTGAAAATTTTTTAATTTCAATCTTTAATTGTTGAAAAACCTTTTTACTCAAGTCGGCTTGTTTAGCATTAAATTGTTCAAGACTTAAGCCTTTAGGTCTAGACTGACTCGATTAGACCTAAGTTGGTTAGCTCAATCCATAATTCAAATGGAGATAGGTGGAAAGGACTTGGTGGATAAAGCAAGTTAACAACCTCATAACTCATCCAATTCTTCTTTGAAAATATTGGATATTAATTACTTTTTTTATCCGACTCATTTATCCCTCTATAAATACCAAATTATACATCCATATAATGGATCTTTATTTTGTTACCCTAAACTTCTTATAGTTATTTTGATTTTACCTTCTACTAACTTCAGCATTAGAGTGATCATACTAGAATATGCGTCGGTATCACCATAACTCTTTTTCTTTGGTTGGTGCAGGACTCGCACCATTTATAGGATGAAGTAACACTGGTATATTATTAGATATTCATGTTCATCTGTGCAGTGAATGTTTCCACTACATTGCATGCAGATTTTTAAGGGATTAACAAATATACGTAGATATTTGCGTACATCAATGATTTGAAGAAAATGTTAGAAAAACAAGTTCGGAGCAAATAAAAATTCTAGAATGAAAACATAGGTCCATTGTATATTTGCCTAATTTCATGTGAGAACATCACCAGTTAGGCATTCATGTGAAATTCACAAAGTTTACGTAATTTATGAAGAAATTATCGAAAATAATTGAGCGAATAATCATGCAATTGTACATTGAGCGTACTCACTCATCAAATTGATTGCAAGAATTAACAGATGCATGCACTTGATTTTAAAATTCACATTCTGCACCAAGTAAATTTAGGTTTTTACAACATCGTGTAAAATTTCTGAAATTAAACATGAAGTTATGGGATTTGAAAGGCATTGTGCTTATTGGAATTTTCTTGAAATTTTTTAAAGTATTGGCAGATACTGAACCAATTGAATCTCGTGGCAAAACTGAACCGATCACGTCTTAACATTCACGGAAGATGATGCAATATGGTTTGCTTGTGGACAGATGATTTGAATTGAAGCAGACTTTGAATCTTCAAGAGCAGATCCGCTGCTGGAAATTTTATGGTATCAGCTGGATCTCCTAGTGGGCGCTCATCAACACACTTGTTTCTCAATATAGCTGCTATATTATGGAATATCTGGACGCACAGGAATGATTGTATCTTCAATGGACTTCAACCCAACCCGACTGCTGTACTGTAATCGATGCAATTCAAAGGGATAGACGTGATGCTTCTGCAGCAATTAGTCAATCTTCTCGCTCACAATGTGACAGCAAAAGAAGAAACTGGAGGAACAGAATTCTTGAAATAGATTCGTCTTCTGTAAAACAGTATTGTTAGAAGATTCAAAGATTGATCGAAGATGTTTTATTTTTTAAGAACTCTTTTTGATAGTTAGCTTTTAATGCGTGTACTGATTGAGCAGCGGTTTAAGGTAAATTTAAGATGCAATATAGCTATTGCAATGATAAACCTTCATCCCACTTGCTGAACTTTTGTATTTGGATTGGATATCACCGCCCTCTGGATTCTAATGAAAAAGATTGAATTTTGTTGGGAAAAAGAGGGTGTATAGATGCAGATTACGGTTGATTACCTAGGCTGATTGCTTGATTTGGTTACTATATTAATTTTTATGTTCTTATGTTGATTGTTAGATTAATCATTAACAATTTCAAAACTTAAAAATTTCTTGGATTGATTCCTAAATTATTAGGGTTTGTTGTAAAAGTTAAATACTTCGCAATTTTATGGAAATTGGTTACATATATAAAGGGAAATCTACTGAAAATAATGTAATTTAAAAAAAATTTACAAAATAGTATATCCAAAAAATTTATTCCAAAAATAGATTGTGAATGTATAGATTTAATTTGCACCTTTAGCAATTTGTATTAAAGACATGTACCCACATTTCGGATTTGTGCCTTTAGCATGTATTGCAATTTTTTTTGTAATTGAAAATTTATCATTAATTTTTTTTATGAAAAATCATGTAAAGAAAATTAATTTTTTTATTTTAAGAAAATTAAAAGTTTACAAAAGAATAATAAAAAAATAATTTTCATAAATTTATAAATTATAAAAATTAATTTAAAATTTATTAAAAAAATTCTCTGCATCCCTTTATGCTTTATCTTATAGTATACAAAAAAAAGAAAAAAAAAAATCCTAATGTGATTTATTTTTTCAACTTGGAAGGCAAATTTTGGATACATACCTTTAGTACAAATTGTTGAAGGTACGGACTGAGTTCATGCCTTTATAACCTATTTTTGAAATAAAATTTTCAGGTATCGTATTTCATGAACTTGTTACATATTTTACATTGTATTATTTTAGTGAGTTTTCCCATATATAGGTATACAACAATAATTTATAGTCTTGCATTGCCATCCAGGTGAGTTTTAGTAATCATGTTTAGTCCAAAGTTAACTGATACAAGCATGGAATTAAATTTAGTTATATATTATCAAGATTATTATAATCTAATTGCATAAATGTTGATTTTCATATTAAATAAATCATATTCAAATCCCATTTTTTTTATTGTAATTATCCAAAAAAATAAAATAAAAGCTTAGCTCCACGGTATTATTTTCAATTCCAGACCCCAAAAATTTCACAACTACAAAGGAGTAGGTGGTGGAATTTGATGACGATTAACTAAGGGAAAAGGTTGTTTATAAAAAATGAGAAAAATAAAAATAAGGAAAATAGATTATTCATTATCAATTGGAAGTTTATTTCGACATACATTAATCATGACCGCGGAACGACATTTACTATTAATGGTCGAACAAGTCTCCCTCGAAACAAGTAAATCGTATAGATTTATGGGGAAAGTACACAAAGAAGTCCACAATAATTAATTAAATTAAATAATAATATTAAACATATTTGATTACATAATATAATAAAAATATTATTAAATATATTTAATTATATAATAAAAAAAATAAAAAAAACTAAAAGAAAAAGTACAAATTTAATTCTTAATGTTAACCAACTTTTTTACTAGGGAACTCTTAAATATTGTGATTTTTAAAAAAAAAATTCGTAAATATTTTACCTGTAATAATTATTCAAAAATAGGTTTTAAAAGCGTAGACCCAATTTATAACTTTTTTTTTCCAAAATTTGCAAAACTTAAGGCGCACACTTGGTCTGTGCCTTCAAGCAAATTGCTTAAAGGCACGAATGAGGTTCGCACTTTTAGTAGAATTGTACTGTGTAATATTATTCTGGTATTATCTTTATTGTCCAATAATGTAATGGAATCTTGCAAATTTATACTGCAAACCTATAAAAATTATTATAAAGTAATATTGTAAACCTATAAAAATTATTATAAAGTGATATTATAAATTTGCATAGTATCACAATATGTGATCTCCAATGTACAGGAAAAAAATTTACACCGACAGTTTGTAATATAAATGCGAATTTTTAGATCTTTCAATTACTTCTTCCAATCATCTTCTTTCTCACAGTTTCAAAATTTCTATTTTCTTAATTTCCGTTTTACGCAGGTTGAGCTTATTCAATTATGTATGTAGAAATATTGAGGGGATATTTTTTCAACTTTTTCAATGAAGCTATATTTCGGTATGTTTTTCTCGAGAAAAAATTAATTTTTCCCCTATTATAATTCTTTGTATCAATGCATAAAAAATTAAATACAATTATTTTTACTCTACTATTTTTATTAAAATATAAGTAGTTGTTAATTAATCGTTAATTAGTAATTAATTAGTTATTAATATATTATTAATTTAAATTAGAAAATATGTGAGGACCTAGGCTTAAGCAATAATGTTGAAATTGAAATAATATACATATACATGTAATGTAAAATGAATGATATATATATATATATATATGTATATATATGTTATATGCTATATATATATATATATATATATATTTAAAAATGTGAATTATATGGACACATATATATACATATATGGAATATATATATATATATATATAGCAAGGTACATTTACACACATACACATAAAAATAATTATTTATATTTACTTAAGTATAATATGTGAATTGTATACATATTATATATATATATATATATTATATGTTATATATATATGGCTAGGAAAAAAAAATACACGTGCAGAACAACCAAAATCTAAAATAAGCATAAGTAATATATTATATATATATACATTATAGAATAGAGAGAGAGGGAGATTGTTCAAATAGTAGATCACCGAATCAATAATTGTTCAAATAGAATTCATTTTCTATTTTTAGTAATTTTTTCAAGCCAATTACCCTATTTTAGCCTAATTTAATCAATAGCAAAATTGGGGAATTTGATTTGATTAGTTGAATTTGATGTTTAGTTAAGGTTTATTGAAGTATAATTTGACATTAAGAAGCTTAGGTTAGTTACATAACAAAAACAGGAGTGTCTGGTGCAAAATCGTGATAATTTGGAATTATACAATTTGACACGAAACCGAATTAGAATTTAATTACATTAATATGTAATGGAATGTAACATATCCGTATGTATATGAATAAGATATTGTAGGAAAAGGGTGGAATTTAGGGGCTTGGAATATTGAATTAGCAATTTAGGGTTCAATAGAGTAAATGAAGTAACATTGATTGATATACTGATGATTTAGGTATTTATGTTGAGTGAGGAGGACATAGGAATTTGGCTGGTGCAACTATTTAGATTGGTATATATTGTTTCAGGTAAGTACCCCCTTAAATCATCTCTTAGGTATAAGTGATTGATAATGTAGACTACTTGTTGTTGGCTGAAATTACCCTGTACAATCACTTATTGTGATCAATGTAGGAGGATTATTGAATTATATTGAATTGTTGATGGCTGGTTTTGTGTCTTGATATGGTTAGATTTTGAGAGAAAGGGAACATTCTAGAAATCCTAGAATGAGAGTTGGGTGCGGGATTTGATTGTACTGTTCCTGATTATATGTGATGTAACGAACATAAATTGTTGAATGCTTTATGATTGTGATGTAATGCTCGATTATTTTTAGCTTATTGAATGGGATTTAGGCTGTAAGTACCTACTAACCCAAAACACTTAATGTAAGGAAAGTTCTGTTCTTTGCCCGGTAAGTTTGTAGTATGACTTTTGAGTTTAACTGGATAGGTTTGAGGCATAGTTGACAAACCGGCCGGTTCAGTGACCTATGGGGATTTGGTCACCCCTCTTGTTCGAGGTAAGTGAAAAGCGAACTGAATGTTTATAACTAAAAGGAGTATGTAAGGATGCCTTAATTGGTTGAGAAAACATTAAGTTTTGAAAAGTACATGAGGGTAGTTTATCTACTGGTTTACAGGCTCTACCTGGGTGAATTGAAAAGTATTTGTGACCTGTGAGTAAACAGGAGAGACTTGAAATGGTCTTCAATGAAAAGGTTATGAGTTTGGTAAAATGAAATTATAAGAAAAAGTTCATTGAGTAAGATCATGGTGATGTTAAAATGTAAGAAATTGAACTGGGTTTCCTGTGAGTATAATTTTGAGTTGAAAACTTATTTGCTTGAGTAATCACTTTCAAAGTATTTGATAATATTGTTGGTTACTGTTATGTGATTTTATTGTTTTTTTTTTTTTTTTGCTGGGTTGCTTAATTATGTACTCACTTTACTTTTAAGAAGCTGAGGGGTTAGTGTTGTTGCTAACATCAAGTATAGGTATTGAAGAATAAGTTACTGGAGACTCGGGTTTTTGGAGAGCGTCAATAGAGGCAAACAAGCCTTTAATTTCCATTTTAGAACCTTTGTTATTTTGTAATAGAATGTCACGTACATGATGTTGTAGTGCTTGTAAATAAGATTTACAGGTGTTGATCTTCGGATTGTAATGTAAATATATGTATGTATAAGGTTGGATTTGTAATCTTTTTCAGCCACTTAGGTCTACAGGATTAATCATGAACTGTGCTTATTTACTAGGAATGCGGATCTTGATGATATATATATATATATATATATATATGATGTGATAGGAGATTTTAAGTATAGGTGTTTAGATATGATGTGAATTTTGAAATGACAGCACTAATAGCGTAATTTTACAGGACATTTATAGAATTACATACAGGTTGAAGTTACAAGTTCAGGATTAATCAAATTTGCTTTATCTCTAATTCAGAGACGGTATAGCAATCCACCTACAAGTACTTGGGATAGTTATAGGAATGTTGAATAGGTTTAAGAATCAAACTTAATAGGTGGTCGCTATAAAATGAATTAGTAAAAAAAGTTAGTATTTTTCATAAATGAAATGTCTTAATTTGTAGTTGTGAAAATTATTGTAAAAGTAATCGTTAATAATGAAAAAATTAGTTGTTAATTAGTCATAATTAATCATTAAAAATTAATCAGAATTTTTTTATTGATTATAATGAATTGCCTTTTTAAAAATAATTGTTAAATTAAGTTATTGTTAATTAACCGTTAATTAATAGTAATTAATCATTGATATATCAATAATTAATTATTAGAAAATTAATTAGTAAAAAATTTTGTGTTGATTGTAAATGTAATATGTTTTTTTTTTGTTTTTATAAAAGTAGTTGTAAATTTAAGTTGTTGTTAATTAACAATAATTAGTTGTTAATATGTCATTAATTAATTATTAGAAAATTATTAAATGAAAAATTTGTATTGATTGTAAATGTAATATGTTTATCTTTATATATTTTTAGTGAAAGTAGTTGTAAAGTTAAGTTGTTATTAATTAACGATGATTAGTTATTAATATATCATTAATTCATTGTTAGAAAATTAATTAATGAATTTTTTTTTAATTGTAAATTTAATATATTTATTTTTGTGTGTTTTTTGTGAAAGTAATTGTAAAATTAAGTTGTTAATTAACCATTAATTAACAATTAGTTGTTAATATATCATTAATTCATTGTTAGAAAATTAATTACTGAAAAACCTAGGATTGATTGTAAATGTAATATGCTTATGTGTTTTTATAAAAGCAGTTGTAAATTTAAGTTGTTAATTAACCATGAATTAACTATAATTAGTCGTTAATATGTCATTCATTAATCGTCAAAAAATTAATTACTAAAATATTTAGTATTGATTGTAAATGTAATATCTTTGTGTGTTATTATAAAAGTAGTTATAAACTTAAGTTATTGTTAATTAACCATTAATTAGATAATAAATAGTCATTAATTAATATTTTGATATTAATGGTAACATTTACTAATTTTTTATTTTATTTTATTTTATTGCATAATAGATGGAGCTTAGACCCTTTGATCCTTTAGTCTTAACGCAGTAGGGGGGACATTGATCACATGCCATTTGGGATGGAGAGGTAAACAACCTTTAACTTGTTGATTACTTTATCTTGCATTATGAATAGTATAACATTCCAATTGTTAACATCCTGCCACATTTCTGCAAAAGTGGCATGCACATTTAGATTGCTTGGGTGCCACTCATATGTTCTCACATAGCTGAGTGGCATTACCCTGACCAATTGACAAGGCAGTTTGGGGGGTTTCAATATATCCTATAGTCGGTGAACACGCAGCTAGAGCTCAATCAAGTCGACCTACGTAGGAGGCTTAATGTAGATTAGCCGGTGTAACATGCTGTGTATATAGCCTTGTGGGAATAACGTATTGATCGGGTGTTGTACATGGAGGGGCTTAGTGGTGTGCATGAGGAATACATGTAGTGGTATGGATCAATCGGCTGGTGATATATCAGATGCATAGGGGCTATCCTTAGATTTCTAGTAAGTGCAACATGAACACTAGCTGGGTAAATCATTGTATGACCGTTCCTAACTTTATTTACGTGTTTTTCTAATATGCAAAGTGATATGTTAAGATAAATTTACCTATCATCGGATCTTGACACGACCGTCAAAATAGCTGCTCATGATCTTCATTTCATGCATCATCACAAGGGGGTAACGTTGTACCCATAAGTGTAGTAGTAGAATGCTGCGGAGGTAGAGGATGAGGCACAACCAATTGAAGTCTTCTAATAGTAGTCGATTCCTTTGCACCGTAAGACCACGGGACATCGACGACCCCGAAACTAAGGTGAGGCACAAGAGAATCCAACACAGGACTAACAGTTTCCCATGGATTTTGATATGATGTATAATAGCTTGAGCCCGATTTTCAGCATATACGTGATGTCACATCGTCATTCCGTCAGTGGTCTTATCCAAACACTGCTTACTCTACAAAAGAAATGCTTTGGTAAACAACTTATGTATCGAGATGAATCATCAAATTGTCTTGCATAATGGAGTCTAATGCCTCCTTAAGCGTTCGACGATACCTCCTCACAGCATCTAACACAGGAGTCACAAGCTCCTCTTGCTTCATGTCTAAGGCTGTCAAGAGAGTCGACAAACGCATTTGCTTGGTTGGCTAGACAGTTCACCAGGGGAAAGAATAGGATGGGATAGGAGTCTATTTTTGTCATTAATTCCATATGTATAACTTCTATTTCAGGTTTTAGTTGATAAATTCCTTAACATTATCTAGGGAAATTAACATTGTCTAATAAAATTGAGTCCGTGCCAGTACAATTGTATTGAAGGTGTAGACCTAGTGTGTGCCTTCAGTTTTGGAAATTTTGGAAAAAAGAAGCCGTAAACTGGGTCTACGCTTTCAAAACTTATTTTTGAAATAATTATTATGGGTACAATATTTTCAAATTTAAAAAAAAAATCACAATATTTAAGAGTGTTCCTCCTTTTTTACTTCATTCATATGCATTTATTTTTTTTACATTTGAGTTCTCAACATTTATAAAAATTTGCAAACAAGTTCTTTTAACAATGGTATTAATTTTTCCATTAGAAATTACACATGACATTATCTTATTAGTCTACATATTTTCATGGAAAAAAGTATAAATTTAATTCTCAACATTTGTCACTATTTCTATTTCAGTCTTAAATATTTAGTATTTACATTCGAGTCCTCAACATTTGTAAACATAGGCGAACAGGTCCTTTTAATGATGATGCTAAGTTTTCTGTTAGGGATTGATATGTAGTACAATTTAATTAGTATGCATAATTATATAAAATAAACAATAAAATAAAATTATAGAAATTAAATAAAATAAATTGAAAATTCAAAAAAAGTAAAGAAAAGAAAAATTATAGAAAAAGTCAAAAATAAAAAATATGTATATATAATATATATATATAGTACTTATCCATTACAAAATGTTAAAAATTCTAAGAATATATTACATCTTTTATTCCTTTTTGCCTCTCACTTGCTTTCTAAAGTACTATTACTGGTCCCATTGCCTCAACTCTCATTTCCTTTGCTACCACTCAATTTCTCTTAGATTTAGGATAAACTTAACTCTCTTTTTTTTCATTATTAATTAAGGTTCAATATCTTTTCTTTTCTACACTTTTAAATATGCATCAATCATATGTTGTTTGATTAGTTATATTTAACTTATTCTTTATGTAAATTTTATTAAATTTTATTCAATGTAATTCACCAAGAACAATTCTTTTCTTACTCCTAACAAATGAAGAAATTATCTAAATATGTTGGTGGCTTTAACTTGAGTCCTATAGAAGTATTAATTATTAAATCAATTTGAATTTTAAAAGTTAGTTGTTTGTTTAATCAACTGTAATATATTGTAATAGTATATTTAATGAAATGTCCCAAAACTTGAGATGAGTACAACCCGCCATGTGTCCTTTCTAAATGAAAACATGTAAAGGCTCAAACATTATAAATCTCCAGTATTAACATTAAGATATTCATAATGATTAATAAAATCATTCTCCACATACAAGAGATTAGAAAGAATATCTATCATATGAATAAATCATAATTAGTCTCAAATTATTACAACGAAAGCATTTAACATCTTAAATACAATAACAATCTCAAATTAAATTAGCAAAGTCATCTAGTATCTGTCTTTTTCTTCTTCGGACTACTAATTATCATAATAAACATATTCTACATTCTCTTTGGTATTTTGATTCATCTCTACCATGGTCTCATCATATCCTACCACTTCTCTTATGGTATCTGTAACTAAAAAAGGTCCCACAAAAGGTGAGGTAATGCCCATTACAATATATACCTATACACACATACACATGCCATGTCAAAAACATTAACATAGACATAATGCAATATGTTATTCATACACAGTTCATCATCTTTTCCCACCACTTAAACCAAAACACAATCTTATGATTATAAACATCATTCAATCTTTCCACAAACACACACATATTTATATATACATATTCTCCTTTATCCATGAGTATACTCTATACATGATAATACATATACGATAGTGGATACTCCCAACTATCCATGAGTCCATGAGTCATTTTACATCTCACACAACAATCCTTTCACAACTAAGACATAAGTCCTTCCATATTAGATAACCCTAAATCTACCTAGATCATTTTGGTACACGACTTTACCAGGGACAATGTCACATACCAATCATCGGGATGCCACTCTAAGAACACCGACCCCCACTCAGTCTCTCAGACTCAGTTAAGCACAATCACACACATAAACAATCTCATTTATTAATCAATATTAGTTTAATATAAATACATCTTTAACCTAGCAAGCACAAATAACAAAAATAGTATACACGTACCTAATAATTAGCAGATGATTCCTTCACACTTCTACAGTCTCATAGTCTTCAAACCTATTCACATTCACAATTACATACATTTAGGCTTGCAAGTGAATGAAATAGAATGAAGTCGTGGGTGTTTCGAATCAACATAGCCATGTAGGAGCCCATGTAGAGAAACATGGGGCAGAACACGGTCGTGCCAGTGGCCATATATCTTTCTATGTGTTATTGTCAATTCAACATGCCTAAGTACATGGTCATGTATTTGGTCATATACTTTAACACAGTTGGATACATAGTCATGTATAGTGGATGTGTACCTTTCTATAAATTTGTGCAATTTGACACGTCCAAGTACACAAGTGTATCGAGTGATCATGTACCTTTTTGTATTCATTCCGATTTCAGTACAGGTAGGTACATAGGCATGTACCTAGTTGTGTAGGGCACTGTTCCATTGCAAATTCCTTTTCCAATTTGCTAATTCCCAATCTTTCTAAACTTAAACAAAATCCACCACTTCTAGACCTAATTGTGTATTATTTTTCATAGAAAAATGTTAATTAGAGTTAATCTAATGACTTAGCAGTTCAGATTGTTTTAACATTTGAGTTCTTGTCCTGAGCTTCTTGTTGCACAATTTGTTCTACAAGGAATTCTAAAGAATTAATCACTAATTCACAATATATGTATGTGAAGGAGGATCAATTGGTATTAATCAATTTACTCACCTTGATCAAATAGGCAAATTATGGAACATGGCTGTCCTCTTCTCTCTTAGCTTTTTATAAAAGGAATTTAGGGTTTTAGATAGTGTAAATGAAGGAAAAGGGTTAGACAGTTGTATGTTTTCCTATTTATATCTCCTAAGTAAAATGACTAAATTGCCCTCAATTCTTTAAGTTATTTACTACATTAAGCTTAGCTTAAATTCTTAATAAAATGTATATATATACATACATGAGTATTCACATTCTTTTCCCTTACAAAAATTTTCGTCCTTAAAAATTACCTAGATCGTGGAAGGGTTTGAGATATCTCTTTTTCATTTCTTCTTTTAATTCCCAAGTTACCTTTCTCTCTATTTGATTGCTTCACTGTATCTTAACATACTTGATAACCCGTTTTCTCAAAATCTACTCTTTAGTGTCTATGATCCTGATAGGCTTCTCCACGGTTGTGAGGTTTAGCTGCACTTGCAAAGGTTCTAGTGTAATGATCTGGTCTGGATTGAGTACATACTTCTTTAGCATGGAGATGTGGAATGCATCATGTATCCCAGCCAGATTTGGTGGTAACGTCAATCTGTGTGCCATTGGTTTAATTCTTTCTAGGACTTCAAAGGGTCCCACATATTTGAAGTTCAGTTTTCCTCTTAGTCCAAATCGCACCACTCCTTTTGTAGGTGAAACCTTCAGCAAAACATGGTCTCCCACTTAGAACTCCAATGAGCGTCATCTCTTATCTACATAAGATTTTTGATGGCTTTAGGTTGACTGCATCCTCTATCTGATCAACTTAACTTTATCCACTGCATCTTATACTAGATTAGGTCCTAATACTTGTTTTTCACCTACCTCATCCCAATGCAAAGGTGACCGGTACTTTCTCCCATATAATGCTTCATATGGTATCATTTGAATAGTGGCTTGATAGCTATTGTTGTAGGCAAATTCTACTAAGGGTGGGTGCTCATCCTAATTTCCATAAAGATCTAATGCACACACTCTCAATATGTCCTCCAATATCTAAATAGTTCTCTTTGATTAGCCATTTGTTTGTAGGTGAAAAGCCTTACTGAATTGTAACTTTGTTTTTAGCGCCCCGGTGCAAACTGTTCCAAAATCTCCCTATAAATTTGGTATCCATGTCCGATACTGTTGAGACCGATACTCTATGTAACCTCACAATTTCTTTGATATATAATTGTGCCAGTTTCTCAAGTTTATACCTAGTGCCTATAGGTATAAAATGAGCAGATTTTATAAGTAGGTCCACAATTACCCATATAGTGTCCAACATAGTTACAGTTCTTGATAATGTTGTGATAAATTTCATGATCACATGCTCCCATTTCCACTCTAATATTGGTAGAGGTTGCGACATGCTAGCGGGTTTTTGATGCTCTATTTTTATCTATTGGCATGTCATATGCTTTGATACATAATATGTAATTTCCCTCTTTATATTCCTCCACTAGTAATGACACTTCAGATCTTTATACATTTTAGTACTTTTATGGTGAATAGAGTACCTAGAATAGTGTACCTCCTTGAGTATCTTATTCTTTATCTCATCTATCCCTAGCACACACAGCTTGTGACCATACCTCAACACTCCCTCTTTATTTTCATTAAATTCTATTGCCTTTCCATCCCCCATTC
Source organism: Laguncularia racemosa (assembly GCA_037954665.1). Lineage (NCBI taxonomy): Eukaryota > Viridiplantae > Streptophyta > Magnoliopsida > Myrtales > Combretaceae > Laguncularia > Laguncularia racemosa. Next base: position 5,661,522 of record JBBMOL010000036.1, read on the forward strand.
TTTTCTTAATCTCTTGTACCCCCACATCATTAGCTTGTGCGAATTTTATTCTGTTTATTAGTGCAAGCTATATGCGTAAGCTAGCAAGTCTAACTGTAATCTTTTGAGTCATAATCTCCAGAACTAATTTCTGCATATCTTCCATTATTTTCCTTTAAGTTGTAATTAAAGTTTCTAAATTTCCATGTCTCTTTTTTACTTAGTGCATCAATAACCACATTTGCCTTTCCGAGATGATACTAAATCTCTATGTCATAATCTTTTATTAGCTCTAGCCAATATTTCTATTTCATGTTTAACTCCTTCTAGGTAAAGGGGTACTTAAGGCTCTTGTGATTTGTGAATATCTTGCACTTCTCCTCATATAGATAATGCCTCCATAGTTTGAGTGCAAGAATGACAGTTGCTAACTTTAGATCATGAGTTGAGTAATTTTTCTCATAGGCTTTCAATTGCTTGGATGCATACGCTATCACCCTCTTATTCTGTATTAATAAACATCCGAGCCCTTGGATAGCTGCATTACTATATGCCACAAATTCTTCAACATTAATAGGCAAGGTAAGCATCGGTGTAGAAATTAATCTCTTCTTCAGTGCTGTGAAGCTTGCTTCACATATGTCATCCTATATAAATTTCACCTCTTTTCGAGTTAATTTAGTTAGAAAGGTTGCCAGCTTAAAGAATTCTTCAACAAATCTTCTATAATACCTTGTTAACCCTAAGAAGCTTATGATTTCTATCACTGTTTTCGATATGGGCCATTCATTCATGGCCTTTACTTTCTCAAGGTCTATAGATAACCTGTTTTTACTGATCACATGGCCTAAAAATGTTACTCACTTCAGCCAAAACTCGCACTTCTTGAGTTTAGCGTATAACTTCTCTACATGTAGTTTATTCAACACCATCCTTAAATGTTGTTCATGGTCTTCTTCACTCCTAACGTATATTAAAATGTCATCTATAAATATAATGACAAATTTGTCTAAATACTTCTTAAATACTTGGTTCATTAGGTCTATGAAAGCTATTGACGCATTTGAGAGTTTAAATGGCATTACTTAGAACTTATAATGCTTGTATCTAGTTCTAAACATGGTTTTCTGGATATTTTCCTCCTTGATTCTTAGTGGATGGTATCCGGATCTCAAGTCAATTTTTTAGAAGACTTGAGCCCTTGCAACTGATCAAACAAGTTGTCAATTCTTGAGAGGGGGTATTTATTTTTAATGGTGACCTTATTTAATTCCCGGTAATTTATATACAACCACATTCTATTGTCTTTCTTCTTTACAAACAATACAAGTGTACTTTAAGATGAGATACTTGGTCTGATGAACTTCTTATCCAACAGTTCTTGTATCTATTTTTTCAATTATGTTAGTTCTATAGGCATTATACGATACAGGGCTTTGGATATGAGAGCTGTACCAGACATTACATCTATATCAAATTCAATTTCCCTTATTAGGGGTAAACTCGATAGGTCTTCTGGAAATACTTTAGTAAACTCCTTCACCACTCTTACTTGATTAATCTTCACCACGTCTTCAACTTTAACTATCACTAAAGCCATCATACTTTTACCCCATAGGTCATATGCTGGTAGCCCGGTTGGCCTATGTGCTCCTAGCTGAAAACAAAACTATTCTCCTTCCGATGTATTGAAATAGATTGTTATATCATGACAATCAATGGTTGCATGATGTCTAATTTACCAATTCATTCCTAGTATCACATCAAAGTCTGTCATTTCTAAAACTAGGAGATCTACAACTAGTATTCTACCCTGCACTTTTATACTAACTCTTTTATAGACTTTATTCAATCATCTACCGACACCCATTGGTGTACTCAAACTCAACATAGTATTCAATGCCTCAGTACATATATTATGCATACTTTTAAATGCATTAGATACACATGAATGTGATATACTAGTATTAAATAGAATGCATGCATTAGCATAATGTATTAATAGCATGCCTACCAATGTTTCGGTAATTAAAGTATCTTATCCCTATAGTGTGAGCACTTTTGCTGGTGCCTTTGTCTTGGCCCTACATTTTGAGGTCTATCACTATTATTCCTAGCATGATTTCTACCTACTGGTGCTGGCTGCACATTCTTGCCTCCAGTGTTTAGGCAATGAACAATTTTACGACTTCTTTGTTTGTAGGAGAAACAAAAGGTGAGGGATATTGATTTCTCTAGATAAGTTTTGCTGCTATATCTTGTCTTCCCACATGAGAAATAAGTATCCTCTAGCTATTTACATTTATTCAGCTCATGTGGCCTATAGCATCTCACACACTTATTACCTTGACCCATTGATGAGGTCCTGACTTGAGAGGAGGGCTCTACAAAGATCATAAGTTTGGTTTACATAGTATGGAGTTTCTTGCCATTCTCTTCAATTACAACACCTTAGGTAGGTCTCTTTCCCAGTACAATCTAGGTCCCCAATGTCCTCATCTCTTCAGTCTTCTTGTGACTTTGTTATAGGAACTTGGCCTTATTTACCACTTTAGCGTAAGTGTTCAGCTAGAACGCACCCACTTCATGTTGTAAAGTGAGTTCTAGACCTAATACAAACTGATGAGCCCTGGACTTCTCATCAGCTCTAAAAGCAGGTGGCATAAATTTCATTAGGCAATTAAGTTCCACCTCATACTCATCCATTGATATCTTCCCCCGATAGCAACTATAGTAAGCTACCTCTACCCTATCTTTGATGCTGCTTGGGAAATACTACTCATATAACAGCTCCTTGAACCTTTCCCAAGTGATTATTCCTATATTGAGTTTGGAAACACTCGACCACCATTCAGAAGTTGAGCCCCTTAATAAATATACAACATATTTCGCCTTCTTATCTTCAGGAATTTCCAGCGCTTTAAATGTCTTTTCTAGCTCATCAACCCATTGCTCAACATTAAGTGGATCATTAACCTTAGGCTTGAACTCTTTGATCATTCTAACAAAATGGTCCAGACTTACTTGCCTAACTTGCCTTTCTCCAATCTCCCCCATTATTTATGCTTGTCTAACATGCAGCAACTACAGCTCTTGTATTTGTTGTTATTGTTGTGCCACCACTCCTCTTAAAGTATTAATGGCTTCTAGAATTTGAGCAGCATTGAGTTCATTTCCTCCTTATCCATGCTGAAGAGGTCTGAGTGGCATTCAATTATCAAGAGCATCACCTCTAGCACCTGATGTTAATCCCGATCTTGAGATTCTCCTAAGCATTCTACAAAATGAACAAGAGTTGTCTCAGGATATCATACTATATGAGTAATATAGTAAGTACAGTTAGAATGACTATATATTCACAAGTGTTAGTCCCATTTACTACCCAATATCATTATGTATCATTTCCCTAAAGATTTTATTCTTAGGTAGTTTATAGATTGATAAACCTATACTCTAATACCACTTAAGCTGTAACGCCTCAAAATCTTAGACAAGTACAACCCGCCATGTGTTCTCTTTAAGTGAAGATACACAAAGCCTTAGACACTATAAATCTTCAACATTAACATTCAAATATTCATAATGATTAATAAAATCATTCTCCACATACAAGAGATTAGAAAGAATATCTATCATTAGAATAAATCATAATCGGTTTTCTCAAATTATTACTACGGAAGTGTTTAATATCTTAAATACAACAACAATCTCAAATTAAATTAGCAAAGTCATTCACTATTGTCTTTTCCTTCTTTAGACTACCAATTATCATAATAAATATATTCTATATTCTCTTCGATATTTTAATTTGTCTCTACCAAGGTTTCATCATATCCTACCACTTTTCTTGTGGTACTTGCAACTAAAAAAGGTCCCACGAAGGGTGAGCTAACGCTTAATATAGTGTATACCTACACACATATACGCATGCCATGCCAAAAAATCAACACAGACATAATGCAATATGTTATTCATATACAGTTCATTATCTTTTCACATCACTTAAACCAACACACACTCTTGTGATTATAAACATCATTCAATCCCTCCACAAACACACATATAGATATATATACATACGAAAAAAGGTACTCCTTTTTGTCCATCAGTCTATTCCATACATAATAATACATAAACGATAGTAGGTATTCCTCACTGCCTATCAGTCCATGAGTCCTTTCACATCTTATACAACAATCCTTTCACATTCAAGACATGAGTCCTTCCAAACCAAATAATCATAAATCTACTTGGATCATTTGGGTATGTGATTTCACTAGGGACAACGTCACATACTAATCATCGAGGTGCTACCCTGAGAACACCGACCTCACTCGGTTTCTTAGACTTAGCCAAGCACAATCACACACACAACCAATCTCATCCATTAATTAATGTTAGTTTAATCCACATACATCTCTAACCTAACAAGCACAAATAACAAATATAGTATACATATACTTGATAATTAATGAATGATTCCGTCACATTGATATAGTCTCACAGTCCTCAAACCTATTCACATTCACAATTACATACACTTAGACTTGCAAGTGAACGAAATAGAATGAAGTTGTGAGTGTTCCGAATCAACACAGTCGTGTAGGAAGCCATGCAAAGGAGCATGAGGCAGAACATGTTTATGTTAGTGGTCTTGTATCTTTTTGTGTGTTTTTGTCAATTTAGCATGCTCAAGTACACGGTCATGTATTTGGTCGTATACTTCAACATGATTGGGTACATGGTTGTGTATAGTGGTCATGTACCTTTATGTGAACTTGAGAAATTTGAGACACCTAAGTACACGAGTGTGTCAGGTGACCATGTACCTTTCTGCACACATCCTCATTTTGGATCATTCTAATGTTTGAATTCTTATCTTGAACCTTTCGTCGCACAATTTTTTCTGTAAGGAATTCTAAAGAGTTAATCACTAATTCACGATTTGCGTACGTAAACGATGATCAATGGTATTGATCAGTTTACTCACTTTGATCAAATTGGTAAATTGCAAAACGTGGTTATCCTCTTCGCTCTTTGGTTTTTGTAAAAGCTGTTTAGGGTTTTAGATGGTGCCAATGAAGAAAAAGGGTTAGTAGGCTATATGTTTGCCTATTTACATCTCATTGGTAAAATGACTAAATTGCCCTTGATTCTTCAAGTTATTTACTACATTAACCTTGACTTAAATTCTTAATAAAATGTAAATGCATATATATAAGTTCACAAGTATTTACATTTAATTTCTTCAAGTTTGTTATAATTTTGGAATACTTATGGTCATTGCTTTTCATATAAAATTCTGAGTAAATATGACTTGAGTTTGATATTATGCAATAGGCCACTAGAATATCACTTTTGTTACCATAACAATACTTAAAATATCTTAGATAAGTTTTTTAGGAAACTAACACAAATTCATTATCTTGATTGGGTTTGTTATTTTAATGCATTATAAAATTTTATCTTCTTAATAATTCATATTTCCTCTAGTTGACAGTAATAACATTTTAATTGCTAGAATACATATGTTATTTGTAAGTTCATAATGGTGACAACATGGGGTGACTTTAAGCTATTACTGACTCTAAGCCTACTATAAAAACTTTTATAATCTAGTGATATAAATATTGGTTTCTTAATGGATGAATTTCGTTTAATTTCTAATCTTCACACATTTGTATTACACAATAGTTGCCAAAAAAAAAAAAGATTATAAGCTTGTATTTTGATCTTTATAAATGAACAGAATAATTGACAAATCAATGGGTAGCTTAATTTAAAAATTTATATTATAGAAACATAATAAAAAATTTCACAAGTATTACAAGATACCTTATACTCTTTACAGAGTATAGTTTCTAAAGTAGTTCCTGCATATCAAAGGCTAGGTTCTCGAGAAGCTGATACTTGAATGATCAGGTATTCGTAAGGTTTCATATCCTACTAATTTTGTATCTATTCATGCCTACCAAGTGCTATTTCTTAATTAATTTAATAAAGATTCTCCACAATAATGATGCATGAAAAAATAAGTGGTATTTCTAATTAATTCAATAAAATCTCCCTCAATAATGCATGGCTTTGTTGCATGCAACATAAGCCTCTATATATTATAGAAATATAATAAAAATTTCATAAATACTATAGGATACCCTATACTCTCTATAGAGTATAGTTTCTAAAGTAGTTCATGTATATTAAAGATTAGATTATCAAGAAGCCGATATTTACATAATAAAGTATTCGTAAGATTTCATATCCTATTTGTCTTATATCTATTCACTCCTATGAAGTGTTATTTCCCAATTAATTTAATGAAGGTTTTCCATGATAATCATGCACAAAAAAATAAGTGGTATTTCTAATTAATTAAGTAAAATTCCCCTCAATAATGCATGGCTTTGTCGTGTGCAACATAAGCCTCCATAAATAAGGGTGAAAGGATGAGAGTGCCAAACCAAATTCATACCTGGCCATAGAGTAAACGATGGACTTCGAAGTGGGTGGATTGATCATAGCCCTTTTGTTGTGGGTTGCATGGGCCATGGTGACCGAGCGTCGCCACCGCCGAATGGAGGGGCACCGCCAACTGCCTCCAGGTCCACAGTGGTGGCCTGTGGTTGGAAACATTTTCCAACTTGGCTGGGAGCGTAAACCTGTACACATCTCATTTGCACAACTATCCGACAAATATGGTCCAATGATGACCCTATGGCTAGGCTCAATGAGCACAGTTGTAGTATCATCAAACGAAGTGGCACGTGATATGTTTAAGAACCATGATGTGGTTCTTGCGGGAAGAAAAATATACGAAGCCATGAAAGGTGATTATGGACACGAGGGGTCTCTAATCACGTCCCAATATGGTCCCCACTGGCGGTTACTCCGGCGGCTATGCACGACGGAGTTTTTCGTGACGAGCCGGTTAGATGCCATGAGAGGCGTCCGAAGCCGCTGCATTGACCAGATGGTTCGGTTTGTGGAGGATGCAGGGGCTGCAGGCACCATTGCAGTTGATGTTAGGAGGTTCTTTTTCTTGATGGCATTCAATTTAATAGGAAACTTGATGTTTTCGAAAGATCTTTTGGATCCCGCGTCCAAAAGGGGAGCCAAATTCTTCTACCACACTGGTAAGTTGGATACCTTTTCGGCTACGTGTCCTCATAATTTAGGAGCCATTTTTACCTAAATCACTTGACTTCTTTCTTTTAAGACATTGAAACTAAGCTCACAGCAAGATCTTGTATTGAGTGAGAGCATTTAAATGATAACTAAATGAAACACATTCACCAGCATTATCTGTTAAAAGCTCAGTGATTTTAAATAAAGGATCAAGCTAGAGGATATATAATCCACCTAGAAACCATTCTATAATTGATTTTTATATAAAATTTTGGGAAAAATTACGCAACTTCACATACCCATAATTTTTTAAAAAAATATACATGTATCACTCAATAAATCGCCGAAGTCTCAAAATCGTAATTTAATTTAATTTTTTATTTTTTTTAAGTTCTAGCAATGATTTGAAAATCATTTATATTTTTTCAAATGACGGGTGGTGAAGTTAAATTTGAAAGTCAATTTTCAAGTTTTATTTTCTTTTCTTCTTCTTTTTTTATCAATTAATTTGTTAAATAGTCCATTTAACATGAACTCTGTTTACCCATTAAGTCATAAGAGATTTGATTTTCCATTCTCTTCTTTTGTAAAATATATTTCCTATTTTATTTGACAAATTGCAAGGTTGAAAAATCCCAACAATACTTAAAATTTCTTAAAATTCGACTTCTCGGTTAAATTATAAAACTCAAAAAAAAAAAAGAGCTAAATTCCAAAATAATATATATAGAACGATTTAACTTTGAGTACATTATCGATGAGTAGGTAAAGTAATGGAGTTGGCTGGAACACCAAACGTGGCGGATTTCGTTCCCATTCTAAAATGGCTTGATCCCCAAAGAATAAGGAGGAAGACACAGTTTCACGTGGACAGAGCATTTGAGATTGCAGGTGAGTTCATTATGGATAGAATACACAACTCGGAAGAACATGGCAAAGAGAGGAGAAAGGACTACCTTGACGTGCTATTGGAATTTCGTGGTAACGGTGAAGAGCAGCCTTCAAGCTTTTCTTCTAGAACTATAAACGTCATCATCTTCGTAAGCTTCTCATCCTTTCTTTTATGTTTTTTTTTTTCCTTCTACATTGTAAATAAAGGCGATCGTAAAACTATTGATCTAAGTGTAGTTAGATCCTTTCAATTATTAAAAAATATTTTTATATATTATTTATTTATTTATATATAACTAATAATTTAAAAATATATTTATTATTATATTAGACGATATCGGTTTAAAAACTATTAAAATTACATAAAAATTATGAAATTCTATAATACAATACTTAGATCCTTTAAAAATTAAAAAAATTTATAATAGAAAATCGATCTTTCACATAAATAATATGCACATATAGTTATTTTTATAAATTGATTCCTCATCCAATTTGGGATTTTTTTGCTTTAATAACATATTTAATATTTTATCTGTCAATTCGGATGAAGTTGACAATAAAATCAGCCTGCGTAAGTCCAACAAGCTAGCATACTATAATTTACTAAGCAAAAGAACACGAGAACTAGACGGTGCGGATAATTCTTCATTGCTTTAACAAAACTTAAAATTACAGGTAATTGTATGTTCTCACGGTTTGACTAGGTTACTTTAACCTTGGAATTATGCTAAACAGTATAATGGGGAATATAGTATGAGATGGTATGTATATGGTAGAAGTGTAAAATGTCTTGTCTCCAAATTTTATTTGCTGTCAACTTCATGTGATATGGATTCTCTTAAAATAAAAAATAGAAACGTTCGGCCAAGAAGAGACAAGTATGATCTTCAAAGGATCGATTTATACAATCAAAAGATCATCTCAAATATTAATGATTATATGCCCTACTCCGCTGTAATATAATAACCCTTGATGGGATGTTACAACCTATAGACTATTGAAGTTTAGATGAATATTCACTTGAGTTTGGTTTGAAAACAGTAAAGTTTAGCTTGATGTATTTGAATAGTTGACTGAATTGAGTTTGAATTTTATAATATTTAACTTAATTAAAATTTTGGTTTTAATCGAATTTGAGTTAAGTATAAATATAATTTGATCCCAAATTGAATTTAAATATTAATATTATTATAATTAAAAATAATATTTTTTAGATAAATTAAATTTTAATAAGTTTAGTAAAATTGAATTTCAAATTACCTACTTTCCTATAGTTACTTGCCTTAGAGGTGGCGACCACAATATTATTCTATTTGAGGTTGTTTTTCTTTTGTGGTTACTATTTTTCTTTTCTTTCTTTTTTTTTCATTTAATTTTAACATGTATTGTTTAATAATTGTAGTGATTTAGTTTTACTAACGTGACATGCTACCCATACACCATAAGACATGAATATATTAAAATATGCCACATTAAAATTACATTGCGCAAAAATACAAATCAGGTGCTTTCTTGGAAATTTTTGGAATTCAATTGTAAAAACTAGTAAATTTGTAGGTTTCACATTGTTTATACCTTAGATAAAAAGATAAGTATACTATTCCTATTATTCTAACAAGGGCGAAAGAAAAAATTTAAAAAATTATGATGTCTTTAAGATAGTGTTCATAGCTTAGTAGTATAAAAGCCTACTATTTTTATGATAGATTTTGATTATTAGAAAATCACAATATATGGATAATTTGATAATACAATATAAGGATTATAACACAATTCAATTCTTGTACAAGTATGTCACACATACTTTTAGATGATAAGAGTTTAATTTTTAAGGTTGATTGTGAGACTAGGAAAAAAGATTTTATATCGTTTGTTAGATAATAATTTTTTTCAAATTTTACAAACCAATAAGATATTAGATATTTTATCCAATTCACATTCCTCAAATGTATGAAAAATAACACACTATCTATAACAATGAAAATTGTATTATAATATCGATGGAAAATTTTCCTAGATGATGTTTGTAAGACAAATTACATAATCAAAATAGTTAATTGTTTGCAATATAAAAAAAAAATTAATTAAGTATTATATGTTATATATACATAACATGTGATATGTAAGTATTAATAAATGTACACTATGTATCATAGCACGTGGTATTCAACACCAATGAAACTTCCCGTGCCATATATGTCAAGACTATTTCTTGCAAACATATGTTTGTAACATTAGATAAAAGAGGCCTTTTTTTTTTTAATCACCTATTTTCTCTTTTCTATAAAATATAGGTTTCTCTTTAATTATAGGTAGATTGTTAACTCTTTAATAGTGAAAGGTATCCTTCGAATACATTAAAGTAATAATTTTATTGGCATAGCATTCTTAACATTAAATATTTTTTTATAGGAAATGTTCACAGCTGGAACAGACACAACCACAAGCACTCTAGAGTGGGCCATGGCTGAACTTCTCCACAACCCAAAAACATTACACAAAGTCCAAGACCAGTTGAGATCTGTAATTGGATTGGGCCAAAAGTTAGAGGAAAAGGACCTACAAAACCTCCCTTACCTCACAGCAATCATCAAAGAAACCCTAAGGCTCCACCCTCCGCTCCCTTTCTTGGTCCCACACATGGCCATGGAGTCATGCAAGATGATGGGCTATTACGTCCCTAAAGAAACCCAAGTCCTTGTCAATGTTTGGGCCATTGGACGCGACCCAAAAAGTTGGGAAAGCCCATTAGAGTTCAAGCCAGAGAGGTTCTTAGAGCCTAATACTTCGGATTTCAAGGGACAACATTTTGAGTTTATTCCATTTGGTTCGGGCCGGAGGATGTGCCCAGCTGTTCCACTAGCTTCGCGGGTCTTGCCGCTAGCTTTAGGCTCCTTGCTGCACTCTTTTGATTGGGTGTTGCTGGAGCATACTAAGGTGGAGGATATGGATATGACGGAGAAAATGGGAATTACATTAAGAAAGTCCGTTCCGTTGAAGGCCATACCAATTCCTTACAAAGGCAAATAATAGTAATGAAAGGATAGGTAGTTTGAGATTAAGAGTTGTCATACATGGCTATTGATGAAAGATCCATTTAGTCGTGATTTGATGGATCCTATCAATAACTGATGTGTTCAGAGTGTTTTCCTAGATTAGTGTTTTGGCTTCTGAGAAAAATAGTTATTGAGAATGCATGTATATCTTTAATTATCTCTATCCCTCTTTGTGATTGATATCACTATGCTGTAAACACATACGTAACATGTATGTTACATTAATAAGTTTGTTTATCAATTCCTAAATAACTTTACAACTTTCCAACCACCACATACAGTTACCAATAAGTGTCTTCACCTCTCACCACTTTTTATATTTGCACCTACTAGCCACCATTAGCTAGTATCATCATCTTTAGTTTTTCCAAATATCACTTATATCTAATTATATCTTTGAGAAAATAACAGCCATTCACCTAATATTTTGTAGAATTGGTCACATAAAAAGTAATATCAGCACTACAAACAAATAAGTAAGGTTTTGGTAGGTTTCATTGGGAAGAAGAAAGGCAGTAAAAATGATGGAAAGTGAAGGAAAAAAATTAGAGAAGAAAGAAAATAAAGAAAAAAGTTTTTAGTTCTTTTATTCAGATAAGAAGAGAATGAAGGTAGAAAGGAAGTAAATAATATAGTTTTATATATTGCTAAAATACCATAAAAGACCTTGTAAGGTATATGAATAAATTTTGGAACTATAACCTATTCTATAGTACATTAGAACCCACCAATAAGATATAAGATATCATGTAGAACTTATAAATTTCATCTTTTCTTTCTATAAATTTCAAATTTATGTGATTAAAAAGGTAATTTATATGTAATTTTAATTTTTTAACTAAAATACTTATTCGCTGAAAAATATAATATTATCATTATTGATTTATTTATTAATATTATTAAAATTTTTAAAAAGGTAGGTTCAAGGTATTTGAAAAGATACATCTTATGTACCTTAGAGTACATGTTCGAAGGCTTGTATAGGATGGGAAGATCTCATACACACAACTTATCCTATGGAAGCATGTTCTAGAAAATTTGTATAACTTATTTTATGGTCTATAATATCTATCTAATACTTACTCGATCGAATAGGGTATAGATGGATAACTTATACAACAAGGTTACTCACCCACCCCTATATCTAATAAATCTTATTTACTTGGATAGTTGAATATATGCTTTGTTAGCTATAATGTAGCCACAATTGATTATATCAAAATCTATTTTGTTATGATATCATCTTTTATAGTCTTTTGTACCTGTTATATAGTAGGGGCGTGACTTCTTGTAATTTATCCCAGAATAGAAACTTTCCTTTTTTAGGTGTGTTGTCATTTTACTAGATCGAATGTTTCTTCCTGCAAGAGCTATAATAGCTTGTAAAGTTCCTTAGAGGGGTGTGAGCACTATTAAGGATTTAAACTCTTACTCACCACTTGGTTAATCATGACTAAGAGCCTCCACTTACACACCATACCCTGTGCACAAACCATTATTTCCTTATACTATTGAGAAATTAATAAAAAGTGTGTGATATTTTGTTTACAATTTATGCATATATCCCTTTTTACTTACAGTTGCATTAGTTGTTGTTTTTGTGTGTTACCTAACAAAATACATACCATTATAGAGAAATTGAAGAGCGATCAAGTTTGCTTACTACTGTAAAGGCAGGATAGTAAGTGCTACACGGTTTTAGTGTGCTAATGAGAGCCCAAAATTGTGACATTTTCCACCACCTAAGATACAAGCTAATACGAAATATTTCTTTCATTCTTAACTAATTTTCAAACAAAAATAAATATTTATATCTTTATATAATCTTTTTTTTATTTATGGTCTTAGATCTATAATCAAAAGTAATTTATTAAGAGCTTACTTTATGCATAATGCTTTTCCAACGTATCAAGTGGATTAGATCTAATAACAGGTCAAGCCCTAAATTGGACTTGACCTAGAACTAGCCTAATGGCGTTGGCATTGGAACTAGCCCCATTTGGTCAATTCTCAAACTATTAATGGACCCCACGATCCCCTCAAGTTGGAAAAAAAGTTTAAATAAATAATAAAATAAAATAATAATTAAATAAATTAAAATTAAAATTAAAATGATATTTAAAATTTAAATTATTTTCAAGTAAAAGAGGAAAAATTATTTTCTATTCACAACACTTAATAACTTTGTTGTTATTAGCCACACAATAAATAAATACATCATAAAGCATCTTTGGTTGAATATTATAAACTTCACTAAAAGAAAATTCTCATTCGTTATTATTAATATAGGATTAAAATTAATTTTTGTCTTTTGATTTTACTTTTTGGACTTTTGTCTCATACTAAGAGACAATTCTTCTTGGATGTGATTTTATATAAGTAAATGTAAATTATTTTCAATTTATTTATAAAATAAGCTAAAAACTATTAAGAATTTTGCGCTCATAATCTTTTTTTATTTTTTAAATTTTAAACTTATTTTTTTTAACTTAAGTTGTTTTAGAAAAAAAAAATTGATTGGCTTAGTTATGGATCTCCAACCAGGAATTGGGAATTCAGCGGGTCAAAGGATTTGCCCTGGAATGTGGTCCTTGGTTCTAGGCCTAGTTTTATTAGGAAATCAAATTGTATTATTATGTAATTATGTCGACATCGATTTATTCTAGGAAGGCCTGGATATTAGATTCACGGGATAGAAACTTGTAATTTTTACTCTCCTTCACTCTTCTTTATTTATACAACTTGTAATTCTATTGACAATAATACATAATTACTTTCCTAATTTTCGATTTATTCACATGGTATCAAAGCATCATGCTTGAGTCGTAAAATTCTCAGCTGCCAGCTACCCTAATCTGTCTCCGTTCAACCAGTCACAGCCTCGTCCAATGGAGGCCGATCAGATGAAATTCCAGTCGCTTCTTCCCGTTTTACGTCCACCCATTGGATAACAACGACATGATATTGACAACCCAACTTCTCACTGGAGAGAATTATTCGGGCTAGTCAAGAGCAATTCGATGAGCCCTTATAGTAAAAAATAAACTCGGGTTCATAGACGACTCAATCGAGGAGCCAGGCCTTAACGATCTGAATCGTCATTGGTGGAACATTTGCAACAATATGGTTTCAGGCTTGGCTTTGTAATTCGCTAGACAAGTCGTTACAAAATAGCGTCACGTCAAACGACGCTAAGGTCATATGGGAGGACTTGAAGCAGCGGTACTCCCAGGGAAACGCACCGCAAGTCCACCAGTTAAAGATGGAGTTGAGTCTACTTTGACAAGAGGGATGTTCCGTGATCGAGTACTTCACGCCCTTAGGTGTTTGTGGGACGAGCTTGATGATTATTTCGAGCCCTTAGATTGTACGTGCCCAGCAGCGCATCGATATGTGAAGGCGAAAGAAGTTGAAAAGATCCACCAGTTCCTGATGGGCCTCAACGTTGATAACTTCTCCGCCATCCGATCACAGATCCTAAGTCAAGATCCACTCCCGGTAATGAATCGTGTTTATGCTTTAGTTGTGCAGGAAGAACATCAGCAAGCCGTTGTCCGTGATCGTGAGACGAGAGAGGCCGCATCGGGTTTTCATGCGGGTCGAGGAACGGACGTGATGATAAGCCCCGTGTGAGAATTGCAGCAAAACGAGCCACACAATTAGCCGCTGCTATGAGATTATTGGGTTTCCCGAGCATTGGGAGCCCCGCTGCGACAATTCCACCAAGAGACGAGGCTACAGAAATTAGGGCCACTTAGCCAGGCCCGGCCGTAGAATAGGTCAGTCCTAGGTTGGCTCGGAATCCAGCCCTAGAGGTTCGGCCCACGCAGCCCACAATGTCAGCCCAATGGACTCAAGCGGCCTTTTCTCTCTTCTAGTAGCAAATCGGGCAGGCCTAACAGCAGTAGCAGTCCAGTGAGCAGGACAGATTCATCGACCCATTACAGACAGTCGGGCTCACAGATCAGTTACGGCCCAGCCCAGTTCGAGTCACGCCAGCTGACTGAAGTAGAAATTCAACAGCTGCTAGGGCTTCTTGGTCCATTCAAGCTGACCGTCACCGCCAATCAATTGGAAGGTACTATCGTTAATAATTTAGTATGTGGATTATTGATTCGGGTGCCTCCAATCATATGACTGGTAATCTTGGATTGCTCGTTAACAGAACGAGGATTCGCGGGGCCTATCCCATCACCACGGCTGATGGTGAAGTCTCTAACGCAACGATGAGCGGGGATGTTAGACTCGGGGGGAAGTTGATTTTGCATGATGTCCTATTTATTCCGAATTTTTTGTGCAATTTACTCTCTATAGGCAAGCTTACGGCCGATTTAAATTGTTATGTGACATTTTTCTCCTCTCGTTGCTATTTGCAAGACCTAGCCTCGAGGAAATTGATTGGAACAAGTGAGCTACAAAAGGGGGTCTATTACATCGAGACGGTGAGGGTTTGTGCATCGGCTTCAACAGAGACCGAGATCACCGCTGAAATGTGGCACCGAAGGCTAGGTCATCCATCCCTCAAAATTATGAACTCTATTTCTAGTTTGCTAGTTAATAAAGAACATGATATCGTTTGTGATACTTGTTGTCATGCGAAACAAACGCGATCTCCTTTTCCTTTGAATAATAAACGAGCTGAGTCTATTTTCAATTTATTGCATTGTGATATTTGGGGACCCTACCGTACAAAATCCATTTCTGGGGCACGCTATTTTTTAATCATTATCGATGATTATTCTCGGGTCCACTTAGGTTTATCTAATGACAAATAAATCTAAGGTTTACCAATTTTTGACATCCTTTTGCGTCATGATTCGTACACATTTCCAATGTGGTGTCAAATTTATCCGTACCGACAACGGAAAAGAATTTTTAGCCACTCGACTACAAACATTTTTTCGTGATCAAGGCGTTATTCATCAAACGACCTGTGTGTCGAGTCTAATTTTTTATTTTCCATTCCTAATCCGACTCATACTAAACTTATGCTCATCTAATATAGATCATCGACTTGAATTAGGAATTTCATTTTATTTTGGAGTTGTTACCCAACTGTGGTTGGGAAAGATTGAATTAGGACTAATTGAGCAGATTAATCCGAATTTAGACCACTAGTCAGCGAGATTTCCCTTTTTCGTTTTTGTGAAAGAGGAAATGGAAAACAGAGTTTCTGAATTCGGAGGCTAACCTATTAAAACCTTAAAGTTACCACCATATTCTCCTAAAATCTAAACCTTATCCTAATGTCTTTTGGTTATCTTTTTATTGTGTTTTTGAAGAACTTATTCAGAAAAATGATTTTTTTTATTCTTTTTAAAGTTGCTCTAAACGGGTGCCTACATACTTGCTATTCAGGATCAAACGGGTCGTAGTTCGCTTTTCATGAAATATTTTAATGTGTTTGTTAATTTTAATTATGAAATTACTTTTGGTTTGTGTTTTTATCATTTTAGTTTTTTTTTTTTGAAGAAATTTAAGCCTAAGCTTTATTATTTTATTTTATTGAAAAATAATAATTTTAAGGAAAAAACCAATTTTGGATTTATTAAAAAAAAATTTTTCTAAGTGATAAAAATTTGTTTCTCTATTTTTTTTAACCTGCCTCTAATATTATTATTAATTTTTTTTTATTTTTTATTAATTTTTGTTAATTAATTAAAAAAAAATTTCTCTTATATTATTTTATCTACCATAAATTAAAAATCTAAATTTTATCATTTTTTCTAATATATTTTACTATTTTTTTATTATTATTATTATTATTTATTATTCTCTATTATTCACCCTAAACTAAATCCTAAAAAAAAAAACTAATCTAAATTCTAATATTTTTCTATTTTTTTAATTATAAATGACAAATAAATAAATAAATTTGAAAAAATAAATAACTAAAAAAATATACAAAAAAATCAAAAAATCCGACTTACCTGGATCTGGGTCGGTGCGTGGGTCGGGTCGGATCGAGTCGGGTCGAACGGTCACGACGGTTGGGGATGCTCATTGACGGCGTTCCAGCGACCTTTTGAGGAGGTTGAGGAGACATTTCTTAGGTTTTCGGGAGTGGGGAACTCAACCGTGGTGGTGGATTTCTCCAAAAATGCCTCTTGGTGGCGATTCAAGGCTTGATCGGCGGTCGCGGCTTGGGGAAATTCCTGCGAAGCTTCGATTTCTCTCTTTTTCTCACTTCTGATCGTGCTTCTGCTTGCTGCCTCCATCCTCTATTTATAGTCGCAAGGAACCGAGCTGGATAAGCTCGGATTTCCTCCGATTGAGGCAAATCGGATTTTGGTTAAAAAAAACGATCTCCAATTTGTGCAAATCCATCAATTTATGAGATTTGATTCCAATTTGATGATGTTTATCCTATTTTAGTTAAAGATCCGTTGGATTTGTGCAAAAAATCAAATCAAAATGGCTAAAATGAGATTTTTCCCTCGCCGGCGACGATCTCTGACGAAGGAGGAAGAAGATCACGCGACCCGACACGTGCGTTCATTCCAGCCAATCAGCTGCTGACAAGTGTCCTGGGCAAGAAAAACAAACTGCAAAACGCGGAATCTGCTTCCCCCGCGTTTCGAACTTACGACCTGACCCCCTCCCACTCGCATAGGGCCATGGCTCTTGACCAGTTAGGCTAGCCCACTTACTCATTTTTTTTATTTTGCAATTTGCATATATGCAATGCGATTTTTATTATTTTTGTATTTTTTTTTTAAATTCCAAAAATTTGTAAAAATTATTTAATCCCTTTTATTACTATTTCTACAATTATTTTCCAAAATTGATGTATTTTTCCTATTTATTTTATTTTTTGAATATTTTTCCTATTTTTGCTAAATTAAAAGAAAATTTTAAAAATTTTAAAATTGATTATTATTGATCATTAGGAGCAAAAATGAGGTGTTTACACTGTGTTTACAGTCCCCAACAAAATGGTCGTATTGAAAGAAAACATCGTTATATTTTAAATGTGGCACAAACCTTACGTTTCCAAGCCAATCTTCCACTCAAAATTTGGGGTGAATGCGTCTTAACAGCCGCCCATTTAATCAATCATCGGGGAAGACACCTCTAGAAATTATTTCGCAACAACCCACTTCATATGACTATATTCGAGTTTTCGGGTGTCTTTGTTACGCTAAAATTCTTCCTCAAAATCCTGATAAATTTGCGTCCCGTTCCCGTCGTTGCTTTTTTCTAGGCTATCCACCCAACACAAAGGGTTGGAAAATCTATGATTTGGAAACACATGAAATATTAATTTCACGGGATGTCATTTTCTGTGAAAAAATTTTTCCTTTCGCCCAGCCTAAATCAGCTGACATGCTGCTATCCACCCACCACCTGGTTTTCCACCACCCCACATAGCCCGGTCGGCATAGACTACTCGGCCCGGCCCAATAGTCTCACCCCAAACAGTCTAGCCCAGACAGATAATCTAGAAAGCCCACCCATTATGACCCAACTCACTACCCTTCCAGCTCCAAACACAACAGCTCCCCTTCAGCCCATTCATCAAGCCCAAAACAATGATACCCTATCTCCCAGCCCGCAGGCCTAATCCACAGGCCCAAGTCCTCCGTAGGGCTCCACCACTGACCCGTCAACTTTAACCTGGACCTCCCTTCCAATACCGGCATTTGGCCACATTCCCTCTCAACTCAATCTCGTGTCTTCCTGGTCGACCAACTCTTCGCGCTCCATCGACCTATCTCTAGCTTTCGCCACTGCCTCGGAACGGTCTCGAAGACCACGTCGACCCCCCGCTCGTCTAGCTAACTATATCTGCTACACGACTGCATCACCTCCCTTTTGTCCCGTGCCCGTCTCATCCCCCTCCACAGGTACGGTCTATCCGATTGGGAATTTTATCACATACAATAATTTTTCTCGGTCGCATCTTGCTTATTTAGCAACACTTGATTCGGACGTTGAGCCCCGCACCTATCACGAAGCAGTCACGGATGTTCGTTGGCGAGACGCCATGTCTGATGAGATACGCGCTCTTGAGGATAATGGGACATGGACCATTGAGCCACTACCACCCGGGAAACAGGCCATTGGGTGTAAATGGGTCTTTAAGATTAAGAGACAATTTGATGGGAGTGTCAAGCGCTACAAAGCTCCGCTCGTGGCCAAGGTTTTACTCAGATTGAGGGACTTGACTTTCATGAGACCTTCGCTCCTGTAGCAAAGGTGACCACTGTCCACCGTCTCCTCACCATCTCACTTGCCCACAATTGGCAATTGCATCAGATGGATGTGAACAACGCTTTTCTTCTTAGGGATCTCAATGAAGAGGTCTACATGCGTCTTTCGCTTGGTTATTCGTCCACCTCTGCAGACTCGATTTGCTGGTTACGTAAGTCTTTATATGGTTTACGGCAAGCCTCTCGCAATTGGTTTGCCAATTCGTTGCTGCTTTACGTACCTATGGCTTCAATCAATCCCAGGCCGATTATTCTTTGTTCACTTTTCATTCGACACTGATATTCTGGTGGTCTTAATCTATGTTGATGCCTCATTGTTGTTGGCAATAGTTCCGCTCTTTGTTCAGCCTTCAAGACATACCTTGGGACTTGCTTCAAGATCAAGGATCTTGGGCCTCTGAAGTTCTTCTCGGGCATTGAGATCACTCGGACATGCTTGAGCCTCTACCTCTCCCAACGAAAGTATACTCTCGAGATACTGGACAGTTGTGGGCTCACTGCTGCCAAACCTGCCGCCTTCCCTATGGAACAGCGTCATCAGCTCGCATCATCGACGGCTCCCCTTATCGCGGACCCTGCTCGTTATTCCGACTCGTCGGTCATCTACTTTATCTCACCATCACACGTCTGAAGCTTTGTTATTCAATTCACATGCTCGTACAATTCATGCACGAGCCTCGCGAGAGTCATTGGGACGCGGCTATCCGTGTACTCCGATATCTTAAGCACAGTCCGAGCCAGGGCATTTTCTTTTCTCGACCGACATCTCTACAGTTGGCGGGGTATTGCGACTCTAACTAGGCCAGCTGTTCGACTACACGTCGCTCAACCACGGGATACTTCGTCATGCTCGGGGGTTGTCCCATCTCATGGCAAACAAAGAAGCAAGCCACCGTATCTCGTTCTTTGGCCGAGGTTGAGTATCAGTCTATGGTCGTTACCACCAGTGAGATTCTTTGGCTTCGTAGTCTTCTCTCTTCTCTCAACGTAACCCATCCGACCGCGATCTAGTTGTACCGCGACAACCAATCGGCCCTTCATATCTCGGCAAATTCGGTCTTTCACGAGCGTACCAAGCATATCGAAGTTGACTGCCACTTCGTTAAGGAACGGATTCAGTCGGGTGAGCTTCATGCTTCCTACTTGCCTACTAAGCTTCAACTTGCCGACATCTTCACGAAGGCTTTAGGACGTGATCGCTTCCATTTTCTTCTTCGCAAGTTGGGCATTCGAGACCTCCATGCTCCAACTTAAGGAGGGGGTATTAGGAAATCAAATTGTATTATTATGTAATTATGTCGACATCACTTTATTCTAGGATGGTCCGGATGTTAGGATTCACGGGATAGGAAACTTATAATTTTTACTCTCCTTCACTCTTCTTTATTTATACAATTTAAGTTGGCACATGATTTATGTATATTATTTTGTTGTTATTGTCCTTTGTCGAAAATAAATGTGTTTGCATTCTGATTTAAATTTACAAGTGATGTTAAGTTACGATTCGAATTCATTATAATATTTTGAGTGAACATGAAAAAACAAAGAAAAATGCACTAGTTCTGTAGATTACCTTTGATTCTGAGTATTATATATTATGGGATCCAAGAATCTTTAATCATGTTTTCGTTGAACAGGCCGGCTGAGAGCTTGGAGTGTTTCCTTCGAAAGAACAGAGAAAAGGAAAGGAATCTTAAGAAAAATATCCATTGAAAGTCGCGCAGGAGGCTCCAGCTAGTTGTTATTATCAATACGGACAGCCGTTTTAGAGTGGAGGGACTCATGCGAAACATGATACTGAGACGGACTTTGTTGGATAAAAATACTGCTCGCGCACCATGAAGTCTATTCAATCGAAAGCGACAGATAGGAGCGGCAGGTGGCTAAAGCTACAACAGTACAAATACACCAAATCAGGCGTCACTCTCCTGTGTCCGTCGGAATCAAAGATTATATGGATTTTCACGCTGTATGCTGCAAGTAACGCATGTCGCGCGGCTGGCAATTGGGAATACAAATCTGCAAATCCAGATAAAACACGATAATATTATAAACTGATTATATATAAAAAATAATAATTTAGAACATAGATATATCAAGTCTATTCAAACATAATAAAATTTATGTCTAAATTCGAATTAAAGTTTAACACACAAACCTATTTAATACTAAAATAATAAATTGTATCTAGATAACATATACATATGAGTATATATATATAGTGTATCTAAATCACATATTTGTTATATATATGTAACACATAACAAATATATAATTTATATACATATTTTATATTAGCACATATAATATAATGTATATGCTATACTTACATATGAATTATATATAAAAAAAATTACAAATAATCCTCTTAAACTTCAATCTAGGTGTGGACATACCCTCAAACTTTTAAATATTACATATCACCTCTTTAGATATGCTATACTTTCATAGATTATAGTATAAATACCATAACTAGTAATATCCCATGGAAGCATAATTCAACTTAATATTATGATGATATGTAGCCAATCAATGTTTATATATGTTACATTTAACCAGACTTTGTATTATCAAGTTATTGTTGGATTGTAATTTTATATTTAAGTATAAATTATGCAATTTTTATTTGTAACATTAATTTTATGATAGCCCTTTTCTTACATATTTATAATTATTTTACAGAATTTGTTGTACTAGGTTCTTCTAGAAAATTTCAAGTGCATTCTTTGGCAGGATAGTCTTAAAAAAATGAACCCTACTACTCGCTTATGTCATCCATTGATATCTAGATCGCAATAGAGAATTCAACAACAAGAGAAGTAGTTGAAGAAAAAACAAGAGCATATGCTGTTTTGCCAATTAACAGGGTCATTCACAAATAGTGGTGATGAGTCGAAAAGTTCTTGTTTACATTTATTATGTATAATATTTAGCTAGGACTATTACATTTGACTTCTTAAGCAAATGCCTCATATTAACAGTTTTTTAATTGGTTTCCCTTGATATATATATATATTTTTTCTAGGCTCTCCTTCCAATTAGATGTTGTTCACAAATCTATTTATGTTAGGTTTTAATTTAAGAACTAATGAAATCGTCTATAACGTGAGTTCAGTCATGATTTCCGATTTCAAAAAGGGGATGAAAAGAATGATTATCATTCTATAACAAATTCAACTTTTAAATAAGCCTTTTTTTCTAGAGCTCCTTCCATTATTAAGCAACATAAAATGAAAAAGGTAGGTTAGCAATTCCCAATTTTTGGCCAACTCCTACCCTTGGAAAGGTTGGAAAATGATGAACCAAAATTGCAAGTCGTCATCCACTATCGGAGGTAGGTTATGCAACTTACACTTAGAGATGAGCAACCATCCACATGAAAAAAGTGTAAAAATCCCAATGGGTCAATAAGTCAGGTTATATGATCCAACCTATCACTATCATGTATGAGTCACAAAACCCACCTTTAGTGATGTGAGGCAATATGCATTTCTTGCCTAAGTCACTAGCGACCATGCATAGTAGAGGTGGTAACCTCTTTGTCTTGGAGTGGCTAAAAAACAACTTGTTAATGATCAATTTTTTTTTTCTGCATTTTCATTTTTTATTTTATATGCTATTTTAATATTTTTATTTTTATTATTTAGTTAAATAATCATTAACATGAATTTAAAATACATAGATTATATATTCATCAAAAATCAAAATACATACTACTTGTTCGAAATAGTAAAACACGTCACTTTTTTTTTCCACACACATACAAATACATATATGTATATCTTTGCATGTTCATGCATAATTATATAACAAATTCTCTCTATATATAATATATCACATGTTACATCAAGGATTGATAAAAGAAAAAAAAATAAAAACAAAAGAAAGAAAGGGAATAAAGAACTATGTCACGTTGATTCTTTTTAAATATATTAAGGTAAAAAGTTAAATAACTTAATTTTAGAGTACCTTTTTTCCACGGTAATAATACATTCAGATTCACCAAAAGAGATGTATATTTGTATTTCTATTATATTTCTAATTTAATAAAGTAAAATAAATATTAAAATAAATATCCCAAACAATATAAATTTATACAAACTAAACATTAAAATGTAACTTTTAGATATTCCTTATAATATCATTAAAAAGAAAAAAAAAAAAAACCTTCTATCTTGAAAGGAAGCGATGGTGGGCCACATTATCAAACATATTGTCCGGAGCATGCGGGACTCTGCATTATGGATAGAAGACGAGGGCAATTATGCTATGTTTCATCTATCCACGCTCGGCCTTATGTTTATCGTACTTTCCTCTAAGAATGAGGATGATGGTGGATCCTAGAGACAAATAATGCTTAAGAATAGAACGATGCTAGCTAAAATTGAAAAGAAAAGGTTGAAAGTTCAGTAATTCATTTGCTAACCAACAACAACAACGGGATCGGATGAAGCTACAACGCACGATCCAATGTTAAAAGTATATTATCAATTAACAGAACTACATGAGAGAAAGACACTTTGATGCTAACATTATAATGAGCTTATTAACAGAGTAGTTGTAACGCTCCAAAATCTAAACACATTATGATTCGCCATGTGTCCTTATCATACAAAGATATGTCAAAACTCTGAACTTATTCTGATATTATTTAATCCTGTAAATCTTGTAATTACAATCCAATATATTCAATACAACCAACATGATATAAATACATTCCAAATCATCCTTCAAACCTTGAAACAAGTTTAACAATAAGTTTGTTAGCAACATCTAAAGCAAATGAATATTTATAAAACACTAGTCTATTTTCTTCCGAAGATTTCAATGTTCACTACATTATGTAATACAATATCTCTTAAAGCCTAATCCATAATAATAGTGAAACTCTTCTTCCTTCATTTTTGGTTCATTCACTCTCAGGTTGAGTGGCTATGTATCTTTCTATAAATTTTCACATTTTGGCATGTCTAAGTACTCGATCATATTGTTGGCCATGTGCCTTTCTATGAATTTCCATCCTCGACACGCCTTATAATACAAGCATGTAACCTAGCCATGTACCCTCGTACACATTCCAGTATAGGCAAGTACACAGGCGTGTACTTGACCGTGTTCCCTATTATCTTCATGAACCCTAATTTTTCTTTTCTTAATTCATTCTAATTCCAAATCCCTTTCCCCTAGATTTAATTTAATCTTAAAACAAGTAATTTCTAATCAAATTACATAGATTAGATTATTACTTCTTGATTTTCGTCTTTTGAATGCTTAATCGATTGATTTCTATGCTTATCTCATCCCTTCTTTAATTCGGATTTTGATTGAACAAGTGTTGGAAATCGGTTTAAATCCTCAATCCAATATGCACAATAACCATTTAATCATTAAACTTGTTACCTGATTAACTCGTATTCGATCCTTGTGGTTCACCAGGTCACCTTATATTCTAAAGAGTGTTTGTCTCCTTTTCTTGTTTTGGTCACTATGAAAAATGGTAAAAGGAAGTGCTCTAAATCAAAATGGAGTATTTATACTTTGCCAACAAAATGATCCATTTACCCCCATCTTCTTATAATATTTATGCTTTTTTCTTCAGGATACTTCTTTCTCATCTCCTCTTCCGATTCCCACATCGCTTCTCGTTTAGTCTGGTTTGCCCATTATACCTTGATGCAGGGAATTGTTTTCCTTCTTAGCACATTTTCTTTTATGTCCACAACTTTGGCTAGTGTTTCCATAGAAGTCAAGTTTGGTTGCACATTCAATGACTCCAAAGCCACTACCTAGTTTGGTTTGGGTACATATTTCCTCAACATGGATACATAGAACACATTATGTACCCTAGCTAAACTAGGTAGAAGAGCCAACCAGTAAGCCACAGTACCCTCTCTTTCCAAGATTTCAAATGGGCCTACATACCTCAAGTTCAGCTTCCTCTTAAATCGAACCTGATTACGCTTTGGTTGGAGAAACTTTTAATAGGACCTTGTCTCCTACTTGAAATTCCAAGAGGCATCTTTTCTTGTCTGCATAGCTCTTTTGTTTGGATTAAGCTGTTCGTAACCTCTGGCTGATCAACTTCACTTTGTTAACTGCTTCTTAGACTAATTTTAGTCCCAAGATCTAGCTTTCCCTTACTTCATCCTAGTGTAGTGGGGATTTACATCTTTTTCCATAAAAAGCTTCATAAGGAGTCATTTGGATTATTACTTAGTAGCTGTTATTATAGGCAAACTCAACAAGAGGTATATGCTCATTTCAGCTATATCCAAAATCTAGTACACATACTCTAAGCAAATCTTCTAGAGTTTGTATAGTCCATTGAGATTACCCATATGTCTAAGGGTGGAATGCAATGCTAAATTGCAGTTTGATGCCTACAACTTTATATAAGTTATTACAGAATATGTTTACAAATCTTGTGTCTCTACCAGAAGTTATGGTCACCGGCACTCCATATAATCTAATTATCTCCTATATATATATTTGAGCCAGTTTCTCTAGTTCATATCTCACTCTAATAGGTAGACAATGGGCAGACTTAGTTAACTTATTCACTATTACCTAAACTAAATCTTGCTTTTCTTTGGTATTCGGGAAGGCTGTAACAAAATCGATTATCACATGCTCCCATTTCCATTTTAGTATTAGAAGAGGCTATAATTCTCCAATTGGCCTCTAATGCTCTATTATAATATGTTAGTAGGTTAGGCATTTGGCTACATACTCAACTATCTCCCTTTTCATGTTCTTCAACCAATAGTAACTCCTTAGGTCTTTTTATATTTTAGTGCTTCTATAGTGTATTGTGTAGCCTGAGTAATGTGCATATTTCACTATCTCTCTTTTTAATTCTATATTCTTGGTACACATAATCTGGTTTTGTATCTCAAGATCTCCTTTGCATTCAAGTTGAATTCCGAAGCCTTGTCTTATTTCATTTTGCTCTTGATTTCTTGAGTATCTTTATTTTCTATCTGGCCAGTCTTAATTCTATCCTTTATGGTTGGCTATATCAATAAAGTAGCCATTTTTGCTCTCATTTCTTGAGTTAAAATCTTCAACTCCAATTTACGTAGGTCATCCAATACCTCCCTCTATGAAGTGATAAGAGCAGCTACATTACCTTATTTCTTTCTACTAAGAGCATCTACCACTACATTGGTCTTTCCTAGATGGTGTTGGATTTCCAAGTCATAGTCTTTGATTAGCTCCACTTACCTTGTCTACCTCATGTTCAATTCCTTCTATGTGAAGATATACTTTAAGTTTCTATGATTAGTGAAGATCTTGCATCTCTCTCCATATAGGTAGTGCCTCTATAGCTTTAAAGCCAATACTATTGTTGCCAACTCTAAGTCATGAGTTAGGTAATTCTTTTCATAAGGCTTTAGCTGACGGGATGCATATACTATTACTTGCCCACCTTAGATCAATACATATCTCAACCTTTGAACCGAGGCATCACTATATATAGTAAATTCTTTTTCACTCTTAAGAAATGTTAGAACCAGTGTTGTTATGAGTTTCTCTTTGAGTGTCTGAAAGTTGACCTCACATCAGTCAGCCCACTCAAATCTTACATCTATGTCATTTTTGTGAGAAGTGTTACTATCTTAGAAAATCCCTCTAAAAGCATTTTTTAATAGCCTACCAAACCTAGGAAACTTCTTACATCTGTGACTATCTTCAATTTATGCTAATTCACTAAAACTCTCACCTTTTCTAAATCTACAGATATTTCATCTTTATTAACCATATAACCCAAGAAAACCACCTACTAGTCTACAGTCTTTCTTCTTGCAACCTGTTTAGTACTAATCTCAAGTGCTCTTCATGTTCTTTAGAGCTCTTTGAGTATATCAAGATATTGTCTATGAAGACCATTACAAATGTTTTCTAGAAAATCCCTAAATACTCTAATTATTAGATCCATGAATGTTGTAGGTGCATTAGTCAATCCAAAAGGAATCACCAAAAACTCATAGTGTCCATATTTGGTCCTAAAAGTTGTCTTTTGTATGTCTTTTTCTTTAATCCTTAACCAGTAGTATCCTGATCTTAAATCTATTTTTGAAAACAATTGAGCTCCCTACAACTGGTCAAACAGGTCATCTATCATAAAGAGAGGATATTTGTTCTTAATAGTGATCCTATTTGACTCTCTATAGTCTATATAAAGTTTTGTGTTTCCATCTTTCTTCTTGACTAACAGGATTGGTGTACCCTAAGGAAATACATTGGGTTTGATGAAACTCTTATTTTGTAGCTCTTGTAACTATTTTCTTAGCTCTTCTAATTCCACTAATGCTATCTTGTAGATCAGTTTTAATGTACGTATTATGCCATATACTAAATCAATGTTGAATTCTATCTCCTTAGCTAAGGGTAAACCAGGAAGGTGTTTTGGAAATACTTTTGGAAACTCTCTCACTATAGGTGCTACTTCTAACTTGGCTTCTTCACTATCTTTAATAGATATAGTTGCCAACATATTCTTTTCTCACATCTCATAAGTGGGTAATCTAGTGGGTCTATAAACTTCCAGTTTAAATTTAAAATACTTTTCCCTGAGCATACTAAATTGTACCACCATGTTGTGACAGTTAATGGTGACATAGTATTTTGACAACCGGTTGACACTTAGAATGATATCAAACTCTACCATCCCTAAGATCAAGAGATCTACTGGTATCACTTTGCCTTGAATCTCTATTCCCATTCTTTTGCATATTTTACTTATCTTCCCTCCAACTCCTAAGGGAGTACTAACAGCTAGACTATCATTCATGTGTTCAACATCCAATGCACATCCGCATACAAAATTTTCAAACACATAGGATACAAATGCACTGGTATCAAACAGTACATAAGTATTGTAAGAGTGTACTAGAAGCATACCTGTAATGGTATCCATATTAGGGATGTCTTGGTACTGTTGCTGCTGGATAGCAAACACCCTGATAAGCACTCGTTGTTTGGGACCCCTTGCCTGTAGTTTACTACCCTATCCCCTTACTACAATTTTGATTGCCTATTGAGCTAGTGCTACCTGATTCCTTACTTGTTCTTAAGGATAGTTAATTGCTTTGTGTCCCCTCTACTTACACATATGATAGAAGATTAGGGGAACTAAGCTCTTAGTACAGTGCTTACTAATGTATCATGTCTTCCCACAAGAGAAGCATGTACTATCTGGCCATCTGCATTCTTTCAGCTCATGAGAACTATAACACCTAGTACATTTGACGTTAGTATTTGCTACAGGAAGTGCCGAAAACATTAGTTTGATTTGTAGAGGAGAGGCTGCAAGATTCTGTATTCTATTATGATTCACATGAGGTCTTTTGCCTTTCTCTTGCCTAACTCCACTCGAGGCAAGTCCCTTTCCTGGAGTTATTGTTACTCTATAGCTCTCTATTTTTTAATACTTTTTCTACTCTATTACAGGTACTTAGCCTTATCAACTATTTCTACATAAGTATTCAATTGAAAGGCTCTAACCGCATGTCGAAGATCTAAATCCAACCCTCTAAAAAATCTTCTAACCTATGATCTATCATCATTACAGACATTTTTAGGAAAGAATTGGATTAGGTGATCCAATTTTGCCTCATATTCTTCCACTTTGCGGTCCTTTTGCTCACATTTATAGTACTCATTTTTCATCCTATCCTTGGAGCTGTTGGGAAGGTATCTTTGATAGAATAACTCCTGGAATACTACCTAGTTCATGCATTCCTCTACCAGTTTAAGAACCGAGGCCTACCATTTTGCTGCAGTTTCCTTTAGTACAAAAGCAACATAATTGACTTTTCTGTCTTTAGGTATCGGAAAAACATCAAATGTCTTCTCCATTTCTTCTACCTAATCCTTAGCTTCAATTGGGTTATCGACCCTTAGATTTTACTCTTTGGCTACTCTAATGAACATATTCAAGCTGATGGGTTTATTGACATTCCTGCATCATGGGACATTGGGAGCTTGATGTTGTTGTGCTAACAGTCCCACCAAATGATTTATCGTATATAGTAGTTAGACAATCCCTTTAGCCATCTGACCCCTTCCCCCCTTATGGTTGCTAATTTTAAATGTCCTCATTAGGGTTGCCACATCTAGCATCCTTTCCTAATTCGATGATTTTTCTTAGAGGCATTCTATTGAGAAGAGACAACCGAATAGACTTAAAAGTCAATATTAGTCAATTTAGTATCTTGGTATGTAGGTATATAAACATATACTTCTACACGTAACTGCCCTACAAATCAAGTACTTAGTTTCTTTATGATTATAACCTATTTTATACTGTTTGAAACTTATAACTATTGATCATCGCTTAATTCTAAGGATCATTAAACCTAAGATCTTTAGGATCGTCAACCTATACTCTATAGATCAAAACTTAAGTTCCTGACGATTATCAACGTATGCTTTAATACCATATAAACTGTAACGCTCCAAAACTTGGGCACACTATATCTCACTATGTGTTCTTATCACATAAAGCACATTAAAGCTCTAAACATACTCTAATATTACTTAATCCTATAAATCCTATAACCATTATCCAATATACTCAATACAACCAAACGATATAAATACCAAAAAAAAAAAAAACATCCTTTAAACCTTGAAACAATTTTAACAATAAATCCATTATCAACATCTAAAGCAACAAATATTTATAAAACAGTAGTCTATTTTATTTCAAAGATTTCAAGGTTCACTACATATGTGTAATACAATCTCTTAAAGCATAATCACCATGATAATAGTGAAACTCTTCTTCCTCCCTTTCTGGTTCATTCCTTCTAAGGTTATCTTCTTGGTTATCATTTCCATCAATACCTACATCTAAAGAAAAAACAAAATCCTCAAAAGGTGAGCTAATGTCCAATACACATAACACAAGCACATATTCATGAATAAACATGAACTTAATTCACATATATTATGTAGAAACTAAATAGTAAGCAACCGTTTCATGATATACTTAAGCCCACGAGCAACAATAGGGTACTCATGACCCCTTCAACACATTTAAAGACTTGATCCTTAGTTTGGTGATGAAAACTACCGCTATGGGCTCTACATCCATGATCCTTTAACCTTAAACTTGGTGATGCAAACTACCACTACAAGCCTTATACCCATGAACCTTAAACCTTAAACAACCCAAATCATTTCCAAGTACAATTCCATTAGGGACAACATTACACAAAGATCATTAGGGTGCTCCCTAAGAATCTACCATTATGAGCCCCCAGGCTGAGCCAAACACATACAACAGTCACTTAAACCAAGCTTAAACCATTTCATTCAACTTAATCCAATTAATATATATATAACACATACTTTGAGTCCTAATCTTAAGCACTTTTGGTCTTGGACTTAAGGCTAATTTGTAATATATAAATGCAAGAATGATTACTTTTTAGTACTAATATAAGAATGAGTTAATCTCTTTATTCTCTTAGTCTATTAGATTTTCTAAGACCTTACTAGTTATCTAAGTTGCTTAGAAATTCACTTAATTAGAAATCAAATCAAGAAACAAATTTTCCCTAAGTATATGGTTCTATTTGTAACCATGTACTTTAGAATGCCCTATGTACACAACAGTGTAGAGTGGTTGTATACATTTATGTGAATTTTCACATTTTGGCATGTCTAGGTACACAATCATATTGTTGGTCGTGTACCTTTTTGTACATTTCCATCCTCAACACACTCTATAACATAGGCATGTAAACTCATTGTGTACCTTCGTACACATTCCAACAAGGGCAAATATACGGGCATGTACTTGACTATATTCCCTATTATTCTTCACAAACCCTAATTTTTCTTTTCCCAATTCATCCTAAGTCCAATTTCCCTTCTCCTAGGTTTGATTTAATCTTAAAACATGTAATTTCTAATTGAGTTACATAAACTAGATTACTTACTTCTTGATTTCCATCTTCTAAATTCTTAATCAGTTGATTTCTATGCTCATCTCATGCCTTCCTCAATTTGGATTCTAATTGAACAAGTGTTAAAAATCAGTTTAAAACCTCAATCCCATATGCACAATAACAATTTAATCATTAAACTTTTTACGTGATTAACTCGTATTCAATCATTGTGGTTCGCTAAGTCACCTTTTACTCTAGAGAGTGTTTGTCTCCTTTTCTTCTTTTGGTCACTGTGAAAAATGGTAAAAGGAGACACTCTGAGTCAAAATGAAGTATTTATACTCTGCCAGCAAAATGATCCATTTAGCTTCCATCTTCTTATAATATTTATGCTTTGTCCTTAATTATATTTTATAATAAATATTACATAATTACATTTTTTAGGGTATTTACAGTAGTGTTACAAATAAAAGTACTTGTGCTCTTTCTCGATATCATGGCGACATACAGTTCATTTCATGTGATTTGCTTCGTCCTCTCTACTTCATCGCTTCTGCTCCTCTATCTTCTATAGCAAAAGAGATCCCACCTCCGCCTACCTCTTCTGGGACCACCCGAATGGCCTTTAGTTGGTAATTTGTTTGATCTGGGATCCATGCCACTAGAACCCTAGCTAGACCAAGAGAAAAATACGGTCTAGTGATTTGTCGAAGTTTAGGTGCAGTAAATACCATGGTCATACTTTAAGCCAAGGCATCCACAGAATTTTTCGTGAATCACAACCTAACGTTTGTAGAACTTACCGTCGCTTATATCATGAAGGTTCACGAGTATGATAAGGGTTCTGTGGCACTAGCCCCAAATGGTTTGTATTGGCGTATCCTGAGTCAACGTCTAGTCACGGTCGACATGTTAGTATCCAAGCGCCTTTATGATTTTGCATCCATACATCGAAAATGTGTTGATGATTTGTTACTATGGATTAAAGAAGAAGTGTCATCTAAGACCCTCAATGGACAGGGTAATCATGTAGCATGATTCGTGTTTCTCATGTCATTCAATCTGCTAGGAAATCTCATGTTATCCAGTGATATGTTTGATCCATATTCTATAGTTAGATCTGATGGAGATACAAGAGACACGGGCTGACACACGGCTTGTCACACGGCCGTGTAGTGATAGGAAGGAACTCACAGAAGCATACACGGCCTCTACACACGGGTTGAAGCACGGCCGTGTATTCGACCAGAGTACTCCACAGAAACATACACGGCCGTGTATTCGGTCAGAAACATTCACAGAATCATACACGGCTTAGAGACACGGCCGTGTATTTGACCGTGTACTGTGCTCGACACATGCCCAGAAACATACACGGCCTAGAGGCACGGTCGTGTATTCGACAGGTTATAAACGTGTATTTCATTATTTATTTCCACGTGTACGCTTAGATTTTCCCCTTTTAGATATTTTACGAGGAAGTATAAATACTCTTTTGTCAGATATGCTAGGGTTACGTCTTATTATTATTTCAAATACATTTCGTGAGAGAATTTCTCTATTTCCGGATTGTGCGCAACTAGAGTTTGCATCAAAGAGTGTTTCTTTGTTGTGTGAAACCAATCCATATTCGGGTTAGTTTCGATTTCGCTTTCCGTACTGCGTTAGTTGGTATCAAAGCAAGGTTATTTCCTGCGGAGATGTCAGCTCATCAAGGCGATGATAGCGGTCGTGTTCTTGACGGTGTTCAAGATACGAGGTTTCAAGGGAACCATCAATGGGTTCCAAGGGCAGAGTTCGACGCAATGCATCAGAAGGTCGGGCGTATGGAACGGCGCCTTGATGAACTGATCAAGCGTTTCGATGCTCTAGTGGTAGACCCCAATAGGGCTAGAGGCGCTGGTAGGAATCCACCACGTGCGGTGGAGGAATTCGGGGGACGCGTAATCCGACCTGTCATTGAGAACAGATGGGGACGTATGGATAGTGAGGAGTCCAGCGAAGAGAGTGATGATACGTACGGGAGTAGGCCACAACGAGGGCACGGTGGAAGAGGTGGTGGTTATCGGATGGCTCATCATGGAAACCACCCTAGAGAAGGTGATTATAGGAGGAACCGTGGAGGCTATGATCAAGGGGATGGCGGAGACTACCGTTTGAAGGTCGACATACCATGGTTTGATGGCAGCCTCAACATCGAAGGCTTCTTCGATTGGATTGCGGAAGTAGACCGGTTCTTCGACTATATGGAAATCCCCGAGGATCGTCGTGTAAGGCTGGTGGCATGCAAGTTGAAGAGTGATGCCTTGGCATGGTGGGAGAGGCTACAAAGTAGGAGATAAATAAGAGGAAAACACCCAGTGAGATCATGGTATCGCATGAAGCAGTTGCTGCAACATGATTTCCTTCCGCCGGACTACGAGCAGATATTGTTCCAACAGTATCAGCAGTGCCGCCAGGGACAACGCTCCGTGCATGAGTATACGGCGGAGTTCATGAGGTTGGTTGAGCGGAATGATTTGAGGGAGAGTGAAGGCCAACAAGTTGCAAGGTATGTGGAAGGATTGAAGCTCCAAATTAAAGACAAAATAGGGGTTACAATGGTGAGAACTTTAGTAGAGGCAAAGAATTTGGCTCTCCGAGCTGAACTAGTATTGCAGGAACAAGGGAGTAGATATGGAGGAGGACGGAAGGGATATGTAGGAGAAGCCGGGGGTAGTGGTAGTAGGTTGGTATTTGAGAAAAGTAAACCCACACCATACAAACCAACCGAGGACATGACCAGGAGGGAAGAGAAGAGTGAGGGAAAGAAGCCGATGGAGCATAAGGGAGCTCAGAAGCAGCATAACCCCTATGCTAAACCTATATTGGGCAAATGTTTCCGATGCAATCAACCGAGTCATCGGTCAAATGAATGTCCAGCTAGGAAAAGCGTAAATATCCTTGATAGGGAAGATGATGAGGAGATTTGCTGTGAGCCTGACGGAGAGGGAGAATATTATGAGGAAGAAGAAGAAGTAGCAAAACCAATTTTTGTAATTCGGCGCATGAAGCTAACCCCAAAGCAAGAAGAGATCACACAGAGGCACCACTGGTTTCGCACACGATGTACTATCATGGGGAGGTTATTTGAGCTAATAGTAGACAGCAGCAGTTGCGAGAACATCATAGGAAGGGAGGTTGTGAAGCAATTACAGTTGCCTATCGAAAAGCACCTGAATCCGTACACCATTGGTTAGATTAAGGCAGCCGAAAAGATTGAAGTCAAGGAGAGATGCAGGGTACCTTTCTCAATAGGGAAGTACTGCGATGAAGCATTCTGTGACATTGTAGACATGGATGCTTGCCACATCTTGTTCGGGAGGCCATGGCAATTTGATGTGGACGCGCAACATGCGGGCAAGGAGAATGTTTATAGATTGGAGAAGAAGGGTATGAAATACACCT
This sequence comes from Laguncularia racemosa, assembly GCA_037954665.1. Classification (NCBI taxonomy): domain Eukaryota; kingdom Viridiplantae; phylum Streptophyta; class Magnoliopsida; order Myrtales; family Combretaceae; genus Laguncularia; species Laguncularia racemosa. The sequence goes on from JBBMOL010000036.1 coordinate 5,696,136, forward strand.
TGCTACCGTTGAAAAGGGAAGGACGCGCGAAGGGAAAAAAGGTTGAGAGTCGTTCATTCCTAACCGTCACTCAATCTGAGAAGGAAGTGATGGAAGACTTAAGGGAGTCACGGGTGGTACACGCCCTCATCGTGAAAGGTGTGATAGAAGGAGATGAGGAGGTTGATAGAGAAGTACCAGAGGTAGTGAAAAATCTACTTGAGGAGTTTAAGGAGGTGGTTCCAAACGACCTACCCGAAGGGCTACCCCCTTTGAGAGACATTCAACACCAGATAGACCTGGTGCCCGGAGATAGTCTCCCAAACCTCCCGCATTACAGGATGAGTCCCAAAGAAGCCGGGATTCTACAAGAGAAGGTCCAAGAGCTTTTAGACAAAGGGTTTATCCGGGATAGCTTAAGTCCTTGTGCGGTTCCAGCCTTGTTAACCCCCAAGAAAGATGGGAGTTGGAGGATGTGTGTTGATAGCCGAGCTATCAATAAGATTACCATAGGGTATAAATTCCCTATCCCACGCATCAAGGATATGTTGGATCGGTTGAGTGGCGCTACTATCTTCTCCAAGATAGATTTGCGGAGTGGATACCACCAAATTCGAATCCGTCCTGGAGACGAATGGAAGACGGCGTTTAAGACCAAGGAGAGGTTGTATGAGTGGCTAGTGATGCCATTTGGGTTGAGTAACGCACCGAGTACCTTCATGAGGGTAATGAACCAGGTATTAAAACCTTTCAATGGTCGTTTCCTTGTTATGTACTTTGATGATATTCTAGTATTCAGTAAGTCTGAAGAAGAACATTTAGAACATCTAAAGTGTGTGTTATCTGCACTAAAGGTGAACAAACTGTTCGCTAATCTTAAAAAGTGCACGTTTATGTCAAGGCGACTGTTGTTCCTTGGGTTTGTGGTCAGTAGTGAAGGAGTAATGGTGGATGACGAGAAGGTCAAGGCGATTAGAGAGTGGCCTGTTCCGAGAACTGTCACGGAGTTGAGAAGCTTTCTTGGCCTAGCTAGTTTCTACAGAAGATTCATTAGGCACTTTAGTACCGTCGTTGCCCCCTTGACTAAATGTTTGAAGAAGGGAAAATTCCAATGGAGCGAAGAATCTGAAACGAGCTTCATGAACTTGAAGCAAAGATTGTGTAGCGCTCCTGTACTAGCGCTACCAGACTTTGAGAAGTTATTCGAGGTGGATTGTGACACCAGTGGGGTTGGAATTGGTGCCGTGCTATCACAGGAAAGAAGACCAATAGCCTTTTACAGTGAAAAATTGTGCGAAGCAAGGAGGACTTGGTCTACATATGACAAGGAGTTCTACGCCGTGGTGAGGGCCCTTAAAGTATGGGAGCATTATTTGATTGGGAAAGAGTTCATTTTGTACTCGGACTGCGGGGCTATTAAACACTTGAGTGGTCAAACCCGAATTAGTAAGGACATGCACGCCAAATGTATTGAGTTCTTGCAGAGGTTTCCTTTCAGGCTAATGCACAAGTCAGGTGTGCAAAACAGGGTCGCGGACGCCCTGAGTAGAAGAGCGAATGTCCTACTTACTTTAAGTGCGGACATTGTTGGGTTTGAGAAGTTAAAGGAACTATATGAAAATGATAGCGACTTTAAGCACACTTGGATCCGGTGTGCCAACAGAGAACCGTGTGACGACTATCATATCCATGAGGGGTACTTGATGAAAGGGAATCAATTGTGCAATCCTGAATCTTCCTTACGGGAAAAGCTTATCTGAGATCTGCATGGTGGAGGACTGGCGGGACATATGGGTAGAGATAAGACCCTAGCCGCAGTTACTGAAAGATACTTTTGGCCTCGGTTGAGGGGGGATGTGTATCGGATTGTGGAAAGGTGCTACATTTGCCAGGTGTCTAAGGGGCAATCCCAAAACACTGGCCTATATACCCCTCTTCCAATGCCGTCAAACATTTGGGAGGACTTGTCGATGGACTTTATACTTGGTTTGCCTCGTACCTAACGAGGTGCTGACTCTGTGTTTGTTGTAGTTGACAGGTTTTCCAAGATGGCTCATTTTATTCCCTGCAGGTAGACCGCCGATGTACGGGCTATTGCGCAATTGTTCTTCAAGGAAGTGGTGCGGTTGCATGGAGTCCCAAAGTCCATCACTTCCGACAGAGATAGCAAATTCCTTAGTCACTTTTGGAAGACGCTCTGATATATGTTTGATTCGTCCCTGAATTATAGCAGTACCGCTCATCCTCAAACCAACGGTCAAACCGAAGTGACTAACAGGACCCTCGGAAACCTCATCAGAAGTATTTGCTATGAGAAGCCGGGACAGTGGGATCAAGCATTGGCTCAGGCTGAATTTGCTTACAATAGTTCCGTCCACCGAACTATTGGGAGGTCACCGTTCTCGGTTGTATACACCAAGACACCACAACATGCGCTGGACTTGATCAAATTACCCAAGGATATGGTGGGGAATGTGGCTGCTAAACATATGGCGGAACAACACCAAACCACTGCCGAGGAAGTTAAACGCAAGATAGAGGAATCCAATACCAGATACAAAGGGGCTGCAGATAAGCATAGGCGGAAGAAACTCTTTGCCGTGGGCGATCAGGTAATGGTTTACCTCCGAAGAGAACATTTTCCTATAGGTAAATATGGGAAACTTCAACCCAAGAAGTACGGACCTTATGAAGTTGTGCATAAGATAAACGACAACGCATATGTTGTACAACTTCCGGAAAATATGAATATTTCTTGTACTTTTAATGTTGCGGACTTATCACCTTTTCATTCCGATGATACGCCTTTATATCCTGACGAGAACTCGGGGTCGAGTTCTCCATTGGTGGGAGAGAATGATGGAGATACAAGAGACACGGGCTGACACACGGCTTGTCACACGGCCGTGTAGTGATTGGAAGGAACTCACAGAAGTATACACGGCCTCTATACACAGGCTGAAGCACGGCCGTATATTCGACCAGAGTACTCTACAGAAACATACACGGCTTCCATACATGGCCGTGTATCACGGCCATGTATTCGGTCAGGAACATTCACAGAATCATACACGGCTTAGAGACACGGCCGTGTATTTGACCGTGTACTGTGCTCGACACATGCCTAGAAACATACACGGCCTAGAGGCACGGCCGTGTATTCGACAGGTTATAGACGTGTATTTCATTATTTATTTCCACGTGTACGCTTAGATTTTCCCCTTTTAGATATTTTACGGGGAAGTATAAATACTCTTTTGTCAGATATGCTAGGTTTACGTCTTATTATTATTTCAAATATATTTCGTGAGAGAATTTCTCTATTTCTAGGTTATGCGCAACCAGAGTTTGCATCAAAGAGTGTTTCTTTGTTGTGTGAAACCAATCCATATTCGGGTTAGTTTCAATTTCGCTTTCCGCGCTACGTCAGGATCAGAATTTTTTGAGGCGATGGTGGGAGTGGGATTGATGGAGTGGTCGGGGCACGCCAACGTCACCGATAAGTTTCCATTTTTACGATAGCTTGATCCACAAGGATTAAAAAGGTTGATGAAGAGGGATCTTGGCAAAGCACTCGAAATTGCTTCCAACATTGTGAAGGAAAGGTTCACGAGGAAGAAAAAGAGCTTGTTAAAAAGAGAGATCTTTAGAGTGTATTATTTGAGTTTGAAGGAAATGGAAAAATGAGCCAACTAAATTTTCAGAACATGAAATCAACATTTTTATTCTAGTATGTTGTATATTTTTATGGTCTACAATATCAATTAATTATATATTATTGATTTTTTAATTGAGTTAAGAAATTAAGCAATTAAATAAAAGTAATCATTAGGTTAATTAATGGATAAGATTGTTAGACTCATCTTATGAATTTTTTGATATGGACCATAATTGTAGAAACTCAAAGATTGTATTTCAATTATTATGATGGATTGTAATAAAATAAAACATTAAAGGCTATAAATAGGGTTAAATCCTTAGTTTAAGCAATGTGTGTAACATTAAGGTTTTTTTCTTTCTTTCTTTTTTTTTTTTTTTGTCTTTTCCATATCTCATCAATGAGAAAATAAAGAAGTACTGTTATAGATTGGAAAGCAAAACCTTTCAAGATTTACCTCTGCTATGAATTTAAGTACACTTTTGCATATGAATTTAATTATATTCATAATATTTTGATTTTACATATAAGATTTTGAATTATTTTTCGAAGAAATATAAAATTTTATTTCCTACAAGTAGTATTAGAGCAATCATTTGTGAAATTAAACCTTATTTTGATAATAAAACTATTAATATTTGTATTGTTGTGATTTAGTATAGTCAAGTTTTGTGCTTCAAGTAAATTTGAAGGAAATTTATATAAGGTGCTATTATTCCCAATTTTGAGGGTTAGGGTTTCTAACATAATAGGAGTAAAATTTTAAGTTACTCGTGATATGGATGCACATGTACATCCCGATTCCTCGACTGGGGCGATTTATCTTACCACACTCATAAACAAATTAATAAAGTTGACAAGGTCGAGAAAATGGTTAACGAGTTCTTGTGAAGGATGTTCTTGAGGTGCATATTTTCCGAATCCATCCTTTAAGCAATTGATATGTGAAAGAAAATCATTATCCGGAATTTTCTCGTTACTGGTAACAATTGGACTTATCTTTTTTAAGATCGAAAGGTGTTTCATCAACCATAGATACTGCTGCCTTATATTACAATCTAGATGAAGATTTGTAAAATGAAATAAAGAAAAACATTCTACTCAGCATAGAATTGGCATTGAAAAATGTGGTTTAGTTAATAATGAAAAATTAAAATAGGTGAATAAAATATTCTTATAATTTGATCTGATTAAATGTAAATCTATCTCAAGGTTAGGTTAACGATTTAAGATAAAAGTGTTTATATTTATTTAGTCGATTTTTAACAAATCTTATCTAATATTTTATGATAAATTAAAATAATATGTTGACAAATAACCTCTATTATTTAAATTTATGTTAAAATACTTAGATATTAAGTTAGAGATTTGCATGAAACGTTTATATCTATGCTAATAATAAATAGCCTAAAAGCAAGTTATTGTTTGATCATATGATAGACATGTGATAATAAATATGCGATAATTACAGTTTCATGCACATGATTTGTCAACCTAAAGGAAGGTATATCATTGGCAAGAGTATCGCTTTCAATATTTATTATTATTTTAGAGGATACCATTTACAATTGATATTTTTTGTCCAAAGATTAAATATCAATGATGTACTAGGTATCTCATAAGGCCCAATTAAAGTGTTTATTTGTTATTTGTTTAGGTTGATGAGATTTACTGTGCATAATAATTATAATTTAAGTGTTATATTTATTCATCCATTAAAGTGTAATATTATTAATAATTGTGAGCATATTTTATTCTTTGTTTAGTTAGTATTATCTCTATTTCTACCAATTTAAACAACATTCCAATGCTTGATGGCACAAACTTCAAGAAATGGAAGGAATATATCACCATTTTGTTAGGATGCATGGATCTTGACTATGCAATCAGGACTAATGAACCTTCCACCCTTACCATCGAAAGTATTGCTAAGGAAAAGGTGATTTATGAAAAGTGGGAGTGTTCTAATTGCATGAGTCTAATGATCATGATGCATTCCATTCCAAATACCATTAGGGGAACTATACTTGAAGAGAAAATGTTAAAAATTTCCTAAACCAAATACCAAATAGCAAATAGCAAACTGATTTGCAGGTTCTAGAAAAGTCAAAATGAACACCATTCTTGGAAAGCTCATTTCTATGTCGTATAATGGCAAAGGAAATATAAGAGAGTACATCATAGGGATATTTGATCTTGTTACAAGACTAAAGGCCTTAAAGTTGGAATCGTTTGATGACATTCTTATGCACCTAGTCTTGATCTCTCTTTTTGCTCAATTCAATCTCTTCAAGATAAGTTATAATGCTCAAAAGGAGAAATGGACATTGAATGAGTTAATTGCATAATATGTGCAAGAAGAAAAAAGATTAAAACAAGAAAGGACTGAAAATGCTCACATGGGGACTCATGCTCAAGATAAGACTCCTAAAAAAAGGAAAATGGATCATATAGGTAAAGGAGCTATGGATACTAAGACTTCGCATATGTAGCAGAAACAAGATAAAGGCATTAGTTGTTTCTTCTACAAGAAATTTGGTCATGCGAAAAGAATTGTACTAAGTATGTAAAGTGGCTCACAAAGAAAGATGAACTTCTCTACTTTGTTTGTTTAAAAATTAATTTAACTTTAATACTAGCCCATACTTGGTGGATAGGTACAAGTGCAACTATTTACATAAGTGTTACCATGTATGGTTGTTTAAGGAGTCGAGTGTTAAGTGATGTTGAAAGATCCATCTATGTAGATAATGACAGCAAGGTTCCTATTGAGGCTATTGGAGTATTTTGATTACAATTAAAGTTTGGTTGTTATTTAGATTTTGGAAGATACTATATACCATCATTTAGAAGAAATTTAATTTCTGTTTCTCGTTTAGACAAATTCAATTATCTTTGTTCATTTGGAAATGGAACATTTATTCTTTTTCAATATCCAAATGTTTTTGCTACTAGTAATTTGATTGATAATCTATACAAATTACATTTGCATGCCTCATATACAAAAGAAACCATGTATACAAGTAATTTTAGTATAAAGTGAAAATTAATAAATAAGAATTCATCCATGTTGTAGCATAAGTGTTTAAGGCATATTTCTAAACAAAGGAATCAAAAGCTTGTGTCAAAAGGAATTCTTAATTCCCTTGACTTTTTTTATTTTAAAATATGTGTTGAATCCATCAAGGGAAAATAAACAAATATTAAGAAAAAGGATGCTGAAAGGAGTTCTAGCATCTTGGAATTAAGACATACTGATATTGTGGTCAATTCCTTCTGGCTTCATGGAATGGTAAACAGTATTTTATTACTTTCATAGATGATTATTCTCATTATGAGTACCTATACTTAATACATGAGAAGTCACAGTCTTTGGATGTTTTCAAAGTATATAAAATAGAAGTTGAAAATCAACTTAATAACAAAATTAATATTGTTAGATTAGATCGTGGTGGTGAATACTATAACAAATTTGATAGATCCGGTAAACAATGTCTTAGACCTTTCGTGAGATACTTAAAAAAATGTGAGATTGTTCCTCAATACATTATGCCGAGACAACATAGTCAAAATGGTGCACCGAGAGACATAATTGAACCTTAAGGGTATGATTATTAGAATCACTTTAGGAAGAGGCATTAAATATCATAGTATACATCCTTAATCAAATTCCTAGAAAAGTAGTAGGTGAAACCTCATATGAGTTATGAACTAATAAAAAGCCTATTCTTAAGCATTTCCATATTTAGAGCTATCCAGAGGTTAGGTCATATAGGCTTAAAGAGAGAAAAATGGACTCATGAACAATTAGCAGCAACTTTGTTTGATACTCAAACTAATCAAAAGGATATAAATTCTATGATCGCTCAAGTAGATCTCTTTTCAAAACTAGAAATACTAAATTTCTTGTGGATATTTAATATAGCGGGAGCACACTAGTCAAGAATATTATAAGTTTAGCACATCGCTTCGCTTCTCTTGCTACAAGTCTGCCAATCCATGAGAACATACAGTAACAAAGAACAACTGATTCAACCAAACAAGAGAAAAATACACGCCATCAACAAAGACCCTCTGTCTAATCAAGTCTCAATTCGCCAATCCTTTCCACACTAATTCATCAAGCACACAAGGACTTGTGCTTATTTTCTTTTAAAACATTACGCACTTCATTAGGGGAAAAAAATGAAAATGTAGCAAAATACGCGTTACTAAGTCTCTTATTGTGGGGCTTTATAGAAGAATTATTTGAGTCTATCTCCTTCTTGTACATTAATTCGGTTTGAACAAAGAGAAAACCCCTTCTGATTTTGCTTTGTTATATTTAATTCATGATTTCAACAAGAAGTTTATCAATTTCATGGTTATTACACTACTCGTTCATGTATTATGCATTGCTCATTAACCAAATAATATTGTGTTAAAAATATATTAGTATGTGGTCATGAAAACTATTCCTCTTATTCCCTCTATCTAAGATTAATTAACTTATCAGCTATCCCTTTTCAAATGTTTAATTTTTATAATAATGTAAGTTTTCTCTTATTTGAATCCTTATAATGAACTCTTTCTCTCTCTCTCTCTCTCTCTTTACGTATTTATTTCGAAAACCTTGGCAACCCTCCTCATGTCATCGTGTTTCTCTCTCATCCTTTCTTGAAGCCTAAGAAGGGAAATTAATCAAACAGCGAGGCGGTGTTGCACCACGTGTATTCAACGTGATCAATGGCTCTAAACGTCAAATGTATTCGATCGATAAGATATGGGAAAAAGGGAATCAAGCAAACTGTCGTATTCTGCCGAGCAAAGAAGACTGAGTATCCCGCTTCTAATTACAAATAACACGTGATCGGCTAGAGCAATCCACTTAAATAATTTTTTTAAATTAATTGTGAAAAGTGATATTAAGAAAACTTATTTTAAAAATAGACGAAAAAAATAGATTCGGAAGTTAAGCCAATTTTAGCCCACCTAAAAACATACATCAGATATATATTTTTAGTATAATATAAGTGAGAATAAGTTTATTAAATACTTTTTTTATATTTAATTATTTAAAAACATATTATTTAAATAGATTCCTCTGATCGCCTCCTCTCTACCCAAATTAATTGGGCCGATAACCTGGCTGAACCTTATTCTTATTTCCTTAATACATCGAAGACGATGGCAAATCTTTCTGTATTTCATCTATCGATCTTTGTATTGTACTTTCCTCCATGAACGTATATGTAAGACATGAGCAATCTGATGGCCGATCCCCAAGACGAACGCTTAAGAATAAAACGACGCTAAATCACCAAAAAATAGATAAAGAAAGAAAGAAAAAGAATAGTTGAAAATTCAATTTATTTGCCAACCAAGAGTGGGACCACATGAAACTATAACGCGCAACCCAGTGTTAAAACTAAGCTGTCATTTGATAAAAATATACGAGAAAGACTTGGATGTCCACCTAACTAGATCTATTATATGAGCTAATGAATATATAATAAAGTGAAGTTATTGAGGAAAGTACTTGTCCTATCTCGAAACCATGGCACACAGTTCGTTTCTTCTGATTTGCTTCATCCTCTCTACTTCATCCCTTCTCCTCCTCCACCTTATACGGAAAAAAAGATCCCGCCTCCGCTGGCCTCCTCCGGGACCACCAGGATGGCCTTTATTTGGAAATTTGTTCACTCTAGGATCCATGCCACATAGAACTCTAGCTGGACTAAGAGAAAAATATGGTCCAGTCATTTGGCTAAGGTTAGGTGCAGTAAATACTATGGTTATACTTTCAGCCAAAGCATCGGCAGAATTTTTCAAGAATCACGACCTAGCGTTCGCGGAACGTACCGTCACTGATATCATGACGGTCCACGACTATGATAAGGGATCCTTGGCATTAGCCCCACATGGTTCGTATTGGCGAGCATTGAGACGTCTAGTCACGGTTGACATGTTAGTATCCCGGCGACTTAATGAATCCGCATCCATACGTCGTAAATGTGTTGATAATATGTTACTATGGATTGAGGAAGAGGCAGCTAAAGCCCATGATGGACATGGTATTCATGTAGCAAGATTCGTGTTTCTTATGTCATTCAATCTGCTAGGTAATCTCATGTTATCCCGTGATATGTTTGATCCAAATTGTAAGGTTGGATCGGAATTTTTTGATGCGATGATGGGATTGATGGAGTGGGCGGGGCACGCCAACATCACCGATGTTTTTCCATTTTTGCGATGGCTTGATCCACAGGGGCTGAAAAGGATGATGAAGAGGGATGTTGGCAAAGCGTTGAAAATTGCTTCTGGGTATGTGAAGAAGAGGTTGGAAGAGGAGGAAAAGGAGGGCGTTAAAAAGAGAGATTTCCTGAGTGTACTGCTTGAGTTTGAAGGAAATGGGAATGATGAGCCACACAAATTTTCAGAACATGAAATCAACATATTTATTCTGGTAATTCATCTCAAATCAAGCTCAGTTCAATAATGTTTTAACTTACTTAAACCTACGTTCCGCTGAATGAATAGCACATACATGTTTAAGATTACATTTTACATCTAATTCGTTTACTTTAATTAGGCCTTTCCAAATTGTTAAAAGTCAATGCGATAAATTTTTGTTTCGTCTAGGGGCTAAGGGTCAACAAATATAATTATGGTTTGAGTTTAAAAATGAAGTACAACCCTACTAGTCTTGTTATGTTTTTAGCTTACTTAGAATTAGTGTTATTGTTGTGTGTAATTATCTAGTTTAATAATAATTGGATATGATATTTGACCCGCTTATATTTGATGGATATATTATGAGGTTTTACTAAAAATTCTATTGTTTTTTTCAATATCATAATTTTTGTTTTGAATTTTAATTACCTTATAAATAACTAACAAAGTAAAAAACTACTCTTAATATTATTTAACACATTCAAAATATTCAATCACAATAATATGAAACATGGCTATACAACCAATTCACACCTTCCAAGTGCCATCCCTAGCCTTCTCCTCGATTAATTAATCTTTTCTTATGTTGTATCTGCCTGAATTTGCCTGACAACTGAACTAACATAGAAATTCAATTAAACTGGCCTAAACTAGGTGATTAAGACAGGTTGGGTTTTGCACATGGGTGCTGTGACTCTTTCTTCCCAACTGTTCACTCTAGACGAATCATCTCAATCTCATTTATTTACTTTTCTCGTGCTGCCCAACGCGATTTGATACACGGTATACATAACTTATTCATCATTATGATGGTGCTTCATCTACAAGTCTTATTTACAAGTTTCCGCAATTAAAATCTAGCAGGAAATATTCCTGGCTGGTACAGAAACTACAAGCAGTACTATTGAATGGGCATTAACCGAGCTCCTACTCAACCCCATCTGCATGATGAAGGCCAAAACCGAGTTAGACCGAGTCATTGGACCACATAGGAAGATGCAAGAAACCGACATCGAAAACCTTCCCATTTGCAAGCTGTGCTGAAGGAGACACTGAGGTTGCACCCTCCCCTTCCATTTTTAGTTCCTAGAAGGGCCATGAAGGACACCAATTTCATGGGATACGACGTGCCCGTGAACACACAAGTTTTTGTCAATGCTTGGGCCATTGGAAGAGACCCGACGTGTGGGATGATCCAATGTCTTTTAACCCCGATCGGTTCATAGGGTCCAGGGTGGATTACAAAGGGCAACATTACGAGTACATTCCATTTGGAGCCGGTCGAAGAATGTGCGCAGGTGTGCCACTAGCTCATCGTGTCTTGCATCTTCTTCTTGGGTCATTGCTGTATCAATTCAACTGGGAACTTGACAGTCGAATTGACCCAAAATTGATGGACACGAGGGAAAGGTTGGGTGTCGCTGTGAAAAAGTATGAGCCACTTATGGCTGTACCCAAGAAGTGTAATTGATAAGTTCGCGATCGTAAAGCATCCAATGCAAGTGCTGTATGCGCTGGACGTGCAACGATGATTATATTATGTAAATGAAATGTAATATCCAAAAACTTAAAACGTCACAACTCTATATGTATCACTATTGTCTAGTGATACTCAAAAGACTCATTATTATAGTTGTAATTTTTTATTTGTTCAACTTCAAGTATATATTTAAGTATATAACCCCAAAATATCAAATGAATAACTTATAGGAAAATAATTTCAATAATAATTTCTGAATAAAAAAATAAAATATGAGTATTTGTCATAAAAACATCTCTTCAAGACAAAATCTCAATTGTAATACTAAACTTATTCCATAACATATAACATAAAACACTCAAAGGTACATGATCAACTAATAAACTTTAATAGGTCTATCAATAAAGTTTCTCACTAACTTCCAATTTGTCTATAATACTCATCATCATAATAATAATAGTAATCCCTGCTATTGCCATCCTAATAATAGTAATATACATCCAACATCCCTCAATTTATTATACTTTACATGTTCATCATAAGTCCCTATGAGTGAAAAAGAAAAGAATGTGCCTAAATCCAATACATAAATACTACAAACACACATGGATGCCATAATGAATATGTTATACACGTATAGAATTGCAATAGAAGACACTGCTACATACTAATCAACGAGTATCCCTTAGAGATTTATTATCTCTAGCCCTTATATTATAAACTGTATATTCATTATATTCATTCATTATAATTACTAGTCTTAAACATACATAGATGACAAACACGATAAACACATACCTAAGATAAGTAACTCATCTAACTCCTAGGCTCTCAAGGCTCTAATTCCTAAAACAAAACATTATTAGGTCTCAGTATGCAATACAATACTTATAATTCCTAGTTATTATTATTTTAATTATAATGCTTAACTTTGATTTGACTTCTTCCATCTTTTCACCAACTCTTTGCCTTACACTTTTTTTCTTAACCCCGCATACTAGAGATGCTAAAAGATATTAATTTAGAAAAAAAAATAGCTTGAAAAGTATTAATTTGTGTAATGGTTTGTAAAGTAAAAGTTCATTAAACTTGGTTAAACCTACATTTAGGTGTAAAAAGTATTTAAAACCGGTCATACATGATAAGTTATGTTTATTAAGAGTTAATATTGTGATTTAACACCTTGGAAAGCTTTCAGGAGTTGAAAAGGGTGTCTTTGAGAAAAAATATGTAATCTAGAGAAAAAGATTCAAACCATGTTCAAAAGGTTTGATCATTTTGAAATTTAAAAAACAAGGGATCCTCTTGGTCAGAGATGCTCTAGACCTTTCGCAAAAGGTTCAAATCTTTTGTTAAAACCTGTGCCAAATAGAATTCTATAATCACAATTGCTTGAGACCTTTTATATAAAACTTCCAATTTCTATAGAATTTCATCTTACATGCTCTAACATTAATTCTCAAATATTAGCCACGACCCCTATTACAATCTAAACATGAATTCAATCTAATACTTTAGTCAATAAACTCCTTTTTCTCCCAGTTGTACTCCACTTCTAATGTAACTCATAATTCACTGCAAAACAAATCGAAATTCTAACTTTTTAGTTTAAACCTCAAAATTTCTAGTAATATCTAATTATGAACAACAAGAAGACTTACTTGAATCAGGTTACAACACACCACACATGCGCACAACTTAAAGAAACTGCAAAAAAAAAAAAAATGAATTACATTCATTCTTTCACCACAACTCCCAACAATTTATACTTTAAACATACTAAAACCATGACTTATCTAGAAATCTTCTTTAAGGTATCCTTTCTCTCAATTTTCTTGTAGAATAACATTGTCTTTTGGATCGAATTGAAGAAGAGGAAGGAACTACTTGGGAAAGAGAAGAAAACATGATGAGAATGGAAGAAGTAAGAAGAGAAAAGAAAGGGAGAGAAGAGGAATGTGATATGTAATATATGGATAGGGTTTTAAACTTTTAAAAAGATCAAAAGCCCTCAAATTTAAAAAGAGTTATATTTTATATTTTTAAGATACAATCTAAATAGTGTAAGGCATCTTTAGTTTATTTATCTACATATTTACTATTGTCATCCTTAAATGCTACATTCTAATTTCAAATCATACAACATATGATAATTCTAAAGTTTTCATAACATTGATTTGTTTCTTTGATTTATTATTATTATTTATTTGGATAAAAGAAAGGAAAAAAAATATTCTGTCAATAAATAATTGGATTATGCAAAAGTGTACCAAAAAAGTCAAGAAAAGAATTGCAGTTATAAGCTTGATAGAGTTAATAATAGCATCCACTAGACATTAGATAAGTGTCGGCTCAGACCCGTGAATCGGCCTAAACTGGCCTAGCTAGTTTAAGCCTGTGAACCGGACCATGGGGGCCAAGTCAACAACAAGTTGAACCCACCGAGCTAGTGGTTTTTGGCCTACCAATTCAACCCTTTTTGAACTAGCGAGTCAGCCCGCCATACATTAAAAAAAGAAAAAGAAAATAATTAAGTCAAAGGCTTCAACCGAATAGATAAAGAAATAAAAGTGGACAAGGATGAAAATAGTAGAAGTAGATAAATGTCTACAAAATTTAAACTGCAATTTGAAAAAAAAAAAAAAAAGCAGACAAATGTTTACAAAATTTAAAATGTGGTTTGAAAAAAAAAAATTAATGCAATGGACGAAAATAGTGGAAACAAACAAATGTCTGCAAAATTTAAATTGAGGTTTAAAAAAAAATGGACACTTAGAGTTATAAGATTGCAGGCGATTCATCTTCTAGTAAGAAGGGAGGTTTTGGAAAAGGTAATAAAGGAAAATCTATGCAAGATACACCTTAGTAATTTTTTAAAGTAGAGAATTATGATATACATGACTTCACCAATGAGCGGCTAGAAGATTTGATTATATAACTCCTAGGCTTTAAGCACATGAGTCCCAGTGGACAAAGCCAACCGCTACCCTAAGAGCACAACAAGGAGGAGACGAAAGAAAAAGAGAAAGTCAATGTCCAAGAAATTCCGAAGGAAGAAGTATTGAGCCACATATGTGGCCTATTCGGCTTCATGGGTAGCCACCTACACTACTTAAATCTAATATTTTTACTAAGCATTTTCATAAAATTACAAGGGAAAATGAGAGCACCCGTGTGTATTGCAACTATTATCGATCAAGTTACTCGTTGAAGAAAGGGCAGGGCTACAGAACTTTGAACAAGCACATGTGATCAAAGCACCCCACGAAGTTTAGCATAAATAAATCACAACGAAAATTTTCCAAGTCAGGTGGATCGCAATCAGTAGGCTTATTTCGGTATTTTGCTAAAAGGCAACAAGTTCGCCTCGCATAATACTTAGCTAAATGTAACTTGTCATTAAGTCACGCATCTTCCAAGCACCGATTAGAGTACTAGCGGGAAACTTTAAATCGAAGCTCACAAAGTTACAATCCAAAAACGATACTATGAACTACTATGAAGTTGTATTACAACGATAAGCGTAAATTAGCTGCTCTTTTTAATTCCCTTGACACGTATCTTTCTATTTGCACAGATATATGAATCGATCTATGGTAGGAAAATTCATACATAGGAATTACATATCACTGGATAGACGATACATGATAAGTACAAGAGACTAATAGTACTTAGGATTTTCAACGAACACCATACGGCACAAAATATATTTCATATAATAAGTATTATTTTAGATGAATACTCTTTGACAAAAAATATTTTTTCAATTGGATTTGAAAATGCATCTACTAACATAGTATCCATTGATGAACTTCAAGCGTTATGTCAACCCATGCTAGGTGGGACTTTTTTCATATATGATGTACCTGCCATATTTTAAATCTTTGCATTCGTGATGGTATAAACTGTTTAAATTTTAACATATCCTCAATAAGACAACTAGTTAGCCTTTTATTTGACCATTCTTTGCTAAATAAGGTATGGCAAAAATTTTGTATTAATAATGGAATGCAACCTAAAAAAATTTAAAAAGGTGTTAAGCATCGGTGGAATTCCACATATCGACTTTTAGAAAGTACGATTCCTTATAAAGATATATCATATACTTTTACTACGATGAATATTCCAAACATTCCACTGCACCCTAATGATTGGGATGTATGCAGCAGAATGCTTAATGTTCTAAGAGTTTTTTTATGAGTGTATTATGACATTTTCTCAAGTATACTAGGCCAGTGTTCACTTTTTTTCTAATGAATACCATAAATATATTGTCAATGCAGCTTAAAGCTCGAGGCAAACTATTATTTCAAGTGGCTATTAATGAAATGGTTGAAAAGTGATTGAAGTATTATAGACGAATTCATACAATTTATTTTGTTGCTTCTATTTTAAATCTGTGTTGTAGGAAAAACATGTTTTTAGAATATCTTAATTTGTATTATCAAATTGTTGACACCTTTTTCGAAACTAAAGACACCTATGCGATTATTACCTCACAAGAACTACAACAAGCGATCTAAGTAATAAAAGACTTATATTCTAACTTTTTTACTTCATATAGTCGTCAAGTTCCCATAACTTCCTCATCATCCCCCAGCCCACATGTTGCCTCACATAGTCATGCCCTCCCTACGCAACGAATAATGGTGAAAAAGTTGAAGCGGCACCATACCGGATTAAGTAAGTACACAGAACTTGACCACTATTTCAATACAAACTTTGAATTTAGTGATAGTAGTATCACAGACTTCAACATCTTAGACTGGTAGAAAAGGCATAGGAAGATGTATCTAATCCTCTCTTGAATGGCTCACTAAACTCTTGCTGCTCCTGCATCAATAGTAGCTACCAAATAAGCTTTCAGGACAGTGGAATTTATCTTATCCTAGCGAACCTTATCCTATCTTAATGGCAATCAAGACTGTCAACCGTCAACGTTGAGGCACTGGCTTACATAGAGGATTGGTTGAAGGCAAGGAGAAAAACACAAGAGTCATACGAGACGTCTAGTGAAGAAGATGAATACTTCAGCAACTTCATCCCATCAGGAGGAAGCTCCACTAGTTGAAATCCTAATGTCAGGTAAGCCAAGTTAATTTGTAAGGGTAATAGTACTACCTTATTTATTTTTTGTGCTAAGTTAGAAGTAATTTGTAAGATGAGTAATATTCCCTTATTTATCTTTTGTTATTTATTTACAAAGTCCTATAATAGTGTACAAGAAGTAAGGTCAAATGTTCCCCTCTTTTCTGTAATATTTTTAATCAATCAATAAAATTTGAAGCTGGCATCACCGCCCCCCAACCCCCCCCCCCCCCCCCCCCCCCCCCCCCCCCCCCCGGTGTAGGGGGTATTGCCACCAATTAATGAAGCAAACATCATATATTCCCGTGAAATTGGTGGATTAATTTTCTACATGAATAAATTTAAGAAAAAAAATCCTCCCAAAAAATATAGACAGATAAATAACAAATAATCTAAAAAATAGCAAATAAAAATCAACAAAAAATTACAAATAATCTAAAGAAAAAAAATTAAGGGCTCGTTCATAAGCCAATTCGACTCGACTCTTCCTCCCCATAAGCTGGTGCTGGTTCCACCACTTGCCGACCCCATAACCCTATAGGTCAAGGCCAGTTTCGAGCTAGTTTTAAACCAGCCCGATGTCTAGCATCCATATGTAAATAAAAAATAATTAAATAATAGCATGATCTAGATTTTTCCTAAAATTTGGTTTGCTACCTAACTTTTTATTATTTTTTTTAATTTTAGGACTAGAGTTAAAAATAAGTTAGAATAAGGTTCTTATCACTCTTTAGTACACCGTGTTTCCATCCTATTTTAAAAACCCATGCTCAAATGTAAAAATAAAAATATGGGTTGTAAAATGGAAAGAACTCAGAAAAAACTTTAGGTGTTTCTAGCATATTCTCTATTTTTCATTTCTTTTGTAAATCAACAAATACAAGTAATAAGATAAGCTACATTATGCAAACTAAATTTAAAAAAAAATAGAATTAATGATCTAAAAACAACAGCAAGTGTATAGTAAATGCATCTAATTAATAACACAAAATAATCAGAAATTGGAAACCTCACCCATAGGATGCTTGTTTGAACAGGACAGCAACAATGGTTGAATCAGTCGTTCCTCAGCTCCATGTTATGATTTGTCCTCTTCGTCCTTTACTGTTTTGTTTTGGTTTTGTTTAGACAGCATATTCTAATTTGGAAGTCAAACCGTAATCCCAATCTTACTCAAGTCCTAATTTGGTCTATTAATAACAATTTGGCAATGCATTTAGTAAACCCGGTTTAGTTTGTTTTACAATTACTTACATAAGTTTCTACTCCTTGTAGTTTGTACTCTTTACTTATTTTGGTTATCATGCTTGATAGTTTCTTAATCTAATGGTATTATAATCTATAACCTTGATTATTTCCTTCTTCATATCTTGTTTGAAAATTCTTTTCGGATCTTAATTTGTATAGATTAATTATTGGCAATTTGATTTATTCATATTGCATAAGTTATATATTATGACTCCGTTCTAAATTGTTAATTTATTAAAATTCAATTCCAATATTATGTCTTATCTTATTACCCCTATTTAGTGGTTTATAACAAAATAAAAATATGGAGAAAATACACCAAATACACCTAAGTTCTTCCTATTTTTTTATTTCACAACCAATGTTTTTTATTTCATTCATTTTTTTATTTGGGTTTTTAATAAAGATTTGAAATATGAGATCACGTCAACATATTAGCAACATTTGTAAGCAAAAATAACAGATGATCTATTTTAACTCAATTCTAAAAAACCTAGGTCCCAAACTACAAATATATATATATATATATGTGTGTGTCTTAAAACGAAAAATCAAGAAAAATTCAAGTCTAACTCAATACTTTTTTAAGATTGGAGGTTACAAAGCGATGCAATATTAAGGAAGCACTTGCTATACTAACTTGGACCTAGACATGGGGTCGGTTCAAAACCGGCCTAAAACCACTAAGTCAAGGGAGGTTGGGAGGGGGAACTGGAATCGGCTCGAAGGGGAAAGGGCCAGGGCGATTTCCTTGACTCGATGGTTTATAGTCCCAAAACCGACCCCTTAAGTTTTTTTTTTGAATTAATTTTTTTTTCATCCCTGTTTTTTATTACATATTTTTTATATTTTTTAAGATTGTTTGATATTTATCTGTGTGTATTTTTTGAGTTGGTTTGTTTTTTTTCCTTAAATTTATAAATGTTGAAATTTAATCTACAATTTCTTGAGACAATATGCGATATTTCGAAATTAATTAGTGGCAATACCCCGTACACTCGGGGGGGGGGGGGGGGGGGGGGGGAAGCTAACCCCGAATTTTATTAATTGAATAAAATTATTATATAAAAAAATGGGGATATTTGGCCTTACCTCTTGTACATGATAATAATACTTTGTAAGTAGATAACAAAAATAAATAAAGAAGTACTACTCCCCTTATAAAATATGTCTAACTTTAACCTAATACAAAAAATAAATAAGGTAGTACTACTACCCTTACAAAATTATTTGGCTTACCCAATATCAAGATCCAAACCAACGAAGCTTCCACCAAATGAGATGAAATTGCTGAAGTATTCATCTTCTTCACTAGACCTCCCTATGACTCTTGTGTGTGGCTCTTTGCCTTCAACCAATCCTCCACGCAAGCCAGCACTTGAATATTGACGGGTGACAGTCGTGATCGCCACTGAGACAGCATAAAGCCCACTGTGATAAATGCATGTTCAACAGCTACCATTGATGTGGGAGTAGCCAATACCTGGCATATAGGATATGTCTTCCTACGCCTCCCCCACCAGTCGAGGATGTTGAAATCCATAATGCTGTTGTCACCAAATTCAAAGTGTATATTGAAGTAATCATCAAGTTCAATGTACTCGATTGACTCAAAATGATGCTACTTCAACTTTTGCAACATCATTTGTTGCACAATGAGGGTGGAATCATGCGTGGTACCATGTAAGCTAAGGGATAGTGAGGGAATTCAAGACACTTGACTACCGAATGCAGTGCAAAAATTAGAATATAATTCTTCCATTACCTAGACTACTTGACGTAGTTCTTGCGCGGCAGTGACGACGTAAGTGTCTTTTGTGTCACAGAATACATCAACAATGGAATAATACAAATTAAGATATTCTAATAACGTGTCTTTTTTAAATTATGGATCTAAAATAGAAGCAACTAGATAAATTGCTGGAATTTATTGATAATACTACAGCCATTTTGTAACCATATCATTTATAGCCACTTGTAGAAAAGGGTTGGATTGGGCATCGAGCAACACCGGCAATATATTCACCACAATCATAAGAAAAAAAAAAATGAACACTAGCTTAGTACACTCACGAAAATGTTAAAGTATAATCATGAAAAACTCTTCAAATATTCAACATTCTACTACATACATCCTAATCGCTAGGGTGCAGTGGAATGTTTGAAACATTCATGGTAGCAAAAGAACATAATGCATCTTTATAAGCAACTATACTTTATAAAAGTCAATAGGTGAAATTCCACCTATGCTTAACATCCTTTCTAAATTTTTTAGGTCGCATTTCATTTTCAATACAAAATCTCCGCTATGCCTTATTTATGGAAGGATGGTCAACTAAAAAACATACTAGTTGTCTTATTGGGGACATTTTAAAATCTAAACAATTCATACCATCCTTAATGCAAAGATTTAAAATATAGCAAGCATATCGAATGTGGAAAAATGTCCCACCTAACGTGGGTTGACATAAAGTTTGAAGTTCATCAATAGATGTCGTATTAGCAGCCGCATTGTCAAAACCAATTAAAAAACTATTTTTTGTCAAACCGTATTTACCTAAAATAATACTTATAATATGGAAAATATTTTGCACCATATGGTGATTATTGAAAACTCTTATAGCTATTAGTCTTTTTTGTACCTACTACGCATTATCTATCTAGTGGCATGTAACTGCCATGTATGAATCTCCATGCCACGGATCGGTCCATATATCTATGCAAATGGAAACATGCATCTCAAGAGAATTGAAAAAAGCGGCTAATTCACACTTACCGTTATGATATAGCTTAACGGTGGTTTTTTGTATAGTTTTTAGGTCATAAGTCCATGAGCTTAGATTCAGCGCTTCTCGCCCATACTCCAACTAGTGTAGGGAAGCTACATAACTCCATGATAGGTTATACTTAGCTAAGTATTCTATAAGTAGAACTTGTTGCCTATTAACAAAATAACGAAATAGACCTCCTCCTTAAGATCCTATTAATTGCAAAATTTGTTGCTGCAATTTATCCATACCGAACTCCATAGGGTACTTTGCTCGCATATGCCTATTGAGGGTGCCATACCCCTCTCCATTTTTTCCACACATAACTTAATTGGCAATAGTTACAATAAGCACAGTTACTGCCATCTTCTCCTATAATTTTACGAAAATATTTAGTAAAAATTTCTAATTTAAGTATGCTGATGGCTTACTAGTAGAGCCAGATGGGCCACATAAGTGGCCTGAAATTTCTTCCTCCGGCACTTCTTGCACATCGTCTTGCCCTTCTCCTTCTGCCTCCTCCTCACTACCCTATCGTGGCAGCGGTTCGCTTTATCCACCAAAAAGCCTTTCATGAAAGGTTGGGGGTAGCATCATCAAGTCATCTTGGCATTTGTTGGTAAAGTCGTAGATATCATAATCATCCACTTCAAAATATTGTTAGGGTACCTCTTGCACAAATTTTCCCTTATCACCTTTGCCAGAACAACCCCTCTTAGAAAAACTCAAACCGCCAAAATAACCCGCCATTTTTTAATATTAAGATAATTATAAAATACTAATATGGGCAAATAAAGGGATAGAATATATTTAATAATTGGCAAAAAATATAACAAAAATTATTCGCAAGGTATTAACAGTGTAGAGGATGTAGGCACAGCAAATAGAAGATAAGAGCACACAACATAAAAAATGAGAATACATAAAATTGAAGATAAGAGTAGAAGACAAAAGTGAGTGTAAATTTTTTTCGTTGATAATTCTACTCTTCAAACTACACTATTAATTTATATAGTATCCAACAGCATGCTTAATTTCTTCTGCACTTCTGCAACATTCAAATTTGAAATTTTGAACAACTGCATGCTACACCTACACCAACAACTTAAAACCTATTCCTCATTGCCCGCAATCCTATAAACCTATGCAAATATTTTTTTCAAAATGTGCTCCATGCTTTCAAACCATCTGAGTGCAAATATGACTATTTTTATCCCGCATCATCCTTCTGCATTTCTCTCCAGTTATCTTCTCTTTCTCTTTGTTTTTCTTCCTTAAGGTTACAGAGTTGCAGTCTTTGAAATTACATTCAATTATTACTATTGCTCAAAACTAGATTCCTACTTCCTTTGACTTTGTTTTCTTCCTTTGCTGACAACATGTGTCAGCCTTTAAAGCTAAAATTTTTCCTTCCTTTTCTTCCTCTTATGCGTTTCTTCTTTGCAATCAATTTCAATTAATTTTTTTTTTTTTTGAGTTGTACGGTGGGCCCAACGCACTGGTTCAATTGGACCA
This sequence comes from Laguncularia racemosa, assembly GCA_037954665.1. Classification (NCBI taxonomy): domain Eukaryota; kingdom Viridiplantae; phylum Streptophyta; class Magnoliopsida; order Myrtales; family Combretaceae; genus Laguncularia; species Laguncularia racemosa. Next base: position 5,718,304 of record JBBMOL010000036.1, read on the forward strand.
TGAACCAGCAGGTTGACGGTCAGTTCGGGGCTCGCCGATTCGTTGGGTTGTGTAATGTAACCTGACTTTCAAACCGCCGACCTAGCAATTCCTATCTGCCGTGACAATTCCACTAACGAGTCAGTTCAAGGCTGAACCAGCATAGCCTGGGCTAATTTACGAGCCAAAACCGACCATCTCCTATGTCTACTTAGACCTTTCTATCTCAAAAAGTGAATCTTCCAGTTTTCTATGCTCATCTAGTTTGGACTTACATTTTTTTTTTCTCCGTTTTCTATTTTTATTGGTTGATCATAATTTAAAGTCCATTATCTTTGTGCTATTTCTATGTTGGTCATGTAGGGTATTTTCGTTTTGTCTCCTTTGTTTGGCTGGTTGTCCAAGATATATCCTTATCTCTTCTAGCCTTTAGTTTTTCTATCATTATTGTCAGATTCTTGAGATCATGCTGAGTCCATACTTAGATAAACCACATGCCCCGGTATAGGTACAAAAATGTGCAACCATTACATAATTCAATGCTGACGATTATGTAGGAACAGGATTAAATATTCAACTGATTGAGGACTAGAAGAAGCAAGTAAAAGTAAATCAAGGGGCAATATCTAGCCTCAAACACCGTTGAAGGATGCTTTCAGTTAAGGTTAGTCTTAATCATCTTAAGGTCTACCGAAATGTCATCTTCCAAGATCATGTGCTCAAGAAACGCTACTCTATATATCCAAAATCCACACTTCGATATCTTAGCATAGAGCTTGCTCTCCTCGAAGATCTGTAGCACAAATGTTAGATGCTCCTCGTGCTCCTCCCCTTGCCTCATAAAATATTCACTTATCTAGTTTTGGCTTAAATATTCGATTCACTAAGTCCATATATGCAATTGTTATTTTAGCACCATCAACTCCCCAACTTCATTCAATCGCTAATTTCAACAACTCGGGGAATTTTCCATTTTATTTGTTAAACCCCAATTTAGTTTCTTTTACAATTCTTCATAGAAATTTCTAAAGTCAATCTTTATGGCTTAATCGTTTTACTTAACTCCCTAGATAAATTAGACTCAACTCCCATCCCTTTCTTGTTCATGGATCGCAGTACTTTCATACTAGTAAACACGAACACAACTTTGGACCTTTTTCAAGTGATTATATTAGGATTAGACTCAAAGTCTAAAACTTATTTACATTAAATCATTAAGATACACTTTTTTGGTGCTCACTTGAACTGATCATATCCTATCACTCTTAATCTAGCCACAATTATGTGTAGTCCTTGACTCCATCCCTCTATTATAAAGGATAACTAGTTGGCAACACACCCATAAAAGATGCCAAATAAGTTACCTATGTTTTAATAACACGTTGATGGTCACTCCCATATAAACTATGATAATGACCTTAAAATAAAATTAAAATAAAAATCCAATGCAAAAAATATTGGTTCAAAGAACCAAATAGCTAAACGATAAAGGAATACACATAAATACACACTATCTATTACAATCTTGCTATTAAATTGCTATTTTGTGTGAAGGGAAGAAAGAAAAAAACATTTAGGACAAAACAAGAGATCTCTTCTCATTTCATTTAAAAATTAACTATCAAAAAAGAGATAAAACGTTAACTTATAGAGAATTGAAAACAACTCTAAATAACTGTTATATGTAATATACTTGTAGATATACACTTAACACTACTATACTTTTACAAAAAAAATCATATGAGTACATCCATCCCAAGTAGTAGAGAGAGGCAATTTCCCCGATAGGCTTCTTTTTAAACAAAAGATTGAAAACATTGTATTAAAGTGCCATTTTCCTTTTCAAGTTGATTAAATAGTGGTCTACATTCTTTCTATATAAATACCAATATTACATCAAACCCACCAAAGGAATTCATAAACCTATAAAAGTTCATTAAATTACCCTCATTTCGAATACACACATAAATATATATATATATATATATCTTCATACCAGGTATCTACATTACATTAATCCAATTCATGATTTTAGAAGAAGAAAATAAGAAAACTTCACAAAGGGCCTTCTTATTATAAATAAACAAACAAATAAATAACTAATTTACATCCAACCCAATAAGAGAAATTCATTAAAGGATCCTCATTTCCATAAAATACCAATACACGTCAACCAATTCAATGAATTTGCTTAAAAAACGTTAGAAGATCTTATCAAATGACCTTTCTAGAAAAGCACCAATATTAGAACAAAAGCAATTCAATTATAACCATGTTGTAGCAGACTTAATTCAAGAATTAAAAATAAAAATTTAAGAAAACAATATCTTTTGGGTCCTTTTCGAGAGAAGTCATTGGGAACCCGTCACTACAAGAATTTTTACATTTAATAATGTTTGCAAATTTCGTAAATATCACTAATTACTATAAGTTTTAGTAGTGTTTAATGAACATCACAAAAGGCTTATTATTAGTAATGTTTATAACCAAAATTATTAGTAATGTTCATCACATCTTAGGTTGCTGTGAAATTTGGTGTCTTCTCATGCTTTTGTATGATCTGTAAAATATCATTTCCATGCATAGAGTTATTACAATTATTTCTGGATTTTACTATAATCAGAAATTGTTGTCTATATTTCATGTGGCAGTTATATGGCATGCCCAATGAATGTAAAGTCATACATGTGATAGCATCACTAGTCATTATTTGTTTTATTCCAAATGTCAATGGTCAATCATGCATATGAAACCACCTATCCCTTAATAGTATTACCATTCTACCTACTAGATCCAATTCCCAAATTAAATTGGTCCTCTGTCCATCCCATAACTATCTTGTTATTGTGACATTACCCATTTTGTAAATCTAATTTTGCAATTTATTTTTTTTATTTTATTGTCATTTATGCAATTTCTTACATCTACAGAAAAGATAGCAATCTTTCAATGCATAGCATCCTATAGAGGAGCCATTTCATATGAAATTTTGCTACGTCTGTGAACAAATTGCAATGGTGATGGAAATTATTGGGGGAAAATGGCTGAGGGAAGAAGTGTGTAGTTGGTCTTGGCTCCTCTAACTTGATTTCTACAATTGTGTGAGAATGTATGTAAAGAGCGGAGTAAGAAGAGGTGAGAAAAAAGAGAGGTGGACACCATGTTACTTAGCGGTGTTGTCCATTAAAAGGTAACATTCTCAAATCATGAGATTAGATGTTAAAAGAAATAGATATTTTGTGGCTTCCAATGCACTTTACTACAATTTGTTTAAAGAATGTTGCAGATGTTCCGTTCATTTTACTTGTGCTGTTAAGAAGAGGTTATCTAACATGTACCTTCTTTTCATTTTAGTACTTCAACTTTACAAGAATATGTCTTAGTCTAAAAATTATCAAGAGTTTTTCATGAACAATATTCTTATTCTAAGTTCATGCGCCTCCCGCTACAGTGGTTGTTTCATACAAGTATTGATAATGTGCATACCAAAATAATTTTTCTTTTGTTATTTTGTGTCTCACTATAGTTTATTTTTTATGTTGGCTCATTGACTTAGAATGCTTCCTGTCCATTGCAGCTACGTGATCAGAAGAAACCTTTTGTAGAAATTCATAGGTCCCTACATGCAATTGAAAGAATAGCCTGCTCTGTAAGTACAATTACTCAACCTCAAAAAACGTTATGGCAAGAAAATAATAATAATAACAATGCAATAAAAATGATTACACTTGCAATTTATAATGCTGTGCACATAAAATGTCCCTCGTTTCTAGAAATCGATTAGATTAAATATAATTACTAAACTTCATTCTTTTCATCTCCTTTTATGCACACATTACACAAAAATTTAATCTCCATCATATTCATCTCAAGGGTTTTCCTTAGAAATGAAAAAAAATGTAACTATTGATTTTAATTTGTTATATAAATTAATTTATTTATTCGTATAGAAATAATCATTTTGGCTGCAAAAGGTGGAATGATGGAGGGTGGTAGTTATTAAGGTTTCAATATTTTATATAATCATACGAGAAAAGTAAGCATAGAGATTATCTAATATAGAATCAATGGTTGTTGGGAGCTATGAAAGTGTGTAATTAATCACGAGGTTATCTAATATAGAATCACTAACTAAATGTACTAGAAGAGAAGTGCAAAGTCACAGGTTTCTTAAACCTTCTCTTTAACTTGCTCACTCAATTCTACAAAATCAACTGGACGTTGAGGAGTTTAATTAAAACATGCTTTTTTCTTTCTTTATCTATTTATTTATTTTATTATTTTCATAATGTCCATTATATTTATACAGATATAATGTTTTTTCTTAATGTTTTTAGAGGCTCACAATTTTGGTAGGTTTTTGGAGATTAGTTAGTGAAAATACATACATTACATACAGATTGCAGATATATGTCGATGTATTCCTATGTCAGGAAAGGCATATGTGATTATAGAGCATATTTCTATTTGTATTTGTGTGTAAATTTCGTATGATTATATTATTGTTAAAACTCTTCATCATTTGGTTTTAGAACATGAGTCAACAAGTGATATTACTAATCTATCGAGGGATTTTAAGCCTATGAATGCACAATATGTATGCATTCCATTGTATAAGGAATTTAAGGAGCTCTTTTCCAAGACATTTTCAATGAAGGTACTCTAGAATTGTTAAAACACATTGGTTTTCATATTGGTCTGTTCATTATTTTCTCATTATTTATTATGGATGAGTGGAAAAGGCACCTAGTGTGGATAGCTCTCAACTCAAGACTCAAGGATCAAACATGAGAATGTTACAAATATCTATATCATTACTTCATATTGTTACATATTGTGCTAGTTACCTCTAGAGTGCTTCTTGAAAACCTTAGATGAAATTGTGAAAAATTGCATTGAAATTCTTTAAAATTTACTTATTTTAGTATAAATCTTAGATTTTGATTCCTCATACTTTATTTCCTTTTTCAGTGTGCTATATTGAATTTGATTTTTTTTTCATGCAAAATCTGCCTTTTTAGTGGAAAGGAAACTAAATATAGATGTATTTTAAGTCCATTGAAAATCGATGTCAATCCCATTACTATATGATATCATCATAGAAGTCTTCCAAAGTTGAAAAAAATTGAAAATGAAATATGAATGAGACTCAAATATGATGTGAGTTGATGTTATAAGAAAGTATATTATTATAGTCATTAGAAGGATTTATTCCAACAATATTTGATCTTCCTATATTTTAGTGCTGTATTTTTTCTATTGTTAGTAATGATTTCAAATTATCTTGTGTTACTTAAAACTATTCTAATAAATCAATATATCCAGTAAAAAAAAATTATTGGAATGGGTATTTTTTTTTTTGTGGTTTTGGCAAATATGTGACTTAAGTCTCTAGATGGACTAATGTAGCTCTCTGAAAGTGCTAATGGTTGACTGGCATATGCTTTCATTATCTGCATGTATTGGTTTAGTGGTGTATGTCTGGTTTGTATTTTTCATGAAACTCCTTCTCTTTGTAGGAATCTTATAACGGTATGCTTGCTATAGAGTTTAAAAATACTGAGGATTCAAAGAGCTTGAGGAAGTATGTCTACATTTGAAATGTCTTGTCTACAAAACAATTTTGGGTTATGTTTTTTCTTATGCTCATTTGGTTTGCTTTAGTATTGTTTGATGCTCGTTTGAAATGTTTTTTCCCTCAAATGTGTGGGCTCATGAGTTGTTGTACATTGTTATGGTGTAGTTAATGCATGTGCACAGGTTTGAATTGAATGATTTTTCATGTTCTTTAGTAATCCATTGGCAATTTTGCATTATAAGTGTTGCTTTAAATATTTAAGTCATATGAAGACAAAGTCCATTTATGACTTGGTTGGAGTGAACTTGGTGATCCAACTTATATATCAATATTTGGGCTAAAACAGAAGGCGGATGTATGCTGCTAATATAGCTCTATTGTATAAGAGTTTCTCCATGGGAAAGTATTTTGTTAGCAGATTTTCTTAGATTGCCCAGTTTATGAGTTTGGCATCTTTTACTTGGTTACAATATTCCTGTGGCTTGTCTACTAACATTATTTTATTGGATCTATGTGTTTGTCCTTTCTAGGTTTAGTTTAGTATATAAATTGCTAAGCAGTTATAGTGCATATTTATGATTCAATGGAATTCGAACTCATTTGCTCTATATCTTCTTTTATCACTCTTCTCGAAATTACTTAGAAGGTGAACACAACCTAGAATTCAATAGATTTATTAAACTTATTCTATGAAAACCTAATCTTGTATTTGTTAAAATCTAGTTACCAAGTAGCTTAACATAAGCTGGCACCTTTGTTTCTTCTTGTGAATTATTGTATAGTGCTTGCATGAGCTTGATCTTTCCTAAGAATTTTTTTATAAGTTTTGGTGGAATTTTGGAGAGCTTGAGAGTTTTTGGCGGTAACATTATCAGTTATGTTACAACTTAGTCTTATAACTTGCTATTATAAGTGCACTTCCACTTGCTAACTAAGCAAACTATTCACATTCCCCATCAAGTGTTCATTTCATTTTTGTGTCATGCTTTTATTTACATAACTAATTAGTTAATAATCTTAATATTCAATTGTAGGATTGTAATGGCTAGAAGACGAAAGGTTAGACAAAGAAGGGGAGTTTATTCCTTCTACAATACCCCTTGATTGGGGTGATGATGGTGAAAGTGAGGGAAAAGGTAGCTTATGAAAGGGAGTTCATTTTGGTAGTAACCTTTTTGAAGAGGATCTTGAAAGTGGAGAAGAAAGTAGTTTATGAAGGATGGTTTAAATTTGCTATTGACTTTTTTTATAGATAATAATCAAACTGGGAAATAGAATAACTAATTTATGAAAATAAAGTTTATTATCTAGTCATTTTTTTGGAAGTTGATTATGAATTTAGGAAAGAGTTGGTTATGAATAAAGTTTATTTTGCTAGTAAATTTTATAAAGTTTAGATAATATTAATTGCGATATGTTAATGTCTTCATTTGTAACTTTTGTAAAGCTTGTAGTTGATGATGGAAGTGGACAATTATAAGCTTATATGCAAATGTCTACTTTTATGGCCTATATTATTTTGCAATTGTATACACTTTTATTACAGGTTTAAATTGTTACATTCAAAAGTATAAATGGATTTGTCATATTATAACAATCATTTTTTGTGATATTTAAACGTTACCAAATATTACTCTTTTGTTACGTTTAAACATTACCAAATATTACTTATTCGTGATGTTGAAAAGTTACTAAACATTATTGTTTAGTAACGTTTAAACGTTAGAAAAAAATAATTATTAGTGATGTTTAAACATTACTAAAAATTTATACTTTGTGATGTTTAAACATTATCAAATATTATACTTTTTATGATGTTTAAATGTTATTAAAAATATACATTTTGTCCAAAAAAATTGGTATCAAATTGTTAATATTTAGTAACATTTAATCATTACAAAAAAAATTACTTATTTATGACGTTTAAACGTTATTATTATTGCATCATTAGTGACATTTATAGTACTGGTAATGTTTATTTTTTAAACATTACAAAATAATTTCCGTAATAAACCTTTTGTGAGGTTTAATAAATATTATGAAAAATCTTCTTCAATGTTTACTTTAATTTGGTAACGCTTAATAAACATCATCAAATATCAAAATTCTTGTACTGCATAGAATCAAATAAAACTTTCAGTAAATATACAACTAAGGAGACACAATAACTTGCTAATGGTAATAAAAAACTATTAAAATAAAAAATATATATATACACGAATAAATAAATAAATACGTGTAGTCGCATAAAAAGGACATTTGGATCTCTCAGTTTCAACATCGTAGACTGCCTTCGCCATATGAGGATTTCCTTGCGTCTGCAGCTTTGTTTGGCGCTCTGCAAATTAGGATTTGGAAAAATGTGAGGGAAAACATAAAAGCAATTTTGTGGAAGATGAAATGAATATGTCTGGATTAAAAAGAAAAGAAGGAAACTATACAAAGTAAGCACTTTTGGCCCGAAAGCTCTTGAAAATAAGGAAAGTCAAGTCCTGAAAGATGAAAGAATTGCGTAACCTTTTCTTTTAATATGTATGGAGAGTGTGATGTCAACGTACGTGCGTAAAGAGAATGGTTCTCAAAGGAAATGCGGAACTGATATTTACATTGGAGAAAATTACAATAATTATTATCTATCGTTCATGGAAAAAATTATAATTAATAATAACTCATATGTTAAATAATATAAACATAAGTCGATATATGAGTTATAATCTAAAATGTATATTCCCTTCAGTAACCTTATAGACTAGTAATTGATGTAAGATTGACAAAATGTCAAGGGATCTCATTGGGATAATAAGTTTGATAACTTTTAATCAAACCGTAAACTTTGCTGTAAATTAAATGCCAATACAAAATAAACAAGAAAGATTGCGTTATTTACCGATAGTACTTGAAGCTTTGGAAAGTGCAAAAAATTGATGAGGTCATGGCGGGGTCGTAACATTAAGTGAAGAAACCAAGAGAGACTATTAAAACGTAAAAATCCTAAGCAATAATATATGAACATTTTAAGAGATTAATTAAACTCTTTAACCATCTTAAACCGGATCATAATCATCATTAATTAACCCATAAGTGTAGATGATTTTTACTGAAACTTTAAATCGCAAAAACTAGAAAGATTACAAAAAGAAAATTCTTAACCGCATAACAAAGTATTTGTATTATCTTAATCAACTTTTCCTCTGCATATAAAAATGTAGATATCAATAACTTTTAGTAGTTATCGGTAAGTATAATATTTATGAAAAAAAAAATTGATTTCCTTTTTAAATAAAAAGAAATTTGATTTCCTTATACTCATTGATATTGTTTGTAATTGATAAACTACCTTCAAAAGGTAAGAGTTTATATCATTATTATTTTCTACCATTACTTATCACAATAAACCATCGATATCTATTAGCTTTCTTGAGAAGTAATCGCATCCGAAATGATGCATTCTCCAATGTGACAAGGGAGGTTTCTCGAGCCTGTCCTCCCAAATAAACGATGCTTAAAGTGGCCAAGGAGATGCAGCAACGAGCCATTGTTATTTCTCATGACCAAATAATAAAACTAAGATCTCTCCTGAAAGGCTTTCTCGACCTTTTCAATGAAACATCCCAGAAAACGTAGTTTTCTCGTTAATTTTTCTCTTGATTCTGTATACGGAATTCAAATTCACTAGAAGCTCCGTGATCGCAGCCTCAGTCTTTGCTTGATTCGCAAAATAAAGGGTCTGCACGAGAAGCACATTCCCCGCGAAAAGCTGCTCTTGCTTCTGAAAGCTCCTCTCCGACTGCCAATTGACTGTGTTTTGAGCAAGTGGAGATAACCATCCCAACATCTGCGTCAGTGCTGATTCTTCCACGGAGTCCGCATGACCAACAGGCATTTCAGTAGTCTTGGCAGGTACCCTGAGCTTAGCCCTCAAAACCTTCCTTATGGAAGCAGGCAACATGTTGTACAGATCATCTCTTGCATCCAATCCCATCAAGTGCGGCGATGGTGCAAGCTTGTCGATTAGTAAGATCAGGTTTGCATAATGTAGAGCTAAACCAGCTTCATCAAGAGTGTTTCTAGGAGGCGTTAAGCATCCACATCTTGAATAAAATAGAGCCAGTTTAGATGATATCTTGTCACTCATAGATACAAAACCAGCATCAGAGTTTTCCACTGCACTGAAATCGTTCACGCTATCATCCACATCTCTCATGGGAAGAGGTAGCCTGTAATACTTCTCCGCAATTGGAGAGTCGAATCCACCACCAACGCATCCACTTAAAGTTCCAATATGAGCCAATCGTTTTGTGACGGAATTGCCATGCTTTTCACCGAAGGAGAACGACCGGCAGTGAGATTGTTCCTGCTTTGCGGGTGTTCGGTTCTTGTCAAATATCGATGATGACCTCGAAAGGGACTTCCCGAGGTGTCCTGGATTAAACCGATATCCGATACATTCAGAAGGATGAACCGAAGATAGGGTTGAAGCAGTTCGACAAGCATGAGGAGAATCCATTAAAGCTTCCCCTTGCGGGAATCCAAAGGCATAAGCCATTTTCTCTAGTATTGTGAAAATCGATCTTGCTAAAAGCCGTACTATATAATCATAAGTTCTACTCCATGGAGATGAATCTTGAAAATGTTTCACCTGCTGTCTCTCCCATATTACCTTCTGTTGAAACTCATATATTTTTGCACGATCCATGTGAGGATTAGCCCTCATTCTTCTAAGCGTCTGTTCATACTCTGCCAACACTTCCTGCTCCTGAGACAACTGAAGCATTGCTCCCATAAATCTTTCCATTTTCTTTACTTTCCTTTCCATCTTCTTCCACCTATATGCCCAACCAGACCACTCGAAACCGTTCCCTATCGGATCACGGAAAAACCAGTCTAGTTGGTGATAGACAGGGTCGGTGCAGCGCTTCCCAAGCCTAACCACTGACCTAGCAACATATACCAAAGTCTCAATTATCTCATCTAAAGCAAGATTCATTAGATACTCATCATCCTCGGACACAAGCGTTCTGATCCCGGTTGAGTTCATAATTTCTTCTTTCAACCCAAGAATTTCCCATTCACTCAAACCATGCCATAATTTGACCACCTTCGACATTAAACTCACCGCCTCATAAGCCAAAATTCCGATTTCTGCTTTCTCGGGTCGTGATGTTCTCCTCGAAATCCGCAAAAAGCTACTTACCCATGACTCACTCATTTTCTCAACCACCATCAGATTACATATACACAAGTGATCTAAACAAGCAGTTTAAGGAACTTCTGCAATAACTTGCCTGCAACGAATCCTGTAAAGAAAACAAAATACACATAATAAATTCGGAAAGCAAACCAAAGAAATTTCCAAGATGAAGCAATGTAAGCGCTCTCTTTTGTACAGCACGGCACATCAATCAGTAATTGGAAAAAAGCTTCCAACTTCTATCTGTATTCCTACCGGTCACACATTTGTGATGTAGAGAGAAAAAAAAAAGTTCATTTGGTATGCCAACACACTATCAAAGCCGTGTTCATGTATTACAGAAATTCCTCAAAGTCGACAAATTTACTTAAATGAAAAGGAATATCATCAAGAAGAGAACAACATTCCAGAGATTGAAGGAAACATTTGCAACATACCGACATGAAACATGGAAATCAAGCAATAAAATCACATATCTTAAGCTCCTACTCGAATGACAATCATGGAGGAGTACGCATACACTCAGTATAGTGACTTACCGTGACAAAATACGAAGTGGGTCTGGGTTAATTACCAACGCTAAAGTGAGAGGGAGGAGGAAAGTGAATTATAACGTTGAGATTTAAACTTCTAAAAGAACGGCTTCGAATAAAAGTTGCCCACCAAAGTAAAAGGCAAAGGCAAAGCAAGTAGTGGAAGAGACAAAATTTAAAATGTATACAAAAAATTCGATGAAATCGAGGCGCATATGGGAATTATTGTCAGAATTATACTTTAAGCTTTGTGGATGTCACAGAGATGTGTTGCTCGGAAAAACAAGGAAAATTATTGTATAATTTTCGTAAAATATATATAATCAGTTAATATCATAAAATCTTTTATGAAGATTAAAATAATAAGAAATAGGATTGAAGAAACACATATATTGGCTAGGCTAGACACGTGGCTGAACATGATAAATTCGGAGTTAGGTTTGGTTAATATTTTCATGTGGTGTTTTGTGATGGAAAACAACTCCTAAAAAACATTTTATGTTTATGTAAGCGCAGCCAGCAAGTACCGATCGACAACATTGTAGTTTAAACTTACAACGGAAACAATTGTAGACAATTGGCTATTGGCTTGACGTCCATGCACACAAGGATCCTCGTGCGACGATGTCGTTTTCCTAAATCGAGCTGCTATAGCCTACACGTGTCGATCCTGTGGTTTGACCACGTTGTTAAATAATGCCACGTGAATTTCAATGGAGCTTTTTGAGGGGGCGGTGGAACTCCAAGTGTAGGGCACCACCTATAACGGGAATTTTCTATTTATTAAATACGAGAAAGTTTTAATGATAATACATAAATATCAATAAAATTTAAATAAAATAAAAATATAAATAATAATTTTTCAAAACTTTATATTATTACTAAAACGTGTTTAAATAGATTTATTATTTACTGGCTACCCATTTATATATATAGTGTATTGATAATAATATTTTTTTAAAATATAATCAAATATGGTGAAATGTACAGAATATGTTCGGTTGGGATCAATTAACAGGCTAATCATTCTTTCAATTTAACCGATCAATTTGCTAATGAGGTACTAAGTTATGGATCGTTCGAGCATTTAATTAAACTTGCAATATGTTCAGTTCTCAAATAGCCCTATTTAATTAGTCGGCTAGTCCAATTCTAACAATATTGAAATATGCAACCAATGTCAATGGTGGAAAAAATCAAAACAGATACCAATTGCAAATTTTTATAAGTCAATGGATTGTTTTGTTGGTTAAAATATAAATAAATAAACAACATAAATTATTTTCCTCATGAGAACATTTAATTGCAATGATGTATCCAAATTACCGGTTAAAAGCATGTTCCTCTCTATAAAAACAAGTAATTTAAAATATCAAGATTTTTATATTATAGTGAATATTAGTCTTTTAAGTAGGATGGTCAAACTCGTAGTTGTCAATCTATGCAATTCTTTCTACTTAAATCGCTTAACTAAACCTAGCAGCAACGGGCTCTCTCTCTCATCTTTTCCCTCTCATCTCTTTTCCCAATTTAAAAAAAAAAAAAAAAAGTAGAAAGAAGCAATTACTATTTTTACACCCTAAAGCCCACCCATTCCACTACCTGTTCCCACTAATTTTTACCTTTTTCTTTCCCTCCTTGCTAAAGCCAATAAAGTCCCCATTTGCTCAAAATCACACCATTCAAATTTGCTTTTGCACGTTGAATACCGCCATTCTCAACGGGTGAGGTTCAGATAGCGATTTGCCATCTTTACAACCTCCTCCACCTTCATTGCCACCACGTTCTCCATTCCATCACAAATGTCGGTTTGTCAAATTAGTTTTTTTTATTATTATTATTATTATTTTGTTTAGTTTTATATTCTTTGTATGGACATTTTATCCGATCTAAGATTACTCTTCATCTCAGTGAAAAATCAATTTCGTAAAGATGTGCAAAATGTAATTTACCATTTATAAATGCTTATAGAAACTAACTACCTTTAAGACTAAAATATTGCTTATAAACATAGTTTGTAACTCTAGACTAATCAGATTGGCAAGTTTGATAAAAATATAATAACAAAAAAATTAAACCAATCATTTTGGCTTTGCGCCATATGTGAGTAATTTGAACAAAAACTATAATATTATTGTTATGTGAGATTAATGCATAATATGTTGTGATTAATTTAAATAAAAACTTATCCATATGTCCATCTCAATTTTTATTAACAATACTTAGTAGTTTTACTAATAAGGTTGGTGTCAGAAAAAGGTTTATCAATATATAGGTTTGCATATAGAGTTGAAGCATGATATTGCTTTCATATGTATATATATGTATGCATATTTGTATGTGCGATGTACATATGTATATATAATGTTATGTTTTTTCTTTAAAATGTTAGAAATTAGAGTGTGAAAGAAAATAAAAAAGTCAAGAGTGTTACACTTATCAAAACTAAACTTAAAGTGGACAAGGACGATCATGAGAGAGAAAATGATGACAACTAACAAAATTTATGGCAGAACGAAATTGTAATGTACTTTATCGGCTTGGTTACGAGCAAGCATTTTTATTAGAGGTTTCTATTATATCAATCTACTCTATACTTTTAGAAATCAAAGAAAAAGGACAAACAAATGCATGAACCTTTCAATTATTTTTGGTATTAAAAGAACGTCGAATTATCAAGAAAATTATATGATCCTACCTACCCATCTTTGCATAATAGGTCCCTTCCATTGTATCAAGACTTACTTTCTAATAGGTAGGAATTTCTTACTAAACTAAGAATCCTTTCACCATGGGGAGACTTACTTGCTTATAGTGAGGCACTTTTCACAACATTAAGAATGATTTTCACTAGTCCCCTAGTAAAAAACTCACATTTTTGTAAGCAGCATATAATGAAGACTCAAATTAGAATTTGGGGCAAAATATATCCATAGTTGTGACATAAATTAGCATTACAAGTCCTCTTTATGGCTCAATTTTAATAATTGCATGGACCAAGTCATATAATTTATTTATATGACCTTATTATTCATTGATTTGTGTAAGAAGATATTAACGAAAGGTTGGATTGGATTGGATAGTCTCCCACTTTAAGTTGGTTGGGACTATATAATTCATCGAATTATAGATGCACAAATAGCAATTTTCCTTCATGCATAGAAGAAGTCATATTATTTTTAGAGATTCAGTCAATGATGGCTATTTGATGTAGAGTGATATAATCTGGTTCTAAATTTTTAGAACCTATATCTACTTATGTGAAAAGATCCACATTATAATCTCTTACATATCCTAAAATATGCATTCTATGTATCATAGATTGTAAGTTTCTAAATACCTTATATTTTCTTTTTATGAGTAAGTTGAAATATACATATCCTATAAAATATCTTTCATACATATGATTAAATTTTATATAAATAAATACTAAGTAACCCCACAATATATATATCCTATAAATTATCTTTCATACATATGATTGACTTTTATATAAATAAATACCAAGTATTCCCGCTCGTAATTCAACTACATAATAAAAGGCAAACAAGTCATTGATTGCAAAAAGTCACTGTATTAATATAATGAAACATGATTGGTGAAATTGCAATTTTAATTTAATGTTAACCTATGCTAAACTTATACTATAATAATTGTTAATTTTTAGCATAAAATAGGCTATAATATATACTCAAGCACTCTTTATTTTAGTGAGACCAGTGTATGTAATAATATTATGTATGTATTAAAAGTAAAAATTATATTTTTGATGAGATACCTTGTGATTTGTAGGGACTGCATATCATAGGTACAAAGTTGTTTTCAAATGTTACATGGTAGTCTTCGTAATTTCCACATTAAAATCTTGATTGGACTTTTCATCTTACGCACCTTTATAACCTAACACTCCTGGTTATTTCTATGATTTATGTCAAACTTACGTGATTTCTGTATGCAAAACACTCTTTGTAAATTCAACAAAATTGGTGACGTGGACCTAGGTTTGCCTCAAAAGAGAGTGGAAGATCCACTTTCGATCTCTTCAAAACATTGAATGTAACTCATCTTTTGTGCTGGTTTCGGAGATATTTTCTAAATCATCTTATTTGGGTTACAGTGATCTTAACGAGAACGATCTAAGTAGTTTCGTAGCATAAATGCGTAAATATCCATGAATTGACGATTGGACATACCTTCAAATATGATCAATCTTTCGTAAAGAGCATTGTTCGTATGCATGGTGATAGAGTGACTTTCAAGAGCACCCCCACGCAGTAACAAATAGCATATGAAACAAACCATGCTAAGTTAAAATTTTATAAGTGATACAATCCATGAAAAGGAATTCCAAATAAATTAATATTATGATGAAAAAAGATTTTTTTTGCTTTTTTTTCTTTTTACAACTTTGTTATATAAATATTGATGGAAAACTCAATGAGTTTTGCAAAATTTCATCCGCTTTTACTTTTAAAAATCTTATGATTTTTAGTCTCTCTCTTTTTTTTTTTTTCTTTTCTCAACCATGTTGTCGAATTTAATTAATAATACTTAGAGTTATTGATTAACCAAAGTTCAATTTGACTAACTAAAAATATAATATATGACAAGATTTAGTGGGTTTCAAAATGGGATGAGTTGAATTCCCATTTCTTGAATCCAAAGGTGGACTCTTAAAAAAAAATAGAATTTTAATAGTATATATATAGCATCGCTATTACATACTTATACTAAAGCAATTAAGTTTGAAAAATGATTTTTTTTTTCCCAAAAAAAGAGGTTGATAATGACAATAACAAGGAAGAGAAGAACATTATCAATGCTTTCATAAACAAAATCCGATTGAGGTATTGTCGATTCGTACACCTAAAGGACCCAAAAATTGGAATATGAATTTATCCAGTGGTATTATTCTATTTCTACTAAGATTGACCTTGGATTTAGCCTAGGGCATGTTACGTACATCTTATTACATTGGTTTTCTCACCAAATGATAATGATAAATCACATTTACAGATACATCATTCGAGCCTTGATGCTCCTTGTGTTATGCCACTACTTGTTGAGAGCATATGCCTGGTTATAATTCGGAATCGCAGTTTGTTCATGTTGTACGAAATTGTCTGTGTGCGGCTTTTACTATTGTCTAAGTGCTGTCCCTACTGTTTGTGGTGAGACGAGGTGGATCGGAGGATGTCTCATGTCGCTGTCATCGTAATAACCTATGATGTCCATTTGCTGGAGTACGACAGCCATCCTGTGTTAAGAAAATGAGTAAGGATTGACCAAGGCGCGACCAATACCATGAATAGCCTCCTCTCTCTTTCTTCCTTCCTTTCTTTCTTATATTTTTTTTTTACATATATATATTTTTCCCCATTACTTTTAGTTTTCAATTTTAAATTATTTAATATTTTAATACAGTTAATACAGGCATTTGGCTATGGAGTCAAAATGTGATAACACCTTTCCATACACCAATTTGTTATTAGAAAAGGTTGCTTGTGTGGTATTTGCAAATTTAAAAGAGTAAATGGTTGTTCTTATATGAAAACAAATATGTGCATATTGATATAATTATGGATTAGTTGCATTTATACCTTCTAATTATTGGTCAAGTATGAAGGATTAGTTGCATTTATACCTTCTAATTATTGGTCAAGTAAATAACCTTTATTTTATTGTTATAGCTTAAAAGTCATCCCTAAAAGGATTATAGATAGTGACAATATCGAGACTTTTGAGATGATTGAAAATATTTAAATGTATTTTTAAAAGTTATAAAGAGATAAAGTAAAATTCTAAAAAATTAAAGAGTTTATTTGTACCTACTTAATAATTTACTATATAACTTTTAAAGGAAAAATGATGGAATGTAAAAATGGAATTGGAAACAAATCTATGAAAATCGTGGTGGATGTGATAGGGCGATTTTGGGAAACCAAAACTTTGACCATGCTAAAAATAGTCGAAGTAGAAATGCAAGTTATATAAGTGATGATAGTAAACAAAATAGAAAGTGTCTACATTGATAACTCAAGAAAAGGTAAGTATATGTGATTAGGATAGATAAAGATACTCATTTAGATTACTAAAGGGAAAAAGAGGTAGGATATTACTTGTAAGAAAGCATGCTTAAAGTAAATACCGAAAATAAGTAAATAAACAACAAATTGATATCATTAGAGTTGTTAGATAATTGAAAAAAAATAGTGTTTATCAAGGCCATATAATATTAAAGAAATGGAATAATATTAAAATCATTATTTGAACTTTTGATATTCATTTTAATTTAAAATTTAAAGTTTAGAGTTACTAAATATTATAAATAATCAAACTTTTACCTACCAAAATTTATTTCATTAATTCTTATAGTTTAAAACTTAACACTCGTTATTCAATGAGCATTTACCATGATATCTATTATAATATAATAAAAGTAGTAAATTTAATAAATAAAAATACGATTAAGTTTCACATTCAGTAATTTCAAATTTATATATAAAACTTAAAAAGTAAAAATATAGTCAGATTATAATTTAATAATGTCAAACTTTAACTAAAAATAAAATCAAATCAAGAAGTTCAAAAGCCAATACACCCCCGATATTCAATCTCCGACAAGAATTTTTGGGCCAAAAACTAACGGGCTTAGGGTACATATGGGGCCCAACGATACGTGGACAAGTATCATCTTATGAATGTGAAAAAAATTGCTGCATCCGAATCTCGAAAACGAAGACTAATAATAAGATCTTGTTGTGTTGGCCAAAAAACACACAGTAGCACAACCTCGTTCTCGACGTGTCCTGCCTTCATGTCGTAGAAACCTCTAGTATCATCGTAGTCTTCCCTCTCTTTCCAGCAGCTTCCAGCATCCCCAATTACAGCCTCCCCTCCCTCTCGTGTCTATAAAGCCCTCCCCATCAGCCCTTTTCTCTCATCATTCCATAGGCACACCAATTCTGTTTAATCACTCTTCTTCTGTTTATCCACTCCTCCATCATTTTCAATACCCGCCGCAACAAGATCATGAAACCCCTGGCTGATAAGAAAGACGCGGTGACCCTCAAAGCCGTCCACCGAGACGATGAAGGCAAGAAATGTGTAGAAAAGCTGGAAGTAAACACCCAGAACGTGGAAACCATCAAGTATATAGAAAGGAAGCTCATAGACAAAGGGGTTCAAAGGATGGAGCGCCACCCATCAGATGGCACTGGCATCGGTCAACCTCCTCGGAAGTCCGGCCACGGGGGGAAGTACACTTGGGAAGGCCCCCGCGATGTGGCGGAGTACGAGCTTGCCCCGACGCCACCGGCCATCGATCAGAATGATCCGAATTATGTCGATGACGATAAGGCAGGAGAGGTTGAGGATGAAGGGATAGTCATAGGCAAAATTGAAGTGCCTAAGGTGGAGGAAAGTGGTGTTGCTAGGTTTGACGTTGACCCTCATCTTAAGTTTAATTAACTATGTGATGCGTGTGTTTTGGTATTAGAATATAATACATAGCATCATTAACTGGTTAATACGTGCTGTACTAGCTAGCTGTTATGGCTTCAGCTTGTTTCTCTTTGAGCTGCATAGTTTCTGAAAGAGAAGATAGGACGACACGTTACTACTTGTAATGTACGATGAAAGAGTGAATGAAGTAACCGTTGGGTGTCATTATTGCTTGGTAGGTGTTGATGGGTAGAAGCTTTTATGTATATAGACTTAGTAAATTGCAAATTATTATAATATCTTGATGAGTTTAAGGTATTAGTAAACAGCTATATTGTAAACTGGAATAAAATTGGATTGATTGTAATTTCTGGATTTCTGTATTTTATTTTAAAGAAAATAAGTTAATTTGAATAAATAAATACCTTTGTATTGAGTTAGATAAATTTTTTTTCGTTTAGTTTATTAAATAGTTAAATTTGTTATTTTTTTGTAGTTTTTATATTAGTTATAACTTTTTTATAAATATTTATTGTTTTTAATATCCTTTGTAGCATTGTATTTATTTTTTAATTTTCTATGTGTTTATAAGTTTTAAACATTTTTATTTTTGACAAATTTTATACGCTTTTTAAAAAATTTTATGTTTTATTTTTAACAACTTTATGTCTAATATTATTTATATGCTCTAAGGTATTAGATAGAAATTATTATTAAATATTATCAAAATCTTGAGCCATTATTATTTTATTTTTCTTCTAAATTCTCAAATTCATAAAATTATTAAATTTGGATCCAAATCAATTGATATTCAAATATTGCACATCAAGTATTCATATAATTAATGATTTACAATAAAATCTCTACTTAATCTCATATGGTATACTGCATCAATCCTAATATCCTAATATGCATCAACATTATCTCAGATATAGTTGATAATATAATATCATATGATTCGGATACAGCCCTGCAAATTGTAACACAACAGGAGTATGCCGGAATATGTAAATTACGCAGGTATTAATAAAACCAATGAACTCCGTATTTTACCAAATTTTAGGGCTAGGTGACAATTGTGCCTGCATTTTATATTGGACATACGACACCTAATTGCCTGCGTTTCCGGACAATGTCTTTATCCATTTTAGTAGTGGCACACACTTTCAAAAATATAAAATAATCGTATAATAAAGTTTTACTATCCAAAAGAAATTATTTTCTTTTTAAATTATGAAATTGCATCAAAATTTTTAGAATGTAAATTATGCTTTATAAATGCACTTATAATTAACTTTTTTTCTTTTATGAAAAATGTGATTAATTCGATAATTTTATGTGTAGATAATTTCTCGAGCAAACCCATACATATATTTTATGTAAGTTAAACTGCAATTTTTATATAATACTATGTATTTAAGAGATTGAAAACACATCATATCTAGTTTTTATGTTTATCTAGCGTTTTTTCATAAGATTTCTGTTGTTATTTCTTTTTTAGAGCTCAAGTAAAAGGTAAATTCACTAAAACCTAATTAGATGAAGAGAAACTCTAATATGTAAAGCTATTGGTTAAGTGCATATAGTTAAGTTGAAATATAGTAGGGTTATGAAGCTTTTGAATGTAAGGACCTTAAAAGTTGCACCTATCTATATTTATAATGCCTTAAAATCTAGAATGTTATAATTCACCATGTGTTCTTATTAAATAGCGATATACAAAGGCTTTTACTATTTCCATTCTTCAAACTTTAATCCACCTATCATTGTAAACTTTCATCAGTACATAATTAAATAACACATTTAATAACTTATAAACAATCTTAAAACTATCCACTCAAACATCCTCAAATTCTATAAAAATTCTTCATAAACTCCCAACATTACTTATCTCCATAATAATAATGACAATCTCTCTCATTCTTATCCTAATAATAGTAAATTACATTTATATACTTATTGTATTTAGCATACTCATTATACTCACCTATAGCTAAAAAAAAAGTAAAATAAGTCTAAGCCTAATATGTAAATATCCAAATACATGCACATGTTACTATAGTACAAGTTACACATGTACACAACATAGTAGATACTTAACAAACCGTCACTTACTTATCTTTGTGTTAATCAACAAGCAATATAGGGATACTCATAACCCTGCGACTCTTTTTCTTATTTATTATAAGTATCTTAAGCCTAGATTGAGAACTACCACATCCGACCTCAACTTTTTACTAGTATTAGGAACTACCACTTTCGATTCCAATATCTCTAAAATCTACCATAGATTATTTTTATATAAAACTCTATTAAGAACAACATCATATACCAATCATTGGAGCACCCCCTAAGATCTACCACCTTTGATTGCTAGGCCGAGCCACTTACAAGCAACAAGCAAGTCATTTACCAAGTTTCCGTTAAGTTTCATTTACTTACTATATCTAATAATTACAACTAATAAGTATGGTAAATACATATCTGAAAGAGTGATTTCAAGTTTTACTTGTTTAAAATTATCAAGTTCCTCAAAGCCTTTTAAAAATAATAATTGATTTTTAGTTATATTGTACAGCAAGATCTAAGTTTTACTAGGTTGTTCAAGTAACAATTAGTTGCCTAATTCTCCTTCCCAAAGCCCTATTATAGGTAACATTGACTCAAAATTAGAGTAAAATCAAAATAGAAATGTTCTTAGACAACACGAATGTGTATATAGCCATGTAAAAGAAGATGAGTAGAAACGTAGCTATATATATAACCATGTATCTTATTATACACAAAATCCACTTAATATACCCAAGTACAAAATCGTATATTTCAACACGAATAGATACATCCTCATGTACCTAACCATGTATACAGTAAATTGCAAATTATTATAATATCCAAATATGCATAAATACTATCTCAGATATAGTTGATAACACCACACGAGTATGCAGGAATATGTAAATTACGCAGGTATTAATAAAACAAATGAACACCGTATTTACCAAATTTTTGGGCTAGGTGACAATTGTGCATGCATTTTGTATCGGACATACGACACCTAATTGCTTGCGTTTCAGGACAATGTCTTTATCGATTTTAGTAGGGGCACACTCTTCAAAAATATGAAATAATCGTATAATAAAGTTTTACTATTTAAAACAAATTATTTTCTTTTTAAATTATGAAAGTGCATAAAAATTTTTAGAATGTAAATTACACTATGAATGTACCTATAATTAACTTATTTTCTTCTATGGAAAATGTGATAGTTTCTCAGGCAAACCTATACATGTGTTTTATGTAAGATAAACTACAATTTTTATAAGATACTACATATTTAAAAGGTTGAAAACATATCGTATCTAGTTTTTATGGTCATCCGGCATTTTTTCATAAGATTTCCATTGTTATTTTTGTTTCATGCCAAAGCTCAAGTGAAAAGGTAAATTCACTAAAATCCTTATATAAGATAATCGCTATGGGTGGCTATTAGGTCAAGTGCATGTAGTTATGTTAAAATATAATAGGGTTATGAAGCTTTAGAATGTAAGGACCCTAAAGGTTGTGTCTATCTATATTGCTGTAAATGTTACAATTGCAAATTATATTATTTGAATAGAAGACATGTCTTATTTAAAAAATAAATAAATAAATAGAGGAGACTATTGATACATTTTGGAAAGATTCTATTAAATATATATATATATATCATTAGAAAATTTTTAAGAATGATCATAAATGATGTTATTTTTTAGAAGGCGGGGTACTAAGTGGTAGAAACAAAATAATATAATGAATTTCCTTCATATATATATATATATATATATATATATAGAGAAGTTCCCTTTAATTTTTATTTTTTTTTCCTTCGCTGGGCCGACCCTTTGGTTGTGGACTTTAGGATAAGTTATTTTCATTTTTGACCTCTTTAAGCACTTGAGCATGATCCGCACTGCAGCCTTTAAGGAGAACTGGGAGTGACCATCAGGCCCCTTCTTATGCTTACGCAGGAGCTTATGATATTGAGCTAGGGCTACAGCCATAAACACTAGTCAGGCTGTCAAAAACCCTACTTAGGCCCCAAAAGCACTTCGGCCTATGAACTTACAATTAATTCCTTTTACACATAATTATGTAATCTTATCACTTGTTTGTTACTTAAAATACTCTTTGGTCGCTAAAGTTGAAGAATACTCATATGATCCACTAAAATCACCTGGAAGGAGCCTTCAGCCTTGGCCTAGTATCTCAATCCTCGTCACTGAAATATATATGTCTTGTTTGTGGTTCCCTTAAATTCAAAGCTATTGAGGTAACTAGTCTCTTCCCGGTTGCATATATAAAGGCTCGTCTTCTTTATTTTTTATTTTTACATTACTTGAGAAGATTGAATTTTCTTCGAGAAATATTATCATGTAGAGGGCCTTTTCAGCATCTCTTTTCTTTTTACTTATTTTAATACAACTTTGGTATCGTTTTAACAATTGTTTTTAAATTGCTAAAATAAGATATCAAAAGGATAAAAATATAGTGTATATATACCCTTTTTTTCAAATTAAATATCTAACAAAATCTTTATAAAATTAGACTTATGTACTCAAGAAATAAAAAAATAAAGTTGTCAATTTCCAATAATTAAATAACATATAGTATCCTTAAACATTAATGTAGGTTCTCCAAGTGAGTCATATTGGTAGCTAGGAGATTCTTTTATGGATGCTTGTAGTAGAGTACTAGCACCTAATGGCTAATTCAATGTTGTCTTGAGATGATGTGACTATTGGTTTTGGTATCAATCAGATGTTAGGTTTATGAAGGTTTGAGAGTCATTAGTTACTCCAAATCTAAGGACAAATAAGGTTGTACAGTTGTGTTGGCTTAAATAAGATAACTAAATTATGAATGCTACATTAGTTTAGTTCGTGTATATGTTTTCATTTGCATGGCACATGTATGTATGTGTGGTTATGTACTAAGTTTTAGCTCATCTTTCATGGGATTTTTTTTTCTTTTTTTCTAAGTAACAAGTAATATTGGTGATATGGACTTAAAATGACCTTGGTTATGATATGTTTTATAGATGTGGCATGAACACTACCAATTATGAAGACCCTGAATATTATGATGAGGATTGATGTTGGAATTGATAGATTGGTTTGAGACTCTTATATTAAGTTTTAGATTTTAATTTTTGGAGGCTTTTGTTCACAATAACATTGGTCAAATTGATTAAGTTTAAATTATTAATCATAGAGTCATTGGTAGATTTTCTATGATTTATCATTAGAAAAAAAAATGAATATTGTCGAGTCTAATTTAAAAATTTTATATTATCTCACTAGTTCGATTCATAGTAGATCATATGCTCATCAAATATAAATCATCAACTTAAACTAGGAATTTATTTATTTATTTGGAGTCGCCACCCAATTGAAGTTGGGAAAAATTATTAAATTAGAATTAATTGAATGGATTAATTCTAATCTAAACGATTAGTCGACGAAATCTCTCATTTTAAAAAAAAAAAAAAAGAAAGAAAGAAAAACTAGAGATTCTCGACTCGAGGGTTATCCAATTAAAACCCTAAAGTTATCACCTTATCCTTCTAAAATATGAATTATGTTATGATATCTTTTTTTTAACATAAAAGAAATACTAAAAAAATGATACAATTATTATACTAATAATGATTTAAAAATATATATTTTTTTAATTTTTTTATAGTTGTCCCATAAAGGTGTCTACATACCCGCTATTCAGGATCAAACAGGTCGTAATTCGCTTTTCATAAAACTTTAGTGAATTAGTTAATTTTAATTACGAAAATATGTCAGGTTTACGTTTATTACCATTTAAATTTATTTAAAGAAATTTCTAAGCCTAAGCTTTATTTCTTAATTTTGAAAAAAAAAAACTAAAACCTCTAATTTTGAAAAAATGTTAATTATCATCCATTTATTTATTTTTTATGAAAAGAAGTTTTCTAAGTGATAAAATATTTATTTTTATTAATTTTTTTAATGATTTTTTTTAATTTTTTCTTGATTATAATATATATATTTAGAAAATTCTAAACCTAGTTTCATTAACACATTCCTAAAAATATACATATTTTTTAATTTTTTATTTTATTTTTTTAGTATTTTATTTAGTATTAAAAAATAATAATAATAAATAAATACTAGATGCCAATCGCGATTTGGGTCGAGTCAAGTCCGGTTTGCAGGTCGGGTTAGATCATGACAACTGGAGGTCTTTGTCGGCGACATTCCGACGGCGATTAGTGGTAATTGATAGGGGTCTCCTAAGTTTTCAAGGGTGAGGAATCAAATGATGGTGTTGGTTTTTATCGAAAACTACCCTAAGTGGTGGTTCGGTGGCTACAGCGGTGAGATCTAGAGAGAGAGAGACAGAGCTCCAACGAGTACGTTTTTCTTCCTCCTTTCCCTCTTTTTTTCTTCTAATTCCTCCCCATTCTTCCCGAGATCAAGTCCTATTTATAAACTCGCAAAAACCTCTCTTGATAACCTTGGATTGGAGCCGGTTGAAACCCATCTCTATCTTTTTCATTTTTCTTCGATTTGAACAAATCTTTTATTTTTTTTATTTTTTGTTTTGATTCGTACTAATTTGATCATTATCCTCTTTTTTGTTAAAGATTCGTTAAAATTTGTTTTGAAATGGTCGGATTTTGCTCTCCCCGCATCGCCGTTGATCTCAGTCGAAGGTTGAAGATGAACACGCGCTAAGTGCGTGCCTTCAAGTCTTCCAATTAGCTACTGACACGTGGTAGCTCAAGGGAAAAAAATCAAAACGGTATAAAGTGCCTTTGCCTAGATTCGAAAGCTTAACCTCGCCCTTCTCCATGTACATTAGGCCAACGAACAAACCAGCTAAGCTAACCCATTTCTCAGTTTTTCTTTACACACAAATTGCATATAAGCGTGGTAATTTTTACTAATTTTATATTATTTAAAAATTTTAAAATTTAATAAAAAAAAACCCTAAATGTCTTTTATTGTTATTGCTACCCTTATTTTCTATTATTTGTGTATTATTTTTATTTATTTTTCTTTCATATCTGAAAAATAGAAAAAACGTTAATAATAATAATTAGGGGACAAAAATGAGATGTTTACAGCTGCCCCTCTTTGTAGTAAAGTTTGAAAAACTTAACTACAAATACAACAAAGACACCATTTTTGCCTAATAGAAAGGATAGATAACGTTGTAATCAGCTTGTTATTTAAACTTGGATCCACTCGAGAGTTATTTGACCAAAAGTTTACATAAAGAAAATGCTTCACAAGCTAACAATCCCATGTTGCAAAAGAAGATAGTTACTTAATGATGATTAATACTCCTTAGGGAATGGTCTTAGACAAGAAACATCTCACTAGATTAGCAACCTGGAGGGAGAGATTTTTTAGAAAAGTGCTCTTATGAGCTGAGTAACTGATAATAAGAAGCGTCTTACAAAACTAGCAACCTTAAAGAAGAAATTTGTTTAGGAAAGAGCTCTTATGAATTAGCTAACTGATAATAAGAAGCTTCTTATAAGACTAGCAACTTTAAAGTAAAGATTGTTTAGGCAAGCACTCTTATGAGTTAGCTAACTGATAATATGAAATGTCTTACCGAACTAGCAACCTTAAAGAAATCATTTAGAAAAGTACTTTTAGAAGCTGTCTAATCGATGATGAGAAGCGTCTCACTAGACTAACAACCTTAAAAAGAGATTATTTAGAAAACTGCTATTACAAGCTGACTAATCGATAATAGAAAGCGTCTCACTAGACTAGCAACCATAAAAGAGAGATAATTTAGAAAAGTGTTCTTATAAGTTGATTGATTGATGATAAGAAACGTCTTACTAGACTAGCAATTGTAATAGAAGGATATTTAGGAAAGTGCCTCATTGTAGGCTAACTAATTGATAGTGGGAAGTATCTCTTTGGAATTGCAACCCTAAAAGAGAATATTTAGAAAAGTGCTCCATTGTGGGCTAACTAACCAATAGTGGGAAGCGTCTCTTTAGACTTACAACCCTAAAGAAGAAAGTTTAAGAAAGTGCCCCATTATAGGGCTAACTAACTGATAGTGGGAAGCGTCTCTTTGGACTTGCTACCATAAGAGAGAATATCTAGGAAAGTGCTTCGTTGTGTGGGAAGCGTCTCTTTGGACTTGTAACCATAAGAGAGGACATCTAGGAAAGTACCCCATTGTAGGCTAACTAACCAATAGTGAAAAGTGTCTCCTTGGACTTGTAACCATAAGAGAGGATATCTAGGAAAGTACCCCATTGTAGGCTAACTAACCGATAGTGAAAAGCATCTCTTTGAACTTGCAACCCTAAGAAATAAAGTTTAGGAAAGTGCTCCATTGTGGGCTAATTAACTAATAATGAATTCCTAAGTGAAAATCTTATTTTTCCAATAGCAGTCAAGAGTTTAGGATAACTTAAAACTTTTGAACAAATGATAACTAAAACTTTTCTATCAAGACAATCGCTCTTCTAAACTTAAGGATACGGCGATAAGGTATTAAAGTATTTTTTAGCAAACTTTGAAAAAAATCTAAAAGAATTGCTTTTTTATTTTTTTTTTATTTTTTAAACATTGCTAGCAAATAAAGAGTTTAGCAGGATTCCCTAAAATACAAATAAATGGTAGGCCTCCCCTACTACTCAATAATCACTTACTCTTTTGTCTCGTTTTACTTGGAGGGTTTGGTTTAATATTGAAAAAGTGGTGTCTTGGCTTAATCAATCACCTCTTAAGAAGTTTCTCGCAATTAAGACTCATATCTTCTTCTTGAGGGGACATCAATATTTAAAATTTGAACCAAACAACACTAATAAGGGATGACTTAAAATTCCTGCATTCTATTTGGAAATAAATATCTCATTCTCAATTGGTTTAATCTAAGATAACTTCCTTACAATTTCTTGGTTTAGATGTCACTCTTGACTTTTATTTCAAAAATTATGGTCTTTCTTGTAATTAATACGTTTTGATCAATCTGTTAGGTCTTTTTGAGACTTTTAATGCAATAGGCTTTTGGTTTCAAAAAAGTACCAATGCAAAAGTCTTATTTTGAAAGAATCATCATTCAATCTAAGTTTACAAGTCAAGAAACCTTGAGAAAAACTAGAATAGCACTTGCCCTAGCAATTTTTGCTTAAGATAAATTATTTTCAATGATTTGGAAAAGTTTTCAAAGAAGGGTGGTATATTTTTTAGCTATAATGTTTGGGATCTTGTATTTAGTCTTGGTATTTTCAAGTATTGTTGGTTTTTTTTTTTATTGTGTATAGGTTTAACTACATTCTTAGGCTTTTCTCATTTCTTTTCTTTTCTTCTTTTTCTTTCATTTTCTTTTTCTTTCACTCATTTTCTTTTTCCATCTTTTTTTTTTCCTTTTCTTTTAGGCCCAATGGTGATTATCTCTTATGAGTCATGTGTGTTTTTTCAAAATATAAACTTTTCTTCATCAAAAGAAATAAATTATCCACAGCAAAAATTACCCTTGAATTATTGCAACTAGGGCAAACACTATTTAGTTAATTCCTTTTTTCTTGATTGATGTCCGTATCTTCTTAATCATCCCATTGTAGGGTAATTCTCGACATAGTTAAATTTTGAGACTCTTTTTATATAAGCTCAAATGGGGTTGGCAAAGGATTATTGTGTTTAAGATAGAAAAAATGAATCCCTAACATTATTTTGATTAAAGTATCAAATTCAAGATAGACCTCCTTTAAGGAATGAGTCAAAAACCTCACATTAATAACACTTAACTTTCAAGTGTTTAAGGGTTAGTGTTTGGGATGTGGTTTGCCTCTTATCATCCTAAACCAATCGAACAAATGAGATATCCTTCAACTTTACCCGTTTTGCCCATATTCACCATGTCTCATGATGTCTTTGAGAGTTATGTGCCCTTATCAAGTGATTTAGTCTTAACTTGAACTCTCTTAGGAATTTAGTTACCTAAGACTTAGCTAGTTAGGATAGTCTTCTTTATGCCCTCGTTGGTAATTGACCATAGCCACTTCGAAAATGTGCCCCAAAATTAATTGTCTTTGTGTCTATTTTATATAACTCCTGATAGAGAAAAAGTTCAAGTGTAACCTTTAGAATTGGAGAAAGTTGGAAGGTTTTGTGTTTTGAGGCGAAATCAACATATTTTGAAGTGAATGGAGACTTTCAAATTGAGAGTAGGTTATAGAGGTCTTTAGCTTTATGTTCAAAGTAAGTGACTATAAGCCTTAGGTTAAGCTAACCATTTAAAAGCAACTTTTAGAACTTTAAAAGGATCTCTTATTGTTAGCAACTCTTCAATTTTCTTGGATTTGTTCTTTTCTTTATCATTATTATTTTTTAGTAGTTATGCAAACAAGATGCTCACATAGATGCAAAAGAACCAGCATTTAATTAACAATGTGATAATACTGAAATTTTATTAATATTGCAAACTTGGGGTTCCGTGCTTTTATTGAAAACATAAGATAAAAATGCTATAATCTAACTTCCTAATTTCTAAGCTTCTTCTTATTTAGATGCGTAGGTGTTGACTACCCATTCACGATAGCTTCTAGTGCTTTAACCCTTGCCTGAGTATTCTCCAACTGAGCCTCTAATGCTTTGTTCCTCTTATTAGATTCCTTGAATCTACTCTTCCACACGTCTTTCTTACTATCCATGGTCTCAAAATGGACCTCCATCTAAGCCCTCACTTGTTCCATGTAAGTTTTTATTTCTAGGCTTGGGTTGATCGGCGCAGGCTGAGTGACATCTGGAGCATGGTACATCCTCTCTCCTATCTTGTACAGTTGGTTGATAACAAAATCTCTGGTAGCTTGATGTTTGCCTACTTCACCATCCAATTCTTCGAAGTTTACATTAGGACTCTCAATTCAGGCTTTCCATAGGACCTTGACCTCTACCAACTTGGCGACTTTATCAGCCACTAACACGCTTGGGTCTTGATATTCAAACGTGATTCCTTCTAATGATGGTTTATAAACTATGTTCTGGATAGTGCCAAACTAATAGACTACTGAGTTCTGGTGATAGTCTGTACACCAATTAAGCCCAATTAATGAAATCGTTTGAAAGTTTTTGCACATTAGAATAACCTTACTACAGTAGCTCCACGTGGCAATCCACATAATATCATTAGCACTAAAACCCTTGAGCACTTTCACCCAACTATAGCTAGAAAGATAGTTTAACAACTTCATCCTTTCTATACATGAGTCTATGAGGTCTACTTGTTGGGCCAATGATCTCCTAACCATGTTTAGCCCAAAACACTTAAGATGGCTCACAAACCAGATTAAGATGAGGTTAAAGTTTGAGCGGAGAATTCCATGACCTTTCTTCTTCACAAATTTAGGTTTCGAATCTGCTCAGCTAGTAAGGCCGGGATGTAAGATTTTCCTTCCAAGAATTGGAATACTAACTCCACAACTCTATAATGAATATAAAAGATCTCGATAGGAAAAAGTTTGGTCGTGAATGCTGTTAAGATGAAAGCATAAACTCGTCTTTGTCTGTAACCCTTGGGATCCCCACATAAGATATCTTTCTTGCTTCCATCGTCGCATCGAGCCACAAACCAAGCTTCTAATTCATCCATTCAAAGGTAATACCCGTTGCTATTTTCCAACGCTCGATTGATCACTGCTATATGAATTCCCAAAAGTTTGTTGAAGATATCTGTCGACCCAGCCTCCAGTTCTGGCACATATACCCCATTGGAAAGTGGAGGGGCCTGGAGAAGCTGAGTATATTCTTCTATGGTTGGTGTGATCTCGTGTAGCCCATTAAAGAAAGCCACGGGCTCAATTTCCTAAAGGTATGATATAGCACAAATTAAAGGTAGATTGATATCTATTTTCATCAACGAAAGAATGGGCCCTATTTTGCTTTAGATGAAGGTCTGCTATTCAGGGTTGTATAAGTTGAACCAATGGTCCAGTATCAATTTAGGATCCAAAGGTTTCCAAACCCGAATTTCTTTGCGAAGGAGGTGGTCAATTACAGCGCTAGCCATCTAATAGGATTACAATAAATAAAAATTTCTAATTACAAACAAATGTCTTGCAAAACATAATAAAAACTCTTTTACAAGCGATTGCATCTGAACTCTAAAGAAAGAAATCATATCATTAATCATTTGCTAGTTCATGACTTTATGTATGCAAAAAGGTGGGTTCTAAAGGTTCCTAAGCTCTATGGCCTCCCACATTTTCGAAGAAATGGATCTCAAGCAATATCGAAGCATTGAGTGAGGTAGCTTAATCAGTCCCAAGCGATGAATATTCCACTTCACCCGGAACTTACACAATAGCTCCCCATCCTAGGGTCCCAAACGGCCTGGGTCCGACCACATTTAATCACACAATTGCATGCACGAAAACTCAATAAAAAAAAAAACTAAACTAAACTTTATCAAATCCCTGAATCATGAGCAGATACAAACATTAGTGCAAATGATATTTTACAACATGAGAGCTAATTAAGGATATCTAGAAATAATGATTTTAGAAGGTTTAGGTGGCTAACCCATTAAGAATCCCCAGCGAAGTCACCATCCTATCGAGTCTAATTTAAAAATTTTATATTATCTCCCAATTCAATTCATATTAGATCCTATACTTATCCAATATAAATCCTCGACTTAAACTTGGAATTTTATTATTTATTTGGAGTTGCCACCCCACTGAAGTTGGGAAAAATTATTGAATTAGAATTAATTGAGTGGATTAACTAAACGACTAGTCGACAAAATCTCTCTTTTTTTAAAAAGAAAAAAGAAAAAAGAAAGAAAAACCAGATATTCTCAACTCGAGGGCTATCGTATTAAAACCCTAAAGTTACCACCTTATCCTTCTAAAATTTTAATTATGTTATGATATCCTTTTTTTTAGCATACAAGCAAATATTAAAAAAATGATACAACTATTATACTAATAATGATTTGAATTTTTTTTTATTTTTTTTAGAGTTTCCTAATAAAGGTGTTTACGTACCCGTTATTCAGGATCAAACAGGTCGTAGTTCACTTTCATAAAACTTAGTGGATTAGTTAATTTTAATTACGAAAATATGTCGGGTTTATATTTATTACTGTAAACACCCCATTTTTGCCCTAGGAATCAATAGTTTTCAAAAAAAAAATAATCAGTTCTCAATAATTTTCAATTTTTTTTCTAATTTACCATAAATAATAAAAATATTCAAAAAAATAAAAATAAATAGGAAAACACATCAATTTTGAAAAATGATTTCAGGAATAGCAATAATAAATAATAAACAATTTTTACAAATTTTTGAAATTTCAAAAAATACAAAAAAATAGAAAAATCGCATTGCATATATGCAATTTGTGAAATTAGAAAAATCAGGAATGTGGGCTAGCTCAGCTGGTCCGGACCATGGGCTAAGGCGCGGTGCGGGGTGCGAGGTCGCGGGTTCGAAACGCGGGGGAAGCAGTTTCCGCGTTTTGCGTTTTTCTCATTTACCCAGGACACGTGGCAACATCTGATTAGCTGGAGGAAGCGCACGCGCCGGGCGCGTGTTCGTCTCTTACCTCGAGCCCAAGATCGCCGGCGAAGGAAAAATTCGTATTTCGGCCATTTTGATTCGATTTTTTGCACAAATCCAACAGATCTTCAACAGAAATAAGATAAACACTATCTAATTGGAATCAAATCGCAACAAATCGTTGGATGGACACGAATCGGAGTTGGTTTTTCAACCGAAAATCCGATCAGCTTCAATCGGAGGAAATCCGAGCTTATCCAGCTCGGTTTCAAGTGCCTATAAATAGAGGAGGAGGTGGAGAAGCCAAAGCACAGATGAGAATTGCGAGAGAGAGAGAAAAGAGTGTAAATCGGAGAAAACCCAAATTTGCGACCACCGATCGGAGTTGAACCACCGCAAGGAGGCGATCTGGGAGTGAAGCGCCACCACCATTGGATTCAGCACCCTCGAGAAGCTAGGATTCGACATCTCACCCACCGCAAAAGACCGCTGGAACGCCGTGATCGAGCAACCTCCGCCGCCGTGTCCGATTTGGCCGACCCGACCCGCGCACCGACCCGGATCCAGGTAAGTCGGATTTTCTGGATTTTTTTATTTATTTATTTTATTTTATTCTGTTTTGTTTGTTTATTCTGAATTTATTATTTGTTATTATTTATTATTTGTTTGGTTATTTATTTATTTTTATTTTCAATAAATAGGAAAATGTAGAAATTAGATTTTTCTAGAATTTAATAATGTAGAAAAAAAATAAAAAAAATAATATAAAAATAATAAAATGTAGAAAAACAATAAAAAATATTAGGGAAATAATAATAAAACTTTAGATGTCAAAATAGGATAGATAATAAACCTAGGATAAAATGTTCAACAAAAATCACAAAAACTTACAAAAATCACAAAAACTTACAAAAATCACAAAAATCATAAAAAAATCATGAAAACTAACAAAAAATTCAAAGAATCATAAAAATTAAGTTTTAGCACTCAGAAAAATCATTTTCTTCAAATAAATCCAAAATTGATGTTTTTCCCTAAAAATCATTTTCAAAATAAAATCAAAACTTAGGATTAGAGTTTTTAGAAAAATCCAAAAAAATGATAAGAACATAAAGCAGCAGAGATTTCAAAATTAAAATTCACAAACACACTAAAGTTTTCAGAAAAGCGAACTACGGCTTATTTGATCCTGAGTAGCAGGTACGTAGGCACCATTCGGGTCAACCCATAAAAATAAATGAAAAATCCTTTTTCTTGAAATAAATTCAAAAACATAACAAAAATTAACAGAAACACAATGAAACACATTTCTAAAGATGAACAATTTTAGGAGATTAGGTGATAACTGTATAGGTTTTAATAGGTTAGCCTCTGGACTTAGAAACTCTGGTTTTCCCTTTTTCTCTTCTCACAAAAACGAGAAGAGGAAATAACGACGACTAGTAGTCCAAATTAAGACTAATCCACTCATTTAGTCTTAATTCAATTTTCCCCAACAACAGTTGGGTGGCGACTCCAAAAATCAAATGAAGTTCCTAACTCAAGTCGAGGATCTACATTAGATGAGCATAGGGTCTAGTTTAGATCGGATTAGGAATGGGAATTCAAAAATTAGACTCGACAGGATGGCGACTCCACTGGGGATCCATACCAGTAGGCTAGCCACCTGCATCTCTTCAAATTGTTATCTTTAAGAAATGTGTTCCATTCTTTTTACCTTGTTACTAACTTTTCAGGGTTTAGTTAGATTTTTAGTTTTTCTTTATTGTGGAGGTTTTTTGCATGCGTACATATGTTTGCGTGAGTAGATGCGGTCGAACCCAGACCGTCCTAGCAACCTAAGCCGGGGAGCCATTGTGTAGGTTTCGGGCGAAGTGAGTTGATTCACCGTTCAAGACCGATTAGGCTACCCCACCCTATGCTTCGATATGGCCTGAGATCCATTTCTTCGAGAATGCAGGAGGCCATAGAGCTCGGGAACCAGTTAGAACCAACCTACTTGCATTCATGACATCATAAGAGGGGTTGACAATTGGATGACAATGTAATGGTTTGTTATTTTGTTCTTGGAGTTCAGGACTATTTCCCTGTAACATTTTCATAGTTCTGTTTGTAACTAGGTTGTTTCCTATTGTAATAGATGGCTAGCAGTGCCGTCGACCGCTTCCTCCGCAAAGAAATTCGAGTGTACAAACCTTTGGACCCAAAATTGGTGCTGGACCATTGGTTTACCTTGTACAACCTAGAGGAACAGGCCTTCATCCAACAAAAGATCGGCCCCATCCTCTCACTGACCAAGATAGAGGCGAATTTGCCTTTAGTCCGGGCCATGCTTCAATTATGGGAAATTGAGCCCGCCGCCTTCTTTATCGGGCCACATGAAATCACCCCTACCCTGGAGGAATACACCCAGTTGCTATAGGCTCCAGCACTAACCGATCAGATCTATACGCCAGACCTTGAGGCCGGGCCAGCCGGTACCTTCAACAGATTACTAGGCATCCGGAAGACAGTAGTCAACAAAGCGCTGGTAGACTGTAATGGGTATTGCATACGCATGGATGATTTAGAAGCCTGGTTCATCGCCCGAGAGGATAATGGGGATAGAAAGGACATCCTATGTGGGGAACCTAAGACTTACAGACAGAGAAGGGTGAACGCTTTCATCTTGACAGCCTTCGTCACCATACTGTTCCCCACCGGAACTTTCTATATTCACTATCGGGTCGCAGAGCTGGTGACCCAATTCCTAGAGGGAAGATCTTACATCCCGGCTCTACTGGCTGAACAGATCCGGAACTTGAATTTCCTCAAGAAGAAAGGCCATGGGATCCTTCGCTCAAGCCTCAACCTTCTGCTAATATGGTTTGTAAGCCACCTCAAGTGCTTCGGGCTGAATATGGTTAGGAAAACCTTAGCCCAACAGGTGGATCTTGTAGAGTCATGTATAGAAAAAGTGAAGCTACCCGACGACCTTACCAGCCACAGTTGGGTAAAATTGCTTAGAAGCTTTAGCGCCGAAGATATTCGATGGACAACCAGGTGGAGTTGTTGTGACAAAATCATCAGTAACTTCCAAGCCATGCCTTTAATTGGAATCAGCGGATGTATCGGATGTCACCCAAACTCAGTGGTCCGCCAATTCGGTACTATCCAAGACATAGTTTATCGGCCCTCGCTCGAAGCAGTCACCTTTGAGTATCAAGATCCGAACATGTTAGTAGCCGAGAAGTTTGCTAAGCTGGCAGAGGTCAAAGCACTTTGGGAAGCCAAAATTGAAAGCCCGAATGTGGACCTCGAGGAGTTAGATGGTGAAGTGGGAAAACACCGAGCCACCAGAGAGTTTGTAATCCGTCAGCTATACCAGACAGGGGAAAGAGCATATCGGGTCCCAGACGTCACTCAGCCAAGACCAGACAAGATCAACCCAAAGACAGAAATCTACCTAGAGCAAGTTAAGGCCCGGATGGAGGTATACTTTAAAGCTGCAGATTATAAGAAAGACATTTGGAAAGGACGCTTCAAAGAAGCCGACCAAAGGAACAAGGCCTTAGAAGCACAATTGGAGAAATCCCAAGCCAAGGTTAAGGAACTAGAAGCCATCATCAGTGGGAAGCCTGAGCCTCCACAACAGAAGACCAAAAGAGCTAGGAAATAGAGCATTATTTGTAATCTTTCATTTTGATTATTGAACTCCAGAATTATTAATAAAAGTAAAGTTTTAATATTACATTGTCAATCAGTTGTCAACCCTTTTTTTTTAACATCCGCGTGACACATGCATTTCATTCTTGCATTCATTACACTAAAATAAAAAATAAAAAATGCGAATCCAGGTATCAAAATAGCTTCCAAGCAACCGAATCCTCCTAGAAGCCCAGTGCTCACGCGCTCAAGGTCAAAGATGGCCAACAGCAGTGACAACCGCAACAACACCAACGCTGAAGCTGCCTCGGACTATAGGATCATGTCCCTAGAGCAAACAGTCCAACAACTGGCTACTCAGGTTCACCTCTTGACTGAAAGCATTGGCCTCCTGCGAAACACTCAGTCAGCCCAGGAGGAGTATTCTAGGGCCAGGAAGGGAAAAGCAGTGGAGGGACAGCCTCCGGAATATGAGGAGATCAACTCCCACCTTAACCCGGCTTTTGAATATGAGCCAAAAGTCAACCAGGGGCCAACCTCTAATGATCTGAAGAGGGAAATGGAAGAGAGACAGAAAGAGATGGAGAAACGATTCTTCCAGCAGCTCCATGACAAGATGAGAACCATTGAGGGCCCTGACGGTTTTGAACAGGCCGGAATTACCAACCTGCCAGCATACAGAGAAGAGGCGTATCCTGAGAAGTTCAAGACCCCAGATTTCGAAAAGTATGATGGGACCGGCTGCCCCAAAATGCATACCAGGCTGTATGCCCGGAAAATGAGCAAGTATGCTCAATACGACCAGCTGATGCTCTAAACATTCCAGGACAACCTCACAGGCCCTACTTTAGTCTGGTATGCCCACCTGGACTTCAACATTGTCAACACCTGGGAAAAGCTAGCCCGGGCCTTTTATGATCAATATAAGTTTAACATCGAAGTCGCCCCATCTGTAATCGACCTGGGGAGTCTCCGGAAAAGACATGCTGAGCCGTTCAAGGAATATGCTCAGCGCTGGAGGGCCCAAGCCGCCAGGGTAGCCACTCCGATATCTGAAAAGGAATTGACATCCATATTTGTCAATACCTTGGACAAAACCTACTTTTCACATCTTGTGGGCCAGACCTCCTCCAGTTTCGCAGAGGTAGTGGCTGCGGGTTGTAGGATCGAGAATGCCTTCACCACCGGTAGACTCCAATCAATGGAGCCTCTTAGGGTCACACCAACACAAAGGCCCCTAGGAGGAAACAGAGTTAAGGAGCCCACAATCAGTACAGTGCATTCCGGTAAGACAGAAAAGGCCGAGACTCGTGTGACATTCCAGACCACGAGTACCCCAGTCCAACAGCCCTCTACGGGTCAAACTCAGGCCGTCAGGACCCCGAGACAGTTCACCCCAATCCCTGTACCGCTCAGTCAGGTCTTCGCTCGGTTGAGGGCAGACAACTTGATCAGCTTTGAGATCCCCAACGACAGATACAAGCCTAAGAATTTCGACTCAAGCCTCAAGTGTGACTACCACATGGGTCAAGAGAGGCATTCCACAGATAGGTGCCGGAGGCTCCGGCACAAAATCCAAGACTTAATTGATGCAGGGATCATACAATTGGATTTTGTGAATGCCCCAGCACCCAACGTCAACACCAACCCGCTGCCCAATCACAGGCCCACCATCAACACGATCACGTCAGAAGAGTCGGCTCCCAAAGAAACCCTTAAACAAAATCCAGCTGAGCAACAAGCTCCAGAAGAGACTCCAAAGGCGCACATTAAGAGGAGGTGGTTAGCCGGAGACCCAACGGTCGGTACTTTGGGGGAACCACATGGGAAATTTCAGTATCTGGTAAACTATTCTTACACCCCGACTAAGCAAGGGCCGCCTAGCGGATGGGGACCAGAATTTGAGAAGGAAGACAACCCGGTAAAGGAGGAGGGGAAGACTGTCAACATGATCAACTCTCATCAGAAGCCCAGGGTTATACAATGCTATGAGGGACAGTCAGTGGAGGTACAAATCCCAAGGAAAAGATATGTATTCAACGTTCCTATACCGGCGGAGAATTACAAGGCTGCACCGTTCGACTATCGGGCCCTCGAACAAGAGCGACCTCCTATAGTGGGGGGCATCACCCGCTCTGGGAGGTTATACAATCCAAAGTATAAAAGCCCGATTGAAGAACCCACCGTGGAAAAAGGGGAAGAAGAGGAAGAAGGACTCGCAGCATTCACAAAGATGGTTAAGGCCAGTGAATATAGGATCATGGAACAATTAAATAAAGTTCCAGCGCAGATATCGCTCATGGGCCTTCTCGCAACATCCGAACCTCATAGAGAGGCACTCTTTAAAGTGCTGAAGAAGATTCAGGTCCCGGAAGGTATCGCTACAGACAAGTTAGGTCACGTAGCAGACTCCATTTTTGCAATGGACCAAATATCCTTCTCTCCGGAAGAGCTAGGGGAAGAGGGAGACCAACATACCAAACTACTGTTCATAGTGGCCAGGTGAAATGACACCATTGTCTCCCGGGTACTTATTGATAACGGATCATCTCTCAACGTTTGCCCATTGGCGACACTTGACTTATTGGGGGTCGATCCAAGCAATATAAAACCCAGCTCTACGGTGGTCAGAGCCTTTGACGGGTCCAAGAGAGACATAGTAGGGGAGGTGAGCCTACCGATGGAAATCGGTCCACAAATATTCCACATCTCCTTCCAGGTCCTCGACATCCCAAGATCTTTTAATTTGCTTTTGGGACGACCTTGGATACATGCTGCTGGAGCCATCCCCTCTAGTCTCCACCAAAGGGTCAAATTCATCACAAACGGGCAGATAGTCATTGTATTGGGCGAGCAGGATTATGCCATATATAAAGAAACTGTCATACCTTATATTGGGGAAGAAGGATCAGAAGACCTGGGATTGTAGATTTTCAACGAAGTAAACATGGTGACCAGCAAGGACGACCATCAGTTTAAAGAGGGGCAGCACGGGACGTTTGGACTGGGATACATTCCTACAGCTGCGGAAGAGGCATTAGCAAAAGGTGTCAGAGGCAGAATGAAGGGGAAGTTGATCGACACCCAGATGTGCATCCCACCTCTCCAACAATCTTTCCGAAAGGCAAACGTCAGTCAAGAGCTTCGGATAAATGAGGAGGACAACAACAAAGGGAAATCAACTCCCCGCACGTCCAACCAGCATCCGGCTCTCAACAATTGGTTTTGTTATCCTATCAGTAGCGCTAGGTTAGCTCAAGAGTAGAGAAAGACTATTAAACAAATTTTTATTGAGACTATTTATCGAATTCCATTGCAGTTTGTTTTTCCTTCTTACATATATATGATTTCATTTTTTTACTCAGATCTCCTACCATCGAACATCAGGGATATTTCGCGCAGGTAGAAAATAAAAACGCTGATATCGTCTCCAACGCTGCTGGGTCAGTTGTTGAAGGCGATATTTTAGACCACGAAATAATACCAGAAAATTGGCTAAAATATGAACAAAGCGGAATTTCGGTCGACAAGCCTGTAGAGACAGTAAATCTAGGAAGCATGGAAAACCCTAAGAACCTCAAAATCGGGACCAGTTTGAGCGCCGAGCAAAAATGTGAGATAATCGAGCTATTAACGGAATATGCAGATGTGTTTGCCTGGTCATACGGTGACATGCCAGGACTAGACCAGTCAATAGTAGTTCATAGGCTTCCTACAAGGGAAGATGTCAAACCTAAAAAACAAAAACTGAGAAGATTTAGGCCTGACATCTTACTAAAAATCAAAGAAGAAGTCAAGAAACTACTACAAGTAGGGTTCATTGAAGTGTCCGACTACCCAGAGTGGGTAGCAAATATAGTCCCCATCATGAAAAAGAACGGAAAGGTACGCATATGCGTAGATTTTCGGGACTTAAACCAAGCCATGCCAAAGGATAACTTCCCCCTACCTCATATTGACGTCCTAGTAGACAACACTGCGGGAAACCATCTTTTCTCGTTCATGGACGGTTTTTCAGGATATAATCAAATAAAAATGGCTAAAGAAGATAAAACCAAAACGACTTTCGTCACAACATGGGGAACTTTCTGTTACAAAGTCATGCCCTTCGGTTTAAAAAATGCTGGGGCGACGTATCAAAGAGCCATAGTCGCCATACTTCATGACATGATGCATCGTGAGGTTGAAGTATATGTCGACGACATGATAGCCAAGTCTAAAGAAGGAGAAAGTCGTATAAATATCCTGAGAAAATTGTTCAAACGACTGAGAAAGTTCCAGCTTAAGTTAAACCTAGAGAAATGTACTTTTGGGGTCACGACGGGGAAATTGTTAAGGTTTGTCATAAGCCAAGAGGGCATTAGAATCGACCCTGACAAGGTAAAATCTATATTAGAGTTACCTTCCCCACGCTCCGTTAAGGAAGTGAGAAGCTTGCTGGGAAGATTAAATTACATAGCTCGATTTATCTCACAGCTCACCGACAAATGCTGGCCATTATTCCGTCTGTTGAAGAAGAACGCCGCAATAGAATGGGACGACGAATGCGAAGAGGCATTCAGGACAATTAAGGACTACCTTATAAAACCTCAAGTCTTGATAGTCCCACAACAAGGAAAGCCCTTATTCTTATATCTCACTATACTTCCTGAGTCCATGGGATGTGTGTTGGGGCAGAAAGATGACGAAGGAAGAGAGCGTTCCATATATTATTTAAGCAAGAAGTTTACAGACGGAGAACAAAGGTACTCGGAGGTGGAAAAGACGTGTTGTGCGTTAATTTGGGTTATGCATCGGTTAAGGCAATACACCCTTTACTACCATGTTGAGCTGTTGACAAGGCATGATCCCTTGAAATACTTGGCGGAGAAGCCAGTTTTGATAGGAAGAATATTTAAGTGGCAAATGCTCCTATCCGAGTTCGACATCACATACATAAATCAGAACTCGATGAAAGGGCAAGCCTTAGCCGACAAATTGGCAGAACACCCTGTCGAAACGGATTCCCAAGAACTACAAGCTCAGTTTCCAGACGAGAATGTATTGACAATGGAGGATATGCCGGGAGAAGACTTTGGGGTGGAGCAGAATGCTAAATGGAAACTGTTTTTCGATGGAGCCGCTAATGTATTCGGTTGTGGGGTCGGGGCGGTATTGATATCCCCGGATGGCATGCAATTCCCTGCAGCGACGAGACTTACATTTCCCTATACCAATAATATCGCAGAATATAAAGCATGCATACTTGGCCTCAAGATGGCCTGCCAAATGGAAATTCATGAACTAGAGGTATACGGGGATTCGTCGCTCATCATACTACAGACAAGAGGGGAATACAAGACTAAAGACCCCAAATTGGTCCCGTATCATCAACACTTGACAGAGTTAATTGAAGAATTTGAGGCCATCACTTTCGCATACATCCCGAGAACTCAGAATCAGTTCGCAGATGCCCTAGCCACACTAGCATCCATGATCCAGATAACGGGAGGAGCCGAAGTTCAACCGATGAAAATAGACATCGAAAGTCGGCCCGCCTACTGTTTAACAATTGAAAAGATACAAGATGACAAGCCCTGGTATCACGACATCAAGACTTTTCTCCAAGAGGGTAAATACCCCGAAATGGCTAGCAAGAATGACCAAAGAACACTTAGAAGGTTGGCAAGCCATTTCTTATTAAGTGGGTCTATACTTTACAAAAGATCAGCTGATACCACCTTGTTAAGATGTGTGGACAAAGATGAAGCATGCGAATTGATGAGAGAAGTACATGAAGGAGTATGTGGACCTCATATGAATGGCTACATGTTGGCCCGAAAAATCATGAGGTTAGGATATTATTGGTTAACCATGGAATCTGATTGCATAAAATATGTCAAGCACTGTCATCTGTGTCA
The DNA here is from genome assembly GCA_037954665.1 of Laguncularia racemosa. NCBI lineage: Eukaryota > Viridiplantae > Streptophyta > Magnoliopsida > Myrtales > Combretaceae > Laguncularia > Laguncularia racemosa. The sequence goes on from JBBMOL010000036.1 coordinate 5,760,123, forward strand.
AGTCTATGCGAACCGGATCAATGCTCCGCCCAACGAGCTACATTTGTTATCGGCACCATGGCCATTCTCTATGTGGGGAGTCGACATAATTGGCCCTATCACTCCGACAGCATCCAACGGTCACAGATTCATACTGGTAGCAATTGATTACTTCACTAAATGGATAGAAGCTTCGTCATATACTAATGTTACAAAAGGGGTAATAGTCCGCTTCTTAAAAAGGGACATAATAGCCCAATATGGAGTTCCTGAGTCGATCATCACCGACAATGGTACCAATCTCAACAATAAGTCGATGACGGGTTTATGTCAACAATTTCACATAAACCACAAAAATTCAACTCCCTACCGACCTCAAATGAACGGGGCAGTAGAAGCAGCAAACAAAAATATCAAAAAGATCATCAAGAAAATGACAACAACTTATAAAGATTGGCACGGAATGTTACCGTTTGCTCTCATGGCTTATAGGACTTCAATAAGAACATCTACAGGAGCCACCCCTTACTCATTGGTATATGGTGCAGAGGCAGTGCTACCAGTGGAAGTTGAGATACCATCATTCAGAATTCTGTCAGAAACTCAGTTAACAAAGTCGGATTGGGTAAAGAAGAGGCTTGGTCAGCTGAATCTGATTGATGAAAGAAGACTTACCGCACTTTGTTATGGCCAGTGTTACCAACAAAGAATGGCCCAAGCATTTAACAAAAAGATGAGACCTCGGTACTTTAAAGAGGGGGATCTGGTACTAAGGAAAGTTCTTCTGAACGCCCAAGACTCCAGAGGAAAATTCACCCCAAACTATGAAGGCCCTTATGTGGTGAAAAAGGTTCTATCAGGGGGTGCCTTAATATTAACTCAAATGGATGGTCCCGAGCTAAAAGACCCCATTAATTCAGATGCTGTAAAGATGTACTATCCTTAGGCCAGGAAATTGAAATTTCGCTAATGGTCATGAAAACCAATATTCGATGTAAACTCTATTGAGTCAAGTTTTTATTTTTTTTTTTTACAAGCAAAGTTAATATCCCTGAATGATCAATAATCATTTCTCATCACAACAAAGATTCTTAAACACATTACCCACCATTTCACCCATGAAAGATAAACACTAAATGATAATGAATCTTAATATGGTTTGTGATATAATCCTATCTATTCTTGAGCATTAAAACTGAGCGCGTTATTAGGATAACCTTACCGTCAAAAGAGCGTTGTGTATAAAGAAAGGGAGAACATCAAAATTGTCGGCCATGTGTCAAGATAAGAAGAAATGAAGCAGAAGCAAACCAACCTGAGGGTTCGGTTGTTTGGTTGCTGTCCACGATAAAACTGGCAAGCACATTGAAAAAAAATAATAATTGTCATGAAAGGCATCACATCATTTAGTTCAGGCTGTAGAAAACATATTCGAAAGCACAAGATGAGTCAGCCCATAGGGGGCACTTTTTGAGACAAGTTCAAATCCAATTTAGGTTAGTCAGCCTATAGGGGGCACTTTCCTAAAAATCTTTGTCCTCATGGTCAGCCCATAGGGGGCACTTTTTGAGACAAGTTCAAATCCAATTTAGGTTAGTCAGCCCATAGGGGGCACTTTCCTAAAAATCTTTGTCCTCATGGTCAGCCCATAGGGGGCACTTTTTGAGGCAAATTCAATCTAGGTTAGTCAGAGGGGGCACTTTCCTAAAACCTTGTTCTCATGGTCAGCCCATAGGGAGAACTTTTTGAGGCAAATTCAATCTAGGTTAGTCAGCCCATAGGGGGCACTTTCCTAAAACCTTGTTCTCATGGTCAGCCCATAGGGGACACTTTTTGAGACAAGTTCAAATCCAATTTAGGTTAGTCAGCCCATAGGGGGCACTTTCCTAAAAACCTTTGTCCTCATGGTCAGCCCATAGGGGGCACTTTTTGAGGCAAATTCAATCTAGGTTAGTCAACCCATAGGGGGCACTTTTTGAGGCAAATTCAATCTAGGTTAGTCAGCCCATAGGGGGCACTTTTTGAGGCAAATTCAATCTAGGTTAGTCGGCCCATAGGGGGCACTTTCCTAAAACCTTGTTCTCATGGTCAGCCCATAGGGGGCACTTTTTGAGACAAGTTCAAATCCAATTTAGGTTAGTCAGCCCATAGGGGGCACTTTCCTAAAAATCTTTGTCCTCATGGTCAGCCCATAGGGGGCACTTTTTGAGGCAAATTCAATCTAGGTTAGTCAGCCCATAGGGGGCACTTTCCTAAAACCTTGTTCTCATGGTCAGCCCATAGGGGGCACTTTTTGAGACAAGTTCAAATCCAATTTAGGTTAGTCAGCCCATAGGGGGCACTTTCCTAAAAATCTTTGTCCTCATGGTCAGCTCATAGGAGGCACTTTTTGAGGCAAATTCAAATCTAGGTTAGTCAGCCCATAGGGGGCACTTTCCTAAAACCTTGTTCTCATGGTCAGCCCATAGGGGGCACTTTTTGAGACAAGTCCAATTCAGGTTAGTCAGCCCATAGGGGGCACTTTCCTAAAAATCTGTTCTCATGGTTAGCCCATAGGGGGCACTTTTTGAGACAACTCAAATCTAGGTTAGTCAGCCCATAGGGGGCACTTTCCTAAAAATTTGTTCTCATGGTTAGCCCATAGGGGGCACTTTTTGAGACAACTCCATCACGGGTTAGTCAGCCCATAGGGGGCACTTTCCTAAAAATCTGTTCTCATGGTCAGCCCATAGGGGGCACCTTTTGAGACAAATCCCATCAAAGGTTAGTCAGCCCATGAGGGGCACTTTTCTAAACCCTCCCGATTAGTCAGCTCTCGGGGCACTTTTCGGAAATATTCCTCCAAACAGTTGCTAGTCTAACAAGACGCTTCTGTTGACAGGTAGCCAGCTCATAAGGGCGCTTCCTGAGTAAATTTTCTTTTCAAGGTTGCAAGTCTGATAAGATGTTTCCTGTTATCATTTCTCATGTATTCCTATACAATGGTTGAGATGTGTCCTATCGCCAATTAGTCAGCCCATAAAGCACTTTTTGGGAAAGAACATCACTCTAAATTGTTAGGTCCACCTTTAATCGTAGGATTATCAGCTCTTGGGGCATTTTCCTACCAAAAATCCATTCAAGAGGCCAAAAATGGGGTCTTTTGTTTATCTTTGTAGTAAAGTTTTTCAAACTTTACCACAAAGAGGGGCAGTTGTAAACACCCCATTTTTGCCCTAGGAATCAATAGTTTTCAAAAAAAAAAATCAATTCTCAATAATTTTCAATTTTTTTTCTAATTTACCATAAATAATAAAAATATTCAAAAAAATAAAAATAAATAAGAAAACACATCAATTTTGAAAAATGATTTCAGGAATAGCAATAATAAATAATAAACAATTTTTACAAATTTTTGAAATTTCAAAAAATACAAAAAAAATAGAAAAATCGCATTGCATATATGCAATTTGCGAAATTAGAAAAATCAAGAATGTGGGCTAGCTCAGCTGGTCCGAACCATGGGCTAAGGCGCGGTGCAGGGTGCGAGGTCGCGGGTTCGAAACTCGGGGGAAGCAGTTTCCGCGTTTTGCGTTTTTCTCATTTACCCAGGACGCGTGGCAACATCTGATTGGCTGGAGGAAGCGAACGCGCCGGGTGCGTGTTCGTCTCCTACCTCGAGCCCAAGATCGCCGGCGAAGGAAAAATTCGTATTTCGGCCGTTTTGATTCGATTTTTTGCACAAATCCAACAGATCTTCAACAGAAATAAGATAAACACTATCTAATTGGAATCAAATCGCAACAAATCGTTGGATGGACACGAATCGGAGTTGGTTTTTCAATCGAAAATCCGATCAGCTTCAATCGGAGGAAATCCGAGCTTATCCAGCTCGGTTTCAAGTGCCTATAAATAGAGGAGGAGGTGGAGAAGCCAAAGCACAGATGAGAATTGCGAGAGAGAGAGAAAAGAGTGTAAATCGGAGGAAACCCAAATTTGCGACCACCGATCGGAGTTGAACCACCGCAAGGAGGCGATCTGGGAGCGAAGCGCCACCACCATTGGATTCAGCACCCTCGAGAAGCTAGGATTCGACATCTCACCCGCCGCAAAAGACCGCCGAAACGCCGTGATCGAGCAACCTCCGTCGCTGTGTCCGATTTGGCCGACCCGAATCCAGGTAAGTCGGATTTTCTGGACTTTTTTATTTATTTATTTTATTCTATTCTATTTTGTTTATTTATTCTGAATTTATTATTTTTTATTATTTATTATTTGTTTGGTTATTTATTTATTTTTATTTTCAATAAATAGGAAAATGTAGAAATTAGATTTTTCTAGAATTTAATAATGTAGAAAAAAATAATAAAAAAATAAAACAAAAAATAATATAAAAATAATAAAATGTAGAAAAACAATAAAAAATATTAGGGAAATAATAATAAAACTTTAGATGTCAAAATAGGATAGATAATAAACCTAGGATAAAATGTTCAACAAAAATCACAAAAACTTACAAAAATCACAAAAACTTACAAAAATCACAAAAATCATAAAAATCATAAAACAAATCATGAAAACTAATAAAAAATTCAAAGAATCATAAAAATTAAGTTTTAGCACTCAGAAAAATCATTTTCTTCAAATAAATCCAAAATTGATGTTTTCCCCTAAAAATCATTTTCAAAATAAAATCAAAACTTAGGATTAGAGTTTTTAGAAAAATCCAAAAAAATGATAAGAACATAAAGCAACAGAGATTTCAAAATTAAAATTCACAAACACACTAAAGTTTTCAGAAAAGCGAACTACGGCTTATTTGATCCTGAGTAGCAGGTACGTAGGCACCCATTCGGGTCAACCCATAAAAATAAATGAAAAATCCTTTTTCTTGAAATAAATTCAAAAACATAACAAAAATTAACAGAAACACAATGAAACACATTTCTAATGATGAACAATTTTAGGAGATTAGGTGGTAACCGTATAGGTTTTAATAGGTTAGCCTCCGGACTTAGAAACTCTGGTTTTTCCTTTTTCTCTTCTCACAAAAACGAGAAGAGGAAATAACGACGACTAGTAGTCCAAATTAAGACTAATCCGCTCCTTTAGTCTTAATTCAATTTTCCCCAACAACAGTTGGGTGGCGACTCCAAAAATCAAACGAAGTTCCTAACTCAAGTCGAGGATCTACATTAGATGAGCATAGGGTCTAGTTTAGATCGGATTAGGAATGGGAATTCAAAAATTAGACTCGACAATTACCATTTAAATTTATTTAAAGAAATTTCTAAGTCTAAGCTTTATTTCTTAATTTTGAAAAAAACTAAAACCTCTAATTTTGAAAAAACATCAATTATCATTCATTCATTTTTTTTTTTATGAAAAGAAGTTTTCTAAGTGATAAAATATTTATTTTTTTATTGATTTTTTAAATTTTTTCTTGATTATAATATATATATTTAGAAAATTCTAAACCTACTTTCATTAACACATTCCTAAAAATATACATATTTATTTTATTTTATTTTATTAGTATTTTATTTAGTATTAAAAACTAATAATAATAAAAAATAAAGAAATCCAACTAACCTAGACGCGGTTCGCAATTCGGGTCGGGTCAAGTCTAGTTTGTGGGTCGAGTCGGATCACGACAACTGGAGGTCTTCATCGGCAGCGTTCCGATGGTGATTAGTGGTGATTGATAGGGGTTTCCTAAGTTTTCAAGGGTGAGGAATCAAATGGTGATGCTGGTTTTTGTCGAAAACCACCCTAAGTGGCGGTTCGGTGGCTATAGCGGCAAAATCTAGAGAGAGAGAGAGAGAGAGCTCCAGCGAGTACGTTTTTCTTCCTCCTTTCCCTCTTTTTTTCTTCTGATTCCTCTCCATTCTTCCCGAAGTCAAGTCCTATTTATAGACTTGCAAAAACCCTTCTTGATAACCTTAGATCGGAGCTGGTTGAAACTCCTCCCTATCTTTTTCTTTTTTTTCTCCGATTTAAACAAATCTTTTTCTTTCTTTTTTTTTGTTTTGATTCATACTAATTTGATATTTATCCTTTTTTTGTTAAAGATTCATTAAAATTTGATTTGAAATGGCCGGATTTCGCTCTCCCCGCGTTGTTGTCGATCTCTGTCGGAGGTTAAAGATAAACACGTGCCAGGCACATGCCTTCAAGTCTTCCATTCAGCTGTTGACACGTGGCAGCTCAAGGGAAACGGCACAAAGTGCCTTTGCTCAGATTCGAATGCTCGACCTCGCCCTTCCCCGCGCACACTAAACCAACGAACGGACTAGCTGAGCTAGCCCATTTCTCAATTTTTTTTTACACGCAAATTGTATATAAGCGTGGTAATTATTACTAATTTTATATTATTTTGAAATTCTAAAATTTAATTAAAAAAAACCCTAAATGTCTTTTATTGTTATTGCTACCCTTATTTTCTATTATTTATGTATTATTTTAATTTATTTTATTATTTATTATTTATTTTTTCTTCATATCTGAAAAATAAAAATAAAAAAACATTAATAATAATAATTAGGGGACAAAAATTAGGTGTTTACAAATATAAATTATCCACAGCAAAAATTACCCTTGAATTGTTGCAACTAGGGCAAACACTATTTAGTTAATTCCTTTTTTATTGATTGATGTCCGTATCTTCTTAATCATCCCATTGTAGGGTAATTCTCGACATAGTTAAATTTTGAGACTCTTTTTATATAAGCTTAAATGGGGTTGGCAATGGATTATTGTGTTTAAGATAGAAAAAATGAATGCCTAACATTATTTTGATTAAAGTATCAAATTCAAAATAGACCTCCTTTAAGGAATGAGTTAAAAACCTCACATTAATAACACTTAACTCTCAAGTGTTTAAGGGTTAGTATTTGGGATGTGGTTTGCCTCTTATCATCCTAAATCACTCGAACAAATGAGATATCCTTCAACTTTACCCGATTTGCCCATATTCACCATGTCTCATGATGTCTTTGGGAGTTATGTGCCCTTATCAAGTGATTTAGTCTTAACTTGACTCTCTTGAGAATTTAGTTACCCAAGACTTAGCTAATTAGGATAGTCTTCTTTATGCCCCCGTTGGTAATTGACCATAGCCACTTCGAAAATGTGCCCCAAAATTAATTGTCTTTGTGTCTATTTTATATAACTCCTGATAGAGAAAAAGTTCAAGTGTAACCTTTAGAATTGGAGAAAGTTGGAAGGTTTTGTGTTTTGAGGCTAAATCAACATATTTTAAAGTGAATGGGGTCTTTCAAATTGAGAGCAGGTTATAGAGGTCTTTAGCTTTATGTTCAAAGTAAGTGACTATAAGTCTTAGGTTAAGCTAACCATTTAAAAGCAACTTTTAGGACTTTGAAAGGATCTCTTATTGTTAGCAACTCTTCAATTTTCTTGGCTTTGTTCTTTTCTTTATTGTTATTATTTTTTAGTAGTTATGCAAACAAGATGCTCACATAGATGCAAAAGAACCAGCATTTAATTAACAATATGATAATACTGAAATTTTATTAATATTGCAAACGTGGGGTTCTGTGCTTTTATTGAAAACATAAGATAAAAATGCTATAATCTAACTTCCTAATTTCTAAGCTTCTTCTTATTTGGATGCGTAGGTGTTGACTCCCCATTAACGATGGCTTCTAGTGGTTTAACCCTTGCCTGATTCTTCTCCAACTGAGCCTCTAATGCTTTGTTCCTCTTATTAGATTCCTTGAATCTACTCTTCCACACGTCTTTCTTACTATCCATGGTCTCAAAATGGACCTCCATCTAAGCCCTCACTTGTTCCATGCAAGTTTTTATTTCTAGGCCTGGGTTGATCGGCGCGGGCTAAGTGACATCTGGAGCATGGTATATCCTCTCTCCTATCTTGTACAGTTTGTTGATAACAAAATCTCTAGTAGCTTGATGTTTGCCTACATCTCAATTCGGGCTTTCCATAGGACCTTGACCTTTGCCAACTTGGCGACTTTATCAGCCACTAACACGCTTGGGTCTTGATATTCAAACGTGATTCCTTCTAATGATGGTTTATAAACTATGTTCTAGATAATGCCAAACTAACATACCACTGAGTTTGGGTGATAGTCTGTACACCAGTTAAGCCTGATTAATGAAACTGTTTGAAAGTTTCTGCACATTAGAATAACCTTACTACAGTAGCTCCACGTGGCAGTCCACATAATATCATTAGCACTAAAACCCTTGAGCACTTTCACCCAACTATAGTTAGAAAGATCGTTTAGCAACTTCATCCTTTCTATACACGAGTCTATGAGGTCTACTTGTTGGGCCAATGATCTCCTAACCATGTTTAGCCCAAAACACTTAAGATGGCTCACAAACCAAATTAAGATGAGGTTAAAGTTTGAGCGAAGAATTCCATGACCTTTCTTCTTCACAAATTTAGGTTTCAAATTTGCTTAGCTAGTAGGGCCAGGATGTAAGATTTTCCTTCCAAGAATTGGAATACTAACTCCACAACTCTATAATGAATATAAAAGATCTCGATAGGAAAAAGGTTGGTCGTGAATGTTGTCAAGATGAAAGCATAAACCCGTCTTTGTCTGTAACCCTTGGGATCCCCACACAAGATATCTTTCTTGCTTCCATTGTCTCATTAAGCCACAAACCAAGCTTCTAATTCATCCATTCAAAGGTAATACCCGTTGCTATTTTCCAACGCTCGATTGATCACTGCTCTATGAATTCCCAAAAGTTTGTTGAAGATATCTGCCGACCTAGCCTCCTGGTCTGGCACATATACCCCATTGGAAAGTGGAGGGGCCTAGAGAAGATGAGTATATTCTTCTATGGTTGGTGTGATCTCGTGTAGCCTATTAAAGAAAGCTACGGGCTCAATTTCCTAAAGGTGTGATATAGCACAAATTAAAGGTAGATTGATATCTATTTTCATTAGCAAAAGAATGGGCCCTATTTTGCTTTAGATGAAGGTCTGCTCTTCAGGGTTGTATAAGCTGAACCAATGGTCCAGTATCAATTTAGGATCCAAAGGTTTACAAACCCGAATTTCTTTGCGAAGGAGGTGGTCAATTACAGCGCTAACCATCTACTAGGATTACAATAAATAAAAATTTCTAATTACAAACAAATCTCTTACAAAACATAATAAAAACTCTTTTACAAGTGATTGCATCTGAACACCAAAGAAAGAAATCATATCATTAATCATTTGCTAGTTTATGACTTTATGTATGCAAAAAGGTGGGTTCTAAAGGTTCCTAAGCTCTATGGCCTCCCACATTTTCGAAGAAATGGATCTCAAGCCATATCGAAGCATTGGGTGGGTAGCTTAATCGGTCCCAAGCAATGAATATTCCACTTTACCCGGAACTTACTCAATGGCTCCCCATCCTAGGGTCCCAAATGGCTTAGGTCCGACCACATTTAATCACACAATTGCATGCACGAAAACTCAATAAAAAAAAAAAACTAAACTTTATCAAATCCCTGAATCACGAGCAGATACAAACATTAGTGCAAATGATATTTTACAACATGAGAGCTAATTAAGGATATCTAGAAATAATGATTTTAGAAGGTTTAGGTGGCTAACCTATTAAGAATCTCCAGCGGAGTCACCATCTTATCGAGTCTAATTTAAAAAATTTATATTATCTCCTTAATTCGATTCATATTAGACCCTATACTTATCCAATATAAATCCTCGACTTAAATTTGGAATTTTATTATTTATTTGGAGTTGCCACCCAACTAAAGTTAGGAAAAATTATTGGATTAGAATTAATTGAGTGGATTAACTAAACGACTAGTTGACAAAATCTCTCCTTTTTAAAAAAGAAAGAAAGAAAAACCAGAGATTCTCGACTTGAGAGCTATCGTATTAAAACCCTAAAGTTACCACCTTATCCTTCTAAAATTTGAATTATGTTATGATATCCTTTTTTTTAGCATAAAAGCAAATATTAAAAAAATGATACAACTATTATACTAATAATGATTTGAATTTTTTTTATTTCTTTTAGAGTTTCCTAATAAAGGTGTTTACGTACCCGCTATTCGGGATCAAATAGGTCGTAGTTCGCTTTTCATAAAACTTTAGTAGATTAGTTAATTTTAATTACAAAAATATGTCAGGTTTATGTTTATTACCATTTAAATTTATTTAAAGAAATTTCTAAGCCTAAGCTTTATATCTTAATTTTGAAAAAAACAAAACCTCTAATTTTGAAAAAACATCAATTATCATTTATTCATTTATTTTTTATGAAAAGAAGTTTTCTAAGTGATAAAATATTTATTTATTATTAATTTTTTTATTGATTTTTTAAATTTTTTCTTGATTATAATATATATTTAGAAAATTCTAAACCTACTTTCATTAAGACATTCTTAAAAATATACATATTTATTTTATTAGTATTTTATTTAGTATTAAAAACTAATAATAATAAAAAATAAAGAAATCCAACTAACCTAGACGCGGGTCACAATTCGAGTCGGGTCAAGTATAGTTTGCGGGTCGAGTCGGATCACGACAACTAGAGGTCTTCATCCGCAGCGTTCCGATGGTGATTAGTGGTGACTGATAGGGGTTTCCTAAGTTTTCAAGGGTGAGGAATCAAATGGTGATGTTGGTTTTTGTCGAAAACCACCCTAGGTGGTGGTTCGGTGGTTGCAACGGCAAAATCTAGAGAGAGAGAAAGAGAGCTCTAGTGAGTATGTTTTTCTTCCTCCTTTCCCTCTTTTTTTCTTCTGATTCCTCTCCATTCTTCCCGAAGTCAAGTCCTATTTATAGACTTGCAAAAACCCCTCTTGATAACCTTGGATCGGAGCTGGTTGAAACCCATCCCTATCTTTTTCTTTTTTCTCCGATTTGAACAAATCTTTTTCCTTTTTTTTTTGTTTTGATTCATACTAATTTGATATTTATCCTTTTTTTTTGTTAAAGATTCATTAAAATTTGATTTGAAATGGCCGGATTTTGCTCTCCCCGCGTTGTTGTCAATCTCGGTCGGAGGTTGAAGATAAACACGTGCCAGGCACGTGCCTTCGAGTCTTCCATTCAGCTGTTGACACGTGGTAGCTCAAGGGAAAAAAAAATCAAAACGGCACAAAGTGCCTTTGCTTGAATTCAAATGCTCGACCTCGCCCTTCCCCGCGCGCACTAGGCCAACGAATGGACTAGCTGAGCTAGCCCATTTCTCAAATTTTCTTTACACGCAAATTGTATATAAGCGTGGTAATTTTTACTAATTTTATATTATTTTGAAATTCTAAAATTTAATAAAAAAACCCTAAATGTCTTTTATTGTTATTGCTATCCTTATTTTTTATTATTTATGTATTATTTATTATTTATTTTTTCTTCATATCTGAAAAATAAAAAAAACATTAATAATAATAATTAGAAGACAAAAATGAGGTGTTTACAAATATAAAATAAAATGATATTTAAATATTATCTATAGAATTTATGTATATTTGTGGAATATAGTACGTATATGAATCTTAGCATATCCATATTTTGTTATGGATATATAGTGGAGTTACCAAGTCCCAGAGCATGACAACAGTTGCTCCAATTAACTCTTAAACAAAAAAAGTGAAATTTCATTTGGACTCAAGTTACCACATTGGCCATGAATTTCCTAGTTTGCACTTTATTTTATCTCTCGTTTTCGAATGCAGTTTTGTCTTAGCAATTCTACATAAATTATTCCCAATTGCCATTCATTCTATTGTAGGATGAAGTCGAATAATTATATATTGGAATTAAGATCGATCAAATCGTGGAATAGTGATATGGCCCAATTATACGATGGGATGAAGAGATGATCTTAGTCTTAGTTTTACTTGAGTTTAACTTCTTTTATACATCGGAGTTTAGAAACCAAAAGTTCATTTTCGTATTGTTGTTTTTCTACTAATTAACGATCTCGGATACTCTTTTGTCGTGTAAATGATTGAAGTAATGTTTCTGATCTTCTGAGCTTTTAGTACCAATCAATGATGTGATCCATAATATTTTACATTATTTCTGTTTTTACCATGACATTTTGCGACTTGAATAGTATGTATATATTATTAGATTTCTGAAAAACCATGGGCTTAAAAACAAATTTCAATTGGAAATGAAACATCATTTAAGGAGATCTGAATTTTTTTTTTATTATTATTTGCAGATGTTTCAGTTGGTATATCTAAAACGATTTCTGCATGTGCCCATTGCTTTCATTATAAATCTATTTGTTGGTAAGTGTTACGATTTTCTAGCATATTATTCATTTTGCTGATGGACAGTATGCGTTGGTAGAACTTGCTTGATGATGGGAATTCCGTGAGTAAGATATGACCATTTTATTTTAACGATGGAAATCCATTGGTAACTGAGGCCTACTGAGTACTTTTTTTAGTTATAAACATCGTATAGAATGTCTATCAATATATATAATCATGTTTATATTAAGGTTTAATTATTTATTGATAGATAATAAATAATTGATAAATGAAACACGTCTTTCGTTATATGAATTTGTATATATCAAGATTATTGTAAGTTAGTAGTATAAATATTAATTTTTTAATAGAATAGATCAGATTTTTTTTTTCTTCTCCTAATATTTATAATATAAATGGTAATTAGAGGGGAAAAAAAAAAACACCTTTAACAATAGAGTTTGAACGGGATTAGTATTTAGTAGGAACAAATTTTCATCCCGAAAGTAAATGTAGTTTATATTTCCTTTTCTAGTGATGAAAGCAGAAGGATAACTTCTGCCCATTATTTCCAATCATATGGTTGTTTGCACTCACATTGTCAATCACAACATTCCTTCCAAAGATTACTCTCCATTTCTATCCGTAAATTAGCATCTAATCTTAAAGTTTGTCCAAATCATTGGCAAGCCCTAGACGTCTCCATTTGTGCAGCCACAGAATCTGAAAACGATTTTGTGTAAACTTTTGAAGAGAACTTTCATAATGAAATGGATCGTTATTGAATGGCAAAGGCCACCTGTCATGTGATTCCTGAGCTACCAACATTGCTTCGGTGATTACTGATGATTATAAGCTCATCATTTAAGTGCAAGGAATATTTGGCATTTTAGTATCTTTTTATAATAGGTATCGAAAGTATTTATTAAGAATATAAAAAACTTTTATATTTTTAAGTATTTATGATACATTTTATGAAAAAATATACACATAAAATAATGATTTTTTTTTAAATAATAAGTGTGTTTCCAAAAATATAATATATTTTCGATTTGTATAAATGGTGAGAGGACATGGCATTGTAGGAAATGATTGGTTAACAGTTGATCCCTGCATGTATAATAATGATGAATTGGTTTGGTGCTAATTTACAGCTATAGTTTCTCAATCTCTGTCCAGAAAAAGAGGGCAATAGGATGTTTTGCAAATTCATGATTTTATCTCCTGGGTCGAGGATCTGGTCATTTCATTCAACATCTCTACACGTGAGGATTACTTATCATTTGGCATTTGCAAAGACAAATGCCACATTCTTAACGATCGAATCAGTATAGTCCGCAAATTTTTAGTTTTTTAAGGCAATTTTAGAGTTTTTCCAGACATAAAAGTAAAACCATTAAAAAGAAAAGAAAAGACAAGAAAGGTTACTCGCCAAACCTGAATGGTTAAACAATTTCACAACTCTTAGAACCTAAATTGCCTAGGATAGTGAAATGGAATTCATTACTTGATTTGATATTTTTTTTAGTGAATAAGATAAGATCGATAAATTGTATGAATGAATTATGCTTCGTTTTAACAAATTTTAACAACTTCTATTTAAAAGCCAAAAATCATAAGATAACATTACATATTTAATGAATGTGTTTAAGATTCCAACCAATAACACAAGTCATAACCCATGTTTAATAAACAAGTTATACGGATAACATTACATATTTAATGAATGTGTTTAAGATTCCAACCAATAACACAAGTCATAACCCATGTTTAATAAACAAGTTATACCAGATAAAATACCTTAATTATATATTAAGAGCTCGCATGTTGACCCACTTGTCAACTAGCTTATTGCCTATATATATTTTACTATATTACGTTCTACAAAAAGTTAGCTATAAGTAATGTATAATAACCATGATCAGCAAATTCATTGCATAATAATCACCACATGGAATACAAGCAACAAATGCTATAAATTGAAAGTTATAATACAAATTAAAGCAACAAAAGCCTTCGTCAAATTAGAGTATATTTAAACATAATAAAATAGATTATTTGATAGGATAGAAGAGTGTAAAATAATATTTGTAGGTCTAAGTATAGCCAAGATAAAAGTTGACTCAATTATTAAAAATGAAATCAAATTCTATCTCGATTGCTATATAGCTTATTTTGGAGATGGAAGGAACTGATGATGGGTTCACCTAGATCTAGGAAAGAGTCGAGTCGAATTGGCAATCTAACTCAATTGGTTTAACCTTGCCAACTCATCAAACCGATGGGTCCTTCAAGGTCAGGTTGTAGCCTGCTTAAACTAGTAGGTCATCAACTTGTAGAATCGGTGGGCTGACTCACTCACTTTTAAAAAAAAAAAAAAAACCACAACATGACAAACACTAATAAAGGAGAAAAGAAAAAAATAAGCCAACAACATTCAATTATATATATGACAAAAGGCTTTCGTTGAATTAAATGCATGGTCTTTGTTTTTGGTCATATCATTTAGCCTTTTTTTCTTATACCCAAGTCGACAAATGTAATTACTTTAAATAAAAGTACCAAAGTTTTGGTCATGTGTACAAAATTTTTGAAGTTAAATTCAGAAGTCTTTAGAACATAGTGGAGACATTTATCGGTAGTAATCTTGTAGCCTTTTAGAAACCTATGTTTGAAAGAGAGAAAATTTTGAATTTGAACGTTTGTAAAGAAGATTTATATATATTACCTATTTAGATGCATTCGCTTATCCATAATACGCAAAAATAAAACTCTCATTCTCTTATTCACTTAGTTTCTTTCTCTACTTTCATCTACTTAACTCTCCAAGTTTTCATTTAATAAATACACATGCAATATTAGTCTTTCAATTTTTAATTTTATTTTAGCTTGCATGTAGTTCTTATCTTCTTCTTTTTTTTTTCTTTTTTTTTGTCTACATAAAATTGTCTTCCACTAAGTGAAAATTTGATCAACGTAACCTAGAGTAATTTTATGACATAGAAGGTTACAATCTCCATGACTTCATTAACAAGCGTTTAAAGGATTTAATGATACCTCATTCAAGATTTGAGCACATAACCTTTAGTGGATGAAGTGAACTACTCCCATAAAAGGGCAATGAGGAGAAGGAGGAAAAGAATGCCAAGGAAGTGCAAGAGAAAAAAGTACTAGCTTACATAGGCTCTAATGGTAAGCCACCTATATCACTTAGATCTGATTTTTTTACTAAATATTTTTGTGAAATTGTAGAGAAATATGGGACTACTTGCATATATTGTAACTATTATCAATCAAGTTAAGTATGAAAAAAGGGCAAAGGCTACAAGACATTGAACAAGCTCATACGATCCAAGCACCAAATGAAGTTCAGCATAGACAAGTTGCAGCAACAAATATCTAAACCCGATGGTTCGTAGTCATTAGGCCTATTTTGATATTTTACTAGGAAACAAAAATTTGCCTCAACAAAATATTTAGCAAAATGTCACCCATCATGAAGTTATGTATCTTTTGTTCACCGTTTAAAATATAAACAAGAAAATCTTAATCTAAACTCAAAAAAGTTTAAGCTATGCAACAAACCAATTTGAAATTTTATCACATCGATAAGTGTGAATTAATTGCTAAATTTAATTTTCTTGATACATAAGTTTCTATATGTGCAAACATATGGATTGACCTATAACAGGGTGTTTCTTATATGGGTTAAGATGTCATTCGATAGATAAGACATAGAAAATACAAAAAAGACTAATAGTTCTTAGGATATTTAACGAATGCCATTCAACATGAAATATTTTTTAGATAATAAGTATTATTTTAGGTAAATATTCATTAACAAAAAAAGATTTTTTTTTTTAGTTGGTTTTGACAATGTGGCCATAAACACTAGATCCATTGACAAACTCTAGGCATTATGCCAACCTACGTTAGGTAGAACATTTTTCCATTTATGATGTGCCTATAATATTTTAAATATTTGTGTCAAAGATGGTTTAATTGTTTAGATTTTAAAATGTCCCCCATAAGAGAAGTAGTTACATTTTTAATTGACCATTCATCTGTAAATAAAACATAGAAAAAATTTTGCATTGATAACGGAATGTGACCAAAAAATTTGAAATTTGACTTTATCCCATTGGATGTAATGTTTAGTGAAGAAAATAAATACCTCAATAACTTTATCCCATTGGAAGGAAGCTTTACTAGCTTAACTCCAGATCTCACACAAGAAGCAACTAATTGAATAATATTTATTTTCATTGTGCAATTCTAGTGTAAAAAAAAAAAAAAAAACTTGTAAGGTTAATAGTATTACCTTATTAGTTTTTTTTGCAGTAAATTAGAAAACAATTCTAATGTAAGAAAAATTAATTTGTAAGGGTAGTAGTGTTACCTTTTTTTTTTTACCTTTTTATAGTAAATTAAAGATAATTTATAAGGAAGGTAATACTCTCTTATTTATTTTTGTTATTTATTTGTAGAGTCTAAATATCATGTATAAGATGTAAGGCTAAATATTTCTCTTTTTTTTCTGTAATCTCTTTAATTAATTAATAAAATTTGGGAATGGCATCCCTATGTAAGAGGTTTGCTACTATTAATAAAGCAAATATTTTTTTTTTTTTTGCACACAATAAAGTAAGACAATAGTTCATCATTACTACTTTCATAATTAGAAATTGCCAAAAAAAAAATGATGGTTTACTAGCTACCATGGAGGCTTTATAATTTAGTTGGTATAACCTATAATTATATACTCATATATTTATTAATACACTTAAATTATAAGAAAGATTACATATCTAATTTTATGTACTCCTAACTCCTTTTTACCTTGTAATGTTCGTCCGGTGCTATAATTTCAAGTTGTGGTTATAATCCTTTTTTGAAATTCACTTATTCAATTTAAAATCAATGGTCCAAATAAAGGTCATTATTTATCACACGTTACGTTAGATTGAGTTTTTTTTTTTTTTTCTTTCTTGTTAATTATCTTTGATACCAAATAAAGGTCATTTCCTTCGATTCATTACATAAGTTAAGTACTTCTCTTCTGATAATTCAGAGGATATACTTTTTAATATCTCTCTTTTGTCGTCCAGTCCTTTCTACATTGAGCTAATCTATGAATTCAAAAAGAATTATCGTATACAAGTTACAGAAAATGATTCCATTAAGGTCTAATCAGTAACCTTCATAGAAGATCATAAAATGAAACACTATCTTCTCTTCTCAATTTGCGAGACTTTCAGCAAGTAAGTTTCTTGGTTGTTTTAATAAGTTTTGATCAAGCTTGTGTTTCGTATGTATATCTCGTTTCATGTATTGTAGACAATTTTTGAAGACTTTCTATAAATACATTCTTTAATTTTGTATATTAAAATTTTATAATTTATATATAGATTATTTTTTTATATAAGTATAAAATTTATAGAAATAAAATAAAATAAAATTTACAAATTTTATAAAGCATCTTGTATTTTATAAGTTTTATAAGGTATAAGTATAGGGTGATCTATAGTGTTATAAGGTAAGTTCTGGTTCAAAAAATTGAGAACATATACCTTACAAGATAAGTATAGGTATAATCTTATGCACTATCCACCCTATACCTATTTAGTCCTAATCAAAAGTAATTTGTTGACAAAATCTATATAAGGTCTATCTTAAAAAGGTGTACTTTTAAAAAAAAATCCATGAAAAAAAATTATTTTTCATGTTTACCTTTTTCAAAAAGATCACTCTATTTGTTCTCGTTTGAAAGAATTCCATTAACCCATTGAAAAGTTACAGAACCTACCTAAAAATATATTTAAAATGAGATAAATCTTTGATTAAGGCAATTATCTTAAGAAATTTATTTTGTATTTTGAAACATAACACTTTTTTTCTTTGCATAAGAATCACTTAAAAATATTGATTATTCATTTTTGGAAACTTAAATTTAGATTTCAAGATTTCAAAAACCCAAACTTCTAAATTATACTTTCCAAAAATAGCCATGGAACTTTCACAAGAAACTTTAGGGCAATCTACTAAAATAATACCATTTTTTAAAATAAATCGTGAAGTAGGATATTCGAAAAAATTATTTCAAAAATAAGCTTAAAGTTACTGACCTCGGAATGTGCTTTCAGTTGAACCAATTTTGGCAAAACTAAAGGAACGAACTGTTTGCACCTTCAATAATTTGCTAGTTTTTTTATAAATTTTAAATTAATGTCTATAATTTTGAAATTTATGATTTTTTTTTTTTTGCTATTTATATGTGAAATTTTAATTTATTTTAGAAAAAAATTTAATTTGAGAAAAGTTATCATTGGAAAAAAAATAAAAAAAAAATCATGCAAAGAAAATCATAAATAAACTTGTAAAAAGAATTATAAAAAAATCATAGAAACAATTATTTAAAAAAATGTGAAAGCGTAGATATAAAAATAAGAAAAAATAGTTTATTAGACAATGTTAATAAATTTATCAATCTCAAATATTAATTTACATCAATCACAAATTTTGATAAAAGATTTACATATTAAATAAATAAGAAAAAAATAATATTCTATCCCTTATTATTCCTTCTTGTAGTAAACTATCTTGTCAATCGAAAAAATGCGTTTGTGAGCTCTCTTAATGACCTTGAATGTGAAGCAAGAGGGAGTATGTGACTCCTGTGTTGGATGGTGCTAATGGGTATCATCAAAATCTCGGGGAGGTACTAGACTCCAATCTATAACACACTGTGAATATTCACCCTGATACATTGGTTGTTTACTAAAGCATCTCTTCTACAAAGTAGCTAGTGTAGGGATAGGACCACTAATAGAATGATGATGTAGTGTGATATATGTGCTAAGCATTAGAGCTGAGCTGTCGTAATCACATCGAAATCCAGTGAGAACTGTTGGTCCTGTATTGAATATTTATGTGCCTCAGCTCGATTTCGAGGTCATCAACGTCCCACGGTCCCATGACATGTAGGAATAATTCAAGACCATGATCAGCTAAAGTAACAGCTGTGTCATGATCCGAAGATAGGTGAATTTGTTTTAATGTATCAACCTATATGTTACAACAAATTATAAATTGAATAAGCAATAGATATGCAATGAATCATCTAGTTAGTGTTGATGTTGTACTTATCAGATGTCTAAGAACCACTCCCATGCGTCCAATATATTGACGGTTGATAAATTTGTATCACCTATAGCATTTTTTATGCACACCATGAGGACCTTCCATGTACACTAACCAGGCTAGACGGTCTTCCCATAGGGATATGTACCGTACATGTTGCACCAGCTAATCCACATCAACCCTCCCACGCAGGTTGATCTGATGGAGCTCTAACTGTGTGTTTACATCTTGTGGAACATATTGAAATCCCTCAAACTGCCTAGCAACACGATCAAGGTAATGCCACTCAACTATATGGAAACATATAAGGCACCCAAGTGGTTTAAATGTGCCTGCCTCTTCTATAGAAAGGTGGTAAGATGTAAATCAGATTACCAGCATACAGTTCCCACTCAACTTAAAGGGTAACAAGTAAGATTTATTATTAATGATGCATATGATAAAATGGAAAAAAAAAACATTTGAAGAAATACCTGCTCATTGTTTTACCTATTAAGAGGATCCGATATGCGACAACTAAATGGGTCCGGTAATGGTAAGTGCCCTGCATCTTCTAGCATGCAGCTAAGGGAGTTCCAACCTCTACAATCAATCTGTGCTGGCTAAGGGACACTATATGTAGGAATCTATCTCATGCGCAAACCAGTAGGAGTATCACAGCCCCTTCAATCTCATGAGCCGACAAGGATGATGCAATGTAAAGCTGGCAATACAACTAAGCTAGATACATAAATCCCTAAGTATACATCCCTATCACATCGAAATGCTCCAACAAAGACAAAACCATGCTATAGATGAGGGAGCTGAATTTAACAATTAATTAATAACAAACTAATGATTAATTAATAACAAATTAAGTTTACGACAATTTTTACAATAATAACCCAATATATTATATTTAAATACGAAATTTTTACTAATTAATTTTCTAATGATTAATTAATAACAAATTAATGATTAATTAACAATTAATTAATTTTATGATAATTTTTACAATAATAACTCAATATATTGTATTTACAATTAATAAAAAAAATTAATAATTAATTTTTTAATGATTAATTAATAAAAAATTAATTTTATGACAATTTTTACAATAATAACCCAATATATTACATTTACAATTAATACAAAATTTTTACTAATAAATTTTCTAACGATTAATTAATAACAAATTAACTATTAATTAATAAAAAATTAATTTTATGATAATTTTTATAATAATAAGCCAATATATTAAATTTATAGTTAATATAAAATTTTTACTAATTAATTTTCTAATGATTACTTAATAATAAATTAATAAAAAATTAAAATTAATTAACAACAAATTAATTTTACAATAATTTTTTCAATAATACCCCAATATATTACATTTACAATTAAAACAAAATTTTTACTAATTAATTTTCTAATGATTAATTAATAACAAATTAAAGATTAATTAATAACAAACTAATGATTAATTAATAATAATTATTGGTATTTTAATAAAAACAGTAGACTACGAAGAATTGTATTTAATTTTATGTGGACTGACGAAAAGTAATATAATAGGAAAAAAATTAATTTTTTTATGGAAAAAACGTACTAAAATATAGCCTAATCAAGTTTTTTCGCTGAAGAAATTAAGAAAATCTCCTATTGATATTCCTGAACTTGTAGAAATACAAGATAAACTTATGTAAAAAATAAATTAAGAAAAGAGAAAGTGCGAATTGCAAAGAAAAAAAAAAGAATTGAAGAAAAAATAAAGATGTTTGAATTGAGGAATTAACGAATTGCATTTATAATACAAATTGTCGATAAAATATATTTTTTTTACACATTCAAGTTCATATATTGTGATACTATATAAATTTGCAGTGTCACTTTATAATAATTTTTATAGGTTTGTAATATAAGTTGGTAATATTAGATGAAATTATTGGATGATAGGAGATGTTACCAAAAAAAATTTGTCAGAGTAATTTATTGAAGGTTCATACATAGTCTGCACCTTCAAGTAATATACTGTCAGTACAATTTATATTGGCATAAACATAGTCCACGCCTTCAGTTTGCCAAAATTGGCTAAATTATAGGCACGTTTCAGATCTACGACTTCAAAATCTATTTTTGGAATGTTTTTTTTTTAATACTCTATTTTATGAATTTAAAAAATAATATTATTATTATTTTAATGGATTCCCCAAAACTTTTAGTAGACTCTATGGTGTAATTTGTCTCAACTTGAGTAAATAACATTTCTTATGCAGGATTGGAGTATGAAATATTATTGTAATAATTTATTACTACAAGCTGGGTGTCAAGATAAATTTGCTTACAAAAATTTATGCAAATACTTAACAAAACCAATTAATAATAAGAGAAGAATTAATCATTATCAAAAGAGAAAAGGAGATTTTTTTTTAGAGTGTCTCGATTCCTTATCATGTGAATGACAATGCCAAGCAAAGCAACCATAGCTATTGGGATTCACTTTATTCTCACTTATTTGTGTACTGAAACGCAAGGGGACCTCTGATACACATCTCCTAATTCAGCCTCTTTAGCCTCTTCCTCTAGTGTTTCCTAGCTCAAGTATATGAAGAGTGAAATAATACTGTGATACCTATATATTTAAGGGTAGATTGTAATACTTTATATAAATAGAATCCAATATAGATTATGAAAGATATTAAGTGATGGTATATAAGATTAAATGATGAATAATATATAAATATTAATTAAAAACTTTAAAATCAAGTGATTAAAAAAGAGTATATAAGTATTTGTTGGTATAATTATTAATTATTTTTTACATGGGATGTTATACATAGTATTAGAACCAACCCTATATTAATAGGTATTTTATTCCAAAGTAACCAAAAAGGATGGAAATCTAAATCCAATTGTAAAGTTTTGAGAAGGATGTCACATATTTAAAAAAAAAAATTGTAGTTTTCATGTGAATTGAATCCTATAAATAGAAAGTTTTAAATAGAAAAAAAAAAGATTTATAAATATTTATTGACTTAGGTTATGGAATTTAGCCTAGAGTATTACAAATACAAAGTTGGAAACTATAAATTTAAAACGACAAGTTTATTGATGCAACGGGTGGAAGATTCCACATCCTTTCAATTTTTAAGGGGGTTGAGCACATGAAAAGTTACGCTAAACTAAGCAAATGAAAAGCTTAGTAAACCTAAAGAAAAAAAATTGTGAATAATATTTGTTAAAACAACGTAAATTTAAGTGAAATGGCCTAAAAGCTTGAAAATTTTCTATCCAAAGTTGATATATTAAAAAGAAGCGGTTTAACTGTTGTAATGTGCAATATTATATTAAATTGGGACAATATAATTAATCCATTAAAAAATTATGGATAAAAAATAAGAGTATTAAAAGCAAAATTTTCTGAAATTGCAAATACGTATATAAAAATCAAATAAATTGTTTGGGTGATGGGCTTTTCGAGGAAAAAAAAAAGAGAGTAGATGTTATATGAAGAAAGAGGAGTGAATGATCGTCAAATTCTTTTAGATGTACGATAATATTGTTACTAATGTTCAGCATTTGTTCAAGTAGATGTTATATGAAAAAAAAAGTAGATGTTACACTAATATTCAGCATTAATTTAAGGATAAATATTAGATCTAATATTTAAATTGTGAACATTTTTATAATTAATTATATAAAATTTATAAGTATCGATTTAATATTCGAAATTTTTTCTTTTTTTATTAACTACTTAATCTTTATCCATTTTACAATTAATTTTCCAAACTTTATCAATTCTTCCAATTAACTACTTAAATAGGATTAGTCCAAATAATATAAATAATCTAGAAAATTATCACTTTAAAATTTCAAATAATTGATTATAAAAATTGCCAAAATTCATATAGTAAATGTAATATTTATAGAAGTATTTCAAATATATGGCGAAAGATAGCTACATTTTAAAAAATAAAAATAAATAAAAAGAGAGAGGAGCAGTAAACATCACGTTTTGGGAGGAAAGATTTGAATAGTTTAACTTGGACGAACATACATTCAAACAGCCAACAAAATGAACTAAATAATAGTCTTAAATTATTCTCTAACACAAAGGGCTAAATACTTGGGTGGGAACATAGTGAATGTGACATTTGACTTAAAAATGGTTCAAAATACCGGGGTTGATAAAACATCATCGTCTTCGTGAAAGCTAAATGTCCGGGGACTGGATTATTTTATTCATGGATATATCTTACCAACCAATGAGTTAATCTCAAATCATGTTTGTGGATATATGATTGACGATGCTAATAATCTTGGATCTACGCCCCCTTAACTCTTCTATATACCATTTTCTAGAGGCGACAAGCCGAAAACCTAACATAACCGTATGAGAGAACAGCAGACTTTAGAAAGCAAAGAATAAATAAAGAATAATCCCCATATCCTAACCTAACTTTAGAATTTTCGATTCATATCATTTTTATATATTAAAATTTTATTAATATTTATATGTTATTCACTCATTTATTTGATGTATTAATAATAATAAATCTTTTCTCTTATTCTTGCCCCTAACTATACTTCTTTTATTTTATTTTATAGATAAAAGTAATAAAAAAAATGAAACAGAGGAAAAACTCAAAGATAAGAAGGATAAACATGAAGAATATTTACTTAACACCTAATTGCACTATTCATAACACAGTCTAGTTATTAGCATTTGCATCAAGCAAAAATAGCATAAAAATTTACTTATAAGGTGAATAATAATTATTCATTTGCTAAACCCTATACAAATGGATTGAGCAACCGGGGTAGGACCGTTGCTTTCTTGAATTTGTTTGTCAAAATTAATCACTTGGGGTCTTCTTTTTTTTTCTTCCCTAAATTCATAATTTGAAGATTTATATAATTGAAATTAATCGATTAATTTTCGATATATATGCTATTTGGCTCCTCCCCTGCCCCGCACTTCCACTTTCCTACCTATTCTTTTCCTAATTTGGGATCTAGGGTCTTATTTAGGGTCAAAGAGGCCTTATTATAAAGTTTTAAGTCCTTATTCTGTGTTTCAATTAGCAGTATTCTGAATTGAATTTCTCTGTGGAACTTTGAAAAGGATATTGACCACTGGACGAAACATATAGAATAAATTCTAGTTACCATTGAAAATGGATCCTCTAAAATTATTTATCTAAAGTTTTCTAAAGTTATAAATTAATAATTTGAATTGTCTTGATTTTTAAAATGCTTTGTGATATCATCTTTTTTTAAATAATATTAATAATTAATTACACGTATCAATATATTAAGAAAATAGTTTTAAAAAACTTTAGAAAAAATAATTTTAGAAGATCAAATTCCATTACCATTTGCTTTATTAATGCTCTCAGTTTTGGTAAGTTTTGATCGAGAAATAAAAAAGACAAAATTATAGGAACTGCTTGGAAAGAAATCCATCATTCCTCCTTCACATATGTTATATTTCGTTAAACTGGATCTACACCGTTACTATATTTATCCCCCCCCAAAAAAAAAAAAAGACCCTAATGAGAGTTAATTTTTACCAATTACATACTATACAGTTAATGAGTAAAAGGAGATTTGAATTCATTCTATCCTTAAAAGAGGAACAGTATTGATACGAATTATGCTACTAGACATTAGCTACACCATCATTTTAATATAATCATTTAGCATTAAGATGATTGGATTATAAGTTACTAAATAGCAAAATGAATAGAATTTTAAAATTTGATGACATATTTCTATATTATTAATATATATATATATATATATAATTTAACTAAAAAAAAAGAGAAAAGAAAAGAAAAGAAATCCATTATTATATCCCTAGGCATTATAGGATTGCACTGCACTGCCGTCAAAGAAAAGAAAAGAAAAAAGAAAAAAGAAAAAGATGGGTTCGCAATCGAATTGTGACCCCATCCCATTGTAGAAAGAGATTGCATACCCACAGGCCACATGCTTATTAGCATGTCCAAATGTTTGCTTCCATTGGACGAGCTTCATGTCATGGTCATGGTCATACATAGCCCTCCCTATAATTATTAATTAAATCTTCACTGGATGCTGACGCATTCTGCATATAAAAATGATGTCAAAAGAGTTCTCTGTATTTCTCGTTTTTAATATCCCTATTTTTCTTCCTTTTTTTAAAAAAAAAAAGTGTACGTGTTATCTAATTACTAATTTCCATCACATTTAATTTAATTTAATAATTGACACATTCATATTAGATGTATTTCCCTGAAAAAAAAAGATTAAGATCGTTAATAAGATGGCCAACTGCAAAAGTAATAATTAAAGAGAAGGAATGTTTATATTTAGATTTGATCTTAATAGTATAATTTTTTTACTTGGCCGCATATTGAATATCTTGGACTATTGATACTTGATAGGGATTCTATAATACATTTTTTTTTTTTTGAATCGTATTTCTACTCATTACCTTTCTCAGTGGTCTCCATGACTATATCAGTATACAAATAAATGGGTTCTATATATTATCAGGGATATAACCACATCTCTTTATATATGCAAACGGTGCTTGTGTTAAAAAAATTAAAAAAAAAAAAAACATCTGCCAATTTTCACTAATAATCAAGTAATTCTGCTAAATCTAACAATTTGACGATTAAGAATAGTAAATAACACAATAATCATTTATACATTTAAATAAATTCAAATTTTACCAATAATTGTGTTGAGTAAATGCCTCTTCTATACTTGTAAAGAGTTTAATAAGGAAAATTTTCACACTTTTTGAAACTTATTAAATATTTTTTATAGAAAAAATGAATGTATGAAAATATGAAAAAAAAAAATTATTTGAAATCTTAACAAATATTCGAGACATCGATTAATATTTTTCCCTAAAAAAAACCCACTTATGAGAAATAATTTATCAATCACGAAAAATAAAAGATTTAGCATGTAAATTTGAAAAATAGGATGATCTGAAATGGATTTGCACCAATTATGTGTATCAATCTTCGACTATGTCTGTTCAAGTTTTTGTCGGTATAAGCTTTTGTTCAAAACAGAATCATTCTTCAATTTGACTTTGAAGACAGGCCAGAGCATATTAAATTACCAAAGCTTCCAGCTTTCAAACACTGGAAAAGCAGGTTGCTTGTTGAATACATGTGTTTAGCGTGGACAGATTCAGCCCCCCTTTCCTTGTCAAAACTTGTAGAGATTTCTAGGTGTTAAGCTCTCTTTTCTTTCAGTTTAGAGAAAGCAAGAGAGCAGCAACCACACTACTATTGACTAATTTAGGTATGAAGCATCCTTCAAAATGGTGGAGCACCAAGAAGACCATTGAACAATGCAATGACGACATGTAGCTTGTTAAATACCTGTTTTTAGCAACGACAAATACTGCCCTCCTTTCCCTATCAAAAGGGTTTTAGAGATAGGGGTGTAATTATCTTTCTTTCAGTTTAGGGAAAGGCAAGGTGGATAGACTCAAGACTCTTTTGCCCTACCCATGACTTTTCTCCTTCTTCTTCTTCTCGGATCTAGAATTTTTTTTAGTGGTCGATAGGGAATATAGAAAAATAATAATTGTTCTTTCAAGAAAATATAGGATATAATTCTTCATACATGAATTTCCATTTTGCCGCTTGAAATATGGTATTCAATTTGAACTATGGTTGCTAGCAATACTATTTGATACTAGCTCATAGTTATGGACAATCATAGTCACGGACCAAATCAAACGCTAATTGAGTGTTTGGACTCATAGATATTTAAAAAACATGGTTTTAGATTGTATTTTACGATTTTGTTCTTAGATAAAATAATAAAAGTATACTTAAAAATGAAATGTATGAAATTAAAGAGATGTATAAGCATATTTGTTTAACAGTTTTAAGAAGATATAAACATTCAATTTTAAAATTTTGGGATTAAGTACCCACGAAATAGATAAAAGGAAGCATATTTACTACATACTCTTAAATTATTATCCTAACCTGTTTTGCTAAACAGCAAGGCTCTAGCTTTTTCTATATTTGTCAATTCAGATTCGTAAAAATAAAAACTTATCCAATTGAGCATGATCTAGGCTACAAAGATAATTTTGCTCAAAAGGCTAGTCATTTCGTGGTAACAATATCCATCTAATTGTCCATGTGAATAATGGCTAATATTTAGGACAAAACAACTATATAGTTAGAATTTGGAGAAATATTCTAGAGAATGTTTTGATTACTTAAGTTTTAATCCATTCTTTAAATTGTAAGGTGAAAGGTGGTACTGTAGTCATGAAGTTTGACATAGAGAAAGCTTATAATCAAGTTGGGTGGAGTTTTTTTTTTTTTAATGAATATGTTACAATCCCTAGGTTTTACTTCTAAATTTCATTTCTTAACAATAAGACATTATTCCTTAATTGTTGATTTTCATTGCATGTGAATGAAAGAGACTATGAATGTTAGTTCTTCTAGGGTACTTAGATAAGAGATCGATTTTCTCACTTATTATTTATTCTTTATTCATAATTTTTTTTTCATAAGGAGTGAATTGTTTGAGAAATATTCATTCTTTGGTGCATTTTAAATAAGGAAGTTTGTTAGTGGCTTTTCATCTTGCATTTATTAATGATTGCATTGTAAATTCTTGTGCTTACTCTCTAAGGAAGTTTAAGGATTCCCTATCACAATATGAAAACTCATCGAGCAAAAAGTAGATATATTAAAGAGTTCCTTCTTTGCCATCAAAAATTTTTCAAATACAATTATTCATAGAGTTACTAGAATTTTAAGTCTTGCAAAATCAATTGATAGCCTCACTTATCTTGGATGTCTTATTATCATACATGGGAAAAGTAAAGTGATTTTTGATGATATGCTATAGAAAGTCAAGTTTAGGCTTGACTTTTGGGTTAGCAGGTAGTTTCAAAACAAAGTAAGATTGCATTGATAAGAAGAATTCTTTTCTCCAATTTCACTATATGTTTTTCAAACTTAGAATCGTTCCTAAGATAACTTAGGAGTATTTGGCATAGTGAGTTTGAAATAGGGATAATCGGATGGCTTTATCAACTCTAATCTTTGTTAAGTAAGTTCAAGCACTTAGAGAAACTCCCCATGGGCATAGCTCATGGAAGAATCCATAAAGAATAAGACTCATCTCATCTATTGACTATCCATGAAATTTGATGAATATTGTCGATGGCCAAATTCCATAAATATTTAAGAGCTCCTTATTTGACAATTCAAACATAAAAGAAACGACATCATACTATTAGATTAATACTCCAAAAGATTTTGTGAGGTTCAAAACAAAGACCAAGTTGTTTTTTCTAAGAACAATAAAGTCGACACTCTATAACTTCTTCACATGTCACTTATGCATCCAAGCTCCCTAAAACTTCTATTCAGCCTTCCTACCTCTCTCTTCAAGTTATCTTAACATATTAGTTTTATGTTACTTCTTTGAGAGTACATGAAGAGCAAGACTTAGGTGCATAAACATGACCATTTTGATCAAATCCTCTCATCTATAACATGCCTTCAAGATCTTAAAAGTTTTGCTTTCTTTTTTTCTTTCTTTCTCTCTTTTTAAGTTGAAATGATCATAATATAAAAATTCGTTGGGTTAAATGGAAGCCACGTAATATGTGGCTGAAGAGAACATTGCTATTGGGTTAATCAAGTAAAAAAAAAATATCCTTATGGTTTGACAATTGGTTCTCTGGAAACAATTTTACTCATTAATCCGTAGAAGATTGTACAACTGTTGCAAATTAGAATTTATTGTTGTCGGAGTCTTCCTTAGGTACAGAAACGACTGCACAAATATATTCTGATCTTTAACTTAGACAAGAAGGATAAATATTATGGAAATAATCGGCTAAGGGACATTGAGAATTTGGCATTATATTCGTGAGAAGTAAATACACCAGCCAAAACTTTCTTTATTACAGTGGTCATGCTAATGTTGCTTTAGATAAAAAGTTAATTTATTATATTAAACTTACGTCTAGTACGCAGAAATGAACTTAAAATGAAATCGTGATCGTAAATTCTACTCTCATTTATGCATATGAATGCAGCTTTGATAAGTAAAATTGGGATTTTCTAGAATCGAAGATTTCATTTTTTTATTTTTAAACTTGAGAGAAGAGATTGTGATATCATTCCCTATCATCATATATTATTTTATTTGAGTTATTATTGAGTACAAAATGTGATATAATAATTATATTCTTTTTATTTTAATCTTAATAAAAATCTTTTTCTTTGCTTAAAAAATATTATGATTAACATAAAATGTGATACTTTAATTTGGATGGCGATAAACGCTCGTTCCTTTAAGAAACGAATACTCTATAGAGGGCTGGAAATTTTAATTTCGCCCCTCCAAATCAAATACTCGTTTGATGGAATAGCCCAACCAGAACACCTACGAATTACCACGTTTGCACACTTCTGTTTAGTGTCTTAAAAACTCTTGGATCGTGTTCATATGTTGGTGATTTTTGGGTTATTGGTAGAGCTATATTAATTAGGGATACACCAAACGAGGTTGCCTGTCATATCATATCAGCTCTCTCCAACTTACTTTATGCCTAAAGCTTTTAATCGAACCAACCCTATAACGCAATAATAATACCAATGTATCTGTAGATGAAGACAAGCCTGGTGGCACAGCCACTTGACAATTATTGACTTCTTGTACTTTTACATAATTAAAAATACATATTGGTAGTTTGCCTTTACAATTCATTGGAACATTTACGTACTAATGACCTTTAACTTTCTTTTTTTCCCTTTTGGCATCAACGCTTTTTTACTTTAGCCTCTTGCTCTTTCTCACTGGGTATCCTTCAGGAAACAACATATGGGAGTGGACATCCACTTGTCATCTTTATACTTAGACAAATCTAGTACATGATCGCAGCATTGACCCTGGATTAAACTTTTATGAAATTGAAAATTTTTCCTCACACCGACAAGGGCTTTTATACGTGAGAATGAGACATAATTATCAAAACTCTTATAATACCATGATAAGAAAACTAGTCTTTTAATACGATAAATTAGATTTGATTATCTTTTCATTTAATAGTTGTAATAATAGTATATAAAATTATTTTTTTTTAAAAGTAAGATATAGGCGGAGAGGAAAAAATAAATATTTTTGCTGCATTTGATATGTGTTTGATGGCAAAAGCAATGAATTGAACAATAACATACAAGACCAACGACTTAAAGGTAGAGATTGCATCTCGTTGAAAGTTATACACTCCCTGCAGGCCTGCACTTCTTTAGATAATTGGAAAAAGGTGGTACTTCCCCATAGTAAAACTAAATTCAAAGAGATTTTAGTTGCCTCCAACTTTTCGTAAACCTCATATTCGTAGAGTTTAACATTTTCAAATTTTGTAAAGTGGAGCTAGATGGAAATCAAAATCATTTTAGCAACATGTGTGCTTACTGCTTTAATCATAGAAGGTAGATATTAAAAGTGAAGACCTATTCATTGATGGAATCATAAATTCTGACCGTCAAATTACACCCATATAGGCATGACCCTTGTTTTAAGACAACCATGAGGTGTCATGACAGTTTAAGGAGCGTCTACATTTGAGACAAATATACAATGTCAATTAAAGTTCGTGATCTATAATGTTGGAACTTCACATTTCTCAGCAGTGGACACTTCATATGGACAAAATGCAAAATGCCTTAATATTATGGCCGAGGCCGAGGTTTATCATTTCATACCCTTTAGAGTACCCTATTTGAACAGACTCAACAACGTTAAATGAAGTACCCAATCATAACATATGAGAAATCATAATCTTCTGCCCCAGGATGCGGGATATAGCGTGACCGTTCGGTTTACCATTTACTTAAACGCGATTATCATAATGATCATTAGCAATCAATACAACATAATTCTCAAAAGAAACATAATATAATCAGTCCAAATGAATAAAATGGTGATTGGACAATAAAATGATCATATCAGCATTAACATATCATTCGAAGCAACAAGCATCAGCAGATTAGCACAAAGCACAAAATGAAGCGTGGACCAATATGAGTAAGGTTGGGTGAGGAAAAGCAGAAAAGATCGGATGTTTGGGAAGAAAAAGGGCAAGGTACAAATTTGAAGTTATTGAATGGTTATGTTAATGGGATCATCTATTCCATCGTCTCAATGTTGAATTCCCCTTAGTAAATATATGGATTATGGACAAGAAGGTTAAATATGGATTCCATCCATTCCTTCAGAGTTAATCATTAACATTTGATCGTTTTTCTATGAGTCTCTAACTTACTTTTTTCTATTTAAGCACTTTAAAAATGGAAGGTACAAATACTTCTCTTAACTCCGCCATTGGAAATTAACACGTGTTATATCTTGATTGGCTCATAGTTAATTTGACAAACTCTCATTATTAACTAGAATATATAATGAAACAAATAAAACATTGCAAAAATATGGGGAAATGTTTCAAAGAAAAAAAAAAAAAGACTTAGAGGCATCAACTATAACTATCCCATCTAGAGCCGAGAATTGTTGGATGGGCTAGCAGGCTGACCCACAGAGCCCGCAAAAATTTGCGAGTCGGGGCAGGCAACTAGCCGCTAACGTGGGTTGGCTCGCTAGCCGCAAAAAAAAAAAAAAAAAAAAAAAAAGACGAGGGAGAGATTGAACACCAACACTAGTACACCACAGCTTGAAATCGGCATCTTTGCCATCATCCACACCTTCACTTGATAGTCAAAATACATAAATATAATTGAAGTATCAAAAATCAAAATTTAACTCAATGTTTGGGAGCTCAATATGAAATGAAATGCATTGTCAAATGCTAATGCTATTGGAGAATTGAGGATGACGAATTTGGAAGAAAAATTAAGAGTTTGACATTGTCGCAGTCTCGTAAAGTTAAACAAATTAAATGATTGCAAAGAAAAATGAGAGACAACAAATAAAGAACGAGACAATTATAAAAATATCATTCTAAATTTAAAAAAAAAATAATAATCCCAAGGCAGGCCAACCCACCTTGGCCCACAAGGCTGGATGAGCCGAACTTTTCTATCCGCAACCCTTACCACTGCGGATTAGCTCGCTTCGACCCACTGGTGCGGGTAGAAAAGTTCAGCTCGTCATAGCAAATACCAAAAAGAATGTTTTAGTTAGTGCAAGAATGACACGAACTTGTTATATGGAGGGACTTAATTAACTTTTTCAAATGAATATATGGGGCTTCTATCACACTTTTTTCAAATAAAAGCAAAAAGGTTTTGCTGGAAGAGCTATTGGCATTTTGTGAAGTTAAGGGACTTCCTCTAAATTCCCAGATATTAGGCTTATGAAGTACTGGGGCAAATGCTTATAAGATACAAAGAGAAACAGTTTTCCAGTTATAGCGACCACAGAAATACATGTAAATATATATACAAAGTCTTGATACAAATATAAATATAACTTTCTTCCCCAAAATACAAAAGATTGTCTGTATTTTTATAGCCGCATCCAACATTCGCCGAGCAACCGACCACACCCCATCCCTCGCCCCACCCCACCCCAACTGGCCAGCCGCAACTTGATGGCATCGGCATATTAGTTTAGCAAATAATTTGTTAAAAATTCTCTGTGTTTGTGTTAAAAATCAATCAAGTTTTGTATATTTTAGTCGAATCCTTTCTATCCTACAAGTTTATAAAATTCAATCAAATCATTTCTATTTTAAGTGATTTATTTAAATCATATATGCTTATATTGTCGTATTAATTAAGATGTATCTTTATTACTTCTTACAATATATAGTTAAACATAAATGAATTATATGGTACAATAACATAAAAAATTCAAATGACTTACTTCAAATATAATGGTTTAATTAAATTTTAACCTAAATATAGAGGACTTTAAATATTCACGTAAAAGTTAAACATAGGGGACAATTATTAGCTCTTAGTAAAAATATAAAAAACTTCTAATATATTTATCCCCAATATTCATCTCGGTCTACTTACCTCTCCTTTCCCGATCAAGCAGTGTCTAACTTAGTTTTATTCTCATCACTTACGAGTACCTTTCCTTTAACATTATTACTGTTGTAATATATCCCCAACTAAATACCATAGGTTAAAAATGAAAATATAAGCTAGGTTTTTTGACCATGGAAATAAAAGCTTTGTTGAACGTGAATTTTAGGTGCGACCTTTAATTTCAGTTGTTATTTTATTTTTTTTTCAAAACCCCCTTTTTGGTTTCACTACATTAATTATACCTGCATTATTTGATCAGGACTACACCTACCCTTCATTATTTATTTAACAGAGAGGTGAGAAGTCTGCTTCCCCGTTCAATTATTTCTGTGAACTGATAAAAAAATGGTAGCTACATGAGTATCCATGAAGAATTAAATCAAATTCTAATAAGCTGCGTAATGAAAAATGAAATGCATGTAACAAGGTAGGATATGCCAATGACATTCGTCATAGGAAATTACTGAACATACTTCACAATCAGCTCATCATGAGGATGCATTGTCATTGACATATGTGTTATATGGAACTGTTTGCTTCTGTCGTAAGAATACATGGAATGTGTGTACGTGGGTATGTGTCGGTCGAGACCATGTGGCTACTCTTCCCAAAATTGCTTTGCTTCTAATTGGTAGATGAAAATATTTCATGATTCGCCTTAAACAGTACATATTATCTTCTCAATCAAAACGTTTTCAATTTGAAAATGCCCAACTATAAATCATTCTCTTTATTTGGGAAAATAAAAACATTCAAATAAAAGAGCAATTAATGCCAACTCAATTCTCGACATCTTCAAAGTACCCCTAGAAATGAGGTAAAATCCAAGGTAGAAAGGAACGTTTGTCTAGCCAGCTGTTGCTTTGTCTAGTAAGGAAACATTTGTTGCGATGAAGAAGACAAACTTCAACTGCAGAACACAACAATAATCGATCCGAACTCTTCTCTTCCTTCGAAAAGAAACGAGTTTGATCTATGAATTAAACTCATATATATATATAAACCTAAATTTCACGAAGAAGAAAATTCATATTAGAGAGTATCGTAATCAAACATTCCTTCAATATTGTTTATTTTCCATCTTAAATCAAATGATGACTTTAACCTATACTAACAATTAATATCAATACATGACATGTGTTGTGCATAATCAAACATTCCTTCAATATTGTTTATTTTCCATCTTGAATCAAATGATGACTTTAACCTATACATGACATGTGTTGTGCGAAAATTAGAGCAAATTCTTATGATTTCATTGGAAATCGCATCGGATAAGCAATTTAAATATATTCAATTTGAGATAGAATTCATTATTCAAAACGTAAATTGTTATATAAATCTAAACTAAGGTAATGTTTAGAGATCAGAAAAAATGGCTAAAAGAGGATAAAATACGGAATAAAAAGGCAATCATGATATAAAAATAAATACTAAACAATGAAAGTAGGAAAACATGTAGATGAGATAATAGGAAAACTTCAATTGGGTTGGAGCCAACACGGTCAGTCAACTACTAACTAGGTTAGCTAATCGGATTGAACCAAGCTAATGAATAGTCCAGCATTAAGGATAGCCGATTGATCAAACCTTTAGCTAGTCAACCACTAACCCTTATCCATTGATTTTAACCTAGTTAAATCAATCTAAAATATGTTGTGCCTTTAACTAGTTTAATTGAAATAAAGAATGCCAAGTATTCTTAGGTTGATATAGTTTCTATCTTTATTTATCATTTTTTTTAAAATAGTTTTCAATATCATAACCTTAGTGATAATATTAGCTATGATTGCTAAATGTGTTTACCACCTAAGTTAGTAATGATTCAAACTACATTGGGCACTAATTGGTCGCTCATGCCAATATAAATAATGGTGGTAGTAAGCATTCAAGTTTGCAACCACTTATACTAAGTAGATATTTGATTTGGAAAATCCATTAAAATAATATAATTTTAAAAAAAATCATGAAATAAGGTACCCAAAAAATTTATTTCAAAATAAGTTACGAAGATGCAGACTTGGTTCACGCCTTTAACAATTTGTATTGAAAGCACGTACCTGAAATACACCTTTAGTAGAACCTCATTTCTTTTTCTTTTTTTTTTTTTCAATCCGATAGCTAGTAGGCCAAGAAAACATAGCAACTTGATCATCATAAAAATACCAAATGGCAATGCATTTGGTCTTAGCTATAATTGACTCAAATCAGTTTATATATATATATATATATATATATTATATATATTATAGGCTTCATAATTCCACATAAGCAAAAAATAATGGCCATTCAAAGTTGAAAAAGCAAATCATATTAACATCATTTTTTTTTCTTTTTTTTCTATATACTATAAGATAAAGCATTAAAGGGATGCAAAAAAATAATAAATTTTAAATCAATTTTTATAATTTTTAAATTTATAAAAATTATTTTTTTGTTATTTTTTAGATAAATTTTTAATTTTAAAAAATTAATTTAAGAAATTTTAATTTTCTTTACATAATTTTTTATTATTAAATTTTCAATACTAAATTTTCTCAAATTAAAAAAAAATTACAATACATATTAAAGGCACATACCTAGTTGATACTTTTGTAACCTATTTTTGAAATAAATTTTTTAGGTATCCTATTTTATGAATTTCTTTAAAAAATTAAATTATTTTAATGGATTCCCTAATTGACTTGCTATTCATATTTGGTCCTATCAAGAAATTTCAAAATGAGCCGTTGCCATGACTTAGGTGTCAATAAAAGATGATTGCATATGGTGAACTAAACTATTGAAGTCCCTTATCACTCAAAATAGCTTAATCAACGCCCAACTATAAAGGTTAGATATGGGTCAAGAAACTTGAAAATTCCAGCTTCTATGTTGTGATATTAGATAGTAAGTTGAAAATAATAAATGAGAACTTGCCGTTATGTTTAATTATTATATTCAGATAAATTAAGTTGTGTGCATTGTATGTATATTTATGATTATTAGGTAAGGATTGTATTCAATGAGCATCATTGCTCATCCTTTTTAAGGCTTAATTTAAACCATTTTAAGTATAATTATTTGGGATAAAGCAAGAAGAGAAAAGTGAGCAAGAAAACAATCTTATGTAAAACTTGCCAATTAGGTTGTTGTTCCTTTCTAGGTTTAAAGTGTGACAATCCTTGTCTAGGTAACTTAAATTCTCTATTTATTTAATTTGAGACATGTTTGAGGTTGAATGACTTTAGATGAGTTAAATTTAAGGGCACTATAAGTTGTGTTAACTAGACTAAAGTTACATATTGTGCTAAATCAAGTAGGAATCGGTTGATCAAAGTATTAAATTGGTCGATTGAACCCGAAGTTACATTATCTAAGTTTTATTTCGGTCAAATGGAGCTTTTTGTGCAGCCTTCTCTAATTTTCTATTTTATTTCTATTTGTCTCCTCACTCGTACACCTTGTACCTAGACTAAGTTGAAGTATATACATACATTTTATTTAGGTTTGAAGTGTGTGTATGTCATCATGGTGTTGAGGAAATACTTAAATATTATTGAATTTATCTAAAGGTTTTTTTTTCTTAATACATCTCCGTATTCCTTATTTATTTCTTGTCTTCTTTATATAGTTCTGTAGACGTGCTCAACGGTCTTTAACCAACTACCAATTAGCATTATTATCCTCAAATCTCAATCAAAATGGTAGGATCAAAGGGGTAAGGGGACGGGACAAAAAAAAAAAGACAGAGATTATACTATCAAGAAGATATAAAAATAATATTTTCTAAAAACTCACTTGAAAATTTAAAAATCTACTTCGTTGTACATGGACAATAGTATTTATTTGACTAGATTTTATTTAATTGAGTAAGAGAACCATGAAGCTTCCTTTACTAATATTATATGATTTAATTACATTCCATAAGAACTTTACATTCATACATGGAATAGTTGAGAGCATATATGGCTTGGAAAGAAAGAGCAAGCAAACCCCATTATAAAAGCACATCAACAGAGGAGAAAAAATGTAAGAAACACCAAAAGAGAAAGAGAAAGAGGTTCTATAACAGAGCTTTTCTTTCTCATCCCACTTGAGTCATTTCAATTATCTGCCCTTTCTCTCACTCTCTCTCCTCAGTCTCCACATTTTTGCTATTCTTGATATTATAGCTGTGTCTGTTCTGTTTCCCTCTAAAAACTCAGAGACCCAACAACCTCTTTTCCTTCACTTCACTTCCTATCCAAGTGTGTCCACATTTGGTACTGTGTTTCGCCTTTTGAGCTTAAAAGGCCATTCTTCTGAGAACTGGGTCATCAAGTCTCTTCCACTGATTTCATTACTTGTTTGTTCCTCCAGGTACAGTGTTTTTCAAGCCAGGGACTGACATTCCAGTCTGTTTTGCTTGATACACAAGCAAAATCACAAAGCAAAAAAGCAACCCAAAGAAAATAAATAAATAAACAAACAACACCTAAACCAGTAATATATTATATTCCTTTAAATTCATGAAGATCTAGTGTCTTGTTTCCTTCAAAACCTTTATACCATACAACATTCTTCAGTCTCTTACTTCCACATCTACTGAATTTCACACAAAATGGATCGTGGGTTCGCGGCCAGTATACTTTCGGATTCATACCAAGGATCAAGGGACGATATTACATCACAAATGGACTTGATATGGGCTCAAATGAAGGTTCCATTGCTAGTCCCACTGCTAGAGATTGCAGTTTTTGTGTGCTTGACAATGTCAGTCATGTTGTTCATAGAGAGGGTGTATATGGGCATAGTCATTGCTTTGGTCAAGCTGTTTGGCCGAAAACCTGACAAAAGATACAGATATGAACCTATGAAAGACGACATTGAGTTGGGTAATTCGAGTTATCCTATGGTCCTGGTTCAAATCCCAATGTACAACGAAAGAGAGGTTCTTTTCTAATCTCTATCTCTACTATATTATATATATCTCTTAAGTGCTGAAATATTAAATATATTGTCATTCTTGGTACCTAATTTAAGGTTAATTGTTTGTGTTAATTCAGGTTTATCAGCTCTCGATTGGAGCTGCTTGTGGACTTTCCTGGCCATCCGATCGCATCATCATTCAAGTCCTCGATGACTCAACAGACCCTATGATCAAAGTATATCATTATTCCTACATGAAAATATATTAATCTATAGCATTTCTTTGTTTTTTATTCATATTTTTCGAAAAAAAAAAAAGAAAAGAAAAATGAGGTATTCCGTACTTGGTAATTTTTGCCAATATAGTTTCTCCCAAGTGTATTATTATTATATAGATACCAAATTTAGTTAGAAAAATAAAAGCAGCAAATTAACGGGTTGTTTTAACTAGTAACTACCTCAACTATAGTAGAAGGCTTTCATATGACTAAAACATATGCATGTCTGTTATGTACATTGTTGGAAAATTAATTTAAAATTATATTGTATTAGGACATGGTGGAGCTGGAGTGTCAAAGATGGGCAAGCAAGGGAATTAACATAAAGTATGAAATAAGAGATAATAGGCATGGGTACAAAGCTGGGGCTTTGAAGGAAGGCATGAAGCACGGCTACGTGAAACAATGTGATTACGTAGCCATCTTCGATGCTGATTTTCAGCCCGAGCCTGATTTCCTCTGGCGAACCATACCTTTCCTTGTTCACAATCCTGAAATCGGTCTTGCTCAAGCTCGTTGGAAGTTTGGTAATAATTCCTCATTTTTATCTATTTACATTCTTACGCAAATTTATACATATATATATATATATATATATATTACACGGATCTTATTACTGATATAAATGCGTATGGAAAATATAAATTTTATTTATTAATTTGGATTAGTAAGTGTCTAGACGCAAATGTTAATACAATGGGGCTCTTACAAAAAGAGAAGTGTCGGTGTCGGTGGGATGCGTCTGTGGCTAAGAGGGTACCGTTAGTGGAAAAGTGGGTCTGCCCTTCACCTCCACCCTATATATCATTCAAATGAAGATATTAATCCTCGTGATGGGTCATGCTGTATCTGTCGACTTTACGTCGTGTTTATTTGGAGGAATTATGGCATAATGTCTGATGAATGCGAACTTTTGTGAATACTTTTCTATGACAACGTTCTTGATTATTTACGATTAGAA
Source organism: Laguncularia racemosa (assembly GCA_037954665.1). Taxonomy (NCBI): domain Eukaryota; kingdom Viridiplantae; phylum Streptophyta; class Magnoliopsida; order Myrtales; family Combretaceae; genus Laguncularia; species Laguncularia racemosa. The sequence continues at coordinate 5,799,608 of JBBMOL010000036.1, forward strand.
GTTAAACAGATTTCACTCTTTTATGATGATAGCTATCACCATCAACTTAGCTCTACAAGTTGCCAGAGAATTCTATGCTACAGGAAGAAAAAGAAAGACATCATTTAGTAGCTTGAAAAGTTAAGTAGTCCGTTGCTCCATTATGGATTGTCCTAGCCCATGTCACGGTTATCTAATTTAAGGGTGTCGTTCAAGAAATTAAATAAAAATATTTTTATTTTTACCAAAATCACCGGTTAACGGAATGCCAAAACACTTATTACCGATTTGGCTAGAAAAATGAATATTTCGGTGGCCGCCAAACATAGCCTTATTTCTATCGGGTAACTAATACTTCTTCCCAGGTATCAAAACAGTTCTAAAGCGATATCTATATATAGCCAATTTGACGATTCATTGCGGTTATTACTAATAAAACAAAAATAAAAGTAACATGTAAATGATAAAGAATTAAAGAGGGACAAAACAAAAATAAAATAAATATTAATAGATTTCGAGACTGAAAATAAAAATTTATCAGACTTTTTAAGGTTGGTTATACGAATGAATGTAAATTTTTTTTTCTCAGACATTGACAAGTACACTAGAGACATTTATATATATATATATAATTTTTGGGACAAAGACAAGAAAAAGAAATGAGGGTTATGACTTGTCATGATGCTTGAAAGTGAAGGATAATGGTCCATTTCATTAACAGATGGACCGCTTTCATAGCCTCAAATACCGACATAACCCTTTCTGCTGGAAAGCTGTCATGGTGTCCCTCAGATTTACCCGGGTTTGGAAGTGATTGAGTTTTGGAGGTGAGTCTATCTACCTATGAACTGGCCCATCAATGTCTTTAAGGGCATGTTTGGACACACGGAAAATCAACAAGGGGCATCCATGTCCTACCAATACATATGTCTGACTCTCATCGTACGTTACACGTACACCTCACTTCAATGTCCAGCATCTGCATGTGCAGTTCAAGTGGTGGACCTTATCTTCTAGCCAGTGTCCATCCCTACTAACCGACACTTCGAACTAGTATTCCTTTTTTTCATTTTTCCTTTGGATCCCTTCACGGCTTCACCCCATGTTTTTTATGCACCGACCGAATTCACTTTGCTGGTAATAATCAGATTAATTAAGCTATTCCGTTTTGGTTATCATTGATTGTAAAATAAAAGATCCCTCATAACTTATCCCGCTACAAAAAAAAAAAAAAACTAAATTTACTTAATAATAAAATGAATTACAATTTATATGACACTAATTGTATAATTCACGAGATAAATTATTACATTAAAATATGTAACTTTTTTGCAATTTTTTAACAAGTATACATAATCACTCCTTAGAAAATTCTTTTTTCTTTTATTGCTACTGAAGTGTCAACTGTTGGAATTGATGGCATTGATGATTTTGTTTGGTGGTATATGCCAGCTCAGTTAGTTTTTTTTTTTTTTTGGGCTGTTTTTGCAGTGAATGCCGATGAATGTTTGATGACAAGAATGCAAGAAATGTCATTGGATTACCATTTCACTGTGGAACAAGAAGTTGGGTCATCCACCTATGCCTTTTTTGGTTTCAATGGTAAAAAGGACTCTTTTTTGTAATTATATAATTAAAGTGGATCAACGGCCATTTCGGGTGATTTAAATTTGAATTAAATTTGTTTTGTTGTTGAAAAACATGGACCCAATTTCTGCTTTGCTATGTGGAAACAGGAACCGCTGGTGTATGGAGAATTTCGGCATTAAATGAGGCAGGAGGCTGGAAGGATAGGACCACTGTGGAAGACATGGACTTGGCTGTTCGAGCTAGCCTTAAGGGCTGGAAATTCGTCTACCTTGGTAGTCTTAAGGTAGATCAGTGATTCTTGATATGACACGATAACCAAAACCTGAAGAGCTCAAAACTGACGGAACATGAATGCATGCAGTTTAAATTAACATGGAAACGTGGGTGTACAAAATTAATGACTGATTTAGAATGCTTTACCAGTTTTACATCTTTTAGAGGCAATATGCAGTTAAATGAACTATCATTCTGTTGGCTAAAGAGGTCCGTAAATTCAATCTGTTCATTCTAGCACAGACTAATTAGGAAGATTCATATAAAGCACAAAAATGCAATGGCGTCTCACTTATTAATAAATTTCCCTTACGTGATTTGTAAATTTTTTCATTTTGGCCAATGACATATGAATCTTGATTTTCCAAATAGGTGAAAAATGAACTGCCAAGTACCTTCAAAGCTTACCGCTATCAGCAGCACCGTTGGTCTTGTGGCCCTGCCAACCTCTTCAGGAAAATGGCTATGGAAATTATGAGAAACAAGGTCAGGACTCTGGTTAAGTTGCTCACATGCACATGGTTTTCATACTGCAATTAAGATTTGAACAAAAATCATCATCCTGAATTGTTTTCACTGCAGAAAGTGACCTTGTGGAAGAAGGTGCATGTGATCTACAGCTTCTTTTTGGTCAGGAAGATCGTTGCGCACATTGTCACATTCATTTTCTATTGCATCGTTCTACCAGCAACTGTTTTGGTGCCTGAAGTCAGCGTTCCTAAATGGGGAGCTGTCTACATACCTTCCATAATAACTATTCTCAATGCAGTCGGAACACCCAGGTTGGCTTTATGTAACAAGAAGTTCACTTCATCCAGTTTTCCTACTTGTTTGTTGCCTCTTCTTACAACCCCTGTCATCAATAGGGGCAGACTGAGAGGGATATTTTCAAGACTGCCCCCTGAAGTTCAAAAATCTTTTATATTTTTACCCATTGTTCAGTTTTGCTCCACTATTCAAAAATAGCCTGGCACCCGAAAAATCCTGGTTCCATCATTGGTTGTCATCTGTTAAAAACAAAGCAACTTCTTGATTCTTCTCCTGATGTTTTGCATTGCTTTTTATTTTAGATCTCAATTACCATGACAATAGACAAAATCATAAGACTAAAGTGCTTAGTTGGTGTGTAAAATCACACGATGCAGTTGTTTTTTCCTGGCCTTGATTGCTTATGTGGTTTAACATATTGCAGATCCCTCCATTTGATGGTTTTCTGGATTCTTTTTGAAAATGTAATGTCTCTGCACCGCACTAAGGCTACCTTCATTGGCCTACTGGAAGCTGGAAGAGTAAACGAATGGATCGTTACAGAGAAACTAGGTGATGCACTGAAGACCAAGGCAGTCACCAAAGCACCCAGAAAGCCTCGAATCAGATTTGGTGAAAGGTAACATCTCTAACAAAAATAGATTAATAGATCAGGTTTTTCCTTTTTTTCCCCTTCCCCTTTTGGTATGCACAAGCTGCCAGGCCTAATCGACATTGACGAATTGAAATCTTTCTCGGCCTTAGTCTAAAGCTATCTATCTTCCAATAACATTCTCCAAAGCCTTACTAAGCTATCAACAGAGAAAACAAACCCTGTAAGCAATGACAGATGAGCAGACCAAAATAGGTCCAAAAATAGAGCAGAAAAAGAAAACGCCTAGAAAGCTAGCCGCAACATCATCAGGCGGATGTATGTAATTTGGGAACAGCACCAAGCTCCAAAATAACTTTCTGGATCGTACTCATGCATTATCATGTTTTCTTGCCTGCTGTAACCTCCATTTCACAAGGAATGATTCACTATCAAAATTCTGACATGTTTAATTCTCAAGGCATATATCATCAACCAATTAGTAAGTCATCTAACCTACTTTTAACATTCATCTTGCAGATTTCATGTACTGGAACTTTGTGTAGGAGCTTACCTCTTCTTCTGTGGCTGCTACGACTTTGCATTCGGCAAGAATCGCTACTTCCTGTATCTTTTTGCCCAAGCAATAGCCTTCTTCATTGCAGGGTTCGGATATATTGGCACCATTGTCCCCAACTCATGAGGCAACATGGGAAGGGGCAGTGTAATATCTGAACTACCAGACTCTTGAAAATGTAGTATCCAAAACAAGCTCTTGTTGCAACTTATTGCTTGCGAAAAATATGGAAAAAAAACATAAAAGGGAAATCATTCTTTTAAAGTTCTGCATAAGAAGCCGAATCCGTCATTCGGAAGTATATAGATCGCTTGTGAATACGTGAGTACATGGAACTAGAGAACACAAAATCATTTGGCATGGATTATACAGAGATAAGAAGACTAAAGTATATGTTGTAAGTTTTGTTTCCAAGTTGGAATTTTTTGTAGCGTTTTGGCTTTGCTTCCTCTTTCATTTTAATTGAACTTGATGATATTGTGCTGTGTACCACAGACCTTTGCCATGGAATAAAACACTCATATCTCTCTCTCTCTCTCTCTTTCTCTCATTCTTTCTCACCCCAACCCCACCCCCCCAACATATTGAGCAAATACTTGAGTAGGAATTTCTTTGTGATATTCAACATTGCCATTTCCTTCTGAATTCAATTGTTCATTCCACCTTGAAACTAAAAGCAGGAATTTCATTCTAACAATTAAATTGAGTTCTTTCTCCCATTTTTCAGTAACAGAACAAACTCCTTAGATAAAGCAAAAGAAAACCAAACCTTAAAATGGTAACATCTTACGTTGAAGAAAAAGGAGTCACATGACTTAGCTGCTCAAATCAGCATGGACAGGGAAGAAAATGCACTGATACAATGGGCCATCTTATTGAGCCCTCCTCCACCTGATACAACAGGCCTGGCCCTGTTTGCATTAAGAAAAGTTTGCAATATTTATCCAGCACACGGTATAATGGACGTGCGTAATCTAATTAATTTGAATACGATATTCTTGGAGTATTTTTATTCTTGATTCTTAGCAGCAAAACCAAGATTAAGAATATATTTTTTTAGGTTATTGAGGGATGAAGAGATGTACTTGTAAAGGACCTAAAAAATTCTAAATTTATTATTAGTTTTTTTTCTTCTTCTTCTTTTTTAACAAAAGTTAAAATTTATGATTATCGGTTAAAAGCCACGGAACACACAAAAAGATAAAAGAAAGTGACAAAATGATATTTAGGAACTCAGAGGCCTCCTCACTTTATCCATAGATCTTTAAGGAGGAGAGAGGTCTTTAAAATATTGATATGGCACTTAAAATCCTTAAATAGGATTTATAGGATTGAAGATATTTTTATTAAAATGGTATAAATTCAAATCCTTTTTTCATTATAAACATTAAAAAAAACAAATAAAAGGAAAAAAAATGTGTGCTTAATAAAATTTGAGTTACAGCAACTTAATTACTACAAAAATAAGAAAATCGAAATTCTTACAGTTTTTTACTTTATTAACCTGCTTTCTTTTTCAGTTATAGTAAAATGAGCCTTGGTGGTTTTTCACTTTGATTTTTCATTCTATTACATAACTTGAATTTCCGCACTATACCTTTCTAACCTTTGTTAGGGTATTTTTGTATATGACCTTACGCTATCATGGAGTAATATTTCCTGACTTAACTAAAAGGCACGAAAACTTAGAAAATATAAATGAAAGAACAATAACCTACGCGAAAATTTAGATCTTTTTCAAGTTAAACTAATAATGGAGAGTGACTTGCAAAGGATTCCTTCAAGTCTCTTTCCCTATGTACCCTTCTGAAAATAAACACATGTAAATATTAAATGTGTTCAATGTGCACAGCAAATTCTCTAATTTTTATTGAATTTTTCTTTCTTTTTTTTTTCAATATTATCTTTGTCTTAGAATAAAGATATATATAGTTCAACTTCGGCACCTATCTTACCCCTCTATCTTTCCGTATCCCTTTATATAATCTCATTTGAAAAAAACTTTTCTATAATCTAGAAAAATTTATTTGTTTGAAACAAATAAATGAAAAATCATGTTTTGAATTAGTGTAATATAGTAATTAAGCAATTTTAGTTTAATGGTATAAGTACCAGTTCTCCAAGGGATGGCTCAAGTTCGATTTTTTTACCCCAATACTTATAATATGTATGTTAAAAAATAATAATAATGTAATATAGTGACATCTATTCATTTTTTTTATTAAATTCTCAATTACTAGAGTTATCACAATATACTAATATGTAAATTCTCTTTGTATGTCTCACAAACAAGTTTGAAATAGCAATATAATAATATGATTTTATTTTTTTTTGAAATATTTGATTAAGGAAGATAAAAGCTTGTGAGGTAGTAAAGTGAGAGAAAATGCTCTCCCTTTTCTCTAACTCCCTCTCCCCACTTCTTTTAGGAAAAGTAAGCACTTTACCCTTGCATCTACAGCCATTTTTTTTTTCCTATTCTACTCCCCTCAACCATTGCCCCAAGTCCTGCCAACCTGTTTTGATGAGGGGTGGCTTGAATAAACGCATGGACACGATTAAGAAGGAAAATGGAGAGCGTTGTGCTACGTTAGGGGAGCACTTTCCTCCTAACTTCTTTGGTTTACCAAGAAGCAGTAAGCTTGACAAAAATCCAAAGGTGGTTTCTAAGGACGACTTAAAAGGTGAAAAGGCAAAAGCTACTTTTGCCCACCAAGAAAGCAACCAGAAGACTTTTGCTAAAAGGAGCAATTTAGAGCCTTGTACTCTTAAGGAATGACAACTCTGAAAAGTTTCTAGGAAGGAGTATCAGAGCAAATTTCCCCAAATGCCAACACACTTTTGCACCCTTCCCTAAGTGCTTCCTCATTGGGAAAAACCACCCTGGAAGAGGTTAACATTCTGTTAAAGGAAATTAAAAACAAAACCACTTTGCTAAACCACCTACTCCAACTAAAACCATCGTTGGTAACACACATGGAGCTAAATCATATGCCTATGCATGTGCCAAAAAGATTATGTAAGCGAACCGAATTTCAACCTTTATTTCTTCCCTCCGGCCAGAAAAGGAACCATCCCATGAGTTAAAATTCCAGAAGCCATTGAAGAAGTCAGAGTAGAACACTAGCAATCCACACTGGTGGGCTACTTCTTAAGCTAAAAGATGCCTTTCACACTAGTTCAAGCTACAACTTTTCGACTCTGGAAAGACTACGAACTCCTAGATGTGGTAGGGAACAAGGAAGGCTTCTTTTTTTTATTTCAAGTTTGCTAAAGGAAGAGATTTGACTCTAATTCTAGAGAAGACTTAGTACTTTACACAAAGGTTCCTTATACTTCAAAAATGGAGGAAAGGTTTATCCTTAACAAGCCCCAACTAACCAATGTTCTTGTATAGGCATTATTTTCACGTATTCCTTGTGAGTACCTCAATGAGGAAGGAATAAGCTACATCGTTAGTAGTGTGGGTAACCCACTCAAGGCAAATTCCTTGACAGCTTCCAAACAGAGGGCAAACCATATAAGGGTGTTGGTTGAGATAGACGTAAGGGAGGAGTTAATCACTCAAGTCAAAGTGGAGAGGATTGATGGTTTTGTAGCGGCAATCCATGTTGAGTACCAATGGCTCCCTCTCAGATGCAAAGTTGGTAAAGTCTTTGGCCATTCTTGTAGTCCGGCTCAAAAGGAGAACACCCAAGTGGCTACTGAAAACTCTAAGGCGAAGGATAAAGAGGAACAATGGGTTCCCGTATAACATGGAGGTAAAGGGAAGAAGGAGTTGCATGAGGAAGGTAAACGCACGAGTGCAGGCCTAAGTACTCTACACCATCAGTTCAAAAGGGAGGTGAGTGAGGAAGTCTAATCCCCTTCAAGTAGAAATGTGAAGAAGACGATGTAGCTGATGAAGCCAAATCTCCCCTCAAGCAGGAATGCAATGTAGTCAATGAGAATGTGATGGAGGTTAAGGTAGAGGAAGTGGCTGAGAACGAAGCTAAGGTTGAGCCTATAAATGAAGGCATTGATGCAAAAAATGCAAGTTGAGGGTATAGAGGAGAAGAAAGCATCCAACCCGTTTGTCAACCCTTACTCGAAGAAGGATCACAATACACCAACACCTTCCCTTGTATCTAAGTCAATGGCCTAGCATAAGGAATCCCTTATCCAAGATTTTGATGTCACCAAATCTGTCGAACCGGGGAGTGACAATGATGAAGAGATTAAGGAGTATGAAAACACTCCACTTAATAAACTTTTAATCCAAATGAACCATAGCTTGAGGAGTAATCCTAAAAATGCTTAAAGCTCCAACTCTTCAAATTGGAGGAAGAAGAAGTAGTGAAAAAGGAGGACAATGTTCACCTTGTTGTGAAGCCCTTCTAGTTATAATACCATGAATATCACAGCTTGAAACATTAGGGGGTTTAATGACTCCATCGAGGTGGTGGAAGTTAGATGAGTTTGTAAAGTCCAAAAAATTAATTTTATAGGTCTACTTGAAACTAAGCTAAATCCTTCAAATGAAGAGACAATTCAAAATGTGTTGAGGCCACGATAGCAAGTGAGAATTAATATTGTAGCAAGGAAGCGTTTCTAATTAGCTTGGAATCCTAGAAAATGGGTTATTCGGGTGGAGATTAAGCATGCATAGTTTATACAATGTGCAGCAAACAACATGAGATCCAATCTTACACTCTTTGCAACTTTTGTCTATGGATCAAATAATGATAGAGAAAGAAGAGCCTTGTGGAGTAACCTAAAGGCCCCAGCTTTATCACTAAACTAGAGTCCTTAGGTGGTTCTTGGTGATTTCAATTCCACAAAATCTCTATTAGAAAAAAAATTATGGTAGAATGCATCTAACGAAAGCTATGGTGGAGTTCTAGAATTACATTGCCCATATAGATTTAGAGGACTTGAGATATGTTGGGGATTTTTATACTTTGTCTAATAGGCAAGAACATAACCCAATATTGAGAAAATTAGATAGAATTATGGCAAATCATTAATGGTTGAGTGTATTCCCTATAACGCAAGCTAAATTTATGTTGCCTACCCTTTTAGACCATTCCTTAGTGGTTACATGCATGGATTACGGCTTTGGGGCTAAGAAGATACCCTTCAAGTTCTTAACTTCTAGATTGAACACAAGAATTTCAAAGACTTGGTGATCAACACCTAAAAGAAAGAAATTAAGGGATAAAAAATGTTCCAAGTTGTCAGAAAACTCAAGTCCCTTAAGTTGGAACTCAGACACTTGAATGAGCTGAATATTCTTAACTTCCCGACCAGGTGCAATCAGCTAAAAACACACTACTACAACTACAAGCCTTAATTCATGGTGGTGGAGACATTTCACAAATGGAAGAAGAGAAAGTGGCCTTAAGGAATACTATTTACTCATAAGGGCTGATGAGAGCTTTTATAAACAAAAATCAAGAGTTAATTGGTTGAAATTAGGAGATAAGAACACATCTTACTTCCATAAAGCCATAAAAAACTTACACAACCAAAGCTCTTTACATCACTTGTTAAGGGAGGATGGAAGTGAGGTGATTGGTGATGATGAGGTCAAAGCCTTAGTAGTAGCCCATTTTCAACAACTTTATGATAGACCTACATCTTATCTCAACATGGAGGAAGTCCGGAATTTGGTGATTTGGAGATTAAGTGAGCAAGAACTAAAATTAGACACCCTTTTCATTGTTAAAGAGATTAAATGGGGGTTCTTCTCACAAGCCAATGAGAAAGCTTCTAGGCCATATGGGTTTTCGGCTAAATTCTTTAAGGAAGCATGGGAAACTATTGGAGATGATCTAGTTGAAGCAACCAAAGAATTTTTACATCAAGCCACCTACTAAAGGAGATTAACACCACTATTATCTCCTCAGTTCCTAAAGTAGCCAACCCCTCTAAGCTAGGAGAGTTTCGCCCGATTACGTGTTGCAATGCCCTTTATAAAGCTATATCCAAAATTGTTGCGACATGCATTAAGAAGGTCCTTCCCTCATTGTTTGGTAGAGAACAGGTAACTTTCATCTTTAGGAGAAGAATAACTAATAACATATTCATTGCCCATGAATTAATGGCTGGCTACCATTCACAAACAAGGGCATCGTGTTGTATAATAAAGGTAAGCCTGCAAAAGGCATATGACACAATACGGTGGGACTTCCTATTAGAGGTACTCAAAGCCATGCAATTTTCCCTACACATTTGTACCCTTATTGAGTAATGCATCTCTACTTCGAAATTCTCCATTAATATTAATGGAGAACTGGTTGGCTATCTTGCAAGCAACAGAGGACTAAGATAAGGGGACCTTATATCCCCTTATCTATTTGTTACGGGAATTGAGGTACTATTCACTCTACTAAGGAAGCTAATCGCGAACCCCCAATTCTTTCTTCATTAAAGATGTAAGTTTGAAAAGCTAACACACCTTTGTTTTCTAGATAATCTTCTCATTTTTCACGAAAGGCAATATTAAACCTATGTCCTTAATCAAAGAGACTCTACAGTGTTTCCACTCATTATATGAACTAGTGGCTAACAACAGCGAGAGCAATATATTCTTTTCCCATGTCTTTATGGGAATGAAAGAGGACATCCTCTGCTCTACCCTGTTTCAAGAAAGCAAGCTACCAATGCGCTATTTGGGTGTACCCCTAATCTCTACAAAGCTTAAAAAAGAGGATTGTGATGGCCTACTGGAAAGAATCTTAGCTCACATCAATTCCTAGACTTTTAAATATCTCTCCTATGCTAGAAGATTGTAGCTAGTTAAGTTAGTTCTCTTCTCAATGCAAGTCTACTAGAGTTTTATTTTTTTATTACCTAAATCTATCATTACAAAGATGAACCAACTACTCAAAATTTTTTTATAGAGTGGTAAACTAAACATATTTTCAAAGGCTAAGGTGCGGTAGGCTGACGTCTATAAACTTATGAAATGTGTTGGCTTAGATATACCCAACCTACATCAATGGAACCAGGCCATCCAACTTAAACATATCTGACACCTATGTAAGGAAGGCCCTAGGAGTTTATGACTAGAATGGGTTCATTCTACTCTATTGAAAGGAAGAAATTTTTGGTCATCTAAAGCTCCTACTAAATGCTCTTGATTCTGAAAGAAGCTATTAAAAGTTAAGAGGCTTAGTTCAAACTAGTTTCTAATGGGAACCTAACAATGGTCTAGCCATATTACTTTGGGCAGACTATTGACTTCCACTAGTCCCATTGAACACTATATTTAGTGCTTGAGAGATAGGTAGCATAAGTTTCCCCCCCCCCCCCCCCCCCCCCCAACAAAGCTTTATTCCCCGTTAGATGATAAAGAATGGTGCTTACCAAATGGCCCGTTTTGGACTAACTTTCATATTCCATCTTCTCTTAAACCTAGTGCCTCTTATTATAATCGATTGTGATGGATACATATTAGTACAGGAGAGTATACAATAAAGAGTGGATATGCCTTTCTAAATCCACTGAGCACCACAATGCCATGATATAAGGTGATTTGGAGCAAAACTTCATTACCAAGATACTTTTATCTTATGGTTAGCTTAGTTAAGCAAACTATATACCCTTGATAAGCTAACATCATGGGGAGTCACTACTTCTGCAATCTATTTCCTTTGTCAACGAGGTTTGGAAGACCAGTCTCACCTATTTTTCAATTGTAACTATACCTCCCAGATTTGGAGCTTAGTTTGCAACCCCGTCTTCTTTAAAAAATTAGCAAGGTGTTACCACCTCTTTGATGGCTACAGCTGACTCTACATCCCTTACATTCCAAACATAAAGAGTGAGCCTGGCTACAGCAATTTATTACATATAAAGAGTGTGCAACAAAGTGCATCTAGGGGATCTAAATTAGGGTTCCATTACGAACCAAATTAGAAATTACTCTAATTTATTGTAATCTTGGGAAATTTTATTTTCCATTTACTTTGTACTTTCTTTTATGCTACTATTTTGTAAACCTATCAATCTTTTAACAGTTGTACAACATTTTGGATTAATAAAGTTTAATTATCCAAAAAAATATAATAATATAGAAGCTAAAAGTTCTATTAGATGGGCAAAGTTAACTACATATATTTAATCCCAAACATATGTGCATAGTTTCTTTATATTAAATAAACAAAGCACATTAAATATGGTGATAAAATAGAATCCACATTGTAATAAAATTCCATTCAAATAAGTACATTGGAAGTCTCTTTGTTTGTTTTGAAGTTCTACCAAGTTATCTATATTTATTTTAAAAATTATTTATGTTCTTGATGTTAAAAAATAAGTTATTTAAATTCTTTATATTTATTTCAAAAATAAATAAAGTCCTCTATATTAAAAGTGAGCAATTCAATTCCCAAATACTAATCACAAAAGATAAGTTTTCTGTAAATAGTAAATAAATGAATTACTCGGTAGAACTATATATATAATGAATTGAAAAGAGTCATTTAAAACATAAAGATTTTCATTAAAAATAGAGGATACCAAACCTCAATGAATGGCTTGGCGACTCATGGCACGTAGAACAAATTGCCTATAGCATTCATTAACACAGTAACTCCTACTTCCTTCCTCCTGGCTATTGTTATCTATAGCTTATAATCGAACAAAAATAAAAATACAAGTCCATACAATGCAATAATTTTTTCAATACACCCTCTAAATTATTAAGCATACAAATAAACCTCTAAACTCTCGAAATATGATTTGACTTTTTGTAAATCCTAATAATATAAAAATAAAGCTCAAGCTATAATTGAAATTGCAAAACTAAGGCTAAGATGACCATAAATGATGGTATGCATATTTTTCAAATTATGAGAAAGTAAAATCACACACCATAAGTTTAAGGAATGTATTCAAAGAGTATATCAGAAATTAAACTAGTGGATTCCCATTTCTTTTAACTACCATGGAAAATTGAGTTAGATTTAGCCCATGTGCAACAAAGAGAGAGATGCCCGTTTGGATGAGGAATTTATCATCTATTTCCTTTGGTCCATAACTTCCTCTATGAGGATGAAGGTTTGCATTTTCATTAGATTTATTATACGTTATGTTTGATTTAGAAACATTTTCCAATATCTAATTAAGTTCTCCTTTCCAAATGAAACATAATAGATTAAGGTAGGAGCTTCCGGTGTAAATGGAATGGAATATAGGAAACAATCTTCTTCTTTGTAGAGGGGAAAAGGAAAAGAAAAAATTAGGAACTTGAAAGTGGAAAATATCCATTTCAAGCCTCATATGTATGGTGATAGATTATGGTAACCATTTGGATTGTTTGTCTTTTATGTAATCTTATTTATTTTTTGTCTGATTTATATATAATCTATATCTTTTTCTAATTAGATGTTTAGGTTTTCTAATCAGTTTCTGTTTTAATAAGGATTTAGTATTTAATAAGAGTATATGCGTAATTTTCAACTTTATCCTTTTTTTTACTTGTTTTGAACTAGGCACCTAGATTTGAGTAATTACCAAATAGATGTCAAACCAACAAGAATAAGATGAGCTAAACACACCCTATTATGATGTTATGAAAATTTAGTAAGTTGTTATATTTCAAGCGATTTAGGGAAATTATTTGAATTTAGATTATTATATAGAATATGGCTATCAATTACTTATAATATGAAAAGGGTTAAACTACAAGCACACCTATTTATAGTTACTTCATAAGCGTTTAATCCTCCATCTTCAAAATTGAGTATTTAATCCTACATATTTAAAAAAAAAAGAAAAAGAATTTTTTTTTAGATTTTTACATATGACAATTTTGTCCTTTGATTAAATAATCAAAATACTAAATTATAAAACAAATATATAAAACTAAAGACAAAATGGTCGTACAGAGTCTCAGGCATGTTTTTTAAGAAACTAGGGATCTAAACACTCAAATTTAAATATAAGAGGGCTAAACATACATAAAGCAAATATTAGCAAGTGTATTGCAAAGATAAAGAAGGTTAATTATATGTGAAACGAACATAAAGGAGCTTACACTTGCTTCATATATACTTAGACTTCTTACCTTTGCAATTGAGTATTTAGATTCTAACTCTTTGAAGAACATGCCTTTACACTCTAAAATAATAAAATTTAAAAAAATGCGTAAAATTAAAAGTAAAATGGGCATATAAAAGTTCAAATGCACCTTTTATTTTTAATTTTGAGGATTTAAACACTCCATTTTATAGATAGGACGTTAAATACACATGAAGCAAACATAAAGGGGCATTTACCCTAATTTTAAATAATTCGTTTAAAAACAATTTATAACAGTTAAAATTTGAATCTCTAAAAAGTAAATTAGTCATCTTTCAACATAACATATTAGATTTTGATTGTCAAGGCCAATTAGAATTTTTTAATGCCATGAAGGAAAATGGTAGCATAATGTTTATTGGAAATATATAAAGAACTTAATTGACCCATTTGAAATATATATTATTTAATCAATTTCTTCCCATTTTTATTATAAACCATGGTAACTGAATTGATTCTTTTTATGATAGTATTGTATTTAAGTTAGAGCATCATTTACATTTAATAGTTTGCTTCCCTTTATCTTGAAAATGATTTAACTTTTGAAATGCACATACATTTAGATTATAACCATATGTCTTGTTTAATAAACAATCACCACCATCGATTTTGCCACTTACAAATACATGCTTCAATATCACATGAGGATTTCTCTTGTTTTCAATAATATGCACCTTCAAATTTAAAATAAATTAAACTGTTAAACTTCTTAAAATATACTACAACAATGTATTCATAGTTTCTTTTAGTACACCAACATATAACCTAATTCGATACATAATCATGCATAATTTATGTCTAATGCAGTTAGCAACCAAAAAGACAAATAGCACGTTCTTGGCATCGCAAGACTTGGAATAGCTTATGATTCCCCAACATATAAAGGTTTGCATGTGCATACTTTCCAACACCATGAGTTTAAACACGCTAATTGTATTATTTGAGAATGATTATCTAATTGACCATTAGTGATGCTAATCCACTATAGTCGTCCATACAAGTGTTCCATACCACCAATACAACCCAACTATATATCTTGCTTCTAGTACACCAACTCATAACCTTGATATTTATCATAGTTTGTAACCAATTGAACAAATCAATGAAAAACTATTGCATTATTTTAGTACACAAGTCCATTAAGGACAACAATGAATACTAATCAATGTGTGCCTATCTAATCACTAGTAGCCCTAAATCTTTCAACCTCAACTAAGCACAAGAAACATGCAATCATGATTTCAATATACTTATATTCATTTAAGGTTTTATCCCAACAAACATGACATACTATTGAGGGGTAGTCACATACCTAAGTTACGCTCTCTAAAAATACTATGACAAGTTTCAATTTCAAACCCTTACACAAACATATGTTGTTGTCAAATACTTTGTAAGGATTCTAGATCCTACCTATAGTTAAGTTTGACTTGCTCGATTATAAACATCTAAAGTGTAGGTAAAACTATTTATCTATTTAACTCCATTTCGTTACTTACTCTTACCTTATTAATATAATTATATACCTATGTGTATGTTCTTGTTGTTATTCTTTTTAGTTTTATTATCATTGTTATTTGCTATATCTATCTATCTATCTATCCATTTATTATTATTGGTGGCCAATTGGCCAATTAAAGGTCACTGGCGGAACTGACTTAGGGTAGTCGATTGATCAACTTGGCTTGCCCGATTAACCAGCCTTAAATTATGGCTACAGTTGATCATGGCTTAAAGTCCAGTTGGCTACATGTACTCACTTAATCTTAGAAAGTTTTTCTCTATTTTGAAACTCAAATAATTCCTTTTTAGAAATATGCTTTAAAATTGGCTTTCCAAAATAAATCACTAGTATGTAATCACATCCATAATTAATTCCTTAATCATCCATTAACTTCAATAATAAGAATATTTGAACATCAATTTGTATTACATCAAGTTCCTTAACATTCACTATATTAATTCTTCATTCCTCTAATCTTGATTTTAACCCCCATTGTATTCAAATCCATATCATGAATCAAGACAATAAGGAAATCGAGAACATGCCTTCACCGAATCATTGACGAAATCCAATACTCAATGCGTATAATGCTTTTGATTCCTAAACACAAATTTTCACAACTCTTTTAAAAACAAAAAAAAATTATTTAGATTTGTTGAACTATTCCACAATTAGAAGGAGATATATGAACTTACCACATTTTTACACTCTTCTTTCATACCAAAAGAGAATCTTATCAAGAATTTGCTTACACCATGCTTTGCCCTAAATTATTAATTCATCTTAAAACTTAATTAGGGTTTGACAAGTTTTAGAGAAAATGGTAAGGGAATTATAAGAGAAAGGATTACCTGATTGTTTGGTACATGTAGATAACCTTGGTAGAAAGGGAATGGTTTGGTAGATTTAGATAAGCTTAGTAGAATGAGAAGACACATGGAGAAGGAAGAACATAACATATGTTTAGTGTTTTCAAGGAATGGAATAAGAAAAGTTATGATTTATTTAAGGGAAGGCATGCTATGTAAGGGAAAATAAAGTTAGATAAACTAACTGAAGGTTTAGGAAAAATTGCTAAAATACCCTTCAATATAAAATTATTTTATCAAGGCATTTCAACCATCATTATATGTTCCATCACACTACCATAAGCTTCATGATGGGAGCGGCAACAATCATCAATGATTATGGCTATGCAATGATGGTGTGATTATGTTAATGGAAAAGGTAGTAGGATGTGGTAACAATATGGTGGTGAAAAGCAAGGGTAGCTAAGGAAGTAATGGTAGTAATAACAACAATGATTGTTGAGCTTATAGCACTCGTGTGGTTATAACAATGGCAATAGCTATGGTAATATGGTGATTCGTTTATAAAACTGATAATGTGAGTGGTTATAGTAATAGTAAAGGTAGTAACATTATAGTAATAGTGGTGATGTGGTGGTGCAGTAATAGACTTAGCGGTGGTGGCGGGATTATTGTGGTGGTTCTAGTGGTGTGGTGAAATTGTGATAGTGGTGTTATGGTGGGCAGTGGTAATGGCAATGTGGTATGTTGGTGGTGGTAGGGTTGTTGAGGATGTAATGGTGGTATCGGGATGGTGTGTTGGTTTGTTGTATGGTGATTATGATGTTACACTAGTGGTAGTAATGCTCATGGTGGTAGAAAGGCTGTTAAAATTATCTCATAGTGGGAATAGTGATAGTGTCGATAGTGATGATAGGAGTAATAATGACAACGATAGAGTTGATTATGACTATAGGAGTAATGGCAACAATGACGGTAGTAGTGGCAATGGCAATGGCTAAAACATTAGTTAGAGTGATGTTGCAAGGGCATGATGATGATAGGTTCTCTAGGAAGAAAAGTGTTTTGCAGCAAGGAATAGTTATTCCTTAGGGTTAAAAGGGGGGATATATGTTCAAGATTTCAAAAGTAGAAAGATTTTATATGGAAAGTTATTTTGTGCTAAATATAAAACTACACAAGAGGAGAATAGAATGGTAATTCTCTTTAATTAAACATTCTTATGGGCTCCATCTTTGTGTAATTTTCCTTTTTCATGTGTTTCTAAGTTATTTTTTTTGGTATTCTTATTATATTACTTAATATAATATATGTGACTCTTAATAAATTAATTATTATAACTATCAATTTTTATATGTATTAGGATGGATAGACTCTAATTGAAGTTGATAGAAGTCCAGTTTAAAAACTTCAAAAATAGGAAAGATTTAAATAGATAAAAAAGAAATCTAAGATTTAAATAAAATAATTAATAAATAATAAAGACTAAATACGTACCTTTTTTTAATCTAAAACTATATTCTTATGCTATTGCTTTTGGATAAAATTAAACAAAAATAAGGCTACTTCCTTTTCTTTTCTTTTTTTTTTTTTCCTTTTAAGTTTTGGAGTAATGTAAAATTTCCTTTTAGATGAGGGGCATGTACATTGTTCATGTGTGGTGTGCTTTTCGGAACTTTCACCGTTATCATTTTTTAACAGCCGGTGTCATATCAGGGAATATACGTGTGTGTGAAGCATCCGGTAAATTTAAAAGGATCCTGTTAACAAGATTCCTTAAGGGCTTTTGTTATAGGCTAAAAATAGAAATCTTACATACTTTTAATATTATATTTTACAAAAAGCAATTATAAAATATATGTAAAATTCCTTTAGCTAACCTTTTAACAAATGCGATCGATTTAATAACATTTTTCATTTTAAAAATGTGCTTATTCATTCCATTAAGTGCTTCATTTTAATTTTCATTTTCCACATAAGGGAAAAAATTATTAACAATGAATTAGGTGGTCAAAGACCTTCTATTTTTTTTTTTTTGGATGGTGACTCCATGAATTCAAGATACTCAGCCATGATCAGTATGATTGCCCTGAACTCGAGCAAGCCACTTGCAAGATCAACCTGGGAGGCCGGATTATTAGCCGCTTTGAAAAGGAATGGTCAAGGAGGAAATGATGGTTATGGTGACTCCCACACCCAAAAGTAAAAAAGTGATAATGAGTTCTATATATTGGTCCTATTTTCTGTAATTATTTAGTTAAGGAATTTTATGAAATTAGTTAGAGTGTTATGAATTTAGTAAAATTAGTTAGGTCATTAGTAAATATTTATAGTTAGTAAGATTATTTAGAAATTAGTAGGTATAGGATATTACATAAATAACATTTTATAAAAGCAAAATATATCTATTGAATTCATAAATAAAAATTCATGAAAGTTTTTTTTCAAAAAATCTCTCTAGAAGTTTGTTTTTGATTTAAACTAAAGATGATTTTAATCTTTTTTATTCGTTCATACAATTAAGTTGCATGAGACTCTAACATTAGTGTTCACATTGAGAGAATGGGTAAAAATAGAAATATTGTGTTTATTAATATTAGAATCGTCAAAGGAAGTACAAGAAAACCTAAGGGAAATATGAGAAGACATGAACAAAGTACAAGAAGACATGCATCAACACAAAGAAAATTATAAGCCTATATAAGAAACAATTGTTGAATGTATGAAAAAGTAGCAATTAATAAACTAAAAAGAAAAAGATGTTGCACCAACTATAGAAGTTATGAATAAAGAGAATTTCCAAGAAATGGTTCAATTTGATGTGAGAAAAGATATTGATGGAGTGAAAGGTCTTGTTCAAGATTTTGATGTGAAAAATGTTCAAGAAAATACTAACATGAAAGTGCATAATCAAGAAATGTTGAAAAAAGAAAATAAACGTAATGTTACATTAGATCGTCCTCAAAAAAGTCATCAAGAATCAACCGATTTCAAGTTACAACCAATAGCATTCACCAAACTTAGAAAAGCCAATAATGCCATCATGATATCAATGGCATCCGAAGTAATTTCTATGATAAAAAACATAAACATGGTCTTAATGATTTTGCAATTTGATATGGATGCTATGTTGATTGTGCGATGTAGTTTTTATTCGACCATTGAAGTACTTGTTCATGGAATTGAATTTCTAGATGACAACTTTTATGCACTTAGTTGGGTTGATAAGTTTTTGTTTTATTAGATGCAATTACTTAAGATTGTTTTTGTTTTTTCTTTCATGATTTCCCTAAACTTTGAGGACAAGGCTTATGCCAAATTGTTACAATTATTATGATTTAGTTTAGGAATTTTATGAAATTTGTTAGGTTGTTATGAATTTAATAAAATTAGGTAGGTCATTAGTAAATATAGTTGCAATTAATTGGATTAGTTAGAATTTAGTGATTCATAGAAAATTATATAAATAGCATTTTATAAAAACAAAATGTATGGATTGAATCCATAAATAAAGATTCATGATAATAATGATTAAAAAAACCCACCTTTTAATAATTGTTGCTAGTACCATCAAACTCCTCATCATAATTCATGTCTTATGCTGACATTCTACAACGTCAAAATTCAAGGGAACTCCATTTAGTTCTTATTTGATGCCCGGATCCTCAAAAATATGCTTTTTGTGATCCTCATACGAGCAATAATCTTCCATCCGTGGCACATGGGCAGCAGCCCGGCCCTACCGGTGAGAAAAATCCGCATTTTGACTATGGAATATTCTTCCAGGTGGCCATCTATTTTCCATGCCAAATTTCGAATTGAATTGAGGGTCGCCTACGCTGTACCGCTTTGCTTGTTCCCTGCTCCATGTCCATGGTCTTACCCGTCTCAACTCTCAACAGGCCACCGCTATCATATAAAAAACAAAAAAGGTTTGTGTAGACAGCCCACAGGTGGGACCCTCTCATGTAAAATCCCCATAAGAAGCTAATTTTTTTATTATTCGAAGCTTGTGAGGTCAGTTTATTAAATTAATTACATGTATGTAGATTGCAAAATATGGAGCTTAGGTTGTTTTTATTAGAAATTTTATGTGAAATCCAATGACTATAAATTATTTAGATTTTTTTTAACAAAGCTTAAAAAATTAATTGTGCATATTAAGTATCGCTGCTCATCCAATAAGCAATTAGCCTTCTAAATTTAAATTAAACAAAATTTAGTGCTAACTTACTTAAAAATAAATTAATTTAATCTAGCAGGTGATTGATGAATATTTTAAATCGTAGAAAATAAAAGATGGAACTCCAACTAATAGTCAAGAGATGTGAAAAAAATAAGTCTAAATTACCTTAAGAGTCGTAGGTGACAACCAAAGGAAAATGAGACAACAAAATTTTCCATTGTCGTGAGCTGTCTCGCATGCACGATCAATCCTATGTAAAACGAAATGGAAGCAAGCTATCTACACTTATCAAGTTTAAAGGAAGAAACAAATATCTTTTTATAACTCGTTCATGGTGCAAACCTCTCATCTCATGAGCAAGAACAAATAAAATTTTCCTATTCCGCTCAATATCATGTATTTTCAACAACCATACAAGTGTTTTATACTAATAAAATTGAAAAAATAAACTTCTATTCAATATTTATCGTATATGCTATTTTGGTTGTGTTGATTGCGATAAAAGC
This sequence comes from Laguncularia racemosa, assembly GCA_037954665.1. Taxonomy (NCBI): domain Eukaryota; kingdom Viridiplantae; phylum Streptophyta; class Magnoliopsida; order Myrtales; family Combretaceae; genus Laguncularia; species Laguncularia racemosa. The sequence goes on from JBBMOL010000036.1 coordinate 5,820,439, forward strand.
TTTAGTGCTTATTTGAATTGTCTATTTTTTATTTATATTTTATCTCTATCCCATCTAATTGGTATTTATTTAAAAATTAACATTTGAATAAATCATTTGATACATATCCAATTCACTTAGATCCCATTTACTTCATCTTAATAGAATTCTATTATGGTACTATTCCACATGAAATATGAATTACAATATTTATTTCAGCGAGAGTATAAAATAAGTATTTGGAGATAAATTACAATAACTAAAATCGATAAATAGCTATTCCTGTTAAAAAGCTTTGAATTCCAATTCGTTGGAGTCTCCTTTTTCTTTTTCCTCTCGACATCCTCAAGGTTTCACTATATACATTAGATTTGCGATGAAAGAGGTGAAAGTGCTTGAGCGAAGGGAAAATTAGAGAGAGAGGGAAACCATTAATCGTAGTCATTATCATATAAGAAATTGGAGATCTGTCCAACATACCCATAAATTCTCGAGGTGTTGTCATCACGAGGGAAACCATTGGCCATCTCGTCGAATCTCCATCAGTGGGAACCATTGTAGCTTCTCATCATCCATTCAACGTTTTGTCAGAGCTAGGCATCTCTCCACCATCCACTGAGGTATGGCTAACACATGTACCTTTCCCTTTCTGCGATGCTATAGGCATCTGTCCACAATCCCTTTCGTGCTGGTTTATTTTTTTTTTCCAAAGCTGTTGTTGTACTCTATGGGAATTTTAGGTCTTCTTGTTTCCTTTAATATTTTCGTCATTCCATTTATTATTTCATCATTATCCCTTCTTTTATTTTCTCAGATAAACAATATAGTCTTAATTCTATTATATCAAAGTAAACATCATCATACTAATTCACTACCTATTTTATTCCCTAATAATAGTTATTTCATTATAAACATATTATATTCGGTAAAATAAACGGGCTATATATTTTAAAACAAGGTTTAGGATTTTTTTTTAATAAGGATGTACGTATAATTATATATTTATCTTTTTTTTTGTTTGATTTTAGTGAAACACCCATATTTAAACAGACAAAAATAAAATAAATCAAATAGCCCTTAAACATATTAATGCGTTGCATGATAGATTAGTTATGAGTAAGTACCAATAAAATTCTAGATATATTAGTTATGAGTAAGTATCAATAAAATTCTACCGTATAGAGATATAAATGATAATTTTTTAAAATCTACTCACCATCACTAGTATTTGTCTATATATTGTTAGCATCTACTCATAGCTAAACATGTGGTGTATTAACACAAAAACAATCTATTGCATACATATGGTCTCAGTATAACAAGTCGCTCTTGCGTAAGCCTTTGCCTTAGAAACTTTTTGTACAATATCCTAAAGTTTATTTTAATACATAGGCATTCAAAAATTTTGTTCAGTGATTTCTCTTAAAATTAGAAGCAATAATGACAAATATGGTTATAATTGAATTGAGTTCGAATTTAAGCTACTCTAATATTTTATCGAGTTGAATTTGAGTTTTGTGATATCTAGTTCAATGAAGTTAAAAGTTTTATGAACCTTGGATTGCTCTTTAAGTGTAAGCAAGTTCAAAACAAGTTTGGATATTGATGTAATATAATTAGAAAAAAAAAAGGTAGTTTTTAAGAAACAACTTAATAAGATGAAACACTATTTTAAGTGGAAAAGAAGTTATGAATTTCTTATTTGCACATATACTTATAATATAACTTCTTGATTCAATTTATATCGCGTTTGGTATGTAAAATTGGTTTGAAATAAAATGAAACTGTGAATAAAATGATAAATTATTCTTGTGTTTGAAAACATCAATAGAATTGTTGATTTCATTCATGTATTGTAGTGGTATCTATAGAAAATGCTCTTAATTCATTCATAAAACAGATATACATTATATATTACAAGTCTAATTTTATAAATTTCTATTTTGCCCATGCAAAGGTGGAACCGAATTCCCCTTAAAGCCAAAACCAAAATCATTGATTTTAGTGAATTGTGATTATGGCTAAGAAAAGTGTTTATGTTATTTTTTGTATGTAAGAATAATCTTAAAAATGAAATGAAATAAGTCAATTCTATAGCGGTATTTATAAAAAATGTAATTAATTCATAGATGTAGTAGTATACATTAATGAAGTTAGAAAAAAAAATTAATTAAGTATCATTAATGAGAATTATCTCAAAAAGGAATCAAATTCCTTTCTAAAACACTTTAGCATGTTTAGTTTATGAAATAGAATAAGGTAAGAATAAAATTGAAGTTTAATGTGGGATAGGGAAGTAATATCTATTCCTTTAAGTTGTTTTAAGATATCATAAATAAGTATAAAAATATGTTATAAAAAAATAAAAGAACAATTATTTTCTTATTTTAACAATAACTATTTTGTAGAATAAACATTCTGCTAATTAAATGTATGAGTAAATCATTTTATTTTTGTTTTTATAAAGTCAACTAAATATGCAATTCACGATATATAAATTTTAAAATTATGATTTTATTTCAAATCTATTCTAGTATGCAAAATACAATATTAAAAAATTGAATTTTCTCTTAATTGACACCACCACCAAAATCATAATTTCTTTCCCATGTACCATCCACGTTATTATTTATATAGATAGATAAAAGCATTGAACCAAGACAAGTGAACTTAAACGATTGGAATGATTATCTGGAAAGTTGGCTTTGGAAAATCAGGAAGACCTTTTTGGACCAAGGGAAGATTTGCAGTTTCCAGACGCGGCATGTGCCTGTTTGTCAAATCCAAGGCCCAAAACCAGCGACCCAAAAAAGCCAGTTTGAACCTCGTACAGTTGAACTTGAGATACGTGTGAATTTGCCGATCGTATGATACGTGATTTAAGAACAGTAATTCCAAAAATAGTTTTTTCGAATTTTTTTTTTTTAGAAAAAAGATTATGGAGTCGGGCAAACTCACTGTCGAACTCATCAAAAGTCACATGTCACCCACCACGCCCTTCATCAACTCTTCTTAATACCATCAAACAAAAACCGTTACTAAAACACTAGGGCACATTGATTTGTCGAATCAATTTTCAAAACCCTCGATCCCACTTTCCCCACATATATATATACACCCACCTGTCCCATTTTGCTGTCCTTTCTCTCACTGCCCATCTCTTCATATCTCTCTCTCTCTCTCACGCTCAGAAATTTATAGACCCTTTTCTTGATCCGATCTTAAGGGGATCTTAGTTACTATGGCCAAAATCAAGTGCATCAAGGCTAGGCAAATCTTCGACAGCCGTGGAAATCCTACCGTCGAGGTTCGTTTCTCATTAATCTAGATCCTTCTTTCCACTTTCTAACATTTCCGTTGCTTTCTATGTTACTCACTTTGATTTGATCGTTTAGTCTTGTTAGTTAGTGAGTTAGTTAGGTTTCTCGATCTTGACGTTTAGGATTATATGTTTATGTGGAGATAACGAGTTATCCATTTAGTGATAAGGCTCGTAGATTGCTAGTTTGATTCGCTCTTGGTACATGCTTATTTATTGATCTATTTGATACGGCTGACTATACTTCACTTTGGTCCACTAACGGCTGTGCTTCTCGTTTTAAATAACAAAGGAAACAAAAATCTTAGACATGTAGCTAATCCAGAAAAGAAAATAAAAATTTCAGATTCAGTAATTGACTGAGTAACCATTAGAGTTATAATAAGATATTTAATTTTAGTGTAGGCAAGTGCATTGCGGCTGCAGTTTTCTGAAGTGTATTTCGCAAATTATGTAGTGATGATATTGAATTGGTTTTCAGGATTTATTCTTTTTTTAAATAGAACAATTTTGATTGATATTTTGTGAATGTTATAGGCTGATGTGGTTCTTGATGATGGAACCTTTGCCCGTGCTGCTGTTCCAAGTGGTGCATCCACCGGTAAGATATGCGCTTCCGATTAAATTGTACCCCTTCATCTCGAACATGTTTAGTTTGACAGTATAGGTTGCTCTGGTGATTAAGTATTGTGATTAAGTGCTTCATTTTGATATGGTTTCAGGTATTTATGAGGCTCTTGAACTTAGAGATGGAGGTTCTGACTACCTTGGGAAGGGTGTTTCCAAGGTCAATTATTGTTTTCTTTTCTTTTCTTTTTTTTTTTTTTGGTCTTAGACATTATAGCGCTTATATGCAACAACAAATACATGTTGTTTCTGTTGATGTTGATGAGCATTTTCCTATTTTGCCATTGTAGGCTGTAGAGAATGTTAACAAAATCATCGGCCCTGCATTGGTTGGAATGGTAAGTAAGATTGTCCTTGCTTATGTAGATTGTATAATGTTAGAGAGTCGTAAGTGCACTACATGCTCACACTTGTGTCTTGATGACAAGGTCATGCATTTCTTGGACATGCGAATGTGTATTGTAATAATGCCTTTCAACATGATCAGTTATTGTCTTCTATGTCCATTTTCAAATTTCATTTATGATTGCTTTTGCAGGACCCAACTGATCAAACTGCTATTGACAACCTCATGGTTCAACAGCTTGATGGAACCGTTAATGAGTGGGGTTGGTGTAAACAAAAGGTAGGCTATCTTATTAATTATTTAGTTTATTGTTTGTGGTCAGAGTCTTGACAGATGAACTCTTTGTGGTGTTTAGCTTGGAGCAAATGCCATTCTTGCAGTGTCTCTTGCAGTCTGCAAAGCTGGAGCAGCTGTTCTCAAGATTCCTCTTTACAAGGTTTATCCAACATTATATTTCTTTCCTGTTGTTTCTTCTGCAGACATATTGATAATGAGCAACTGCTATTATCTCCCCAAAAGTTTCAAAAAATTGTTTGTACAGGGCTGGCTGCTTTTTTCAACTTTGATGTTTATGAATTCGGCATGAGTGTGTTGTCATTATTCCTGATTGCTACAACCAAAATGTAAAAAGTAAAATATTTTTAGCACTTATAAGAAACCATCTCTGTGTGGATGCAGCATATTGCTAACCTTGCTGGCAACAAGAAGTTGGTGTTGCCAGTCCCTGCATTCAATGTCATCAATGGTGGATCTCATGCAGGAAACAAATTAGCGATGCAGGTATAATTAAAAAAATTTTCTTGTTCTGTCAATTTTAGTGACTTCATTTTTTTCAATTTGGCTGAGTGTCATTGATTCATTTTTGCAGGAGTTCATGATTCTTCCTGTTGGAGCTTCCTCATTCAAAGAGGCCATGAAGATGGGTGCTGAAGTCTATCACCATTTGAAGGTATGAATGGCATCTTTACCTCTGAGGTTGCTATATTGTTATGGCTCCAACTTTCTTGTATGATAATTTTAACTAGAAACCATTTCCCTTTTTTTATTACAAACCATATACTCATTATCCAATATCTCTGATGCATTATTGAGCTTGGCAGAAGTGAGAACATTAATTTTTTGGGGCAATTCTAGATGTAATAGTTAAACTGCAAATGGTATAAAAATATCTCCTTGTTTTGTATTACCTTCTACAGATTCATGGGCTTTTCTACAATATTTTAAAACTGATACATTCACCTTAATAAAAGAACTTGCAGTTTTTTAGGATGATTAACTTGCAACTCAATTTTCACACCACGGAATACAGAAATGAATCATCAAAATGTTAGCTTGTGTTCTGTGACTAAACATGAAAATATCCTATTTTAGTAGTTAAGAGACCTATTTTACTTTCTCAGAGATTTTCATTTATTTTAAGAAGTAGTAAAAGTAATGCATTTTGCTTTTGCAAGAGCTTCACTACGAGTCTCTTTAATTTGAAATTAAAGTATCGTTTGGTTGTTATAAATTTATGATACTGTATTGGATAAAACATTTTGTCCATTATTTGATTTACATATTTTTTCGGTTATTGGACAAAAATGATTATAAAGTGTTAGATGAAATGCTTATATTTTGTATCATCCAAAATATGGTACAAAAAATAAATTCACTGAACAAAAATACAAATATCTTTATCCAATACTTTGTATATCATATTTAGTGTAGTACTTTGTATATCTAAATAGTGAAAATTATAAAAATCTTTGTTCAATATAGTGCATACCAAATGTGGTATAAAAGAGTTGTACTGTCCCTTTTTTTCTTCTTTTTTTTTTTATTGTGCTATTTAGTAACCTTTGTATTATTTAGTACTGCAATCCAAAATTCAAAATGAATTTGCAATGATAGTAGTTCATATGCATTATTTCCGGTGAAGGTAAATGCATGTTCACATATATGATAGGACTGTGGGTGCACAAGTTAAGAAGATTAATTGAGTAAACTAAGGTCACAAGCAAGAGAAGCAAATCTCCCTTGAGAACACTTTTTCTGTTACTCTTATCTCAGTTTCTTTTTTTACTCTGTTTCCAAAACTCCCTCTACTTTCTATTATATATCTTCAATTTATATCCTTTAGAACATTCTAGACTCCTCTAGACTTTTAACTACCACTAATACTACTCTTATTTACATAACTACACTCCTACCAAAACAATATTGTACTTCAACACTTCCCACCACAGAATGCAACACCATACAACAGAACACAACACAATAGAACACCACACTACATAACAAAACAACACTAGAACAACGCACACACACCATAGACATATCTACACAACTAACTCCCTACTTTGACGTAGCAAGCCTATGTCTATACACTCAACATTGGTTTAGCAATCCTAGGAGTTGTGTCAATACCTTGGTTTAGAAAGGTCCTTGTTCCCAAGGACGAAATTGGGAAATTGCAATTGCATAGCAACTGTATCCTCCCAAGTCACTTCATTCACGAAAAGATCTTTCTACTGAACCAAAACCTGAGGAACCTCCAATCCATGTATAACTTAAAAGCAACGCCCAAATGTTTTCGTGAAATCCTTCGTGCTAGATAAATTTCGACAGTGAGAGAAAATGCTCCCACCTCTCTCTTACACTCTCCCGTACCCTCACCTAAAAGACCACTTCTTTTAGGCCAAAAACCACACACACTCCCCCTCCCCCCCTTCCCTGACCCGCACACTGCCGACGCTAATGGAATTGGACAGCAACCAGCTTCATGAGTCACCCCATGTGTCGCCCATGGACGGCTGGATTATGCTAGAGGAACATTTCCCTCCCCTTCACTTCGGAAAACCAGCTGTAACTCCCCTTGGCACGCCTCCAAATGCTGGTAACACCGGCCTGCCTAATAAGGAAAAAGTAGAGGTAACTTTTCACTCTAGGGGAAAAGTTCAAGTTGACCCAACCAAAAATGGAAAACTTGATCCTTGTGCCCCTGCTGGAGTACCTTTTGACCCCTGCCACCAGCTGCATGGCAGCCCCAAAAACAGACCTCGTGCCCACCCCCTTTCCACTCTTCCCAAGCCCTTTCCTCCTTTGGCAAATCCACCTTGGAATCACCCAACCGGTTGGAAAATAATTATGAAACCGGAAACCACCAGACAACACCTTCTTCTCCAACAAACTCTTCCTCCAATGGCCAAACCGCAAGGAAATCCTACGCCCATGCATGCAGCACGACAGATGCGGATGATCCCAACTTCAAACTTAAGTTTCACCCATCGGATATGAAGGGTCGAGTGCCACAAGTGAAAATACCCCTTGCAGTGGAAGAGGCCGGAGTTGACTATTGGTCGTCCACACTTGTTGGTTTCTTCCTTGGACGTAGGCTGCCATTCCAGCTTGTCCATGACTTGGCATTCTGCCTCTAGAAAGAACATGGGCTCCTTGAAGTCTTGGGAAGCAAAGAAGGGTATTTCTGCTTCAGGTTCCCCCAAGGTTCTGACCTTACTCCCCTACTCGAAAGGATTTGGTATTTTGCACAAAGATATCTTATCCTTCAAACATGGAGGCGCGGCATGGCACTTGAAAAACCTCAGCCAACCAATGTCCCCGTTTGGACCTTGCTCCAACGTGTTCCTTGCGAATACTTAACTGAAGATGGCATTAGCTACATAGCAAGTGGTATCGGAATCCCCCTCAAGGCCGATGCACTCACAGCTGCTAGGAAGAGGGCAAACCATGCTAGAGTGTTGATTGAGTTGGATGCGAGAGATGAGTTGGCTTCCCACATTGAGGTTGTAAGTTCTGATGGGTCCAAATCCATTGTCATTGTCCAGTATCAAGGCCTCCCCCCTAGATGTGGGGAATGCAAAGTGTTCGGCCACTTGTGCCAGCCTAACAAAGTGGGGACTTCTGTTACTGGTCCCAGCGACCAAGATTCCAAGAATAGCGAGGGACAGTGGATTCCGATAGGTGGTGGTCAGAACGAGAAGGTGTGTCCCTCTGCTGGATCCAAGATACATGTAAATGGCGCCAGCACACCTAGCCATACACTTGCAACTGTAACAAATGAGGGAGGGCAAATTGGCTAGGCCCCTAGCTGTGAACCTGATGTAACTATGAACCCTTCCCTCTTGGCCACCAAGGCCAACCCAGCCGACACCCAAATCAGCGAAAGTGTCAACAACAATACTACTGATCCTGGACTAGGTGCTGATGGGCAGCAACAAGAGAAGACGATCATTGAAGGACCTGACCTAGAAACCGACGTAGCACATGTTCTAAACACTAGGGATATTTCTGTCCAACAGACTGAGCTGCCTACTTCCCTTCATAATGATGTCCTAGCCCCACTCAAAGATGATCTTGGAGCGGATGATTTTGAAAACACTCTACTTTGCAAGATAATCCCCCATTTACACTACGGTCAGGGCAGCAATCCGAAAATTCCGAAGGGCTCCACCTCTTCTAGTAAGCGCAAAAAGAAGGCGCGGAAGAGGAGAAGATCCTTCACCTAGCTGTCTAACTACATCCCCCAATGCATATTGCCACTTGGAATGTTAGGGGTCTAAATGATCCCATTAAGGTTACTAAAGCTAGAAGGATTTGCAATGATCACAAGATAAGCTGCATTGGCTTGCTTGAGACCAAGGTCAATCCACGGAATGAAGCATCAATCAAGAATGCATTGGGCGTAACTTGGCAAGTTAGAATTAATGCGATGGCTAGAAAACGTATGTGGCTGGCTTGGAAGCCTAGAGAATGGGTTGTTAGCATAGAATCGGAGCATCCCCAATTCATGCATTGCAAACTCGTCAACACGAGATCTAGCTCCACCTTTTTTGCCACCTTCATATACGCTTCCAACAATGGGAGGGAACGAAGATCCCTTTGGTGCAATATTGTGAATAAAGCACCATCCACACACCCCCTTCCATGGACAGTTCTTGGGGATTTCAACACTACTAAATCCCCCACAAAGAAATTGGATGGGAGAATGCACCTTACGGAGGATATGGTTGAACTGCAAAGTTGTATTTCACAAGCGGAGTTGGAGGACTTGAATTATGTGGGGGACTTCTTCACTTGGTCTAATCGACAAGTGAGCAACCCCATACTACGCAAGTTGGATAGAATCATGGTAAATCAACAATAGATCCAGTTGCTGCTCAGAACTCATGCCCAGTTTGCTGCCCCAACCCTCTCGGACCACTCACTTGCCATTGCTCGCATTGACGCTACCTTAGCTGCCAAGAAGTCTCCTTTCAAGTTCTTCAACTTTTGGGCTAATCACAAGAACTTCAAAGACATTGTGAGTAATACATGGAGTATGGATATTGCTGGGTCCAAAATGTTTCAAGTCGTCCGGAAGCTTAGATTACTCAAGCAAGAACTCTGGTAGTTAAACAAGAATGAATTTTCCCACCTCCCTGACAAGGTGTTGATGGCAAAAACTAGACTACAAGCTCTACAAGCTGCTGTCCATGGGGATGGAATACGTCCTTTATGGAAGAGGAAAAAGAAGCATATAAAGCCTATTATCTACTATGAGGAGCTGAGGAAAGTTTTTACAAGCAGAAATCTAGGGCACACTGGCTGAAACTGGGAGATAGGAATACTTCATTCTTCCACAAAACCATAAGGAACTTGCATAACTGTAGCTACATACATCATCTACTTAGAGATGATGGGAGGGAGGTCTTTGGGGATGTGGAGGTAAAGGCACTTGTAGTGGAACACTTCCAAAAACTTTATGATTGTCCTCCTTCCGATCCTATATTGGAAGATGTTAGTAACATGGCCACATGGAGGCTAAGTAACCAGCAACGAACTGAACTAGCTCTTCCTTTTACTGATGATGAGATTAAATGGGGGTTCTTCTCTCAAGCCAATGACAAAGCCCCAAGGCTTGATGGTTACACTGCCAAGTTCTTCAAAGACACATGGGGGATTATTGGTAAGGACCTTCTGGAAGCATCAAAAGAATTCTTGGCATCTGAACACCTAATCAAAGAGATTAACTCTTCCACCATCTCCTTGGTTCCTAAGATTGCCAACCCATCAAGACTAGGAGATTTTCGCCCTATTGCCTGCTACAACGTTATTTATAAGGCCATCTCTAAAGTCATTGCAGAGCATATCAAAAGGGTCCTTCCATCCCTAGTTGGCAGAGAGCAAGCTGCTTTCATACCTAGAAGAAGAATCACCGACAATATCTTCCTTGCTCAAGAATTGATGGTAGGCTATTGTACTCAATCTAATTCACCTTGGTGTACCCTTAAGGTGGACCTCCAGAAAGCCTTTGACACGATTAGATGGGACTTTTTGATGGCTACTCTACAAGCTATGAACTTTCCTCCCCACATATGCTCCCTTATTCATCAATGCATCTCCACTCCAAAGTTTTCCATCAACATCAACGGGGAACTTACGGGCTACTTCCCTAGTAGGGGCCTTAGACAAGGCGATCCGATATCTCCTTACCTCTTTGTGTTGGGCATGGAGATCCTATCTACCCAACTGAGACGGTTGACTGAGCACCCCCAATTCACCCTCCATTGGAGGTGCAAGAACGAGAAATTAACTCATCTATGCTTTGCAGATGATCTTCTCATTTTTTCCAAAGGTAACCTCCAATCAGTATCATTGATTAAGCTAACACTCCAGCGGTTTCACTCTATGTTAGGCTTGGAAGTCAATAATAACAAAAGCAATATCTTCTTCTCTCATATCCCCCCAACTGAGAAGGAGGCCATCCTATCTTTGACCCAGTTTCAGGAAGGAACACTGCGCTACCTTGGGGTTCCCCTCTCTGCTTCCAAACTGCGAAAAGAAGATTATGAATGCCTTGTTAGAGAGAATGTTATCTCAGGTCACATCTTGGACGTCCAGATACCTCTCCTATGTAGGGAGATTGCAATTGATCAAATCCGTTCTCGTCTCCTTGCAAGTCCATTGGAGCAATGTATTCCTACTTCCTAAATATGTTACTAGGAAGATGGACAGCCTACTCAGGAATTTTCTGTGGAGCGGAAACCCTCATACCTACACTAAGGCTAAGGTCAGATGGAATGAAGTTTGCAAACTACTTAAGTGTGAGGGTCTAGGTATCCCAGACCTCCACCAATGGAACAAAGCCATCCAGATAAAAACATTTGGCACCTATGCAAAGACAGACCGAAAACCATTTGGCCTGAATGAGTTCACTCCACTTTCTTGAAAGTCGAAGCTTCTGGGCAAAGAAAGCACCTGCATCATGCTCCTAGACATGGAAGAAACTGCTTAAACTCAGATGCTTAGTCCGCCCTTGCTTTCAATGGATCCCTAATATGGTCTCATTATCTTCCTTTGGTCAGACTTTTGGCTTCCAATAGGTCCCTTGGATCTGTTGTTCAGTGCCCGGGAGATGGGTAGCACCGGACTCCTTCCTACCACCAAACTTTGTTTCCTCATGGAAAGCAACGAATGGTGTATACCTAAGGGTGTACTAAATATGAATATCTAGATCCCCACTTCGCTCCATCCTAATGCATCAGCCAATGACTGCCTCAGATGGATCCATTATGCCACGGGTGAATACACAACTAAGAGTGGGTATGTATTCCTCACCCCCTCAACCCGGGAGGTCCCCTGGACTAAGGTGATTTGAAATAAATACTCAATCCCTAGGCACTCGTTTATCTTATGGCTAGCCTGGTTACACAAGCTAACCACACTAGACAAGTTGGAAGCATAAGGCGTGACTACTTCTATTACGTGCTTCCTGTGCCAACAGAGTCAGGAAGATCACCCCCACCTCTTCTTCAATTGCAACTATTTTCGCTTGATTTGGACTGCGGTTTGTGACTACCTTCATTGCCCGTCACACTTCAAAAGCTGGCCTCAATTGACCCCAACTCTCCCGACTTCAATAGAAGATGTGTTGCACTAGCAGCGACGGTTTATTGTATTTGGAGAGTGCGTAACAATGTACGCCTAGGGAATCATATTCCCAGTTGGGGTTCTGTTGTAAATCAAATTAGAGCTTATTCCTCCATCTTATAACACTCTTAAGTAGCCTCTTTATCTTTCATTGTTTACTTTGTCCTTGAGACTATGATGTAAATCTACCCGGCTTACAGTTGTACACTTTTGGATATCAATAAAACTTGACTTATCAAAAAAAAAAAAAAGCAACGCCCAAAATTTTACCAGGATGTTGAAACAAATCAGCATCATTCGAGAACAGATCGGAGGGCAAATCTTTCAACACAGGAAGAGACCCATGTGACTTTTTAAGTAAAGAGACGTGAAAAACTGATTGCAAGTGATATCTTTGTAGCAATCGCAACTTATATGCAACATTGCCTACTTGTGCAATCAATTGGAGAGGACCATAGAAGGGAGGAGCAAGCTTGGAAGAAGATTTAAAAGGCAACTTAGTTTGCAAAGTAGGTCATAATTTTAAGAAACCTAATCACCAATCTGATAAACCACATCTCTTCTATGTTTATTAGCCAAAAGTACAATTACACAATTGACCTATCTAAATTTACCTTTAATCAAGCCAAGATCTCATCACACGACTAGAGAGCTGCCTCTAAAGAAGGATTCTAAACTCTAGAAAGATGGATGGGCAAGGATGGGGGTGGTCTTTTGTTGACCACTTCAAAAGGTGTCATTCCAGTTGATGAATGAAATGATGGATTATAAGAGAATTCAGCCCTTCCAATCCAAGTAGCCCAAGATTTAGGGATCTCTGAAGTGAAACATTGAAGATAACACTCCAAACATCTATTCCAAACCTTAGTTTGTCCTTCCATTTCGAATGATAAGCCGTGCTAAAGTGTAAATGTGTCCCTTGTATATAAAATAATTCTTTCCAAAACCTACTAACAAATAAGAGGTCCCGATATCTTACTATAGTATGTGGGAGGCCATGAAGATGCACAACTTTCATGAACGGTTTTGCGACAGATCTGGCTGAATATGGATGTCTCAACAAAAGAAAATGTGCATACTTGGAAAAACGATCAACAACCACAAATATAACATCGTAACCCTTAGAGCATGGCAACCTAGTAATGAAATCCATTGAAATGTCTTCCCAAACTACTGTTGGAATGGGAAGAGGATTAAGCAAACCAGCATGTGAGAGTTGCTGTGCTTTATTGCGTTGACACATCGCAAAAGAAGCCACAAAACGAGCCACTTCCTTTCTCATTCCTACTCAATATAAGTGAGATGCCAAACGTCCTGACATAACCAGCATGTCCACCCTCATGACCTAGCAAGAAGCACCAGTCTATCATTAAAATGTATAGTATTATTTACCAAGTATAAACCTTGACCAGCATCTTTGCCATCTTTTAACAACTGTATCTTGGATGCTAAAAAAGAATCCCTAAGCACATCTTGTTGAATTGCACCTATAAATGCCACAAAAATCAACAACTTCAAATTCCTGAGAAAGAGCATCAGCAGCTCTTTTCTCACTTCCGCTTCAACAACTTCAAATTCCCGAGAAAGAGCATCAGCAGCTCAGTTCTCACTTTCACTTTTGTATTGAATGTCAAAGTCATAACCCAATAATTTGGCCAGCCAGTGTTGCTGATTCGGTGTAGTAATGTGCTGATTAAGAAGGTGTTGAAGATACTTTTGATCCTTTGAACAATAAATTTCCTTCCAAGCATGTATGGTATCCAATGATTTATTGCAAAAACCAATGCTATCAACTCTTTTTCATAAGCAGATTTTGCTAATGCTTTGTCTGAAAGTGCCTTGCTATAATATGTTATGGGACATTGGTCTTGCATCAAGACAGCACCCAAACCTGTCCTGGAAGCATCGCATTCAATTATGAAAGGTGTAGTAAAATTGGGCATGGCCAAAACAGGTGCATTAAACAAGAGCATTCTGCAATGCTCGAAATGAGAGCATAGCTTCATTCATCCATTCAAAAGCATTTCTTTTAAGTAAGGAAGTGAGAGGACGAGTAATCTTTCCATAATCTTTGATAAATTTTCTATAATATTTGAATAGCCCAGGAAAATTGTGAACTCCTTAAACAGTAGCAGGTTTTCGGCCAATTCAACACACTGTTCATCTTTGATGGATCCATTCCTGAACTCTCATTCGAAATAATATGACCAAGATATTCCGAGGATAATTGCTTGAAAATACATTTCTTTTTATTAGTTGAAAATTGATGTTGTCTTAGTAATTCTAGATTATTTTCAAATGCTACAAGTGCTTCTCCAAATTTTTACTGTATAGGAGAATATCATTGAAGAATACCAAAATAAAGTCCTGCAAATATGGCCAGAAGAGATCATTCATAGTCACTTGAAAAGTTGCAAGGACATCAATCAAGCCAAACGGCATTACCAAGTCCTTGATGAGTACAAAAGGCCTTTTTTGGAATGTCCTCAAGCGAGACCCTTATCTGGTGATATGCTACGCGCAAATCAATTTTAGAGAATTTGGTCACCTCATATATGATTCATTCAATAATTCATCAATCACAGGTATTGGATATTTGTCAGGAACCATTGCTGCATTTAAAGCTCTATAATCCATACAAAACCTCCAAGAACTATCATTCTTTTCGACTAGAATAACTAGACTAGAAAATGGGCTTGAACTTGTGCGAATTATACCAGCAGCTAACATCTCTTTTAACCAATCATTCAATCTCATCTTTCTGAACTTAGACATGTTGATATAGCCTTACATTGATAGGTCTCCCCCCCTCTTTCAAGGTAATACAATGATCTGTGTCTCTAACAGGTGGTAAAGCATGATGTTTCTTGAATACATCAGCATATTCGTCCAACAAATTAGCAAAATTTGGTGGCAAATCAGAAATTTCAGCCATAGAAAATATCATCTGCTCATCAGTAACCCATAACAAACTACAAAATTCCCAATCAAGCAACTTGAAAAGCGGCTTATAAGTAATACTAAACTTATGCAAAGTGGGATCCCACATAATACATACTCTTTTTTTTGCCATAAGGAATCTTTATTGTCATTGTGGACTCCAATCAACTTTAACTTCCCCAAGTATTTGCGACCAAGCCATTCCTAAAATCACATCCACACCTCCTAATTCAAGCACATAACAACTGGCAATGATTTTAAGATCAACAACCAATATTTTCTAAGTTTTTACAAATGTCTCTAGACATTACAATATGCCCATCTCTAAGCTCAACCATAAAAGGTGTAGTATCACACGCAATTAACAACAACCGATCAACCAACCTCTTGGACACAAAATTATGATTGGCTCTGCTGTCCATCAAAATAGAAATCTGGTGTCCAAGGAGCATACCTCGAAACGTCATGGTCTTAGGTCCAGTAAATCCACTGAGAGCAAGAAGAGATGATTCCAAACCTTAGTCACACAGTTTCTGCTCCCTCTGTACATCATCATCTGGCTGTAATGGTTGGATTCCATCTACCTCAACCCAATCTTCCTCAATTATACCAGATTCTTCCTCTAGAATGGTGACTTGTAATGTTTTATTAGGACATTTATGGATTGTATTGTACTGCTGGTCACATCGAAAACACAAACCCTTGCTCTTTTTGTCAAGATACTAGTGATAAGTCATCTGTCTATTACCCCTTCCACTCGTGGTTTGCAAACTTGAATTATTATGATTGGAACCTGCACTAGCAACCGGAATTTCTTTCACAAGTGGTGAAATTTTGCCACCTTTAAATTGATACTAACCTACATTGCCATTACTTGCCTTAATACGGCTGAAATTTGGGCTACTGGGTACCATATGCAAATTAGAAGAGCCACTCATTGGCACATTGGCTGAATAAGACACTGTTACCATTGAATGCCGTGGAACTGAAGCCACATATTCATTTCTAACACTCCTCCCTATCTCTCGAGAGCATGAATATTGTGAAACAAATATGCCACTATCAAATTCTTGCTCCACATACAAAGACAGTTGCATGGTGTGTGTGAGCATGCAAGCCTCAAAAGTTTTAACTCTAAGATGGATATCCTCCTAAAGTCCACCCAGATATCAGCCAAGTAACTGAGGTTCGTTCATGTCCAGAGCTTGAGAAGAGGGAACTTCAAAGTCTGCTACATAGGTTGTCACATTTGACGTCTGCCTTAAGGTTAACAATCCTTCAAACAGATCGTGTGGCATCTGTCCACCATACCTGAAGATGATTTCTTACTTCAATAAATCCCAATCCAAATTAGGAATTCTTTGTTGTAACATCTTCAACTAATAAACTATGCCACCTCTCACGTACATTGATGCAATGGACTTCAAGTATTGTTCCAATAATGCGATCCAATGAGCTGGATCGAATCCATCAAATGCTGGCAAAGTGACATTTACTGTATGCATCTGAATCTCTTCATCCGCCGACGAAATCTCCACATCTTTTTTTCCAGCAATTTCTGTTTGAATATTACTATCCACTAGCACCTTTGCCGTATTATTTACACTTACTCATGTTGTCGAAACTCCTTTTCCTTTAGAATTAAATACTTCCTATCTATCATTCCACAGATCTTGGAGTAAAGTCTGCATAGTTGTCATTATCTTTTCCAGATATTTCACATTTCGATCCACTGACGTGATCTGTTGCTGTAATTCAGCTACACTTCCTCACATCTCTCCACTGATTCCGTCAACATTTTGCTCCAAGTTATCAACTTGTGATTCCATTCTAGTCATTTCCCCTCCAGATTCCCACAAATGGTGCCAAATTGATACGACCGTGGGTGCACAAGTCAAGAAGAAAATGAATTGAAAGATTAATTGAGTAAACTAGTCTCAAGTGAAGTCATCGAGATGGTCAAAAGCAAGAGAAGCAGGTCTCCCTTTTGGGAACTCCTCTTCTGTTACTCTTATCTCTGTTTCTTTTCTCTCTCTCTGTTTTCAAAACTTCCTCCACTTTCTACTTATATACTTTAGACTTTTAACCACCACTAATACTTTTCTTACTCTTATTTACATAACTACACTCCTGCCACTCCAATACAAAAAATACTGTACTTCAACACTTCCTCCACTATTCATATATCTTCAATTTATATCCTCTAGAACATTCTATACTTAGACTTTTAACCACCACTAATACTACTCTTACTTGTTTACATAACTACACTCCTGCCACTCCAATACAAAACAATACTGTACTTCAACACTTTCCAACACAGAACGCAACACCATACAACAGAACACAGCACAATGGAACACCTCACTACATAACAAAACAACACCAGAACAGAATGCAAACATCACACAGCACACACACACACAAACACCACAAACATATCTACACGACTAACTCCCTACTTTGACATAGCAAGCCTATGTCTATGCACTCTTGACATTGGTTTAGCAACACTGGGAGTTGTATCAGTATGTCAATCTTAAAGTTTGCTTCTTGCAATTTATCATGCTTTCATGCCAGGACTTTCATGTATAAATATTTTCTCTGATAAATATTTAATATGCTCAATCTTTCTTATAGGCTGTCATCAAGAAGAAGTATGGTCAGGATGCTACCAATGTTGGTGATGAGGGTGGCTTTGCTCCTAATATTCAGGTCAGTTATCTTCTCTAGGCATGTTATACTATTTGCCGAACTGTTTTTTGTTCCTTTGATTTTCCTTCTGATCATATAAGTACTTACTTTTAAAGTTATTGCATTTTCAGGAGAACAAGGAAGGTTTAGAATTGCTAAAGACAGCCATTGCCAAAGCTGGTTACACCGGCAAAGTGAGTCTGTGATTAGAAAATTATTGTTATATGGTCTGTTACAATTGACTCCAGGAATTGGTAATAGAAATGCCTGTCTTTTTTATCTTAGGTTGTCATTGGGATGGATGTTGCGGCATCTGAGTTCTATGGAGAGGATAAAACCTATGACTTGAACTTCAAGGAAGAGGCGAGTTTCTAGTGGTTTATTTTTTAGACATTAAAATGCAGATTCTGGATAGATAATTTTTATGTCATTGTCTGCAAGAAGAATATGTGTTTTGCTCTTTTTGTATTGCTGGAATCATTTTGAGTAGCAGATCTTACATTTGATTCTTGTCTTATTTTTCTATAGAGAGTGTTCTTATTCTTGGTTTTTTTGTACATTAGAAGGTTGTATTTAGTATCTACTATTGTATCGATTAGTTTCTGAGGATAACAATATTGCTTTTGACAATTATGTGTTCGTTCTTGTACATATCTTTTGTTTTGATTTTTTGTTTTTAATTTTTTTCCCCCTGCCCTTCCTTTCCTTGGGCATTGTGCCTTGACATTTTTTTGGCCTATTTTCTTTGGTCCATGCAGAACAATGATGGATCACAGAAGATTCCTGGTGATGCACTCAAGGATTTATACAAATCTTTTGTCACTGAATATCCGATAGTATCTATTGAAGATCCTTTTGACCAAGATGACTGGGAGCACTATGCCAAGCTTACCTGTGAAATTGGTCAGCAAGTTCAAATTGTTGGAGATGACCTTCTTGTTACAAACCCCAAGGTAGGCTTTTCTCATTTACTAGTTGTGAAGATTGCTTAATTCCGTAGGAAGCCATGGTGATTAACTGACATGGCACAACCATACTTGTTCACAGAGGGTTGAGAAGGCAATCAATGAGAAAACTTGCAATGCCCTTCTTCTTAAGGTAAGTAATAAGATCTGCTGTTTCCTTTAAGGGATCTATCTCCGAGTTGAATTACTCAAAAAAGTGATTCATGTAATTCAATGTCACTAAAAAGAATTCCTGTGTTTATTTAGGTAAATCAAATTGGTTCTGTGACTGAAAGCATTGAAGCTGTGAAGATGTCCAAGCGTGCTGGGTGGGGGGTGATGGCCAGTCACCGCAGGTATGGTGACACATGATTTGGAACTTACCTTTAATTCCTCGATTTTGCTTCCTGTTATATATTGAAGGAGCCTTTTTTTTTTTTTTTTAAATGTGCAGTGGAGAGACAGAGGATACTTTCATTGCTGACCTTTCTGTTGGTTTGGCCACGGTAAATAGGCGACACTTTCTTGCAAACAGAAACTTGAGTTTGGTTTTCCATTGTTAGTTTGCTGACTATCCTGCCATCTTATTTTTGGGTTCAGGGTCAAATCAAGACAGGTGCGCCTTGCAGATCTGAGCGTCTTGCCAAATACAACCAGGTTAGTGTCTTTTCTGTGTCATTCTAATCGATTGTTGGTCGAGTTTTCCAGTGTTTCATCAATGTCATGACATTCACTTTCTCTGTTTTGCATTTGTTAGCTTTTGAGAATTGAGGAGGAGCTTGGTGATGAAGCTGTTTATGCTGGAGCTACCTTCCGCATGCCAGTTGAACCTTATTAGAGACTTTTGTAAACTAAAATGAGATCGTTTTCTAAGTGATCTGCTGCTGATGTTCTCTGATCACATATGTGCCAAACGTTGGCTCTAGGACCTGAATAAATTTTGACAATATAACGGTGCCTGATGGCTGTCACTTTGTGTGGTTTTCCTGCTTGGTTTGTGAGATTGATATAACTTTGCTAATGAGCACATGTTTTCGTTTGCTAATGGTGTTTATATTTTTACTCCTTTTTATGATGACTTAGCTTTTTGAGTGGCCTGATGGACCTCCAAGTAATCATGTTTTCGTTTGCTAATGGTGTTTATATTTTTACTCCTCTTTTTATGATGACTTAGCTTTTTGAGTGGCCTGATGGACCTCCAAGTAATACGCAAATCGTGGTAGCAAGCAAATGGTTTTTTTTTTTTCCTCTGTATGCCATGTTAATTAGATTAGCCATGTTGAAAGTCTTCAAGCTGATTTTAGGAAGAGTTCTGTTAGCGAGTGATGTTATGACACCTGTTATAATTTTAAAAAAGAAACTTGTCGTCATTTAAGGGTTTATTATGTATTTAGTATAAAAGAAGCAAGTACATGAAATTATTAATATCACGGAGGCCTAAGCAGAGAAAGTGAGCTCTGGGTTATGATCATGCAGAGGACCATTATGAGTTGTGATACTATGTCGGAAACAAGCAATTGGGCTTAAACCAAAGCAAAAGGATGTATTTATTCAACCATAGGCTGATATCTCCCTCGGCAACTGCTAAGATTGGAGGTTAGGACCTCTATTTCTGAGCGTTCCGTTATTTCCGTATTCTGCAAAAACAACTGATGCTGTTTGGTTGATCTCCTGCTAGTTATAGTGGGTTTGATCTCCTGCTAGTTATTTCGCACCATGTGTAGCAACGGAACTAGAGGTAGCTCCACTACCGGATGGGTAAGAGCTAGGACATTTCCGTAGCTAACAAACGATAATCCAGACAAGGTTGATGAATTCACCAAGAAAAAAACAAAAAAGAAAAGGTGCTTTACTAGATTCGAAGGCAACTGCATAAAGGAAGCATATAGTATTTTGGGTGATACCCCACGTCCGTGCCAACCAAGATATAAATGAGTGTCTGGGGATACCCTGTGTCTATGACTCCTCAAATCATGCTGGGAAGGCGCTTAGAGAACCCTATCATTGCTAGAGTTGCTAGGATTGATGTCCCTAGAAGTAAAAACTTGTTGCTGCAAGTTACCAATCTGGAAAGCCCAGTCATCTCCATCTTTTATTATATAATCTTTCATTCTTTAGGATTCCTAAAGATGAAATCTGGTGGGAGGGCGTCAAACTAAGCCTGTTATGCGGTGGGGCATCAAGGCCGTTCCCCTTACCTTCCATTGCGACTAATGAACACACAGCCACCTCAACCTTAAAAGCTTTTTCTGGCACCAAAAGCATTGCTCAGGTTCTATCGGCCATAAGTTAAAGACCTCCGAAAGATAAGTGTTGACCTAATCCGCCCGATGATGTGAGATCCACTCCTACAAAAATACAGTATGTGTAGCACCTGTGCAGATTCGTTCCATAACTAGAGGTTTGGGATGTTATGACCCCCTTAAAATTTTGGCCTGGATGCAAAATTCATTCTAACTTTAGCTTTAATTGAGATTTAGGTCTTTCACTCCACAAAAAAGTTCATATGATTTCGTTTATGTGAGTAGTAATTTTTCTTTGGGATGACAAACTCATATGCTCAGTGGACTTGTGAGTGGCAGAGACTGACCTAACAAGCTGAAATCTACTCACATGGATAGACATTTGCTTGGCTATGCATCGACCCTTGCCATATTAGTTAAAGCCAAACATAGGCAATCCCCACTTTGAAGTTTTAAAAAGAAACGCCAAGGTAACTTGGCAAAAAACCTTTTTGGAAGCTTTAAGTGGAGAGAATCGACTACTTTCTATCTTCTTAAATATCACGAGTAAAAACCACCTCCTTTATTTCAATACTCAGAGCACCATCTTTAAAAAATAATTAGTCAGTAGTAAAGCACAAAAAGGGAGAGGCGCTTCTCTTTGCATCTCGAACAATAGGTAAAATTGGGATGGGTTGGTAATTCGCCGCTAATACTGAGGTTAAATCCAGAGCTAGGAACACCATTAATATTGAGCCTAAATCTAGCGTTGAATCATGTTGCATAACTAAACGCTTAAAGCATTTAGGGAAGTTCTTGATCACTTCATTTAAGAACCTCTTACTCAAGGTGTCATCTACCTTCATACCTTCATCATCTGTCTTGGGGTTCCCCTATTACGATGTTAACCATGCAACAACTCTTGAGAAGTGAAGATATTACCTGAGTTTCTTGTCCTACGCATGAAAGTCAATTGTTCACTTTCTACAATACCTTGGAAATACAACTGTATGAGTCTTGAATTCTACATAGGTTCTTCAATTTTAGAACTAGTGCCATATCCGTATTTTTCGCCTCTATTAACAAATTGATTGGGTATAATAATTCTAAATAGCCATGATAACATCTTCTCTAGTATTATGCCAAGAATTTCTATAAAACGTGGAAGGAAAACCATCAAGCCTTGGAGATTTCCCACTTTGTTAGGTAAAGATAGCTTCTTTAACATAATCGAGACGGAAATCGGCCTTGAGCATCTGGCTTGTTCATCATTTAACATCCAATTCATGAAATCTTGGATTCCTAAAGGTTGTCCTTCAAGTTCAAGGCAAGTAAACAAATTTTGATAAAAATTTATAGCCCCCTCTTTGACTTCAAGACCCCTTAAGAAACATGAAGGTCCGAACTAAGCAACAAAAGATGGCATTACGACTATACCAGAAATTCATAACTTCGTGGACATAGGAGGTGCTCTTATCGCCAAGTTTAACTCGGTTGACCCTTTTATTTTTATCTAAAGTAACTTTTGTCCACTTTATCAAGCTCATAATACTCCTTAAAGGCTTGATTCTCCTAGAGCAGTAAGCTAGAGTCTCCGTCGGGAGATCTCAGGATATAATGTCCTCTAGCTTAGCTTTCCAAGAAGAAACAAGCCGAAAGATATTATAGAACTTTATAGATTCAACCTATTTAAATCTAACTTCAACGAACTTCAACTTAGAAACCAGTTCAAACAAATCAGAGCCCTCAACAGTTTTATTCCCAACAAGCTCTACTAAAGGTAAGAACTCTATAGGGGTTACCGAAAATTCGAGGAGATGAAAGGAAGGCTTCTTTTAGAAGAGTTGAAGTCCACGTAGGTAATACGGACAGTGGTAAAAAACAATGGGACGATAAAAACACACCTATGTTCTTGGGAATTTGTTTAGGAGCGATTTACCATTGTAAGGTCCAATTTCCTCAAGATAGGATTAGAGAGTTGTTTATTAGACTAAGCGTAAAATTCTCAATAGTAGTGCAAGTCCTCTAGTTAACTAGATTGACGGGACAATGCAAATCATTACCTAAACTTTTAGGAAGTGCTGGATTTGTCTATCCTATAGAAGTTTCGATGATACATACATATGTATGTGATTTATTGATAGAGCACCACACAAATCAAACTATGATTTTATCAAGGATTGATATTATGCACGGTTTTTGAATTAATTAAAGATTATAAGAAGTTTGATAAGATACAAAGGTTTCAGTACTTTATGTTTTTCATCTGTAAGATTGATAAGAACGAAACAAATAGAGAGAAAAGTTTATTAATATTGATAAAATGTTCAAAGATTCAAAGATATCTCCAATAAAAATTGATAATAAGCTTAAATAACCCTAGTTTAAATTGTTAAGGCTAAAAATGGAAATAACTAAAATCAATTAATTGAAATTAAAAAAAAAATGAACTCATTGTCCAAAGGGACTAGGTTGGAATGCTACATAGAGGCATTCAAATGAAGCTCCACAGTAGTGAACTTCTTACAAAAATGGAGACTTTATTTGAATGTCTTATTAGATCGTTCGAACAAAGTCTTATAGGAGAAATATAATTGTCGTCTATTCCCTATAGTAGTTGTAAGCTATCATTCTCAACCAACAACTTTTGCTTTTTTTCTCTAGATATTTCTCTATTTCCTTACAAAAATGGCTTAAAATTTGTTGATGTATCTTCTAAATTTGTTAGCTTTCTCAATTTTGCTGTGACTTCATCTCTTATTCTTGGATATGGTGTCAAATCCATCAAAGTGATAGAATATATCCATATACAACTTCAAAAGGGAATTTTTCGATCACAACTAGAAGAAATTGATCCTAGTATGTCTAGCAGCAATAGCTCTTACTAATGCTCTTAATGCATTGTTTACTAATTTGTTTTGGCTATCAACTTGTGGATGACATATCTTATTGAACAATAGCTCAGTTCCTAACTTTTGCCATAGGGTCTTTTAAAAGTAGCTTAAGAATTGTATGTCCTTGTTTGAAATAGTTATATGTGGAACTCCATGCAGTCGCATGATTTCCTCCATGAAAAGGCTAGTAACAAAAAAAGTGTCATTTGCCCTATCAGAATGTATGAAATGGGTCATCTTATTCAACTTTTCACTACAACAATAATCGAGTCCTATTACCTTTGAGTACTTAGGAAGTCTAGAACAATATCCATGTTAATGTCAATTCAAGGTTGTTATAGTTGGGCTTCTCCCCTAATTTTAGCCTTTTTACAAATTGCTCACCTCTTTACAAACATATATATCTAAAGTATCTAGCAAGACCCCAACATGGACCTCTTAACCAAAATTGTCCTTAAAGAATCACTAGGAATACATAATTTGCCCAATCTAAATGAGAACCTATTGACACATAGTAAGCACCCATAACAACTCCTCACCCACAAGCAACAATAATAGGTGCAAAATGTGCATTAATAGTATATTTTCTAATAATCATTCCTAAACCAGGTAACCTTACTTTTGTTGAGTTAACATGCATGTAACTATGAGACAACGTAGTGCTACATGCACAACTCCTTACTTATATTTGATAACATAAGGGAATGGTTCCAAAAACTCAATTCATTTTACATGTCTCCTAGATAATGTACTCTACCCCTCTAAATGTTTCAATGACTCATGCTCAATATTTATAACAAACTCCTTAGGTTAAATCTAAATCCTTCTTTGTTTTATTATATTAAATCTTAATGGAAGATGCTTTTGATTTCCATCACTTGTAAGGTTAAATCCTTCTTTGTTTTATTATATTTAATCTTGATGAAAAATATTGTTGGACAGTATCAAAATCCTTGTAATCTAGTGGTATGGATATTAGTTTTCCAGTTAGGTGGATCAAGTCTAAATCCATCTTCTCCAGTTATAATTATGAAAAAAAAAAAACTATTGGATGGGGTATAATTATGTATTAGTAAAATTATATTTTATGCATACAATAATCGACTTGTTTTCTCTAATAGACTTGAAATTTCATTTTGAATTCTTAGTAATTATTAATTGATTTCAATAATTATTATGTATATTTATAAACGTTAGAATTATGGATATAAATTCAATTTTTGATACATATAGTCTCTTTATATGTCTAAAATTTTAAATTGAAACAACATGTTACCAAAGTAGCCTCTCTTTTGTACGTTAATTTGATTTAGAATATCAAGGTACATGGTTATGTGTATGTAATTCATGAAAATGTTGACTAGCCTATATGAAGGTCAATATTTGGTTGAATTACAGATACACCTTATATAATAAATATAAGGTGTTCAATCTAAATAATAAATCACTCCAAAGAAAGGCACATGATCTATAGGATTTATTGTTGATATTTGATTGTCAAATCAATAGTACTACTTACAAGTAATATTTTTATTTAAAGACCAACTACTCGTTTACTTTGCTAAATGGAAAAAAATTGTAATGCAATAATTATTACTAAGGAATGGAATAAAATTATAATAAAACTTTCATTTGTTAAATCAACTCCAAAATTAAATTGATATTCATAGGTTTGAATAATAAATTGTTGTTCAATGTTTTTTTTATAATAGGGATTCTTTATACATATGTTGTTCAATGTTTTTTTTATAATAGGGATTCTTTATACATATGTTATTATAAGTCTAAAATGAAACTAAATGATAGAATAGCTATTCTATAAGAAATATGGTTGTAATAAATTGCTATTACAATAAAATGAATGAGCTATAAGTAGCAATGTTGTGCTAGGTATCTTGTGATGATCATACCATTATTTGAATTTATTTAGGTATAATATGGAACTTATATGAGGATTGCTATCATGTTGTTTGTTCTTTATTAGTTACAAGTTTTGCTTCTAATATTTCCATTAGCATCAATTTAATTCCTATGCTTAATGACGCCAATTTTAAGGCATGGAAAGAGAACATTTTAATTGTTCTTGTAGTCTAAACCTTGCTTTTCGAAAGGAATAACCTATTGCTCTTATATATGAAAGATCCAAAGAGGATGTGGGATATTTCCAATTGCATGATTATTATGATTATGAGGCTTGCTATTCTAGAAGCTTTTATGGGCACTATGTCCGAAGGGATTAGTATAGCTTAAAATTTTCTTAAGGAAATGAAAAGATGTATTCTAAGAACAAAAGGGTCAAAACAACTAGACTTTTGGCAAATGTTATTTCAATTGGGTATAAAGGAAAAGGAAACATAAAGGTGTACATCATGGACATGTCTCGCCTTACTTTCAAACTAAAGGTATTAAAGTTGTAGCTAGACCTGTCCTTGCACTTAAATTTAATAGCTCTATGTAGTTTATTTAATTTAAGGTGAGTTATAATAGTCCCTCAATGAGCTCATTTCTCAATATGTACCCCCCAAAAAAAAAAGTAAGAGAAAATAGAAAGTTCTCATTTGATTACAATCATTTATAGGCACAAATAAGAAATAGAAAGAAAATGATAAGAAAGCTAAAGTTGCTCTACCTTTTAAAAAAACAACATTATAAAGATTAAAAATTATGTTATTTTATATTGTATCGTATAAAAGTTTATAACTTTTTTTTGTGTGTGTGTGAAAATGTTATGTTTCTTTTTTATTTTGGAAAAAGATATCAACTTAATCATACAATTTATGCACAAAAATATTACTTGTAAAATCTTGATGTCTTCCACAAATAAACAAATGAATAAATTTAGATTCAAACCATTTGTAGTTCTATAAGTTAGCTCTTTTAGGATAAACTTTGTAAAATCTTGATGTTTTCCACTAATTGGCATGGTCCATTTTTTCTTTCAATGAGTATGTGTAATATATTATTAATATCACCCCCATTTTCACCGAAAAAAAAAAAAGAGATGGGTAAATAGAAAAGAAGAAAAGCAAAAAATGCAGGCTGTGGGGTTCGAACCCACGCGCACTTATGTGCAGAAGATCTTAAGTCTTCCCCCTTAACCTCTCGGGCAAACCTGCTCAGTGGACTTTTCGTTCTCAATTCTTTATATAATCGTTTTTTGAACCTTGCTGATGACCACCTCGATAACAGCAAGGTGCTTAGCATCTATTTTCGGGACTGAGAAGAACAGAGTATAGTGTCCATTCTGCTTCAAGATTGGCGCGCGCAGACACGGCGACTGTTACGCTCGTCTTCACACTAAACCCACCATTTTACCCTCCAACATTTACCAACGTCCCGTCCTGACATGCTCACTCCAAATCCTGATGGAACCACCGATCCTCCATTTCTCGATTCTCGTAAGTACTTGAGGAGTCAGCAAGTACGGTGATATCCAGAACCTGGATATCTGTCATAATATCGCTGATCACATGGTAGGTGGATGTTATATATATATATTTTTTCATTGATTTCGGTTAGATTTTCTTTACGTGAAATTAGGGTTTTCATGTGTCTTTCTGCAGGTCGGGAATGTTTATTTGCAGTTTAAAGAGGAAGATCATGCAGCCAATGTGGTGCAGAATCTTGCTGGAAGGTTCAATGCAGGTGAGTTTAAGATTTTTTTTTTTTTTGGTTTAGTATTTTCCTAAATTTTTATTCATTTTTGTTAAACTGAAATTGGAATTGAATAATGAAATAAAGAAGTCGATATTGATCTTAGTGAAATTATATTTTTATACGCTCCACATTGTATGAAGGAATAAGGTTGGAAGTCATTTAGAGGTAGATTATTTCTTCCCTGGGTTCGCCAGTTGATCTGCCTAAGAAAAAAATCACATTAAGAGCACTTGTTAGTACCATCTGAATAGCACAAACTGAATTTATTCATTACATATAAGTTTTTTAAGGTAATTTGTGTGCTAAAGTTAGCTAATACAGTTATTCCTCCATTAAAAATTTTATGGTATATGACAAGATATTTAAAAGTGATAATGGAGTCATATCAAGGATTACATTAGAAGAATTATATTTTTTTTGGTTTATCTTTGTCCAAAATTTCCCAACCATTGATGCAATCCTTTCTCTCAATTCTAATCATCTCCCACCAAACATAGCGTGGTGTTGAATTTTGCGCTTGATTTTGGTCATTTTATGCAATGGTGTGGAAACTCTTAAAAGAATAGGGTTTTTGCATCATTTTAAAGTCAATTAGAAGATGAGTTGTAAGAGGAAGAAAAATCCAGTTTCTTGGGGGAATAGCTGAAAGAAACTAGGATTTTGCAAACCATATCCAGACTTCCGTGTTATGTTGTGCTTATCGAATATTTCTAGAAAAATGTGACCCTTTGGAAAATGGGTTGGCTCCTTGAAAGCTCTGGTTTTCCCGCATCTTCTAAGGATGAGTTTTTGGTAGAATGGAAAATAAATGAAACGACATCATCATTGGCCTTTGTATGGTTGTTATGCAAAGCTATAAAGGATTTTATTAGAGAATTCATCTATTATTGTTTGCAGATGTCATGAAGGTGAACCACATTAAGAGGGGAGGTAGAGTTAGAAATGGTCATCTGTCAAGATTCTTTAAGTAGTGGTGGTCTTAGGAATGTTGGAATTTCACCTTTTTTCTTTGCTCAACCTCTCTTATTGGAAGGGAAACATGCAAAGAGAAAGCTTGTCTAAAGATATATGTGGTTTGCCTCGTATTTTTCTGGGGCTGCTAGGATCATCTTTGCTCTCTCTCTGAGTAATTCTTTTAATGTGACAATGTTAAATTATAAAGTTATTTGTTTGCCTTGGCATGCTTCCGTGTTTAATTCTGTGACATTTGGTGCCTGGTGTTCATGCATCATTGCCGAATTATGCATCATTTTATCTAATTATTTCTCAAATTCACGTGTTATATTTTCTCTTGCACGCGGCTTTCTTCATTTAGTGACATTTTTTGTGAGGATATGAGATCCAAACCAGAGCTGTTTCAGTTTGAGTGGGTTATCAAGGCAATTAAGTTTTTTCCAGATCGTGACAATGTAGTCGCCCTTTTCTAGAAAACAGTCTGTCCCATACTTTATGTCAAGTAACTCACATCTGACAAATATCTTCAGTTTTCTTCTTTTCTCATTATCATAATAATTTTTATCTAGAACATCTTTTCCTCACTATATATAATGGGCTCATGCTTACTGTATATTTAGTATGCAATAATTTTAGAAAAATTTACCCACTATAGTTTTTGGTATCAAAAACTCTTTTTTTTTATGAAGAATAGTAATACACAATTTATAGAGAATGGGCTACTAAAAAATAGGAAACTAATCTCTTGTCTCTAGGCCTAATCCCTTGATTCTAGGCTATGAAATAGTTAATGGATTTTTATTCTAAAAATAAACAACTTTCCTAAAAACAGACCTCCAACAACAATATCCATAACAGATTACTAACAGATTCTGTTACAATCCATTACAGTCTGTCGTATTTTAACACTCCCTCTCAAGTTGGCATGTAGATATCAGACATGCCTAACTTGCTTACAAAATAATCAAATCTAGGTTTGAAAAGCCTTTTAGTGAAGATCTTGGCTACTTGCTGATTTGTTGGTAGGAAAGGCATGCACACACTTTTTTCTTCAAGCTTCTCCTTTATGAAATGTCAGTCAACCTCAACGTGCTCGGTTCCTTCATGTTATATTGGATTGTGAGCAATACTTATGGCAGCTTTATTGTCACAATAAAGTTTCATTAGTAACTCTATTGGCTGTTTGAGTTTCTCCATCATTCTTTTTAGCCAAGTCATTTCACAAATCCTATGAGCCATAGATCGAAATTCTGCTTCAACACTGCTTCTAGCTACTACAGTTTATTTTTTACTCCTCCATGTTACAAGGTTACCCCAAACATATGTACAGTATCCAGAGGTTGATCTTTTGTTTGTAGAAGAACCTGCCTAATCTGCATTTAAATAAGCTTCAACACTTTTTATATCACTTGGCTTAAAAAATAAATCTTGCCCTAGTGAACCCTTTTGAATATTGTAAAATTCGGTAGACCGTAGCTTAGTGTTCCTCTCCAACATCATGGATGAATTGACTGACCATGCTCATTGCAAACGCTATATCAGGCCGAGTATGAGATAAGTAAATTAACTTTCCTACTAACCTCTAGTATTGTCTTATGTAAATCTTTTTCCTTTCCTCAAATCTAAATTTTACATTTAAGTCAATTGGTGTTTCTACTGGTCAACAACCACTCATACTAGTTTCCTTTAAGAGATCCAAAACATACTTTCTTTGTGAAACAACTATTCCTTTCTTTGAATGTGCTACCTCCATACCAAGAAAGTATTTTAGAAGTCTTAGATCCTTGATTTCAAACTCAGTAGCTAGTTGCTCTTTTAGTCTTTCTATTTCTGATAAGTTATCTCCTGTAAGAATTATGCCATCAACATACACTATAAAGACAATATTTTTACCTTGTAGAGTATGTCGAATAAACATGGTATGATATGTTTGCCCTTGAGAATAGCCTTGTCCTTTAACAAACTGGGTGTACTTGTCAAACCAAGCTTTTGGTGACTGCTTCAAACCATATAGGGATTTTTTTAGTTTGCAAACCTTAGATCCATACCTTTCTTCAAAACCTAGCGATGGGTTCATGTAGACTTCCTCTTCCAACGTTCCGTTCAGAAAAGCATTCTTCACGTTTAATTGGTGAAGTGGCCAATCAAGATTTACTGCAATACTCAAGAGAATTCGAATTGAATTTAGTTTAACTACTAGAGCAAAAGTTTCAAGGTAGTCTATTTCATATGTTTGAATAAATCCTTTGACAACCAAACGAGCCTTGTATCTTTCCAATGATCCATCTAATCTTAACTTGGTGGTGAACACCCATTTACAACCCACAGTTTTCTTCCCGAGTTTCATTTTTTATAAGAGCATTCATCTCCTCCAAAATTGCCTTTTTCCACTCAAGAACTTCCAAAGCATCCTGCACATTTTTATGTATCTTCATAGTAGATAACCGAGATAAGAAAGTGAAATAAGGAATAAACAGTTTTTTATAAGACACAAAAGTTAAACATGGGATACCGAGCTGCTTTTCGTATACCTTTTCTTTTTGCAATGGGTAGATCAAGATTTAAGGAGTTAAGAGAAGATTCAAGATTAGACTCATTACCTCAAATTTCGACAAGAACTTGAGGTTCAGATTGTTGGTAGTGTGGAAATCCTTCATCTCTCTTTTCCTAATTCTGGTTTCTTCTCATGTAAACATGCAATTCTTTTGTTTGAGCACCAATCCCGTAATCACCTTTTTCATGTTCTAGCTCTACAAAATTAGTGTCCAAGTCTCCATTACCTAACTTATGTGTTGCCCCAGAATCAGAATCATTTGTATCACTTAGGTGTATTAAGTCTATTCCAGGATCAATTCCTAAGGATTGACTAATTTCCCTAAGGTCCGAATCTTCCCTTACTCTGTTCTCCCCCTAAATATGAGACCCAAAGAATGGCTGAGACTCAACAAAAGTTGCATCCATTATTACAAAAATTTTCCTATTGTTAAGATCATAGAACGTATACAATTTTCAACTCAAGGCATATCCCACAAAAACACATTTTCTTGCTCTAGGATCTAATTTGTTTCTATTATGATCATAACTATGGATAAAAGCGCTACAGCTAAAGATCTTCAAAGGTAGATCATTAGTGATCCTAGAATCAAGAAACTTGTCCTTAAACACAATCATGAGAGTTTTAAATTTAAGTACACAATATGGTATCCTATTAATGAGATATGTAGCAGTTAACGGTGTTTCTCTCCACAAATATTGTGGAACACCACTTGTGAACATGAACGCTTTAGTAGTTTCTAAAATATGCTTATTTTTTCTTTCGATTACACCATTTTGTTAGGGTGTATTTGGACAAGAACTCTAATATACTATCCCATTTTTTCCTGAAAAACATCCCTAATTAATCATTAAAAAATTCTCTCCCATTATCACTCCGAAATATTTGAATTCTATTTTGAAATTGTGTTTCAATCATCACATAGAAATCCTCAAACACCCTTTTTACCTCAGATTTATCTTTCAATAGAAATACCCAACTAAGCCTAGTGTGATCAATCTATAAAACTTACAAACCATCTTTTCCCAAATATTGTTGCAACCCTTAAAGGCTCCCAAACATCACTATGAATTAATTTAAGTGGTGTTAAAGGTTGATAATTTTGATTTGAGAAAGAAGCTTGCTAGTATTTAGCTAAGAAACAAACATCACACTGAAAAAAAAAAAAAGAAAAGAAAAAAGAGGGGTTTTTATTAATAAACAATTGAGGTAACAAACGTTTTAAGTAAAAGAAATTTGGATGTCTAAGTCTATAGTGCCATAATATTACTTTATTGCCAACTGAAATAGAACTTAAACATAAAGAATCTTGTGTTACATAATTATTCCTAGAATTAAGAAAATAAAGGCCTTCAAATTGTCTAGCACTACTAATCATCCTCCTCAAGGTCTTGTCTTGAAAAACACAAGAATTAGAATCAACTATAGCTCGGCAATTAAGACTTTGGGTTAATTTAGAAACAGATACTAGATTGCACAAGAGATTAGGAACATGTAGGACATCATAGAGGATCAAGCTAGGAGTTAATTTGACAATGCCTTTCCCAGCAATCACTGAGAAAGACCCATCAGCTATTCTAATCTTTTTATTCCCTGCACATGGTGTATGGGATGAAAAAAGATGGGAATTGGCTGTCCTATGATCACTTGCACCAGTGTCAATAATCCAAGAGTTTATGTTATTGGAATCAAGACTGAGAAAAACAAAAGGAATAGAGAAATCAATACCTAGTTGGGCAAAGGAACAAGAAGAAGGATTATTAGAAATAGATTGAGTTGGTTTACTAGTTTGGAGATGTGACTGGAAAAATTTGTTTAGGAGCTCCAATTGTTCCTTAGTGAAAAACGGTACTTCTGAAGAAGATTTATGCCCTTGCTCATCATGTATTGCTTGGAAAGCCTAGTTTTCCCGATTCTCTACTCCTTTCTTCTTGAAGTTGGGAGGCTTTCCATGAATCTTCCAACATGTATCACGAGTATGCCAAAATTTCGTACATATATTGCAATAGGGTTTTTTCTTTTTTTCCTCTTCACTCTTCGTTGTTGCAAGTGCTAAGGATTTTGTAGTTTGTGAATCATGGTTTGTCTCCGTCATTAGCATTACCTTCCTCGTTTCTTCATGCCGGATTTTTGAGAATGTCTCACATAGGGATGGTAGTGGTTTTCTTCTAAGAATTCTGGAGCGAACCTCATCAAATTCTTTATTAAGTCCATTTAAGAACAGATATACTCTCTCCTTGTCCTCCTCCTTGGTCGCCTTTACGCTGTCCTCGGATTTATCGTTCCAACTGTGATCAAGCTCCTGTGATATTGAGACAATCTCATTATAATAGGTTGTAACATCTCGCTTTCCTTGCTATGAATTCCACAACTTTGTCTTTAATTCAAATATCTGAGAAGCGTTCTCATCAGAATATGTTTCCTTGACAGTGTCCCAAACATCTTTTGCCATCTGAAGGAACAAGTAAGGTTTTCCAATGGCTGGTTCCATAGAGTTTATTAACCAAGCCATAATAAGAGAATTTTCTGACCTCCAAATACCTAACTGCAAAGCATCATCAGCTGGTTTCTAAACATCTCTAGTGATATAGCCGAATTTTCCAAGGCCTTCAATAGCCAATCTAACCGATTGTGCCCATTCTAAATAATTTTTTTCATTAAGCCTGTTTGTTGTAAGCTGAAGGGATAAATGAGAAGCGTCGCTGCTCTAGTTCATGCTCGTCTTGCCTGATACCTGACTAACCTTGCTTTCTGCTTCAATAGGTGCAATTGGATGTCTTTGCCTAGTAAACTCCATTTTGGCCATCAAGCTTATCTAGTTACTACTCTGATATCATGTAGTTTTTGGTATCAAAAACTCTATTTTTTTTTATGAAGAATAGTAACACACGATTTATAGAGAATAGGCTACTGAAAAATAGGAAACTAATCTCTTGTCACTAAGCCTAATCCCTTAATTCTAGGCTATGAAATAATTAAGGGATTTTTATTCTAAAAATAAACAACTTTCCTAAAAACAGACCCTCAACAATATCCTAACAGATTACTAACAAATTCTGCTGTAATCCATTACAGTCTGTTGCATTTCAATACCCACCATAAAATGTTAGTGATGCATTTTCTTTGCATAGACAATTGAACTACTTTTAATGCATCTTGTGCTGATTGTAGTTGTTTCTTTTTTTTCTTTTAATGATGATCGACTGTAGCTGTTTCTGCTAATGTTTGTGTGTTTAAATAATATCTTCTTTCTTTTTTATTACATTCCTTGTATATGTACAAGGCCAATCCATTTGATTTTATGCTTTAATACTATACCCAAGATCAGTTTCCACTATGCTCTCAAGTGTTCACAATGTCTCTTTCTACGCTCCAAAATCTCATTCTTGTATACCCTTTTTCTTTGGCTTGTTATTCTTATATTTCTAATTGAGAGAAGTCTTTACTACTGGGGTTCATTCTGGTCAATCCTCCACGTTTACTGTATCACTAGGTGTTTTCTTAACAGGCTGAAGATCATTATCATTATTTTGTATCCTTCTTGCTCTTCAATCGGCAATTTCATAACTTTGAGCTGTCGAGGCTGACTTAAGACTGCTATTTTGTCAGTCTTCTATCCAAAATAATCTTTGATTACATGGCTATTCGTTGAACGAGATTTTTGAGAAGTGACCTGTAGGCAATATGAGGAAAATGTGTGCAATCAAGGTGGTCATTGCAACTTCGTGCATTTGAAAAAGATTAGCAGGTCAATTTCTTTTCCACTACCATCTACATTTTCTATATTCTAGTGCTGTCGTGTGGTACTTATGGCATATTTTTCTGGATCATTAGGGACTTGAGGAGGTAATTGTTTTGAAAGGATTTGCCAGAGGCACTGTCAGGGCCAAAGTTTTAGGCATTCTGGTCACAAGTACCGCCTCCATGAGTCACATGGTTATAGTTACAAGGGATGATGACAGAGATCTCTGCAACCATGGTAGGGGCAGAAAACCTAGAAGCAGAATTTCAAGGCACAGAAGAAGACAAAGCATGAGCCCTGGTGGGGAAGTCCTGTAAAAGAGAGTAGTGTTGAGCAACGGGTGAAGATTAAACAATGGAACGAGGAAAGAGAACAAGCAGAAGCAAACAATGAGCATGAGAACGGTGACAGTGAGACCATGTTTTAGTTCCCATATGGCTGGTTAATTTAGTCTGTTGGAGTTTTCAGTTTCAGCAAAATCAGTATTGTGGTATCTGCATAATTTGTTTTATGGGCTTTAAGTATGTATAGCTCCTGATTATATCTACGTT
Organism: Laguncularia racemosa; assembly: GCA_037954665.1. NCBI lineage: Eukaryota > Viridiplantae > Streptophyta > Magnoliopsida > Myrtales > Combretaceae > Laguncularia > Laguncularia racemosa. Next base: position 5,855,773 of record JBBMOL010000036.1, read on the forward strand.
TTCCTGATATAAAACGGATTCATATCATAGTAATTATAGTCATCTGGTATTATCTCTGGATATGTGATAAATGGTCAATTATTTTTGCATTCTAATGAATGTGTTCATAGCTTTCATCCATCCATCGTTTTAGTGGCAATAATGGAAAGCAAAGGTAACATCTAGGACAAGACCATAAATTGGAGACTGCTGATAGAACACATACCTGAAAGAGAAGGCTGGGGCCAGGGCCACAGTATTGAAATGAAAGCAATAATATGAGAACCTTCTTGACAAGGAAAATTATTCATGCAGTGTGTCCAAGTACAGAATATTCAAAAGTCCTATATAAATCTAGGCTTAGTTCAAAGACTTCGTCTTACGGAGTATTTTGAAACGATAGTAACAGAACAGAACTGTTGGTAATATCTACTTTTACAGCAGATTCAACATTTGTATTGACAATGTCTAACTGTACTCTCAAGTATAAACAAAGCAACAAAAGAATCAAGGGGCTATCGGGAAGTTTACCCTGGAGACTTGGAATCTCTTTCTGTCTTTCTTCCTTCTGCCTTTTTTTAGAGCTTTTAAGGCACTTGAAGACCAGAAACATTGCCCCACAAACACAATTAACGAGTTAGTATGTACTACCGCAAGATTAAAACCAAGGAATCAACAAGAAAAATGAAATCCTAACAGAGTTCGAGAGTACGTTTTTTTGAAATGAGAGAGAGAAGTCATTCCTACAGGCTTTATTTTTAATCAGAAAGTGTTGATTTTCTTTTAAAAGTTACAGCTCAGTCTATTCGTTTCCTAGTAAAATCTACCGAGTCTTTCTTAGGCTGTCCTGTTTTAATTTTAAATACCAAAGGGCACATCGGAGTCGATGCTTGGTCTTAAATCAACCGGCTTACAAGTTCATGTTTAGATTTTAGAGTAACCAACCAAGGAAAAATTTTGGTCTTTGAGCAGGTACTAGTTTGTTATTTAGTGGCTCGGTAAAAAGTAAAAAAAATTGTCTAAATTGTTCTGTGTTGGATTCATGGACCACATGAATGTCATTTAAACAACTTCGATGTGATTTAACAAATATAAAAAAAAAGTTCTTTTAACTAGATATATCATTTAATATTCTCTATATATTTTGATTGTCATACCTATACCTTTATACTGCTTCTAATTTGAATGTTGAAGTTCAAATGACGAAAATACCTTTAATACCTTAATAGCTTATATTTATTCATCTTTCATATTAGATTGTATTAATTTGAAGACTTAATTCAATTCAAGACCACATTAAGACAACTGGAATGTTATAATTGAAGGCTCTTCTCTTCTTTTACACATGTTCTTATTATTAGATCGTATAAAGACAAGTGAGAAATTATTAAGGGTTAGTTTCACTTGAAAGGTAATTTTTCACCCCTAGCTTTGAGTTCCCTTTTCACAATATTTAGCATATGGGATGAATTAAAAAGACAATGGAGAGAAGTGGGCAGCCAACAAAACCTCGTGAATCTCTAGATAACCCACTGGCGTTAAACTCGTGGGCTGCGGGTCGTCTAATTCAGAAGTGACACCAGAAAAGAAGGGGTGGTCCATCAGTGGACCAGCCGTCCTTGGAGAGTTGGGACGTAAATGCTACGAAAGTGTGGCAATAGATAGACCACTATTGCAGATAGGATCGTCCCCAATCCTCACCTACATTTCGCAGCAACATCCGGCAATGGTCTAATCTATGTTTCTAGAGAATTGAGGTCTTTGTCTGTCAGTTTTAAGGAAATTGATCACCGCCAACTCCTACTTTTAGTCGCTAAAAAAATTTCGAAGTAAGAAACTTTTGTTTTACCTGTATTGTTTTTATCGGTATAATACAGTAATTAGCTTTGATAAATATAATATTTTTCTTTTTTTGCTTTTCTTTTATGTTAAATAATTGTTTTGGAATACTAGTTAATGAAAGCTTTTCTTTTCTTTTTTTTAATAAAGCATTTATAGCACATTTACTTGATTTTATAAAGACATAATAAAATGGTAATTCTTTTTTATAAATCTATTCTTAGTTTGATAGGAAGAAAAGCTATTTTATAAAAATTGTTATTATTATAAATGAGAAATTAAAATTCTTTTACCACATTAAAAAATAACTATCTTTTGATTTCTTTTTCTTTTTCTTTGGAGCATATTTCTACATTAATCAATGAGATCTCAAGCTAATCATAAATAATAAATTCCATTCATTGAAAATTACATTTTATTCCTATCTTATTCTATTCCGCAAATTAAATGCAAATATTAACAAGTGCCGATATGTATTTATAGCAAGGCGAGAAAAAAATTAAAAAAAAAAAAATCGGACTATCGATGTATTTGGTTTTTTCAATCAAGTGTGTACTCAAAGTAGAGAATTTGATACATTTTTGTGACTCATACGACTCTATCAATCCAGTGATACTGATCATAATTTAAAATCGAACCAACCATGAAGATATTCGTTGGGCAATGTTGTCAGGAAGATTTGTGGCTCAAATGAGCAGCATTAATTGGTGTGCTCAGTGATTTTTATGGGTGAAAAAGTAGGCAAAACCCTAGAATAAAGCAAGTTGCTTCTCTTTCCCTTCTGTACATTCTCAACAGTAACGCAAGGTGAAGGTGATAGAGCCAAGGCAATTGGTGCAAATCCTTTAGGTTGTTCATAAGTCAGTTCTCAGTAAGTAGACACGTATGACATAACATAACACAAGACAAATGAATGATGTTGTATTGTGGCCACTTTTGTCACCTCTCTCTCTCCTCTGCCTACTTATTTGTCTGTGGTCTCCTGCTGTTTTATTTTCGTAAAACAAATGTATCTTTTTCACGTTACGATTACTTTTTTTATGGGATGCAGACACATGAAATAAAATATCAATGTTTGTCTGATCTAGACACCCCACATATGATTCAATGAACAAGTCTCCTTCCATTATCATCATTCTCAAAGACTGACTTTCTGTAAGGTATTAATGGGTAGACTCTTGGAGCAAGTGGTAGCTCTGGGCTTAGGGAAGTTCATTGAGGCCAGAAGATCCAGCCCACTCAAAATTAGCTTATGTTTATAGGATTGTTGTGGCTTACGACAATGCTACAGCTATGATCATATGTGGACGTATTAGCCTGATCTGCAGATTCCACCCAGATGGGAATTGGGAACATTAAAAACCTAATTTCATTTCCTAGTACCATTATGCGTGCAAATTTAAAAGCATTAAATTACAAGTAATAGTAAGGATTGAAAATATGGAATAAGTGTAGCATAAAAATTGTTAAAATATATTGATAACAAAAAATTGCATAAATATTTATTTTTCACAAGACATCGCTACATAGTAATGCAATTTATTTGTTTTATTGTAAAAACTAGCTATATGCTAGTAAAAATAATAAAAAATATATTGTTGATAGCTAAATTGGCTTCATCAAAATATTGGACTAGGCCTAAGAGCAACTTGGGTTTTAACCATTTGGACTAGTAAAAGAATCCAAAAAGTCAAACCTATGTTTTGGATTAACACAAGAAGATTTGTCTTAATGGATTTGTAACAATGATTGCTCAGTCTACTTTCAATCCATCTTAGTCAGTTCATACACTAAGTAAATATGATTACAAGGTTTGCATCATAACAAGCCCATAAGAGAAACCGACATTTTACCCAAAAAAAAACCATAAGAGAAACCACAAAAATATTAAGTAGGCTCATTTCATTCATTGATCACCAAGGCAACTCAACAAACATCATTAAGTCCAAAACTCTATAAATTCTCAATAATACTTCCATATTTAACAATAATTCAAAGATCAAATAAATGGTATAAAGCTGTAAAACCTCTACTATTGAAGATCAAATAAAACTCAGGCAAAAAACAAGCTACATTTACTCAAGAATGTTCAAGTTAATGCTCAAAACTTCTTTTTACCTATCATTTATGCATTCAAGCATTTAGAAATTGTTTGTTTTTCCTCTCAACCACTCTCCCAAGTCATTCAATCAAAGCTATATGAAGCGCAAGACTTACACTGCACACATATGATAACATCAACCAATTCCTCATATCTATGTTTTGACAACTTCGTTGAGAATAGAGAGAGTTGACAACATAGTAATGACACCAAAAAGGAAGAGCACAATTGGTCAAGCTAATAGCACTACTTAAGAACATGAAGTTAACATTGAGATCATTGAATAGAACATGCTACCACTAGAGGATTCATCAAGATAACTTAACACTAGAAGGTCCTTTAGAAGTTGCATAGATGATGCAAACTAGGCAAAAGAACACTAAAGTCATGAATCAATTCCAGGAAATGTTCTCTCAATTCATATTGAAGAGAGCTGCTACTACTACTATGCAACAAGGTGCAATAGTAGTAGTAAGAGTGAGCCATGTCATTGTTGTGCAACAAGGTGCCACACTCATCTTAACTAACCAAATCTCCCTGCTGCTGTTGTGAACATCTCTTAAAAAGGAGTAATAGATAAGTGCATCCTTAGTGTATCTATCATAGCAACACTCTCCATTGAAGGTATGACACATAACAAAATGGAACCCGCATTCTTAGGTGTCACATTCACAATGAAGGATATTGCTAAAATAGGTGCACTAAAAATATGCCTATCTATTTGTACTTAAAGAGGAGGTGAATAAATCCCTCCATTAAAAGGACAGCATTTGGCGCTTGAGATAGAGATTATAAGAGTCTAACCCAATAGCTTTTGGCCCTCATGTACTGCTCTCCACACCATGCTTAGTGGATTCATTGGCCGCCTTAACCCTACTCTTACTACGTCAACTAAAGCTATGATGTCTGCCCTAAGATCTTCCATCATTATAACAGATCATTTAGATATGTACTTGAGGAAAATATGAGTCAAATCATCTGAGAGAATACTGCATCTTAAGCTCCCATATCATCAACCGTGAAATCATATCCCAAGGACTATATAAGTCCAAAGTTTATGTTGTTCAGTAGTAAACAAGGAAGCACTAAGGAATACCTAATAAGTTTATTGAAACTTTAGAAGTATATGGCTTGGATAAGGACTTAAAGTTAAAAGAGTTCTCTATGTCATTCATTGAGAAGGCACACATTTAATATATTAATCTTCTTCTTGGGTCAGTGACTCTTAGGAAAGCATCTATAGAATATTTTTGGAGAAGTTCTTCTTCATACAAGAAAGTGTTTAACTAATATAAGGCACATCATCCAAAAACTAAGAGAGGAACTCATGGAATATATTGAGAGCTTCAAGAAGTGCTCTTTGAATACTCAAGACATGTGCAATGAGAATAAATTGGTAAAGTGATGCATCCAAGAAATATTCATGAGTTTGTTGTTTACTTGGAAAACCATAAACTTTTTTCTTTTGCTACACTTGTAGAAAGCATGCAAATAACCAACAAACTATTATAAGATGATAGAAAACAGGTAGGAAGTTTGGCAAATAAACCATGGCCTAAAAATGACTAATCAAGTGGCTTTATAGAAGCACCTGCATTGCTATACCCGTTGGGCATACTAGATCAATGGTTTCATAATGGGAACATTAGGCTACCAAAAGTTGAGCACCCACCTAAAAAAAATGAGAATGGCCCCAAATTTTGTAGATATGCCACCAAGGATTGTCAAAACTTAAAAATAATATTCCAAAGTCAGGTATAAAGTAGGGAGCTTTTAATTAAATGCAACATCTATAGCAATTCACTCTTAGCTTACAATGCCTGGATGCTAGCATTAGAAGCCTTTAATTGTGTTTAGCAATATGTCTAGCACTAAGAAAAATGTCATTATTGTTCCCATATATTTCTAATATATTAAGAACTTTCACTTGCAAAAATAATTATATAAGTTTATATGGAGAGCATTCGACTCATTGCACAAGTCTTGTTATATGATTGTCTTCTTTTAACTATGCTATTGTAAAGTTAAGAGTTTATTCTTCGCAGTGCAAAAAGCTAATTAACATAGAACAATTTATATAAGCGGTAAATAGAATGTTATTGCTAATTGATAGGAGCATTAAATCCTATATGCATGATGGTTAATTTAGCTTGTATATTGCAAACCAAGAGTAATGTGGATAATGCGGTTTTTTATGAAGCACATATATTACTATGAGTTTTCAAGTTAATTACAAACTTTGGCAGAAGCGTTAATGGGAGAATCTAGTAGAAGCGGATTACAAGACTTAGTACTCATCAACTAAGTATATTTGGGTAATATACTTAAGATACAAGTTCTAAAGAATATTCTTTTTAAATAGTAAAGTTTAATAAAAATGTTATTTGTTGAACCATAAAAAATTGGCAAAATTATTTTTCAAGATACAAAGTTCTAGTTAATCTATAGTAGCTACATTTTTAATATTATAAGAAAACATTTTTCCAAATGGTTTCATGGAAAAATCTCATCAAAGGAAATGAATTTGATAAAAATGAAAAGAGGATCTACTACCATCTATGCTATCTTAATGTATATTTAAACATAGTTTTCACCAACCTATTTTACCGTATTTATTTTAGCAATTAAAATGTTTTTTAATTTAAAGAAAATGATTTATAAAATCTTATTTTTATCGTTGAATACAATGATTTGTTCCAAAATAAAGATGTGGAACTCAATCATATAAATAGAAGACCATGGAGATTTGGAACATATACATGTTACATACGTGATTGAGTATTGCTAACAAAAAGCATCCTTTTCAGAATTGAGCTTTTGAGATTGTATTCTCTTTACTAATAAGCTAGTAGTTGGGAGCATCATCTAGTACTTTCAAGTAAGAGTGTTGAGGGTGAAATAATTGTATGTGTGTACGTTTTTCACAAGCTTAGTGTAAAGAAGTGAAGGAGTTGTGGGTGTATAAGAAGGTTGTGAAGGTTAAGCTAGTGGGAGTTAAGAGAACCTAGGAGAAGCTATGTATTTACAGCAATGATAACTTTTACCAAGTTTAGTGAAGTTTTCACAATCACATACTTTTACCAAGTTTAGTGGAGTTTTCACAATCAAATAATCTTCTTGTACTCCTATTTGGATTATTAGTGGATTCCCAACGATTAAAGCCGGTAATGTTGGTAAAGATGACATAAGCACAAGGATGAATCTCTATATATCTAGGTGCAATTCTCTATCTCACTTTACTCTTCTTTCATTATTTAACTACTTGTTTTAGTTCAAGATTTAACTTACATATCTAAGCATATTTACTTAAAGTAGAAGTAGGTAGATGCCATAACTCTCATATAAAATTAAAAGTGCTTCCACACAATAATTAATTAAAGGGGTTTATTAATCTTGAACTCTGATTTTGTTAGACAACTAATTCACCAGCCCTCCAAGTGTGATAAGTTATCGCAACCAACTAAGAGAATAGACTCCTTAAGTATGAGAGAGAGAGAGATACATATATGTATAGATAAGAATGATAATCTCTTGAGATGAAGTGTTCTCTAAGAGCCATGGTATAATTATCATTGTTGTCATGGCAAACAATGCTTAAGCATAGTTATCGCTATTGCCTGACATCTCTCATTATTTCTTGTTATCAAAAAGTGAAGACAGTCTCCCTAACAAACTCTCTCTAAGAGTGGCATAGCAATTAGCGTCACTAAGGCACATGATGCTTAGGTATAGCTATCATAGCTCAAGAGCCTTTTTTAAAAAAAAAAAAATGTTTTTTTTTTATATCACATAGTAAAGACAATTGCCTTCACAAGCATGACAAACGCCTTAGCATAGTCATGATCGTTGCCATGAAATATGATGTTTCTATAGAGCTAACCATAGCTAACATCACCATCTAGCATCTCTTGTTAAGATAGCATCTTAGCTTTCACTAGCATAACTATTGTCTAAGCTTTTAAATCTTAAGTCCTAGTGATGCTCTCACATCACATTTTTTAGACTAAAAAGATATTTGATAATACATAAAATTATGCATTATTTCCTACTTAAAAGCCCTAGTCTCATGCATTTAATTAAGATATATTAGTTATAATCACTAGAAAATAATTAAATGCATGTAAAATAGGTTAGTTGTATATAAATTTGAAAAAGAACAAAAATTGGGTTTAAATGGCTTATATGCGATTCATATGTTTTTATCCCAATTATATGCTATTTACATGGAAATTTTTGTACTTTTAATGGGAAGAATGTGTTAAGTCGAAAAATACACACACGATTTATTACATTACAAGTGCAAAAATATTTGATAAAAGGAATCCTAAAATAGATCATATTAGGATGCGAGGACATGACAACATCCTTACATTACAAACTTTCCAAAACTAAGAAACTTCCCTAACATTTGATTCAAACTAAGAGATTGAAGCAATCTCATCACATTATGTGTAACAACATAGCTACTAATTCGAGATATACTCCTAAGTGCAAGATGCCTTCATGTCCTTACTAGTCACAAGAGATCAAAACAATCCACCCACAATATCAATGCTGCTAATTAAAAAGCATCGCATCTTAAATGCACTTAAAAAAGTTCTTTAAATCAATTAGAGTCTAAGTAGTCTTATATACATACATACAGATCATGTGACAAAGAGTAAGAAAGCCATAGAATTGGAACAATGAATAGAACTTCACTGACTATAAATTTAAATACAACATGGTGTAGTATACCCAAAAAGAAAAAAAAAAACAAAACAAAAAAAGGTTGCAATTATATGACCAACAAGGTTTCAATAGATGGTGAAAGTTTTACTTACTCACCCGTTCCTCTTAGATTTCCAATAATCTACGATATTACTACTTGCATGAAATCTCCTAAGTTAGTGATTAACCTACTAAGATTGTTTATAGATTAAAAACGTAAAAAGAACAGAAGTCCAACAGAGTAAACCCCTTACCTCCCTCTCTTTTTAGTCATGGTGATAGGGAGTACTTTAAAGTTCTCTTCTCTTGTATTGTACAATTAGGGTTTTCGATTTATACCCACTGCATCTATCGTGGAAATACATGCACTATATACCTTAATATTCATACAAGTTTATAATTTAATAAGCCAATAATTAGATTATTACTTACATATTACATAAATAGTATGATTGCTTAGTGTCCTTCCTTTTAAATATGTGTCCTGGGACCATGGCAATTCAAATAAGTTAAATTAAAACCAAAATTTCAGAAACCATTGGCTTGAAACTAAAAAAAAAAAAAAATGAATAGAATAGGACTCTAATAAAATGGGAAATTAAATTGCAAGAGAAACCTAAATAAAATGAGAAATTTGGAAATAATAGTTAATCTTGTTTGATGCACACAAACCATAAGGTTTCAAGAGCTGGTTTCAACAAGCACTACCAAGAAAAGACTAATTAGCAAACAATCCAATGTAACACTCACATTCATGGCTACTAATGGATTGTAGTTAAACCGGTAAGTTTAGAATTTCCTTTAATTCTTTTTTTTTTTTCAACTACTCTGCATATTACAATAATTGGAGGAGGAGAAAATTAAACTTATTCCATCTTGTTGAGATATAAGTGCTCGTATTATTAAGTTACAATGACGTTGACTAAATCCTTTCAATTCAACTCCTCTTGTAAAATTTCTTCAAAAGATTAGTAGAAAACCTTGTAACATTAAGTGTTTATGTAAAAAAAAGGTGGAAAAAAGTTTAACAATTAATTTTTAAACATTTAATTATTGAGATCATTTCTGAAACATCTCTAAAATTGTAAAATTGAGTCATTTCATTGAGGTTGCCATTTGAGTTATTTCATATGATATCTTCTAATTCGATATAACACACTAGCAAGTAAAACGAAAAATAAAATATACAAAATGAAAGTTAAAAATTAACAGAAATTCTTGAACGGGCAATTGTATATTAGGTGGAAGAAAAAGAGAATAATAAAAACGAATGAGTGTGACATTAATTTTATAATATGTAATTAATTTTAATTTATTCATCAACTCTATTATTGCACCCATCCTTGACATCTTAAATGGAAATTAACATGGATGGATTCTTAAACTTTGCAATGCTAATAATAAGATAAATTCCCCAGTTCAGACTTAGATGAATTTTGAGTAAGTAAAACAATTTTTTATATCAAAATTATTAATCAAATTTATAATATATGAGATTTATATAATTATTATCATTTTAAAAATTATATCAAATTTTAGTTAAAACAAAATAAAAAAATATTTTTATTTTAAATTTTAAATTTTATCGAAATATTTATAATATTTTTTTAATAAATAAAAGAATCAGTTGAAAAAGATGTTTTTTTCAACTGACATTAACTAACTGAAATTTATAAGTAACGTAAATCTTCCTCGAAATGTCTGCTCGTCGTACGGTAGGAAATACTAGACTTTTCAATAGGACTTCTGTGTGTGATGTTATTCTATTGCTTTGCGCATTTAGTCACTGGCCCCGCTGAGGAAAAAGAATAAAAAAATTTCGTACTTTCCACTTTCGCGCAAAACGCAAGGCTCCAACCTACAGGTGTAAATCACCTCCCCCACAAGATGCCTAACCACAACGGCACGACCAAGACCAAATAACGCCGTTATATTCATCAGTTATGATTTTGGAATTGCATTTTTTAATAACATCATAATTAAGTTTCTTTTAATATATATATCTCAATAAAGTATAAATTTATTTAATCTCTTATAAAGAGTACCAAGCAATTATAATTATTTTTTAATAAAGAAATGTATAATTCACTTCATCATGATTATACTTATTACTATTTTTTTTATTTATATAAAATATACTATATAAAATCTAGTATTAACCATTCATATTAATATATCATGTGTCATATTTGACTCTAATGGTTTTATATTTAAAAAACCTCACTTTATACAACCCTTAATTATTATATTTAAAAATATAAACCTATAGTTCGATCCATTTAATAAATATGTTTAGTATTCGAATTAAATGCATAAATCAATTAAGAAAACTAAAATAGTTTGTGTCAAATTTATATTACCTATTAAAATAATCAAAACAAAAGCTTTCATAATATTAAAGTCTAAAAGAGAACAACTATGTGAACTTTTAAATATGGCAAATTATAATGCAACAAACAAATTCTCTAAGTAAATCTAATTAAACATAACAAAATAATTCACTAATATGCTACATCTCTATTTGTTAAATTGAGACATGACCTAATCTCATATTAGTGCCATCATTGAAATTAAACAAATACTTCAATAACTCTATAAGAGAAACTGTCAAAGAAATTACATTTGAAAAAAGTTATTCGTATGGTGCTAGAAAATGAGAATAGTTTCTTATCCTCTTCATCTTATTTTAGTATTTCTACATCACCAAAGCGTAATGGGTATACTAAAACATCATCAAAATCCAAAAAACACATTTAAATTATATAAATTCATCCATATACTAAGTAAAAGTAAGTGTATTTGTTTAGTGTGTTTGAATTTCTAAAGCACCAAAATTTTTTTATCTTTAAGGAAACAAAATCCTATGATAAGACCACTTTCTAACATGTGTATTAAAGATGTACAACATCAAAAAATAGAACTTGTATAAAATATATATATATATAAAAGGAGATCTTCAATGAAACTAAATTGGATCACTAAACAAGCTATGACTATGGAATTCTATAAATAAAATGAACTTCCTATTATAAGCAAAACTATTTGAGGTCCCTAAATTTTCACTTTGAACCATTCATTACTAAAAGCATAACATGTACTAAAAGAGAGATATTGAGTAAAGTCTCAATTATCAAGATCTCTATTAGATATAGGTTGAAACTTAGGCCAATATCTTAGGGAGAAAAAAAAGTTAAAAACTCTAATCTTAAAGAGGTTAGCAAGTCTATAAATTGGTCTAAGTAGTAGAATTAAACTCAGATATACTTATAAATAAGTTCACGTGGGTTTAACCGATTTACTAATCATTCATGAACACAAATATGTTTATAATCTTATTGTATTATATCTAATGGATCATATTCTAAATACCTTAATATGATAAATATCCTAAAAGTTTACCAAGTTAGAGGATCCTGTGTCCATCTGGATAATAATACAAACTTTGAGTTGCACCAAGCAACCCACTTAGAAATCATTAACATGTTTCTTATCCTCTACCTTACTTGGGTATTCAAAATCCTTCGAATAGCAATCAAATTTTAGAACTTTGCCTTTCGTACCAATGCAATGTGCTCCAATATCGTCAAAATGTTGTGTGCTATTTATGTACAATCCGAACAAATTTCTAGCACCATAATAACGAAAGTTTTTTTTTTTTTTTTGTAATTTGTAGTGATTTGTGTGTATGATGGATACATGGATAAATCTAATATAATGAAAGTTTTGATATGTTAATGATCGATTTAGATATTATGCACGGAACTAATTATCAAATTGGACTCACCACCATAAAGGGGATAAAAATCAAAATTGGTGATCACAAAATGAATGCATATAAATTTAAAGAAATTCTACACATTTAATGATGCAAGAACTCAAAGTAAATTAACATTTATATCACTTAAATCCCATTTTTAAATCACTAAACCGGAAACTGATTTTAGTACTAAGCTAAATTAAAACGAAACCATAAGAATAAATATGAAACTAAAAATAAGAAACTTATACAATAGGAAATTAAATTGAAAGAGAAACCTAGCTAACCAAGATTAGAAAGTAGAAAAATAATAGGAAATGAAAGATAATCTTGTCATTATGCACATCAGCGTCATCCATTAAAGTTATAAGGGCTGATTTCAACAAGCAGTACTAGAAAATATTTATAAAAAAAAAGGGACTAATTAACAAACAGGTCCATGCAACGTTTACGTTCATTCACGGCTACTAATGAATCAATTTACGCAATTAAGCCCCTAAAGTTTGAATTTTCTTCAATTCAACTCCTCGTATTAAATTTACTCAAAGTGTAAGGTTAAGTATTTGTTACGTTTTTCGCTCCAAGGCACAAAATAAATGAATAAAGGCGCACTGAAAGTCTCGTACATTTCAAACATTTGAATTACAGAAATCAGGTCTTCCAAACTTCTCAAAAATCTTTGACCCCAACCCCCCCCCCCCCCCAATAAAAAAAAAAAAAACAAAAGAAACTATGTTAATTTATTAGATCAAGTCATTTTATTAAGTTTACTAAATCTACGATGCAACCATTAAAAAATAACTATATGATATATAGATAATCAAATCTTAATTATAATAAGATATCTTAAAGTATAATAAAAATAAAGCTCATTGGAAAACGGTCCATAGCCTTTATAAAGTTATCAATGGTTCCCTTATTAACCATAAATAATCCCGCATTACAACAAATATCACCCATTAATAGTTTTAAAAAAAGTGATTATATCATATATGATTGTATTATAAAATTTTTTATTATAAAAATTTTGAATGACTGTATTGTAGAATTTCACACCATCTTTTATATATATATATGTAAATTGGAAGCTTTTTACGATTTCTCCCATTATTTTACCAATCGAACGTTTAATCACACTATTCAATTACGTATATTAGATCTTTATTATTGTTCACCATTAAATTTTTATCATTAATATATAAATTAATAATAAAATTAAAAATTACACAATTCCGTAAAAAATACAAACCGGACAAAGAATTCCATGCAAATTGTCGAGTCAAAGACTGCCAATTTAAGAATTCCATGCAAATTGTCGAGTCAAAGACTGCCAATTTACTCAAAGTCGCGTCTTATTGAATCTTTTTAGCCACTCAACTTTTATTTATAATTGCAATTTAATCAGAAAAGCAAACGGAAACTAACTAGTGTGGTAGTTTATAAGCAGCATAAATTTGTGGACAGGTTAGTAGGAATACTTATATGACTTGTGTTTTATTTATTTTTTAAATATGAAACTGATTTGGTACATTTTGCTGCTCTCAAATCCAACAACGAATTAATATAATTAATCCAAATTAAATCGTATGTACTTTTATAGTTTAGTCTACTATTTTAATAGGATCGATCAAGCTTTCAATTTTATAATTTAATTACATATATTAAATTTCCACTATTGATTATCATTAAACCTCTTCTGTCAATATGTAAATTAACAATGAAATTGAAAGTTAAACTGATCATATAAAAAAAAATGCGTAACCATAGAAATTTTCATATCTATGATAGATAAATTAAAAATACTTATTTGCACCATTTTAAAAAAGTCTATTACTCAGATTAATAATTTTAGGATTACATTATAAAAACAAATAAATTTAAACTTTCACTATATTTTCTTTTTCCACAAAAAAACACATTCTGTAAGGTTCAATATAAATTTTAATATAATATGATTAGTATTTAGTTTGATGGACAAAATTGAAAATTTAAAGGCTTATATTACTTTGGGCAAAAAAATAATAATGAGGCTCATATTACATTGATTAATTCATTAGACAAAATTTTGAAGGGTTAAGTATATATTAGGTGGGAAAAAAAGAAGATAATGACTCAATTTTATAATAAGTAATTCTCTATACGGTGCTCTTGATTTATCCATCTATACTCCTTGATAGCATAAATTGAAATTAGCATGGATGAATTTTTAAATTTTGTAATGGATAATAACGAAGAAATATCTAATTTTAAATATTTAATTTCTCAAGAATTTTGACTAAATACTTTAATCATCAAAAATTATTTCTCAAACTTACAATTTATATAAGGATTAATGTTTTAAAATTTATTATATAAAAGTTTTATTAAATATTTATATTTATAAATATAAATTTTATTTATATTTTTATAATTTTTAATAATAAATAAATAAGTCAGTTGAAAAAGCGATACCATTTTCAACTGACGTATAACTGAAATTTGCATGGATCATGCAAATCATCTTTAGAATATCTGTGTTCGTACGGTAGGAATTACTAGACTTTGAAAGTCACTCCCTCGACAATTTATTGCTTCGTGCAACTAGTAGTGGTCCCACTGCAGAAAGAGAATAAAAATATTTTCCTACTTGTCGACTTTCACGCAAAGCCCAAGGGCTGCAACCTACAGGTGTAAATCACCTACCGCGCTCAAGATGCCTAACCCCAACGGCACGACCGAATCCAAATAACGCCGTTATAACGTCCGCGTCAAACCGAAACCGAGTCAAGTCAACTATGCAGTCTCGATTTCATCGCCAAATTGATGCCTCATTCACGCCGTTGTAAAGCCCAAAAGGAACGTTAGTTCGCACGCCAAAGAAAAGCTGAAAGTAGAACGAACACATGCAAAACGTTGGAGTCGCCGTTACAAACAAAGAATCTTCAAACGCTGTTGTCATCTTCGCATTTACTTGACAGTTTTGGCCCTGGAGCTCAACGTCAAGTGTTATTTAGTAAGAGACAAAGTTTCCTTAATTTTATTTTTTATTCCTATCTCAACTTATCATATATATATATATATATATATTATTTATTATGATATTATTAATATACTTTAAATTTATTCTTTTTTTCATTTGTATATAACAAGTCACAGGGATGGATGTGGAGGAACTTTCTCCCCGAAAGAGTAACACGCACATTACGCATTAGTCATTATGCCGTTGCAAGTTTCTTATACGTGTAATTATGAACCTAAAGAGAAACTAATATAGAATAGAGTAATAGTTTACCGGGAAAGGGAGTTATCAGTTTTAAGGAGCTTTTATATAAACAATATAGTACTTTGTCCTGTCTTTATGTTCGGTTTCTTTTACTTTTTTTCTCTTTTCTCTTCCCTCACTCCGATGAGAAAGACGTTGTCTTCATTTCACCTTTGCACTCAACCGAACTGATTCAGATCTACAGCATTGACTCATTTCTAAGGTAAATTTCAACTTTTGGGTGTTCTTAATTCTTATTTTCCTAGTATTTATTTAATTTTTTTCGCTTGTGCTAAATTTGACCCAGCAATTTTCCAGAATAAAATGGCATTTTCTGATGGGATCAATTCGATAAATTCATAAAATTTTTGTTCTAGGATTTTTTCCCCTCTGTTTATCTGCATTTACATATGCTTGGCAGCTAATTTTAAACAAGAGATGTCCGTATGGTAGGTTCAGTGAGCAATTTTTCCTTCCTCTCTGTATTTTTTTTTCTTTTTTTTTTCCTTTAATGGCGACCAAGAACTTAGCTAGTTAAATTATTATTACTATTATTTTTAATAATCCATGTCCAGTAGATCAGGTGCTTGCATATCAATCAGCTTTAGAGTGAGGTATTTCAATTTCTTTTTTCTTTTTTTTCCTTTGTGTTATCGCCCCTTTATCTCAATTTTGCCGTAAAGTCCTATTTTTCCACTGTTCCGTTCACTATGGGTTTCAATTCTCATTGCCAGGACAATTGGTCTAATAAAGATGAACACTGAAGGCAAGACCTATTCTCTCTGTGAACTACTTTCAGCTGTAAACTTTTCTTTCAATGGGGAAACCGAAAAGCATTAAGCTAAATTGGAGGTACCGTAAGCTGAGCAATGGATGTCAATAAGAATGATGAGATAGCTTGGTACATTGGCAGTTCTTGGGCTCCATCCACACCTGTAAAACCCATTCAGTCAAGAACACAACCGATTCAAGCAGCCACCATAATTGACGAGTCAAATGAAGACGTTTCGTTGGAATCAGAGGAATTTCCACCTGGGTTTCCTCATAAAATTCAAAACAATGCAAGTAATATCGGCTGCAATCCCTCCAACGGCACAAAGGATATTGGAGAATCCTACAATCTTGAGGCCAACTGCCATGGGAGTGAAAGAGATACTGACTGGTCTGTAGACACTGGAACAGGAACAGGGGGTCTGTTCTCTAATCTTTTAGCACTGGCTAGTTCTGGACAGACAACTTCCACAAGTGAAGTGCAAGGAAAATGCAGAACCTTGGACGATTTTCACCATTCCGTTTCTAATTCTGGTACTTGTGAACGCGTACAGTCCATTCTTGCAAGCTCTCATGAACTGGACTTCTTGCTAGGGCCATTAATCAGTTGCAGTGCTGCAAATGACTGTAAGTGTCATTAATTTGTCATATCATGTCAGTCTCTGAAGTTTGTGTGTTGAAAATGCTTAGGAAGCACTGGAGTGTAATCCTCACAAGAGTAAACTGATCATAGTAACATATAGAAAGAGGAAATGTATTGAGAATTTGGTTGAACATTCTAGAACTATAGTAAAAACTAAATAAAAATGAGCAAAAGATCTTGAATAAGGGCCAATATGAACTGCAGAGATTAGAATTTTACTTCCATTCACATGCTGGCTAATGAATTGGAACTAGGAAAATTACGCTGAGAAACTAGGTAATCAGTCAGTACATGCATCTTTTATGCAATAAGCAATAAGTTAGGCAATATACTTTTCTAAAGCAAGTCTAAAGGTCTTCATATGCCCTTTCAACAGGTGAGCACTTAGATCCCCAGTTTCATCGCGATAATACCAGTTTGCCACAAACAATGATGGAAGATATAGTTTCTCAAAAAATCATACCCCAGTTTGCTCCTATTACTCCAGAAAAACCTGCTGGCATGGAAAGGAGAATCTCTGAAAAGAAACATTTATCAACAGATGCACAAACTGGACAGGAGCACAATAGACAGGAGAATACAATTGCTTCAATAGACCTCAATACTGGGGAGCTTGAACAGACAGGGAATCAGGAGCTCAATGGACATTTGAACCATGCAACCGATCTCATGCTGTCAAAGGAAAATCACGACCCACAAAACGGAGACAGCCAGATTATTGAGGTTGACAAAACTCCACAAAAGAAAGAACGGCGGAGAAAACACAGACCAAAGGTGGTCAAAGAGGGAAAGCCAAAAAGGACACCAAGGCAAAGAACCTCCAAACCTACCAGTAATATAGATCCAAAAACAGGCAAAAGAAAGTATGTACGGAAAAAGGGAATTGAAAGACCCCAAAGCTCCCCCAAAGAGGCAATAAGCACTACTGATCAAAACACCGCAGAATCTGGACCCTCAAAGAAGGCATGCCGGAGAACATTAAATTTTGACATGAAAAGGCAAGTAATGAAAGAGACTTTTGCAGGCCAACCACCTCATGCTGCAGAATCACAGGCAGAAAATCAAGAAACTGCATGTCTTTCTTCAAAAGCAACTGGGCAGCTTGACAAACAATTAGAAGATGCAGAAAAAACAGCTATTGTGCACACTTTTGAGTTTGACCTAAACACAAATCCCAGGCTGAAAGATTCAGTGCCCTGTCACTATGAGGAGGAAAGAGAGAGAGTAGCTGCAGCCCTGGATATAATGCCTCAAGAAAAGTCAGGCCCTGCTTTTGAGATGGACAACATTAGTATTCAAACTATTGGTCATGACATGTCAACACAAATGTTTAGAACTGACAACAAGCTAGCAAGAACTCAATGTGATTCTTATAGCAATTGCTCAGGTTTGATGGAGGGAAATCAGGTAAATGCCTTGAAGAGAAAATATCCTTTATTTAGTGGAGAAGAAAACAGTGGCAGCATGAATTTAAGTGGTGTTCAATGTAACAGTTTACAAAAATATGACAAGATGTTCAAGTCATATTTTCCATATCTTCACAACAAAGAATCTTCCAACTTTGAACAATATTACATGTTGAACACCTCACCAGTGGCTCCAACAGAAAAAATCAGGAGACTGAATCACCCACTAGATTTTTACAAGACAAATTCTTTGGAGCAAAACTGCGGTAACTGGATCTCCACAACCCAAACCAACGCTTGTAGAACTCCAGCCACATCCGGAGAAATACAGAAAGCTCTTCAAGATAAGCAGCAGGAAGTTTTTTGCATTCTAGAATCAGGAAAGACAGCAGGATCAGGACATGCATATGGGGATTCCACCAAGGATTCTGGTATGACAACAATGATGAATTACGTGGGTCCAACTTATATTCCAACACAAGGAGCAAACAATGAGGTTCATGGAAATATAATCATGTATAATCACCGCCAGATCATACCAAAGTCATCAGGTACTTTAAAAATCTTCATCTTCAGCTACTTCAAATGCAGTTGTTCAATTATCCCTTCTATTATCATCATAATTGACAAGTGATTTTCTGCAGGTGGTCGTCGAAAAATTTTGAAGGATCAAACAGTTTCCATCAATATGATTATCAAACAATTGAAGCGTCTAAATATAAATAAAGGAAGTAAGAAAAATGCACGTAGAAACCAAAAGACATTGCTTGAGACACAGATTGACGAACAGAGTGCACTTGTTCTTTACCAGAGAGATGGCACCATTGTTCCTTTCAGCAGCCCCTTTAACACGCCAAAGAGACGACATGAAAGACCAAAAGTTGACCTCGATGATGAGACCACTAGAGTTTGGATGCTTCTGCTGGAAAATATAAACAATAAAGGTATTGATGGGACAGATGAAGAGAAGGCAAAATGGTGGGAAGAGGAGCGAAGAGTGTTTAAAGGACGTGCTGACTCATTTATTGCACGAATGCACCTAGTACAAGGTTAGTAACGCATCCAGAATCTGTCTGAAAACAAAGTAAATCATAAACAGATGTCATATGTTAGTAGAACTGCTTTTGTCTTGGTCTTTCATTACAAACCTAATCATCATTGGTAACTGCACTAGTACAAGCTAATAACATGCTGCCGAATAATAAATTCCTCATTCAATGCAACGTTGTCACATAAGAATTAATTTTTGAGTGGCAACCTAGAGATCACACAGGTAATACTAGATGTCAAAGTCCATTCGCAAACTCAACATGCCTAGTAGCCTTGAGGTTGCTACCTTGACATCTAAAGTGAGAATCTTATAAAAGGGCGGTTAATATGAAAGTTCAATTTACTTTTAAGATCAATACCCAGAAGGATTCAAGAAAACTGATCGTTGGACAGTGACTGGAGCTTCAGCAATGTTCATTCACCAATGGCTATCTAAGGACCCTAGGCTTTACTTTATGTTTAATAGGCCTTTACTTACTGTTTAATATAGTAACTATTTGCTATTAGCGTAGGTGATAGACGCTTCTCCAAATGGAAAGGATCAGTGGTGGACTCCGTTGTTGGAGTTTTTCTTACACAGAATGTCTCAGACCACCTTTCCAGGTATTCGAACTGCTAATTTACTTATCAGAGTACTGAAATGATAACGTGGAAATAAGCTCAATAGTTTTGTTCATTTTTTTTTTCTCCTTTTTGCAGTTCAGCATTCATGTCACTCGCTGCACGTTTTCCCTGCAACACAGACAAAAGACCTTGCTGTAATGAAGGATCTGAGGCCATCATGGATGATCCTCAAACTTGTCTATTGGGCTCTGAATTTACCAGTAAGCAGAATAAGACAAATCATAGACTTGACATTCATTGTTCAATGCTACATGGTATAATTGAGCATAAAAAAAAAAAAAAAAAAAAAGGTTAACAACAATGCACACATCAGTGGCACAATATTCAATAGTAGTGCTGCAAATTAATCAGAATTTTTGTCTTCAGATTCATGGTGGAGCAGCAATGTGTCAGCATCTCATTCAGTAGACAATATGTCAGCCACAGGAATCATTGGAGCAGAACCATATTCCATTGAGGGAGATAAAAAGTGGGAAAACAAAGAGACAACTCTTCGATGCTCTGCAAACTCATCTCCAACCTCAGCTGAATCTTCAATTACTCAAGCCACTGAAAGAACAGAACCCCCATGCTTAGGAAATAACCCCAAAGCAGATGCCACAAATAGGCCCAACTCTTTTTTGCAGCTGCTGCGTGACGTGCAGAATGTTGATTGCAGTCCAGATAGTGAGAATGTATCATCTGGTGATCATCTGCAGCATATGCACAATAGATCTGATGTGAAGTATGACAAGGAAAGATTGGATATAAGTATCTTAGATACTCTTGAAGGCCATTTGGATCATGTCCACAGCACAGGAGTATCAGAAGTTGATTGCACTGAGACATTTCAAGGAGAATCCACTTCTTTTGAGGAGAGCAAGCAGGCTAACAGAAAGTGTGACAGTGAACAAATTACATCACCAAGTGAAATATCCATTCAGAACAGTACAAATGGTTCAGATGAAACTACTAGCAGTTTCAATGAGAACAATCAACCAAGGAAGTGCAGTCCGCAAGAGAAAGATCTAAGAGGTTGGAATGGAGGCCAAAATACAGCTGAAAGACTTAGCTTAAGTTATAATGATAACAACCAGCAGTGTAGCAGATTACCAAATCTTTTGGGCGAACAAGTGGAAAGCGTTCATGCTTTGCATAATCACAATAATCAGGAATTGGCAAGGACAGCTTTATCTAACCAAGAACATGCAATTACCCTGAAAGCAGGTGAAAATAATCCCAAAACTTCCGGGGAAAAACTTAAAAGGGTAAAAAAAGTGAAAGAAGATGAGTTTAAGTGGGATAGTCTCAAAAAACAGGCACAAAAAATTGGAGCAGAAAGGCAAAGAACAGAAGATACGATGGATTCAGTGGATTGGGAAGCATTAAGATCCGCAGATGTAAATGTAATAGCTGACACTATCAAAGAGCGGGGGATGAACAACAGACTTGCAGCGAGAATCAAGGTACATCATAAGTGTTAGTGCTAATGAGTACTGAATCACAAAATTAAAAGGTGATTCACATAATGTGGTCTTGACTGGAGACTTTGTGCAGGATTTCCTCAATAGACTGGTTAATGAACATGGAAGCATTGATCTGGAATGGCTCAGAGATGTTCCTCCAGACAAAGCAAAGTAAGAACAATGCAGGCAAATGAGATATTAAAAAGTAACCCTGTAACTTTTTGAGGATCAACACAACTATAACTGAATTTTGCTTGTATTTGTAGAGAGTATTTGCTAAGCTTTAAAGGATTGGGGCTGAAAAGTGTGGAGTGTGTGCGGCTTTTGACGCTTCACCATCTTGCTTTCCCAGTAAGTTGAAAATTACTACAATTACCGGGTCATATGATAACTCACGGAACTTATACTGCACACTTCTAAACAGGTGGACACAAATGTGGGACGCATAGCTGTGAGACTAGGATGGGTCCCCTTGCAACCACTGCCCGAATCACTTCAGTTGCATCTTCTAGAACTGTGAGTTTCATTAACTAACTCTAAACCAATACAATAAATGCACAATGCAAGTCAATCATCTTGCTTGTCTGTGCAGGTACCCAGTGTTAGAATCAATCCAGCAATATCTGTGGCCTAGATTGTGCAAGCTTGACCAAAGAACATTGTATGTCTAAAGCTAACTGTTTCTTTTCTTTCATGTTAGATGAAATGAATAAATTATTGATTAATCAGAATGTGCACTTACTTGTTGCAATATTGACTAATAGGTATGAGCTGCATTACCAGATGATAACATTTGGAAAGGTTTGCTGCCTTCTTATATTGTTTTTTTTTTTTTTGGTTGGGGTGGGGGGTGGGGCTGTTTTGGTACTCTGGCTAACTGAGCAACTTAAGAGATCAAAATCATGCAGGTATTCTGTACGAAAAGCAAACCAAATTGTAATGCGTGCCCCATGAGAGGAGAATGCAGACATTTTGCTAGTGCATTTGCAAGGTTCTCTTTAAATTTAGATTGTTTTACTGATAGAATACTTGTTACATTTTTTTTTTTGGATAAATAATTTTATTGCTCCAATACTTGTTACATTTTTGGCAAAGACACTGAAAGAAAATCATGCAGAGGTTTTCTGAGATCAAATTTTGTTGAACAGCCTACAGATACACATGTGATTCCATTGCTAACTCAAATTTTCATGTACAAAAATGCAGTGCCAGGCTAGCTTTACCAGGGCCAGAGGAGAAAGGCAGAGTGGATGAAACACAAAAGGCAATTGCTCAGATTCCTTCTCGGCTTGAGTTGTTGCCTCCTCCATCTCAATCAGAAGAAAAACCACTAGAAAAACAACTCCAAGAAGTGAGATCTGAAGTCACTAATTGTCAACCTATCATTGAGGAACCAGCTTCTCCTGAACAAGCATACTCACAAGTGTCAGAGAAGGACATTGAGGATGTGATCCCTGAAGATTCTGATGAAATTCCTACAATAAAACTTAATATGGAAGCTTTTGCTCTGAATTTACAGAGCTATATGCAGCAGAACATGGAGTTACAAGTTAGTGAGATGTCAAAGGCCTTAGTTGCTATAACTCCTGAAGCTGCATCTGTTCCTGTGCCAAAGCTAAAAAACATAAGTCGACTGCGAACTGAACATCTTGTGTAAGTTGAATACAAATTGTCTACTTTGAATCACCTATCTGCTAGGGGATTATACTTAGTCTTACTACAAGTCAGTGTACCCACCTAAGAGGAACAATAGAGTAATGTTGAAGCATTGATAATTAATTTTAAAAGAGAGAGACCAAATTAAGTTTTCTATGAGCTTTATGATTTACATGAGATACTAATTGCTTTTACCTTTCTCATACAACATGCAGCTATGAAATTCCAGAAGGACATCCACTCCTGAATGGGGCAAGTTACTTTTCATCTTGTTTGAATGCTAAGAAAATTTCTTATATAATTACCCAAAAAAAGTTTATAATACATATCTTCCTAATTGCATTTGATAAGATGCAGATGGACAGACTAGAACCAGATGATCCAAGTAAATACCTCCTAGCCATATGGTCACCAGGTAAATGACCTTGTCAGAAAAGGTTAAAATAACTGTAGTTTAATAGGAAAAATAATGAAAAGTGAAAGGTTTTAATTGACAATCAACAGCTACTTCCTTCTAGCTGATAAAAGGGTGTCCTAATCAGGTGAAACAGCAACATCCATTCAACCACCTGATACAACGTGCAATCTTCATGAATTTGGTGGACCCTGTGACGACATAACATGTGTCTCATGTAGCAGTAGAAGGGAAGCAAATTCACAAATAGTCCGTGGGACATTTTTGGTAAGCAAATGCAGTAGTTCCCTTCATCCATCTACAGGAATAAATAATGTCTGCAGAGTTGGTATGTCAATTATACTAATCAACATACCATTAATAGATACCATGCAGAACAGCTATGCGGGGGAGCTTTCCACTCAATGGAACATATTTTCAAGTTAATGAGGTTGTTCTCTAGCCCAGTATTATTATTCAGTGATCTCAAATTCCCTGATTGGCATCAAGTTAACAGCCAATGTTGACCATTGCAGGTATTTGCCGACCATGCATCCAGTCTTAACCCTATAGATGTCCCCAGAAATTATTTATGGAACCTCCCAAGAAGAACTGTTTACTTTGGAACTTCTGTAACCTCAATATTTAAAGGTAATGATTGCAGAAGAACAATTTGTGCTGATGTTTCAATTATGTGGGTAATAACAGCATACATTTCCATAACTTGACAACTGTAGGTTTATCGACAGAAGCCATTCAGCACTGCTTCTGGAAAGGTATGTGATTGAGTAATTAATCTATTGTTGAATGTTCATTCAGATGCTTTTTTACAGCTAAAAGTGGAAAATAATGCTTTCATCTAATCATCACAAATTGACACAGAAGTGGTGAATCTGTTCAATCTCCTCTAATGCCTCAATACCTAAATGAGTTTAAACAGCACTACATCATTTCTAGTTCACCCCCAACTTGGTGTCTAGAATTCAGTTGTACACTCTTGTCCCTATGGGGAAAGTACCAGCTTTGAATAGCAAATCTTAAAACTTTGGGTATCACATGCTATAAGAGCTGAACAGCCCAAAGTTGGCATGAAAATCTTAGAACTTTGCTCTTCTTAGTATGAGTATGATGCTTCCTCTTAAAGTAAAAATATAATAACAAACCCATTCCCACAAGCTTAAACAAGGGCTGTAGACAAGCCAAATTGAGTTAAACAATTTGAGCACATCTAAAACTTAAGCTTGATCAAGTTTAGATTTTTGAGCCCAAGCATAACTCAAAACATCATTTAATGAGCTCAGCCCTAATTCAACTAAACTCATATAAATGCTCGATTGGTTAGAATATATTCATTTTAAGTAAAATTATGTTAAAGCTCAAACTCAACTCGATTTCGATATAGTTCAATGTATATAATTAAGCTTTACTCAACCTTGTTGAACTAAATTGGTTGAAG
Organism: Laguncularia racemosa; assembly: GCA_037954665.1. NCBI lineage: Eukaryota > Viridiplantae > Streptophyta > Magnoliopsida > Myrtales > Combretaceae > Laguncularia > Laguncularia racemosa. The sequence goes on from JBBMOL010000036.1 coordinate 5,880,845, forward strand.
CTCAAGCTCAATCTGACAGCTACTTCAATAGCTCAAGCATTCAGTTTGACTCAACTGTATTCAAATTGAACTAGAGCAAATTTTCAAATTCTAAGTAGCTTCCATGCACTCCCCTAGTTTAAACTTTTAGAAAGCAGGTTATAGTATCATATTAAACATAGTATCAAAGCCCAAGGCTATAAAATTTAATTCCAACATTATGTCATGAGCCAAAAAACATCACCATAGATTCTTCCTATGTCACTTCTCTAAGTTAGTCCTGCAAGAGGCATGTAAGATGGTGTCTTAGCCCACCCAAGTCACCAACCTTGTGAGCATCCTGCCTGATCGTACTAGGATGAGGAGTAGCATTCTTCCTCTGGTGCTGAGATGGGCTCTGCCTGGAAACAGGTGTTTAGGTGGTGTTGTGGTGGGGTTGGCTGTGGTTGGAAGGTGGAATAATAAAAGGATAGGGTTGATGACAGCATCCACGGGATCCTAGTCCATAAAATTGAGTCCAGTGTCACTTTTGCTTTCAAATTTAGGAATTTATAAAGTTTTTATCTTCTTTCCATTGTGGTTTGGTTATCAAACTATGTACCATTCCTTTCAGTGCATACTCCAGTATCAAACTATGTACCATTCTATCTGCAATTAATATTAATACAAATATTGACCTTACCAAATAAATAAATAAAGGTACTCTATAGTCGATAGTGACCAGATTAAGATAACAGAACAGCAGTTTCTTAAATATAGTAGTTTTGGTTGGTCTGTCGAATCTGTTCATGCAATGAAAGTTAAATGTTCCAAATTTTCCATAGAGGAAGATTTATGAGACACACAATCCCATTCAAATACACTCTCTAGACCAGGAGACTCTATTTGATGCCGTATTTTTTAATATAAAGCATCATTCCACAGGTTTAAAACTAGTTCTACACTTGGATCTAATTGAACATAAATTTTTTTGAGTCTGGCCATATTTAGTGCCCAGAGATAAATATGCAAATTTATTATTCAGTCCTGGCATGTAATCAGTTGGAGATAGAAAAGAGGCAGGTATCTTTCTCAATTCTGCAGTATCTTGCAAATAGTGCCGCTTTTTCATCTCAAGTGTAGATCATGTACTGAGCTTGAACCACATTATTTTTCAGTATTATGTCCTTTAGGTTTTTCTTTCTTCCTGTTTTTCCATGTTCTTGATTTCTGTTTGTTCCCTATTAGCATTTGGAATATATAGGTTATAGTAATGACCGGCGTGATCAAAGTTACAGTAGAGTAGGCAAACCACTCAGCATCTAGACATATAACACTTAAATTCACCAAAGAGATTTCCAGTTTCTTACATTAAGCATATGAAAATACTACTGCATAATTAAGTTTATATCAGCTGTATGCAATCTAAATTCAGGTTTCCTTTTTAATGACAGGTTATGTTTGTGTGAGGGGATTTGACAGAAAGACAAGGTCACCCCGTCCTCTGATGGCCCGGCTGCATTTTCCACCTAGCAGGCTGGCCAAGAATAAAAGTGAGACAAGTGATAGAAGAACTTGATTGCTCTCCATTATACTTGATAGCTAAATCAAATTGTAGCAGAATCTCCCAGAACATAATTGAAATTTTTAGAATTGCATGGGAACACTCAAGTAATGCGAGCAGCAAGCTTTCAAAGAGCCCAAGCTCTGGTGGTGCAAAGGCAAATAACATAACTTATGATAGTCAATAACCAGAATTTCAACCAGGATGTGTGGAGGTTGTGAATATCATCATTAATCATAGGACAGTTACCCAAGAGTTAGGAGGTATGGATGATCGATTAGGCATGTAAATTATGTAATACCTCTGCCAAGTTCGGGCCATCTTTACCAGATTCATCCAAGAATCCTGAATATGTCGGGTAAAGCAAGTTATCTGCAGCTCTTTGAGGACCAAAAATTGAATAAAGTGGGTGGCATTAAATTGCTATATCCAAAGAGCTGCAAGGTGGAACCGCGTGGAGATGTTGCAGGATTGGCATTCTGGGAGATATTAGCCTAAGTGACTTGTACAAAATTTTCTACCTGATGATTCTTTGAATTGATTTTCTTCACTTTCTTTCTCGTCGCAATCATTGCAAAGAAAATACTTTTTGACATAGTAACCAACTTCAGGCAGGTAAAGTATATGAAGAAACTTGCCTTTTCTCCTTTTTGGGCCCTTAAGCAACCGGTTCTTACAGGCAAAAAGAGAAGGAAAGAGAAGCCATCCTTCTCATTCGGTCATCAAAAACATGGAAGACATTTTTATGCGCAGATATTAAGGAAGAAATTCTCATGACTGACACTTTTCATTAAAGCAAAGTCAAAATTGAGGAAAATAATTCTCTGCCTTGCTGAATTTGTAACATACGTAATGACTTCAATTATTAAGCACCAGCCAACCTTGCTAACTCCTGCCACTTCTAATCACCGCACTGTTAACTAAGGCCATGGCTGTCAATTTACATTATAACAATCAACACGTGAAGAAGAATTGTGATACCATATATAATGATCATAATAAACATTTTTCACTCGAATAAAAATATATAATTGCAGAGAAAAATAATTTTCTTTTAAAAAACCGGAAATAATATTGCTCGAATTCTTTGTCACTTTTGATAAGGCCATCAACCGTCAGTCACCACCGCTTGTGCTGCTATTGCTAGCTACTACACTACAAAATGGTAATTACACCATAATTAATTATCATCAAAATATCCAATAACTACAACTACTAAGTTACACTCAACCTCGATAGAATACGATGAAAAATGTCTTCAGCGTACAAATCCGCACGCAAAGGTTAGCCCCTATCCTTGAAGTCTCCCCGTACAATGATTTAACATTCACTAAATTAATAATAAAAGAAGCTAGCGCAGAAAATAGAGAGCATGAAGCTTCTTCTGAATTCCAATACATTATCTCATCCACTTTCGATTGGCATAAGCATTCACGTTCTTAATTACGAATACTTCATATAACTTCCGTTGTTCCATCCTAATAAGTTCATTGTAGTATTGTTTTGATATTAATTTGAATTTGAATGTTTGGATAATAAAGAATCATCAAAAATAGAAGGATTAAAGCAAATTACAAATACAGAACACTAGAGCAGATGTACATCGGATGTTGATAAAATACAGATAAACCTAATAGAAAACCCTTAGTTGGATTGAAATTTCAATACGAGAGACTGTTTGATTGATAACTAAACCACTAACTGCTATTTGAAGATATCAAAAGAGAAATTGTAAAAAAAAAAATGAGTAAATAAATATATGTAAAGATGACATAAACATGAAAAAGAAAATCCTAAATCAATGACGAGACGATTGACCGATTAAAACCGTAACAAAGTATGAATTTGATCTGTCAGATGGTGCGTGATGGAGTGAGAGCAAGATTTGCATACAAAGAAGAGAACACACCTTTCTGAAATCGCGAGACCGGAGACCGGACAGGGAAGAGAGGAAGAGAGAGATAGCGGAACTACTGAGTTTTGATTTTGCCGCCTATAATTCCCTCCAATACCGAAACGGGAACTGTTGTTTGTGTCCTTTAATAAGGTGCAGGAGTGCTATGGGCTTTGGACTTTTGGTCCCTGTAAGGGCCAGCATTGAACCGGATCAGACTGAGGGGCTTGAATAAATCGAATATATCTCTTATCATTGAATATTTATACTCAATCTAGTTAATGAGTCCACACAATATGTGAATGAAAATTTAAATTATGATTATAATTTTTTTTAAATAATAAGACTGCATATAAGTTTAACTATTCAAACTCGATTAATAAACAAGTCATGCTTAAAGTTAAAATAAATTTTTTTTATTAAACATGCTATTTAGGCTTAAGAATAGGTTAGTTTATATTATTAACGAACAAATTCGTGAAAAGACTTGTTTATATTGTTAAAGAGTCAACTCGTGAATAAACTTACAATTGAATTTATTTATATTGTTATCGAATTATTATATAAATAGACTCGCTAACAAGTTTATAAATAAACTTCATTTATATTATTAATAAATTAAGTTGCAACACAAGCTTAGGATTAAGCTCACAAATCAATAAATTATATCAAAAACATATTATATTAAAAATATAACATAAGTTAGGACTTCTACAATACAAATCCCTTTTTTTTTTTGTTGCTTCATATTAAAGAGGAGTAGACTTTTGAAATATACTATACTTAGAAAATACATTATTTCATATAGTGCAACCATTTATTGTTATCTTACAAAATTTGTGTTTGAAATAATAAAAATTTAAATTAATTTCAATAAAAAGAAAAAGATGAAAAATGTTAGTTTTAAAATTTTGAATTAATTTTAAACTATAATTTAAACTCAAACTTGTTTTTGACCCATTTACCTAAACAAGCTTGAGCTTGAGCTTGAGCTCAAGCTTGATTAAGCTCATCAACGAGCTTAAGCTTCAGCTCATTTTATATAAATAAGTTGATATCAAAGTTTAAATTCCTTAACAAACTTGAGTTTGAACCTATAATTTTTAAGCTTGATAAAAGCTTAACTTAACTCGAACTTGATAATTTTTGTAACAAGTTGAACTCAAGCCTTTAAAAGCTTGGCTCGGCTCATTTGCAGCCTTATTAAATAGCAAACATAGACATAATTTAATGCTTTATGTGTGTTTTTTTTTTAAATATTATCTAATGATAGGATAGTAGTTTTTAAAAACATATTGAGAATGTAAAATATGAAAATATACATGAAAAGGATAAATCTTTGACACGAAGCATATTTTTACATAAAATATGGTATAAAAAATTAGCGATTTCAATTATTCTAATGTAATTAAAATGTAATTTTTTAATGATAAGATAGAGTAAAATAATTAATAAATTTTATTGTTTCCATGAATAAAAAGTTATTATTCTTTCACTTTATATGCAAATTTTCCATAACTAAAACACTTCAAATAGTAAGTAATGATAATTTTAATCGATTGAGTAATGTATGATTTTGTTGGAAAGTCAAAATTTCATTTAATGCTACAATTACTGATACTTGAAAAGATTGAAATGAATTTATTTGTTTATAATATAATATCAATTTATGCATTTTTCGTTGGAATATTAATATGCTATGTTAATGACAATAGATGATTACATTTTTATGGAAATTCAGAGAAATAAAAATGCAAGAATATTAACATTTAAGTTAGTATAAGCTATTATAGTAAATAATAATGTTGAATATAGAAAGGCATAAATATTTATGGTGAAGTTCAAAAATCGATCGAAATGAAAAGAGTTACAAACTTAATCATTTTCCAATTTAACATTACCATATGGCGATATCATACATTAAATTATTCAAATTAAAAAAAATCTTTCAAATTATGTGGTTGCAATTCATTAATATATATATTTAAATACATATATTATCAATATATCAACAACCATGATGATTGCTACATATACTATTAATATAATTTGTTTTCACTCAAAAGTTATGCATTAGGTGCTATTATTTCATAGTTGCAATACATTAATATACATATTTAAATACGACAATTTACAATTATTATGTTTTAATTAATATTAATTTGCTTTAATGGTTACTTATATAGTTTTAATGACAAGATAGTAGGTTCTAATAATGTATTAAAAATGTAAAATATTGAGATATTTTTAAAAAGTAAATCTTTAACATGAAAAGAATACAAAATTTTATTGAAAAACATCCGGTGTTTATTTTAATTTTATAATATATCATAATTTTTATTTAATTGAAAATAGTGATTATTACATATTCATAAAAAACTATGCTCATATATTGTTAATATGTTAATGGAAGTTGAAATCCACATGCTTTGGTTTAAAATATTAAATTTTCAAGTCTAGTTTGGTCATTAAATCATCAAAGGGATCTCGAATTAAAAAATCATTTTTCACGTATATATATTAAACAAATTCATGGAAACTAGTGCAACTTAAATTTTGGAGAACTGATCGGCCTGGCTTCGATTTCAGCTTGAACCAAATTTACAATTCAAAATCGGTCCAATCCATGTTAACGCTTTTATGTAATTTGGTTTAATAAGCGATTGAGGCATAAGCTAACGACTTGAATGATTGTACGCATGCAAGTTAATTTTAAGGTCACGAGTCCAAATCTCACAATATGAATTACGTCTTTTAATTTTCAAACGTGCGCGTGTCAGTGGTCACATGCCTCCTCTGCCTAACTCTTCTTCTTCCACTTTCCTACTTTATATCTCTTAAGATAATTAATGGTAAAATTACCAAAAAAACTTGGAGCACTTCAAGTTGATGCCAATATCTCATCCAAATGTAATTATTTAAGGGGTAAGTTTTGGACTCAAACTTTCGGAAAAATACAAATGTGCTTTTCTTTACGCGCATGACAATTGTCTTCTTCTTTTGTTTAGCTCCTCTTCTCCTCTTTCCTTCTCTGTTTGCTCAATTCCAGCTCATTTTAGAGCCTTTTTTCTTATTATACAGTTTTACCAAAATAATGGTGAAATTGCAAAGAAAGCTTTGAATACTTCAAATGTATCTCATCCAACCACAGTTATTTAAGGAGTCAAAATTTTATTCTAACTTTCAAAATATATATATGTGCTAAAATTTTTTAAGAGAGGTTGTTGATATGATGAAAGGTAACGGTAGTTTCTCATAAAACATACACTTGTACTTTTTTATAATCATGTTATGAATAATTGAGTTATATAATTATTTTACATCTAATATTGAGTAATTTTGATATACTTTATTATGAGCCATTCACATCATGATGCATGCCCTCTAATATCCTTAAAATTTGAATTTTCACTTTTATTTTTCTTGAATGATCCAATAATACCTAATCGGTCTTACAACGATCAATAATAAGAATTTATTTCAATTATTAATAGAAAGCCAATTATGCACTATGCTTAAACTTTAATTCAAAGCATATGCATAATTATGAAGATAATAAACTTAGTTAAAATAATATTTTAATAATAGATGTTCATAAATTGTGTATTAAATGTGATATCATTCAATCTAAACTATTGGTTCTACAAGATTATTGATGGTCATATTACAATTTACATATTAATATTATATGTTTACGATATATTATGTACTCGTTGGATGATTTTGAATGAAATTACATCAACATGCCTTCTAAAAAGAGTTCTTGTCTTTCAAAATATAAGAGTGGAATATTATTCGATGCAAAATGCTTTATTATTTTATATTAAATTATATAAAAGTTATTAAAAAAATATATCATTTTAAGTGAAAATGTTGTATTATTTATATTAAATTGTATAAAAGTAGGAATTATTCAAAAAATACATAAAAGACATGTATTTTCTTTCAAATTTATATTATACTAAATAGATACCCTTACCATTACTTACATGTTAGTTGGAAAGGGGGGAGAGAGAAATTAAAATTTTCTTAATTCTTAATTGAGACACCTATAAATGAAATATGTTCAATATGGAATGAATTAAGGAGGATCATAGACACAGCAGAAGGTGGTGATAGTTTCTCATAACACATACTTTTTCGTGATCATGTTATGAATAGTCGAGTTATATGATTATTTTATGTTTAATATTAAATAATTTTTCATTTTATTATAAGGCATACACATCATGGATGCATGCCCTCTAATATCTTTAAATTTTGAATTTTTATTTTTTAATTTTCTTCAATAATCCAGTTATATATAATCGGTCTTAGAGTGAGGAATGAGTATTTATTTCAATTGTTAATAGGAAGCCAATTAAACACTATGCGCGAGCCTTGAATTAAAGTATAATACATAGTTATGAAAATAATGAATTCACTTAAAATAATATATTAATAATGTATGTTCATGCATTGTGTATTAAATGTGACATAATTTAATCTAATTCATTGATTTTATAGGATTATTGATGGTTTTTTTGTGTATATATATGAAATGCCATGTCATTCGGAATAATTGCAACCTTTTAGAGAAACCTAGAATCACATTATTTAATATCAAGCTATGCAAGGGTTGCAATTTTTATCATTATTTACACATTAATTGGAAAGAGAGAGACCAAAAAAAGTTCTAAAAATGAGAAGGTGTAATCATAAAAAAGTCAAAAGTTATTACAGAAAAGTATTACTAATAGAGAGGCACAAAAGGTAAAAAATTTGGAAATTTTATTTTTAATAAATTATATAAATAATCTTCTTTTTTTTTTTGCTTGAATCGTCATTTTCGACGTCTCTTTTCGCAGATCGACTTTCTCTTCACATGATTTCCTAAATAATTTAAGAGAAGGTCCATAAAATTAATCTCTATTTTGACATGGAAGGTTTTTGGAGTAAAACTAATGTTAATTTTATTATATTAATTTATGAAAATGTTTTGATAGCAAGCCATTCGATCGCCCCTGCACTTTCAAGAAACAACTTAGCTTAACGTAATTTTATTACGATTTAAAAATAATTAGATGTCAAGTAGTGAACCAATAACTTTAGGAGTATCAAAAGTTTAATTAGAGTTGTATAAGTGGATTAAATAGACTAATCGATTCTAACTTGCATTAGCTGTCAACCCATTTTTACCTCAATACATCCTATCATGTAGACATGGGAATGGGCTTGGTCGAACTACTAACCCGACCTAATTGGTTCAACGACCCGCTAATCTGGCTTGGTTCAAACCAGCGAGTTAATGCTCCTAAAAAAAAAAAGAAAAAGACAAAGACAACTTGACATGGAAAAAGAGAAGAAAAAACAAAAAACAAAAACAAATAATAACAACAAAATGTAAAGTAAGATTGCACAAGTCCGCAAAATAGGGTTACTACTTTCAATGCTGGTGTGAGGAAATAGAAAATAGGATTGCGGCATTCGATAAATACATGTGTGAAAAAAAATTAAATTTAACTTATGAAATGTTTAGCAAAACGAAATGGAGAGCGTACAAAAATTTGTAAGTAGTAGACTTCTGGGCTTTAATAATGTTATGCATGAAAAAATTTAAATTTAAACGTTGTAAGATAGGAGAAAAATTCAAACATTTTAACATCTACAAGAATATTGTATATATTTGTACTTGTGCATTCATTTAATTCTCAATGCAAACAAAAAATCTAATCATTTTCCTATACATTCACTTGTTTCTATGTTTTCATTTGCTCAACTCTTTATTCAGCTCATTTTCTTGCTTTTAAATTCTTCAATTTATTTAGCTTGCGAATACTTATTTAAATTATTTTTGTTGCTTATATTTAAGTGTCTTCAATCGAATTTTTTTTCTAGTATTTATATTATCAAGTTACAATTTTTTCATATTAGTATTTTCTTTTTATACTAATTGAAAAAATGACAAGTTTCTTTCATGATTCATCTTTTAATAAGAACAAGAGTTTTAAAAAATGTGATAAGGGAAAATCTATTCAACGTGAGCTTGAGCAAATTTTTAATGTGGAGGATTAAGATCTTTGCAGCTTTTACCAATGAGTGTTTAAAGAATTTAATGATGCTACTTTTACACTTTGAGTACATGATTCCCGGTGGACAAAGTAAACCACTACCACGAGAAGGTAGCAAGGAGGAAGCGGAAAAAGAAAAGGAAGATGATGTCTAGGAAATGCTAGAAGAAAAAGTACTAGGCCACATACGCAGCAAAGTCGACTCCACAAGTAAGTCACCTATACCACTTAAATATAATATTTTCATAAAATTGTAGAGGAAAATGGGAGTACCTATACGTATTGCAACTATTGTTGGTTAAGTTATGCATGCGATGAGGGGGAGAGTTATGGGATTTTAATTAGACACATGCAATTGAAGCACCAAACGGAATTCGATGTAAATAAGTCATAGCAACAAATATCCCAGTCCGATAGTTCATAGTCATCAAGTCTATTTCGATATTCTACTAATAGGTAAAAAATTGTCTTAGTAAAATACTTAGTCAAATGTTACCTATCATGAAGTCATGCATTTTCCATTCTCCACTTAGATTACGAACATGAAGCTTTGAATTTAAGCTCATGAAAGCATGAGCCAAAACTGATGCAACAAAGCACTATGAAACTATATCACATCGGTAAGTATAAATTAGTTACTATATTTAATTCTTTTGATATGCAAGTTTTTATTTATGCGGATATACGAATCAATCCATGGCAAGATGATTCCTACATGAGAATTACATATCATACAGTGCAAAATATTTTTATATAACAAGTATTATTTTAGGTAAATATTCATTGGTGAAAAATATATTTTCAATTAATTTTGACAATGTGGTCGCAAATACCACATTCATTGATCAACTTGAAATGTTAAGTCAACTCACACTAGGTGAGACTTTTTTCCACATAAGATGTACCGGCCATATTTTAAATTTTTGTATTAGAGATGGTGTAAATCGTTTAGATTTTAAGGTGTCCCCTATAAGATAAGCAACTGGTTTTTTCATAGACCATTCATATGTAAATAAAGCATGGAAGAAGTTTTGCATCGGTAACAAAATGCGACATAAAAAATTTAGAAAACATGTTAAGTATAGGTAAAATTTCAATTATTAACTTCTGAAGAGTATAGTTCTTTATAAAGATGCGTTGTGTTTTTTTGCTACAATGAATGACTTAGACATTCAATTCCACCCTAACAATTGGGATGCATGCATTAAAATGCTAAATGTGCTTAGAGCTTTTCATGAGTTTACTATAACATTTCTCAACCATATTAGGTTAGGATTGTTTGAAGCTCAAAATGACCCATTTCTTTAGGTAGCTATTAATGAAATGATTGTAAAGTGGTTGCTATATTATAGACAAATTCATGTCATTTATTTTGTTACTTCTATTTTAGATATGTGTTGTAAGAAATATATGCTTTTAGAATATCTCAATTTGTATTATCGAATTGTTAATATATTTTATGAGACACAAGACACTTATGCTGTTAATGCAACATAAGAATTACAATAAGCAATTCAGGTAATAGAAAACTTATTTTCTAACTTTTTTATTACATATAGTGATCAAGTTCCCACAACTCCCTCACCATCCCCCAACTTACATGGTGCTACATATTGTTATACTCTCCCTGCACAACAAATGATGGCACAAAGATTGAAGCGGCATTATATCGGTTTAAGCGAATACACGAAACTTGACCATTATTTCATCACGAACTTTAAATTTGGTGATAGTAGTATCACAGACTTTAACATCTTGAATCGATAGAGGAGGCATAGGAAAACTTATATGATTTTTTCTTGAATGGCTTGTCAAGTTCTTGCTGCTCCTACATCATTGGTAGCTATTGAATAAGTTTTCCACGTAATGACCTTTTCTTAGTACAACGATGATCGAGATTGTCACCCATTAATGTTGAGGCATTGGCTTGCATTCAGGACTAGTTGAAGGCAAGAAGTAGAATACAAGAGTCATGCAGAACATTTAGTGAAAAAGATGAATGCTTCAGCGATTTTATCCCATTAGAGGAAGCTCTGCTTGCTCAATTCTTGATCTCAAGTAACACGGAACAGGTTAAATAATATATATTTTTGTTATATAACTGTGTTTTAAGCAAAATTAATTTGTAAGAATAGTAATATTATCTTTTTCTTTTTCTTTTTTTGCAATTGGTTAAAGATAACTTATAAGGGGAGTAATATTCTCTTATTTATTTTTGTTATTTACTTATAAAGTTTAAGAATAATGTATAAGAGGTAAGGTTAAATATTTCTCTCTTTTTTTCTATGATATTTTCAATTAATCAATAATACTTGGGGCTGGCATCTTAGGGTTTGTTGACAATTAATAAAGCAAAAAACATTTATTATCACAAAAATAGTGGATTAATTTTTTATGTAAATAAAATTTAGAAAGGGAAAAAGAAGAAAAAACCTACAAAAAAATTACAGGTAGATAAGAAAAAGAAAGAGAAAAAAACCAACAAAAAATTACAATGAACAAGAAAAAGAAAGGGAAAAAAAAAGGAACAATTCACCTATTCTTAGACCCGTGACCTGGCAGGTTAAGATTGGGCCCAAGTCGGTTATGAGCTAATTTGGTATATACTATAGTGAGTTAGAATATTAAATGGGCTAACTCATCAATTCATAATATTTGGTTTATTTATACACTTTAATGAATTAAGCAGATCACTCCATTTTTTCTAATGAATTTATTATATAAAATTTAATATTTTAAAACAAACTTATTAAAAATACGAGAAGAAAGCCATAGACATCTATTATATATACAAAAATTAACGTGGCCAAAGAAATCTTGGACAATGCATCCATAAACCGTTTGATTAATCTATGTGCCACATATTTATCGCACTTCTTGTTAACATTTTCCGTAACTAGTGGCGACAAATCTCAGGATGTTATAGATTCTCCAATGATTAAGAAATTTCCCTCTTGATCTTTTATATTGCTGGTTTTTAGCTACCGACTCCATTATATATGCCAAATTTAATTTCCACGGATTAAATAGTAACTAGATTAAGACAAAGATGATACACGTAAGGAAGCACCATTCGAATCATTCTATATCCATTTCATTAGATTTCATTCTTACAAAATGATCTTAAACAACTTTGCTTTATTTAATTTTTAAGGTTTCTGGTTTTAACTTTCAATTGCTGGATTTTTATCTCATTTAGTTGTTTTTTAGTCAACAAACTTAATTACTATCAAATTAAATTTTGCTTTGTATTTTGTGGTTGACACAGTAATTCAGGATAAGTAAGTTATGAGTGGATCAAATACTTAGGATTGAGTGACTTATAATTAGATGCGATATCACTCATAAATTGATAAAGGGTCATTAATATGATGTAATTGTGACTAATATGAGCTGTGAAATTCAGAATAAATTATCATTAGAATGTAATTAGTGATATAGAACACACTATATAAGAAAGTCCAGATTGAACTATTAATGATTGATATAAATAAACAAGTTGAGATAATTTTGGTTTAGTATTGGTGTTGGCTTTAGTTATGATATGCTAGTGAATTTGTCTATGCTGCTCCCGTCTATATGAAAAACAAAATAACTAGGGTCTATGTATGGTGGGTGTTTCTTTGTTGTATAAAATATAACAGTATCCTATGGTGCATATGTTTCATTTGGCTATGGTTTATACGCTGGGCTTCATAGCTAATGCACCGTGGGACTCTTTGAATCGTTTCTAGTAAATAAATAAATGAAGAAGATTTAAAAAAAAAAAAACAAGGGCATGGATTTCTTGAGCCTTATGCGTTCTTACTAGACGAAAAGAGCACACAGTGAAGTTAGAGCACCTCGCCCAATACCTAAAATTTACATGTTTATGTAATTTCATACCTAAATTTTAACATTGTTTAATGTCAATATTCAACTGAATTTTTATTTATCATCATTATTACATGAGTTTTAACTATATTAAATACCATACCATTCATTAAATTTTCAAACATAAATAGTAAATCAAATACCATTCATATTTTACATATACTATATATAAAAAAAATTATTAATATTTACATATCATATAAATATAATACGAAAGCTTAAGATATCATACAATAACAATATAAACAATCGGCAGCAAAGGAAAAAGAGACTAAGGAAAGACAAAAGGGGTATACATGATTTAAATGGAAAACAAAAACCTCATATGAACTTGGGCAAAATATCATAACTTTCCAATCCAAGATAAAATATTCACGTGCAAAGCATTGAGTGAAGTGACTTATTTACCATGAACCATACCTAAAATTAACAAAAATAAAATAAAATTCAACAAGGATTAGTAAAATATTTAAATTTCATGAACTAAATGCTCTTTTATGATATGAGGCTGTGCATAAATAGGCTACTCTTGATTACGACCGGTTTATTTCGTTAAATGGAATAAAACTGAAATGGAATAGATATTATGGTGAATTGGTATGATGCTAGATGTAATGGATTTAGGATTATATTGCTTACTCGAGGGAATAAGGGTGGAATCAATCGATGTCGGCTGCGAAGGAGACACTACAGTTGAACTCTAACAATATTATGTCCACAACTACCTTGTGATGGCTGGCAACATCCACTTCGGCCAGCAGAACCACCATCAATAGCAACCGATGGCTCCACCAATAGAAGAGATGCAACTCCACAACCAATGGCGACAAAGGTGGAGATTTGCAATGATAAGCACAGATCGACAGCCGTGATCAACGATGACAGGAGCAAATCCACAATCGAAGGGCTGAACGGAAGCAGCTTTGATAGAGCCGGCGATGACAGCGAGGGATGAGCGATGCTGCACGACGACGATGATGGCAGATGCACGACTAAAGCTGCACAAGGATCGATGTTAGAGCCATGACTGCGAGGGAAGAGCGAGGCTGCATAAGGACGAGGACGAGGACGTTTCCACCGGCAATAGGCTGATTAATGTTCAAACCAACAATGGACGGTCAACGGCAATGAGAGAAAAAGGGTTGAAGTCACCAAACGTCTATTACGGTTGTAGTGTGTTTAGCACCAAATTGCTATTACGGATAATGGATGAGAGAATGGCAATTCAGAATTTTATGGAATTACGATTTTATGTGAATTGCTATCTCGCAAAATAAATAATATAATAGTTATTTCATACATAATAAACTTATAATAAAATAGCTATTATGTTTAAGTAAACATACCGTCTTAAGTGATTTTGCCATACTTAAAATTATTATTATTATTATCATTTTAACATTATGTCCACCATCAGATCTTTTTAATTATACGACTTAATCTAATAATTTCCCGGCTTTGAAGGATCTGACAACTCTGCAAGCTGTATCTATTTTACGAGCTTTAATCAAGACAGACGGCATTGACCATAAAAAAGAAAAAGAAAAAGCAGATTATAGAGAAAGCTGTCAAGATTCCGATAATATCCCTCTTGTGCATGTACATGCAAGACCGAGGAGGATCAGTACAAGGGCAAGTGTTGGGTTCAACGAACATTGTCGAAACTGTTTCCTTTCAGTCTTTAATTTCACCTTAGAAAATCATGAGAACTCGCACCATTCAATGATATTCCTCTTTATTACTTATATTCTAAAAACCACTTGCAATTTCTTTATTTACCACCTCTAGAAGTATCGACCCTACTTTCATCATTCGCTGTAGACTAGTTTCTACTCACAGGAATTTGACTTAGGCGGTTGAGACTTTTTCCTTTTTTTTTTTTTTAGTACAATGAAACCAAATAAATAAAGATTTACACCTCATCATTCCGTTTGAAGACTAGTATCCATAATATGTATTATCAATATGGCAAGTGGGTGATGTTATATTATATTATTGGAAGTATTATGACGATTTTTAACAAGGGTAAATTGAGCTAAAATCATGGTCGGTTTTGTAATGTCGGATGTATACAAGTCGAGGGCATTTGAAATACATAGATAGATAACTGAGTGACTTTAGGAAAATTAGGTATTAGGAAATCTTGTTCACTAAAGCCAAATGATTGTTAGGTGGTGTAAGGAATTTATGTGAGGAAGAATATATATACGAGAAAAATAAACGTCTAGAGTTTAGTAACTAAAATGAGAAGTATAAAATATGTGAACAACATTCAAAACCCCCAAAGTAAAATTTATAAGATATTACTATAAGGGCTAAAACTGAAGTTCGTACCTAAAAGAGGGATTAAGCAGTAAGTACAAACGAAAGCCACACCCACTCACTCTGCTACTCTTGAGTTGAGTACATATTTCTCAAGTTGCTACTCTGCCTTTCCATGTCTTAAAGCAGTAGTATTAATTCATATTGTCGAATTCTTGGCCTTCAAGGGTAAACAAGTGGGCAATAACTATTCGTAGTGCCCAAGCCATTTTGGCTGTTACCCACATGGCCTTTCTTCGAAAAGAACTAACTTGTGATGTGGTGCACAATAATTGAACTTGCTTGCTAAAAGAAGCTTAGTTAACTATGTTTAATAAATGACTTGTTGTACTAATTTTCTTCTTGATAACATCTCGCATCAAATATTTCATCGTTTGATGAAACGTTTAATCTTTTATTAGATGAATAGCATTATTACAATGGATAACAATCACTTTATGATCCAAACCAAGCTCACTAAACAAACCTTTTAACCATATGACTTTTTTAATAGCCTCGACAACTACTACGTATTTTGTCTATACAATGGATAAAGCTACTTCAAATCGTATTATAGCTTTCCAAACATTAGCAAGTATCACCAAGAGGGAATGTTGACCCATTAGCAAGCTTTCCTTCTTTGACGTCATCTATATTATCCGAATTAACACATCCAATTACAATTCTTAATCCTTCCTGTCGAGTCTAATTTCTGAATTCCCATTTCTAATCCGATCTACACTAGACCCTATGCTCATCTAATGTAGATACTCGACTTGAGTTAAGAATTTCGTTTGATTTTTGGAGTCGCCACCCAACTGTTGTTGGGAAATATTGAATTAAGACTAAAGGAGCGGATTAGTTTTAATTTAGACCACTAATCGACGTTATTTCCTCTTTTCGTTTTTGTGAAAAGCAGAAAAGGGAAAACCAGAGTTTCTAAGTCCGGAGGCTAACCTATTAAAACCTTTACGGTTACCACCTAATCTCCTGAAATTGTTCCTCTTTAGAAATGTGTTTTTATTGTATTTCTGTTACTTTTTATTATGTTTTTGAATTATTTCAAGAAAATGATTTTTCATTAATTTTATAGGTTGACTCGGATGGGTGCCTACGTACCTGCTATTCAGGATCAAACAAGCCGTAATTTGTTTTTTTGAAAACTTTAAGTTTGTTTGTGAATTTTAATTTTGAAATCTCTTTTGCTTTATATTCTTACCATTTTTGGGATTTTTCTAAAAAATTCTAAGCCTAAGATTTAATTTGATTTTATTTTGAAAATGATTTTTTTTGGAAAAACATCAATTTTGATTTATTTGAAGAAAATGATCTTTCTAAGTGTTAAAACTCATTTTTTTATGATTCTTTTATAATGTTTGAATTTTTTTTTATTTTCTTGATTTTTTATGATGTTTATATGATTTTTTATGATTTTTATGATTTTCTTGATTTTTTTATGATGTTTATATGATTTTTATAATTTTTTATGATTTTATGATTTTTAAGATTTTATCCTACGTTATTATCTATCCTATTTTGAAATCTAAAATTTTATTATTATTTTCCTAATATTACTTTTCTATATTTTTATTTTCTTTATTTTTATTTTTTATTATTTATTTATTTTTTCTTATTTTTTATTTTCTACATTATTAAATTCTAGAAAAATATGATTTCTACATTTTCCTATTTATTGAAAATAAAACAAAAATAAATAAATAAATAGCTAAATAAATAACAAATAATAAATCAATTCGGAATAAATAAATAAACAAAATAAATAAATTAAAAAAAATCTGGAAAACCCGATTTACCTGGATTCGGGTCGGTGCGCCGGTCGGGTCGAATCGAGTCGGATCGGATCGGTCGGACACGGCGGCGGGGAAGGCTCGTTCACGGCGTTCCGGTGGCCTTTTGCAGCGGGTGAGGTGTCGAATCATAGCTTCTCGAGGTTGCTGAATCTAATGGTGGCGGTGTTTTGCTCCCATATCGCATCCTGGTGGTGGTTCAACTCCGGCCGGTGCTTCGCGGTTTTGGGTCTCCTCCGATGCTCTCCGATTTGCACTCTTTCCTCACTTTCTCTCAATTCTCATTCGTGCTTTTGCTTCCTCCCCTCCTCCTCTATTTATAGGCACTTGAAACCGAGTTGGATAAGCTCGGATTTCCTCCGATTGAAGCTGATCGGATTTTCGGTTAGAAAAACCAACTCCGATTTGTGTCAATCCCTCGATTTGTTGCAATTTGATTCTAATTAGATAATGTTTATCTTATTTATGTTGAAGATCTGTTGGATTTGTGCAAAAAATCGAATCGAAACGGCCGAAATACGAATTTTTTCTTCCGCCGGCGATCTCGGGCTCGAGGTAGGAGACGATCACGCGCCCGGCGCGTGCGCTTCCTCTAGCCAATCAGATGCTGCCACGTGTCCTGGGTAAATGAAAAATTCGCAAAACGCGGAAACTGCTTCCCCCGCATTTCGAACCTGCGACCTCGCACCCGCACCGCGCGCCTTAGCCCATGGTCCGGACCAACTGAGCTAGCCCACTTTCCTGATTTTTCTAATTTCGCAAATTGCATATATGCAATGCGATTTTTCTATTTTTTTGTATTTTTTGAAAATTCCAAATTTTGTAAAAATTGTTTATTATTTATTATTGCTATTTCTGAAATCATTTTTCAAAATTGATGTGTTTTCCTATTTATTTTTATTTTTTTAGATATTTTTATTATTTATGCTAAATTAGGAAAAATTGGAAAAAATTGAAAATTGATTATTATTGATTCCTAGGGCAAAAATGAGGTGTTTACAGTTGCCCCTCTTTGTAGTAAAGTTTGAAAAACTTAACTACAAAGATAAACAAAAGACACCATTTTTTGCCTCTTGAATTAGGTTTTGGTAGGAAAATGCTCCAAGAGTTAATAATCCTACGATTGAAGATGTTCCAAACAATTCAAGGTAATATTCCTTCCCAAAAAGTGCTTTATGGGCTGACTAATTGGCGATGGGACATGTCTCCATCATTGTGTAGGAATGTATGAGAAATGATGATAGGAAGCATCTTATCAGACTTGCAACCTTGGAAAGAAAATTTACTTAGGAAGCGCCTTTATGAGCTGGCTACCTGTCAACAGAAGCGTCTTGTTAGACTTGCAACTGTTTGGGAGAACATTTCCGAAAAGTGCCCCGAGAGCTGACTAATCGGGAGAGTTTAGGAAAGTGCTCCTCATAGGCTGACTAACCTTTGAATTGAATGCCTCAAAAAGTACCCCCTATGGGCTGACCATGAGGACAAAGATTTTTTTAGGAAAGTGCTCCCTATGGGCTGACTAACCTTTGATGGGATTGTCTCAAAAAGTGCCCCCTATGGGCTAACCATGAGAACAGATTTTTAGGAAAGTGCCCCCTATGGGCTGACTAACCTTTGAATTGAATTTTGCCTCAAAAAGTGCCCCCTATGGGCTAACCATGAGAACAATGTTTTTTTATGAAAGTGCCCCCTATGGGTTGACTAACCTGGAATTAAATTTGCCTCAAAAAGTGCCCCCTATGAGCTGACCATGAGGACAAAGTTTTAGGAAAGTGTCCCCTATGGGCTGACTAACCTAGGATTGAATTGTCTCAAAAAGTGCCCTCTATAGGCTGACCATGAGAACAAAGTTTAGGAAAGTGCCCCCTATGGGCTGACTAACCTGGGATTGAATTGTCTCAAAAAGTGCCCCCTATGGGCTGACCATGAGAACAAAGTTTAGGAAAGTGCCCCCTATGGGCTAACTAACCTGGAGTTGAATTTGCCTCAAAAAGTGCCCCCTATGGGCTGACCATGAGAACAAAGTTTAGGAAAGTGCCCCCTATGGGCTAACTAACCTGGAGTTGAATTTGCCTCAAAAAGTGCCCCCTATGGGCTGACCATGAGGACAAAGTTTTTAGGAAAGTGCCTCCTATGAGCTGACTAACCTAATATAAAAATGATATCTAGGAAGGTGTCTTTATAGACCGACCTTGGAAGAGATCTAGGGAAGTGCCCCTTTTTGGACTGACTACCCTATGATGAAAATGATGGCTCAAAAGGTGCCCCATGTGGGCTAACCTTGAGAGATCTAGGGAAGTGCCCCTTTTTGGGCTGACCACCCTATTAAAGGGCATGTTCAGACAAGTGCCCCACTACGGGCTGACTCATCTTGTACTTTTGAACATGCTTTCTATGGCCCGACCTAAATGATGTGATGCCTTTCATGACAGTTATTATTTATTTATTTTTAATGTGCTTGCCAGTTTTATCGTAAATAGCAACCAAACAACCGAACCTTCGGGCTGGTTTGCTTCTGCTTCATTTCTTCTTATCTTGACATAGGGTCGACAATTTTGATGTGCTCCCTTTCTTTATACACAACGCTCTTTTGACGGTAATGCTATCCTAATAACACGCTCAGTTTTAATGCTAAAAAATTGATATGATTATATCACAAACCATATTAAGATTCATTATCATTTTAGTGTTTATCTTTCATCGGTGAAATGGTAGGTAATGTGTTTAAGAATATTTGTTATGGTGCGAATTGATTTGGATTATTGACCATTCAGGGATATTAACTTTGCTTGTAAAAAAATAAAAACTCGACTCAACGAAATTTGTATCGAACATTGGCTTTCATAAACATTGGCAAAATTTCAATTCCCTTGCCTAAGGATAATACATCTTTACAGCATCTGTGTTAATGGGGTCTCTCAATTCTGGACCATCCATCTGAGTTAATATCAAAGCACCTCCTGACAAAACCTTTTTCACCATATAGGGGCCTTCATAGTTTGGGGTGAATTTTCCTCTGGAGTCTTGCGCGTTCGGGAGAACCTTCCTTAACACCAGATCCCCCTCTTTAAAGTACCGAGGTCTCATCTTCTTGTTAAATGCTCGGGCCATTCTTTGTTGGTAACACTGGCCATGACATAATGCGATAAGTCTTCTTTCATCAATCAGATTTAGCTGGTCAAGCCTCTTCTTTACCCAGTCTGATTCAGTTAACTGAGTTTCTGCCAGGATTCTGAATGATGGTATCTCAACTTCAACTGGTAGCACTGCTTCTGTACCATATACCAATGAGTAAGGGTTGGCTCCTGTGGATGTTCTTATTGAAGTCTTATAAGCCATGAGAGCAAACGGCAACATTTCGTGCCAATCTTTGTAAGTTGTTTTCATTTTCTCAATGATCTTTTTGATATTTTTGTTAGCTTCTTCTACTGGCCCGTTCATTTGAGGTCGGTAGGGAGTTGAATTTCGGTGGTTTATGTGGAATTGTTGACATAAACCTATCATCGATTTGTTGTTGAGATTGGTACCGTTGTCGGTGATGATGGACTCAGGAACTCCATATCGGGCTATTATGTCCCTTTTTAAGAAGCAGACTATTACCCCTTTTGTGACATTGGTGTATGATGAAGCTTCTACCCATTTGGTGAAGTAATCGATCGCTACCAGTATAAATCTGTGGCCGTTGGATGCTGTTGGAGTGATAGGGCCTATTATGTCGATTCCCCACATGGAGAATGGCCATGGTGCTGATAACAAGTGTAGCTCGTTGAGCGGAGCATTGATGCGGTTTGCGTAGACTTGACACAGATGACAGTGCTTGACATATTTTATGCAATCTGATTCCATGGTCAACCAATAATATCCTAACCTCATGATTTTTCGAGCCAACATGTAGCCATTCATATGAGGTCCACATACTCCTTCATGTACTTCCTTCATCAGTTCGCATGCTTCATCTTTGTTCACACATCTCAACAGGGTGGTATCAGATGATCTTTTGTAAAGTATAGACCCACTTAATAGGAAATGGCTTGCTAACCTTCTGAGTGTTCTTTGGTCATCCTTACTGGCCATTTCGGGGTATTTACCTTCTTGGAGAAAGGTCTTGATATCGTGGTACCAGGGTTTGTTATCTTGTATCTTTTCCATTGTTAAACAGTAGGCGGGCCGACTTTCGATGTCTATTTTCATCGGTTGAACTTTTGCTCCCCCTGTTATCTGGATCATAGATGCTAGCATGGCTAATGCATCTGCGAATTGATTCTGAGTTCTCGGGATGTATGTGAAAGTGATTGCCTTGAATTCCTCAATTAGCTCTGTCAAGTGTTGATGATACGATACCAGTTTGGAGTCTTTAGTCTTGTATTCCCCTCTTGTCTGTAGTATGATGAGCGACGAATCCCCATATACTTCTAATTCGCAGATTCCCATTTGGCAGGCCATTTTGAGGCCAAGTATACATGCTTCATATTCTGCGATATTATTGGTATAGGGAAATGTAAGTCTCGTCGCTGCAGGGAATTGCGTGCCGTTTGAGGATATTAATACCGCCCCAACCCCACAACCGAATACATTAGCGGCTCCATTGAAAAACAGTTTCCATATAGCATTCTGCTCTACCCCAAAGTCTTCTTCCGGCATATCCTCCATTGTCAATATATTCTCATCTGGAAACTGGGCCTGTAGTTCTTGGGAATCTATTTCGACAGGGTGTTCCGCCAATTGGTCGGCTAAGGCTTGCCCTTTCATTGAGTTCTGATTCATGTATGTGATGTCGAACTCAAATAGGAGCATTTGCCACTTAGAGATTCTCCCTATCAAAGCCGGTTTCTCTGCCAAGTATTTCAAGGGATCATGTCTTGTCAGTAACTCAATATGGTAATAAAGGGTATACTGCCTTAGCCGGTGCATAACCCAAATTAACGCACAACACGTCTTCTCCACCTCCGAGTACCTCTGTTCCCCATCTGTGAACTTCTTGCTCAGATAGTATATGGAACGCTCTCTTCCTTCATCATCTTTCTGCCCCAGCACACATCCCATGGATTCAGATAGTATAGTGAGGTATAAGAATAAGGGCTTTCCTTGTTTCGGGACTATCAAGACTGGAGGTTTTATAAGGTAGTCTTTGATTGTCCTGAATGCCTCTTCGCATTCGTTGTCCCATTCTATTGCGGCGTTCTTCTTCAACAGACGGAATAGTGGCCGGCATTTGTTGGTGAGCTGTGAGATAAATCGAGCTATGTAATTTAATCTTCCCAGTAAGCTTCTTACTTCTTTAACGGAGCGTGGGGAAGGTAACTCTAATATAGATTTCACTTTGTCAGGGTCGATTCTAATGCCCTCCTGGCTTATGACAAACCCTAACAATTTCCCCGTTGTGACCCCAAAAGTACATTTTTCTGGGTTTAACTAAAGCTGGAACTTTCTCAGTCGTTTGAACAATTTTCTCAGGATACCTATATGGCTTTCTCCTTCTTTGGATTTGGCTATCATGTCGTCGACATATACTTCAACCTCACGATGCATCATGTCGTGAAGTATGGCGACCATGACTCTCTGATACGTTGCCCCAGCGTTTTTTAAACCGAAGGGCATGACTTTGTAACAGAAAGTCCCCCATGTTGTGATGAAAGTCATTTTAGTTTTATCTTCCTCAGCCATTTTTATTTGATTATATCCCGAGAAACCGTCCATGAATGAGAAGAGATGGTTTCCCGCAGTGTTATCTACTAGAACGTCAATATGAGGTAGGGGAAGTTATCCTTTGGCGTGGCTTGGTTCAAGTCCCGAAAGTCTACGCATACGCGTACTTTTTCGTTCTTTTTCATGACGGGGACTATATTTGCTACCCATTTTGGGTAGTCGGATACTTCAATAAACCCCACTTCTAGTAGTTTCTTGACTTCTTCTTTGATTTTTAGTAAAATGTCAGGCCTAAATCTTCTCAGTTTTTGTTTTTTAGGTTTGACATCTTCCTTGGTGGGAAGCTTGTGAACTACTATTGACTGGTCTAGCCCTGGCATGTCACCATATGACCAGGCAAACACATCTGCATATTCCGTTAATAGCTCGATTATCTCACATTTTTGCCCGACACTCAAGCTGGTCCCGATTTTGAGGTTCTTAGGGTTTTCCATGCTTCCTAGATTTACTGTCTCCACAGGCTTGTTGATCGAGATTCCGCTTTGTTCATGTTTTAGCCAATTTTCTTGTATTATTTCGTGGTCTAAAATATCGCCTTCAACAACTGACCCAGCAGCGTTGGAAACAATATCAGCGTTTTTACTTTCTACCAGCGCGAAATATCCCTGATGTTCAATGGTAGGAGATCTGAGTAAAATGAAAGCATATATATATAAGAAGAAAAAAAAAACAAACTGTAATTGAACTTGATAAAGAGTCTCAATAAAATTTGTTTAATAATTTTTCTCTACTCTCGAGCTAACCTAGCGCTACTGATAGGATAACAAAACCAATTGTTGAGAGCCGGATGCTGGTTAGACGTGCGGGGAGTTGATTTCCCCTTGCTGTCGTCCTCCTCATTTATCTAGAGCTCTTGACTGACGTTTGCCTTTCGGAAAGATTGTTGGAGAGGTGGGATGCACATATGGGAGTCGATCAGCTTCCCCTTCATTCTGCCTCTGACACCTTTTGCTAGTGCTTCTTTCGCGGCCGTAGGAATGTACCCCAGTCCAAATGTCCCGTGCTGCCCCTCTTTAAATTGATGGCCCTCCTTGCTGGTCACCATGTTTACTTCATTGAAAATCTGCAACCCCAGGTCTTCTGAACCTTCTTCCCTAATATAAGGTATGGCAGTCTCTTTGTATATGGCGTAATCCTGCTTGCCCAGTACGGTGACTATCTGCCCGTTTGCGATGAATTTGACCCTTTGGTGGAGACTAGAGGGGATGGCTCCAGCAGCATGTATCCAAGGTCGTCCCAAGAGCAAATTAAAAGATCTTGGGATATCGAGGACCTGGAAGGTGATGTGGAATATTTGTGGACCGATTTCTACCGGTAGGCTCACCTCCCCTACTATGTCTCTTTTGGACCAGTCAAAAGCTCTGACCACTGTGGAGCTGGGTTTTATATTGCTTGGATCGACCCCCAATAAGTCGAACGCTGCCAATGGGCAAACGTTGAGAGATGATCCGTTATCGATAAGTACCCGAGAGACAATGGTGTCATTGCACCTGACCACTACGAACAGTGGTTTGGTATGTTGGTCTCCCTCTTCCCCTAGCTCTTTCGGCGAGAAGGATATTTGGTCCATTGCGAAGATGGAGTCCGCCACGTGACCCAATTTGTCTGTAGCAATACCTTCCGGGACCTGAATCTTTTTCAGCACTTTAAAGAGTGCTTCCCTGTGAGGTTCGGATGTTGTGAGAAGGCCCATGAGCGATATCTGCGCTGGAACTTTATTTAATTGTTCCATGATCTTGTATTCACTGGCCTTAACCATCTTCGTGAATGTAGCAAGTCCTTCTCCCTCTTTTTCCCCTTTTTCCACGGTGGCTCTTCAGTCGGGCCTTTATACTTTGGATCGTATAATCTCCCAGAGCGCGTGATGCCTCCCACTATAGGAGGTCGCTCTTGTTCGAGGGCCCGATAGTCGAACGGTGCAGCCTTGTAATCCCCTGCCGGTATGGGAACGTTGAATATATATCTTTTTCTTGGGATTTGTACCATAGCTGACTGTCCCTCATAGCATTGTATAACCCTGGGCTTCTGATGAGAGTTGATCGTGTTGACAGTCTTCCCCTCTTCCTCTGCCGGGTTGTCTTCCTTCTCAAATTCTGGTCCCCATCCACTAGGTGGCCCTTGTTCAGTCGGGGTATAAGAATAGTTTACCAAGTACTGAAATCTCCCATGTGATTCTCCCAACGTGCCAACCGTTGGGTCTCCCGCTAACCATCTCTTCTTAATGTGTGTTTTTGGAGTCTCTTTTGGAGCTTGGCGGGATTGCTTCTTCCGTGGCTCGGTCTTCAGGGCTTCTTTGGGAACTGACTCCTCAGATGTAATCATATTAATGGCGGGCTTGTGATTGGGCAGGGGGTTGGTGTTAACATTGGGTGCTGGGGCGTTCATGAAATCCAATTGTATGATTCTTGCATCAATTAAATTTTGGATTTTGTGTCGGAGCCTCCGGCACCTATCTGTGGAATGCCCCTCCTGACCCATGTGGTAGTCACACTTGAGATTTGAGTCAAAGTTCTTGGGCTTGTACCGATCGTTGGGGATCTCGAAACTAATCAAGTTGTCTGCCCTCAGCCGAGCGAAGACCTAACTGAGCGGTATAGGGATTGGAGTGAACTGCCTTGGGATCCTGGCGGCCTGAGTTTGACCCGTAGAGGGTTGTTGGACTGGGGTACTCGTGGTCTGGAATGTCACACGAGTCCCGGCTTTTTCTGTCTTACCGGAATTTACCGTGCTGACTGTGGACTCCTTAGCTCTGTTTCCTCCTAAAGACCTTTGCGTTGGTGCGACCCTAGGAGGATCCATTGTTTGGAGTCTACCGGTGGTGATGGCATTCTCAATCCTACAGCCCGCGGCTGCAAAACTGGAGGAGGTCTGGCCTACTAGATGTGAAAAGTAGGTCTTGTCCAGGGTATTGACAAATATGGATGTCAATTCTTTTTCAGATATCGGGGTTGCTACCCTGGCGGCCTGGGCTCTCCAGCGCTGAGCATACTCCTTGAACGGCTCAGCATGTCTTTTCCGGAGACTCCCCAAGTCGATTATAGATGGGGCGACTTCCATATTGAACTTATATTGATCATAAAACGCCCGGGCTAGCTTCTCCCAGGTGTTGACGATGTTGAAATCCAGGTGGGCATACCAGACCAATGCAGGGCCTGTGAGGCTGTCCTGGAATGTCTGGAGCATAAGCTAGTCGTATTAAGCATACTTGCTCATTTTCCGGGCATATAGCCTGGTATGCATTTTGGGGCAGCCGGTCCCATCATACTTTTCGAAATCTGGGGTCTTGAACTTCTCGGGGTATGCCTCTTCTCTGTATGCTGGCAGGTTGGTGATTCCGGCCTGTTCAAAACCGTCAGGGCCCTCAATGGTTCTCATCTTGTCATGGAGCTGCTGGAAGAGTCGTTTCTCCATCTCTTTCTGCCTCTCTTCCATTTCCCTCTTCAGGTCGTCAGAGGTCGGCCCCTGGTTGACTTTTGGCTCATATTCAAAAGCCGGGTTAAGGTGGGAATTGATCTCCTCATATTCCGGAGGCTGTCCCTCCACTGCTTTTCCCTTTCTGGCCCCTGAATACTCTTCTTGGGTTGGCTGAGTGTTACGCAGGAGGCCGATGCTTTCAGTTAAGAGGTGAACCTGGGCAGCCAATTGTTGGACTGTTTGTTCTAGGGACATGATCCTAGAGTCCGAGGCAGCTTTAGCATTGGTGTTGTTGCGGTTGTCACTGCTGTTGGCCATTTTTGTTCTTGAGCGCGTGAGAACTGGGCTTCTAGGAGGGTTCGATTGTTTGGAAGCTATTTTGATACCTGAATTCACATTTTATTTTGCTTGTAATGAATGCACGAATGATATGCATGTATCACGCGGATGCTAAAAGTAAAAGGGTTGACAACTGATTGACAATGTAATATTGAAACTTTACTTTTATTAATATTGAGAATTCTGGAGTTCAAAATGAAATATTACAAATAAAGATATACTTCCTAGTTCTTTTAGTCTTCTATTGTGGAGGCTCAGACTTCCCACTGATGACGGCTTCCAATTCGTTGACTTTGGCTTGGCATTTCTCCAATTGTGCTTCTAAGGCCTTGTTCCTTTGGTCTGATTCTTTGAAACGTCCCTTCCAGATGTCTTTCTTATGATCCGCAGCTTCAAAGTATACCTCCATTCGGGCCCTGACCTGCTCCAGGTATACTTTGTCTCTGGATTGATCTTGTCTGGTCTTGGTTGGGTGACGTCTAGAACCCGATATGCTCTTTCCCCTGTCTGGTATAGCTGGTGGATTACAAACTCTCTGGTGGCTCGGTGCTTTCCCACTTCGCCATCTAATTCCCCGAGGTCCACATTCGGGCTTTCAATTCTGGCTTCCCAAAGTGCTTTGACCTCTGCCAGCTTCACAAACTTCTCAGCTACTAACAGGTTCGGATCTTGATACTCAAAGGTAACTGCTTGTACCGAGGGCCGATAAACTATGTCTTGGATAGTGCCGAACTGGCGGACCACTGCGTTTGGGTGATATCCGATACATCCGCTGATTCCGATTAAAGGCACTGCTTGGAAGTTTTGCAGGTCAAGATGATTTTGTTACAGCAACTCCACCTGGCTGTCCATAGAATATCTTCGGCACTGAAGCTCTTAAGCAGCTCTACCCAACTGTAGCCGGTAAGGTCGTCGGGTAGCTTTACCTTTTCTATACATGAATCCACCAAATCCACCTGTTGGGCTAGGGTTTTCCTAACCATGTTCAGCCCGAAAGCATTTGAGGTGGCTTACAAACCATATTAGCAGAAGGTTGAGGCTGGAGCGAAGGATCCCATGGCCTTTTTTCTTGAGGAAGTTTAAATTCCGGATCTGTTCAGCCAGTAGAGCCGGGATGTAGGATCTTCCCTCTAGGAATTGGGTCACTAGCTCTGCAACCCTATAGTGAATATAGAAGGTCCCGATGGGGAACAGTATGGTGGCGAAGGCTGTCAAGATGAAAGCGTTCACCCTTCTCTGTCTGTAAGTCTTGGGGTCCCCACACAGGATGTCCTTTCTATCCCCATTGTCCTCTCGGGCGATAAACTAAGCTTCTAAATCATCCATTCGTATGCAATATCCATTACAGTCTGCTAGGGCTTTGTTGACTGTTGTTTTACGGATGCCTAATAATTTGCTGAAGGTACCGGCTGGCCTGGCCTCAAGGTCTGGCGTATAGATTTGATCAGTCAATGCTGGAGCCTGTAGCAACTGGGTGTACTCTTCCAGGGTAGGGGTGATCTCATGCGGCCCGATAAAGAAAGCAACGGGCTCGATTTCCCATAATTGGAGCATGGCCCGGACTAAAGGCAAATTCGCCTCTATCCTTGTCAGTGAGAGGACGGGGCCGATCTTTTGCTGGATGAAGGCCTGCTCCTCTAGGTTGTACAAGGTGAACCAATGGTCCAGTACCAATTTTGGGTCCAAAGGTTTGTACACCCGAATTTCTTTACGGAGGAGACAGTCGACTGCACTGCTAGCCATCTATTATAATAAGAAACAACCTAATTACAAACAGAACTATGAAAATGTTACAGGGAAATAGTCCTGAACTCCAAGGACAAAATAACAAACCATTACATTGTCATCCAATTGTCAACCCCTTATGATGTTATGTATGCAAGTAGGTTGGTTCTAACTGGTTCCCGAGCTCTATGGCCTCCCGCATTATCGGAGAAATGGATCTCAGGCCATATCGAAGCATAGGGTGGGGTAGCCTAATCGGTCCCGAACGGTGAATCAACTCACTTCGCCCGAAACCTACACAATGGCTCCCCATCTCAGGTTTCTAAGACGACCCGGGTTCGACCGCATCTACTCACACACACATATGCATGCAAACCCCCACAGTAAAGAAAAACTGAAAATCTAAATAAACCCTGAAAGGTTAGTAACAGAGCAAAATGGAACACATTCCTTAAAGATAACAATTCGAAGAGAATCAGGTGGCTAGCCTGCTAAGTACATGGGGTGTCCCCAGTAGAGTCGCCATCTGTCGAGTCTAATTTCTGAATTCCCATTCCTAATCCAATCTAGACTAGACCATATGCTCATCTAATGTAGATCCTCGACTTGAGTTAGGAATTTCGTTTGATTTTTGGAGTCGCCACCCAACTGTTGTTGGGAAATATTGAATTAAGACTAAAGGAGCGGATTAGTCTTAATTTGAACAACTAGTCGACGTTATTTCCTCTTTTCGTTTTTGTGAAAAGAGGAAAAGGGAAAACCAGAGTTTCTAAGTCCGGAGGCTAACCTATTAAAACCTTTACGGTTACCACCTAATCTCCTGAAATTGTTCCTTTTAAAAAGTGTGTTTTTATTGTGTTTCTGTTACTTTTTATTATGTTTTTAATTATTTCAAGAAAATGATTTTTCATTAATTTTATGGGTTGACCCGAATGGGTGCCTACATACCTGCTATTCAGGATCAAACAAGTCGTAGTTCGCTTTTTTGAAAACTTTAAGTTTGTTTGTGAATTTTAATTTTGAAATCTCTTTTGCTTTATATTCTTACCATTTTTTGGATTTTTCTAAAAAATTCTAAGCCTAAGCTTTAATTTGATTTTATTTTGAAAATGATTTTTTTTGGAAAAACATCAATTTTGATTTATTTGAAGAAAAAGATTTTTCTAAGTGTTAAAACTCATTTTTTTATGATTCTTTCATAATGTTTGAATTTTTTTTATGATTTTCTTGATTTTTTATGATGTTTATATGATTTTTATAATTTTTTATGATTTTATGATTTTTTTATGATTTTTAAGATTTTATCCTAAGTTATTATCTATCATATTTTGAAATCTAAAATTTTATTATTATTTTCCTAATATTACTTTTCTATATTTTTATTTTTTAATATATTTTTTATTATTTATTTATTTTTTCTTATTTTTTATTTTCTACATTATTAAATTCTAGAAAAATATGATTTCTACATTTTCCTATTTATTGAAAATAAAACAAAAACAAATAAATAAATAGCTAAATAAATAACAAATAATAAATCAATTCGGAATAAATAAATAAACAAAATAAATAAATTAAAAAAAATCTGGAAGACCCGACTTACCTGGATTCGAGTTGGTGCGCGGGTCAGGTCGAATCGGGTTGGATCGGATCGGTCGGACACGGCGGCGGGGAAGGCTCGTTCACGGCGTTCCGGTGGCCTTTTGCAGCGGGTGAGGTGTCGAATCCTAGCCTCTCGAGGTTGCTGAATCTAATGGTAGCGGTGGTTTGCTCCCAGATCGCCTCCTGGTGGTGGTTCAACTCCGACCGGTGCTTCGCGGTTTTGGGTCTCCTCCGATGCTCTCCGATTTGCACTCTTTCCTCACTTTCTCTCAATTCTCATTCGTGCTTTTGCTTCCTCCCCTCCTCCTCTATTTATAGGCACTTGAAACCGAGTTGGATAAGCTCGGATTTCCTCCGATTGAAGCTGATTGGATTTTCGGTTAGAAAAACCAACTCCGATTTATGTCAATCCCTCGATTTGTTGCGATTTGATTCCAATTAGATAATGTTTATCTTATTTATGTTGAAGATCTGTTGGATTTGTGTAAAAAATCGAATCGAAACGGCCGAAATACGAATTTTTCCTTCCGCCGGCGATCTCGGGCTCGAGGTAGGAGACGATCACGCGCCCGACGCATGCGCTTCCTCTAGCCAATCAGATGCTGCCACGTGTCTTGGGTAAATGAAAAATTCGCAAAACGCGGAAACTGCTTCCCCCGCGTTTCGAACCTGCGACCTCGCACCCGCACCGCGCGCCTTAGCCCATGTCCGAACAAGCTAAGCTAGCCCACTTTCCTGATTTTTCTAATTTTGCAAATTGCATATATGCAATGCGATTTTTCTATTTTTTTGTATTTTTTGAAAATTCCAAATTTTGTAAAAATTGTTTATTATTTATTATTGCTATTTCTGAAATCATTTTTCAAAATTGATGTGTTTTCCTATTTATTTTTATTTTTTTAGATATTTTTATTATTTATGCTAAATTAGGAAAAATTGGAAAAAATTGAAAATTGATTATTATTGATTCCTAAGGCAAAAATGGGGTGTTTACACTTCCAAATTCTAAACAAAAATTGGTATTATTTTGCAAATAGTTGATGTAAACACTTTATTTTCATCCCTTTTATATTAGAAAAAAACCTTAAAAATTACAAATTACTAATCACTATTCATGAGATTTGGCAATTAAAATAATTCATAAAAAAAATTCCATCACACACAATTAATTATTGACTTTTAAATTTTATTTATTTCCTTTTCCTTCTTTTTTATATTTTGCATAAAAAAAGAAAGCAATAGCACATGTGACATATACGTATATACAATACATATATTTAGACATAATATATATATATATATAATATATGGATATATAATTCGTGCATATGCGACTTTTAAGTTATATTTTATAGAAAGAGCTAATATAGTCTATAAGAATTGTAGATATACCATTAAGCTATATTAAAGATATAGTTATATATCATGTAAAAAAGTATATATTATGTAGCTATATAATTATTGAATAAGAGGATTATATCACCAAATATGAAAATAAATTACATATTCAATAAGGTTGCTTACATTATATTATATATACTTATAGTGCATCTCCCATACCTTTATATTTATAATATAGTATAAAACTTACATGTTAAGTAAATTTTAATAAAAAGTAATTTTTTATTCATAAAAGTACATTAAAGTTTCGTATTAGTTAACGTAAGATGATATTTGATGTAAAATATATGTTAATCCGAAATTTATAAAACTAATAAATTATTGATTTAGTGGTAATATGACAGTCTTTATGAGCTTAGCATTCGGTTTTTGATATGGTAAATGGACCAAATTATTCTCGTGGGTCACGCCCATTTAAAGAAAGAAAAGAAAAACAAAAACGAACCATATTGAAAATTATATTAATTAAATAAACTTGCCATCAATATAAGTATGTTATAATAATTTACCAATTTAATCTACATATTTTAAGAATTGTATTTCTAAATTTGGAAGGCATTAGAAAGATAGAAACATAACTTTAAATTTAAGGTAAATATCATGGAAATTATTAATTTTCATTTTTACTTTTCATATAGCTTATTTTATGCTTAGGCATATAATAATTATGATTTGTGTACCATTTTCATATAAAAAATTCATGTGAAAGTTTAGATAGAGACATGATATCAAATTTAAGGTAAAGATAATGGAAATTTATTATTTTACGCGTATGACAAATATTGATTATGATTTGTATCCCATCAAAAGTCTATATAAAAAGCTTAGATAGAACATGATATTAAATTGGGGTAAATATCATGGAAGTTATTAATTTCTATTTCTGCTTTTCATATAACTCATTTTACACTTAAAGTATGTATTAATTATGATTCATGTACTATTTTCATATAAAAAATCCATACGAAAGCTTAGATAAAAATATAACATTAAATTTGAGGTAAATATTATGTAAATTATTAATTTTCATTTTTACTTTCCATATAATTCATTTTACGCTTCAGACACATATTAATCATAACTTGTATACTGTTTTTATGTATCAAAATAATTCATAAAAAAAATTCCATCACAATTAATTATCACTCACTGTATATAGACAAACACACACACACACAATATATTTATTTAGATATAATCTACATATATATGTATAATTTGTGCATATGCAACTTTTAAGTTATATTTATATAGAAATAACTGATATACTTTATAAAAATTATAGATATATGATTACCTTATATCAAAGATATTGTCATATATCTTATAAGAGAAAGCATATGATGCGTAGCTATACACTTATTG
Organism: Laguncularia racemosa; assembly: GCA_037954665.1. Taxonomy (NCBI): domain Eukaryota; kingdom Viridiplantae; phylum Streptophyta; class Magnoliopsida; order Myrtales; family Combretaceae; genus Laguncularia; species Laguncularia racemosa. Next base: position 5,913,845 of record JBBMOL010000036.1, read on the forward strand.
AATAAAAAAGAACTATATTACTGTATATTGAAATAAATTTTATATTTAGCATGAGGATATTATAACAATTTATCAATTTAGTCTATAGATTCTAAGAATTATATTTCTAAATTTGGAAAGCTTTATAAAGATAAAAACATAACATTAGCCAAATCATGTTTGCTTCTAAAGTAAAATTTAACCCTTTTTTCGACCCAAGAAATTTGATTCTTTACTACTTGTAACATGTAATTATATCTAAAAACACTTATTATTTATAAGTTTTTAAATATGAAATCATCATTTTCTTTGGTACAAGAAAATATATTCTTGAGTGTACCATTTTTATATAAAAAATCCAAATGAAAACGTAGAAAGAAACACAACATTAAATTTGAAGTAAATATCATGGAATTTATTAATTTCTATTTCTACTTTTCATTTAACTCATTTTATGCTTAAGTCACATATTAATTATGATTTGTGTAACATTTTCATGAATTCAAATAATTCATAAGAGAATGAACTTTCTATCATAGTTAATTTTCGAATTTTAAATTTTTTTGTAAAAAAAAATAACACTAGCCAATTTCATGCTTGCTTCTAAAGTAAAATTTGACCTTTTTTTTTTGTTTCCCATGAAATTTAGCCATTTACTACTTGTAACATGCAATTATATCTCGAAACACTTATTAATTATAAGTTTTTCAGCATGAAATCATCATTTTTTTTACAAGAAAATGTATTTATGAGCACTTTTCTTTTTTATGTTTTCTCACTTCCCACTTCCCACTTTTAATGAATCCCTTGACCTCTTTCTTCTCTTATTTCTAATTGTTCTTATTATTCAAAATGACTTGTTAGCTAAGGTTGAAGAAAATAATAATTATTATTATAATAACAATAACTTGATATTTCATAATATACCGAAATTAACCAAATGGACATAACAAAATACAAAAGGAAAGGAAAAAAAATATTAAATAAAATTTACTAATTACGTATTTAACAACATTGCCTTTTATGCAAATATAAAAAACCACTTCCTACTAGTAGGCTTGATAATTTTTGTATAATATTATTCATATTAAAGTAGAATATTACATTGACAACATTTAGATACAGGAAAAAAGAATGGCCATTTACAACAATATGTGTTAATTCTACATATATATGTATAATTTGTGCATATGTAACTTTTAAGTTATATTTATATAAAAATAGCTTATATACTTTATAAAAATTATAGATATATGATTACCTTATATCAAAGATATTGTCATATATCTTATAAGAGAAAGCATGTGATGCATAGCTATACACTTATTAAATAAAAAGAACTATATTACCGTATATCGAAATAAATTATATATTTAGCATGAGGATATCATAACAATTTATCAATTTAGTCTATAGATTCTAAGAATTATATTTCTAAATTTGGAAAGCTTTATAAAGATAGACATAACATTAGCCAAGCTCATGCTTGCTTCTAAAGTAAAATTTAACCCTTTTTTCGTTCCAAGAAATTTGACTATTTACTACTTGTAACATGTAATTATATCTAAAAACACTTATTATTTATAAGTTTTTTAATATGAAATCATCATTTTCTTTGGTACAAGAAAATATATTCTTGAGTGTACCATTTTTATATAAAAAATCCAAATGAAAACTTAGATAGAAACATAACATTAAATTTGAAGTAAATATCATGGAATTTATTCATTTCTATTTCTACTTTCCATTTAACTCATTTTATGCTTAAGTCACATATTAATTATGATTTGTGTAACATTTTCATGAATTCAAATAATTCATAAGAGAATGAACTTTCTATCATAGTTAATTATCGAATTTAAAATTTTCCCGTAAAAAAATAACATTAGCTAAATTCATACTTACTTCTAAAGTAAAATTTGACCTTTTTTTTTTATTTCCCAGGAAATTTATCCATTTACTACTTGTAACGTGCAATTATATCTCAAAACACTTATTAATTATAAGTTTTTCAACATGAAATCATCATTTTTTTTACAAGAAAATGTATTTATGAGCACTTTTCTTTTTTATGTTTTCTCACTTACCCACTTTTAATGAATCTCTTGATCTCTTTCTTCTCTTATTTCTAATTGTTCTTACTATTCAAAATGACTTGGTAGCTAAGGTTGAAGAAAATAATAATTATTATTATAATAACAATAACTTGATATTTCATAATATACCGAAATTAACCAAATGGTCATAACAAAATACAAAAGGAAAGGAAAAAAATATTAAATAAAATTTACTAATTACATATTTAACAACATTGCCTTTTATGCAAATATAAAAAACCACTTCCTACTAGTGGGCTTGATAATTTTTTTATAATATTATTCATATTAAAGTAGAATATTACATTGACAACATTTAGATACAGGAAAAAAGAATGGCCATTTACAACAATATGTGTTAATTCTACAAAAGTATAAAAAAAGAATAGCCATTTTACAATACTTTTGTTTTTACGACAAAATTAAATGACTTCATGTTGGTAGAATTGATAACTTGTTCATAATTAGCTTTCATGTGCTTGATCTCTTTGAATATATTATCCTCAACACCAAATGGTTGTGCTTGTGGCCTTTCTATTGATTATAAACTTAAGATTTTGTTAATTACAAGAAAGTTTTCATATAGAGATTAATACTTGAGTGCATGAACAAAATCATAAAAATGGTACTCATAGTGAATTGTAACTCTTGTATACTTGTTGCGAAATCAAATTGGGAGAAGTAGGAAAATATTCATAAAATGTTAAAATAAATTCAAGAATAATTTAAGCCAATTATGGATGTTGAAATAAAGACATTAACGATACAATTAAAAGGTGAAATGCTATAAAGGAAAGAGTTTTCAAAATTATATATTATGATATAATATAATTTGATAAACATTTTTGCTAGTGAAACATAATATTGGCTTTTATGTGAGTTTGGAAGTAGAGCCTTCCATGCTCCATTATTCCTACCATGTAGACGATTATGTGGTGGAATTATTGCATCTTCATGGTCTTGAGCATGAAAGCACATGTAAGTATTTAAGGGCTTTTCGATCTAAAGTAAAAACTACAGTCATTATTTGCAATCATACTAAAAGAATTATAAAATGGTAGTAGACGGTACATACTAATATAATAAAGTTAGAATGTTATTACTTAATATACTATTCATATTATTTTTAGTATTGTAATTTTAATATAAAAAATATTTACAATTAAATGATGAAATAATTTTTATTGTATAATTATGTTTGATTAGTCATAGATATAATTAATTTTTATTAATTATTAAATATATGGTAAATTGCAAAATATCTCCATACGATTGCTTCATATCCACTTGACCTTCCTATTCGATAACTATGTATTTACTTTAGAGGGAATAACTATTTCATTCCATATAAATCGGTCATTATGGTGTTCACTTCACCGAATAGTAATTATTGATGAATTGTTATTACAAAAAATATTAAATAGCAATTTAGATATCAAATTGTAAATTATTATTCAATGACTTATTTATTATTTTTGTTATGAATATTTTACTATTATAAGATATATTAAGTATATAATAATTTAAAAAGTACAAAATGATGGGAATTTTAAGGATATAATTAATAATTTATTTTTTGTTCATTATAATTCCTATTGAATTATAGTTTAATCTCTTTTTATTTTATTTGGTGAAGCAAATGGATTGTAAGTTTAGATTTTAGACTTGAAAATTTTTAAAAACATGCATTGAAATTTTCACATTACAAAAGAAGGATAAACCCCTAATGGAAATCGGTAGAAAACACAATAAGAGTAGTTGTATTGTATGACATGAGAGAGGAAATTGGATTTTTCGCTTTTGGAAAGCTAGTCAAATTAGATATTGTCTTTATGAAACCATGTGGACCGTACTGGGGACTTGTTTTCTGCGTGGAAATGGGCCTAAAAGAGAGTAGAAGATGAGTTCTCAATTAGCTCTTGCCTTACCAAACAACGGGACTAATTTGCAAAAATGTCTTGTATTCTTGCAGGGTAAGGGTGAAGGAATCGGATGAAGTATGTGTGATTTACTGCCCTAGAGAAGGAAATCCAGTGGCTGGTCACACGGAAGTAGAATAAAAAAAAAGAGTTGATGCTGATGATTTATTCGTTTTTGTACCCAGAGGATGTTTTATTTATTTATTTTTATTTTATTTTATTTTTTCGGTAAATAGATGTTTTATATTTGTTGTATAAAGACTTGAATGTTGTAATCCATATTAGGAAACCTCTCTCCCCCCGGTCAATTTTGTTTATGTTTGGAATCCAGTTAATAATAATAATGATAAAAAAAAGAAAAATATGTATTTAATCTATTTGTTTTTACTTTATTGGAGATTTATCTATTTATTTTCCAATGCATTCGGTAGTTGTGATCGGCAATAGCATTCGGTCTATAAAATCATCATCGAAATAGAGAAATGTTTGTTAGACCGAAGGTAAATTCGGAAAAAATAATTACCACTGATTATATCAGTATATATTTAATCTATTTGTCTTTACTTGATTAGCGATTTATTTTTTCTAATACATTGGATAGCTGTGTGTGTACGACATTAGCACTTGCGTCTACGAATCATCATTGCTTATAAAAAGAAAAAAAAATTATAGATAGCTCTTTTACAATGAATTGGAGCAAAAATGCTAATTCGTATATATATATAAATATTAAACTCGGTTACGGATTAGAAAATTGCTAGAATAAAGACGAAATGAGAATAAACGGAATTTTAGGAATCCGCCTCCGGACAAAGCCATACCACTCTACTCTCCTCTTTCTCTCTCTTCACTCCCTTAAACGAAATTCCACACGCACACACGCCATGCACAGTGTCCATAATCCTTATAATTTATCTTGAAATAATCAAATACTCTAAAAGTTATCAGTTCTTCTTCACCAAATACAGCTCCAAAACCCTAATTTTTATTTATTTGTTTATATCAAACAATGGAATCTCCATTTCATAGGGTTTCTAGGGTTTTTAATTAGCAAATTCCATCTTTGATTCTTCGATGGAAATGCCCGCTAGGAGATCCAATTACACTCTTCTTAGTCAATACTACGACGACCACCACACAACAGCCGCTAATCCAGTCCCTTACCACGACTCTTCTTTCCCCTCCTCAGCTGCTGCTGCTGCCGCCGCTGATAATTCGATCTCCGATCAGAGGGTAAATCAGCCAGGTAATCGGATAACAAACCTGTATCCGTCTATCGGATTGCAGAGAGAGTCCAGCGGGAGTAGTTTCGGCGAGAGTTCGCTCTCTGGCGAGTACTACGCGCCGACCCTGTCGACCTCCGCGGGGAATGAGATCGATGCATACGGGTAATTTGATGAATTGAGGTCTTATTTTGAAACATTTACTGTTTTATACGCTGGATTAGAGCTCGGTTTCAGTAAAATGGATGTTTTGATGTTGTTTAGGAAATCATAGTTCAATATCCTAGCTGATTTTGTACTTGGATTGAAAGTTAATTTATTAGGGTGAAATAGTCAATTAAGAGTGCGTAGAGACGGATTTATTGTTTATTTTGTTTTGATTGTATGGATTAATTAATGAAAGGACGGTTTTTTGTGTCTTCGCAGCTATGGAAGGGAGGATGTGTATAGGATAGGAGACTTGAGGTTGAGGGGGGTGGACACAGCAGGGGGATCATCTTCGGGGAAGAGTTGGGCACAGCAAACAGAGGAGAGTTATCAGCTACAATTAGCTTTGGCGTTGAGGCTTTCATCGGAAGCTACTTGTGCAGATGATCCTAATATTTTGGATCCTGTGCCAGATGAGTCTGCTTCACGGTCTTCGTCCTTGGGCTCATCAGAATCCATATCACATCGGTTTTGGGTAGGTTTTATATATTGAATGTATTCTTGTGGTTTAAATGCTCTGTGATTTTAGACATTGAAAATTTAAAGTTTGTGGCTGTGGGCTGTGTGTGTGTAAGATCGTGTTTTGGCTAGTTTCTTAGTATGTGGGATTTGATGGTGCTTGCCGCAATAGATATACATTAGCGATTAGCCTGTGGTTCTTGTCTGAGCTCAGAACAGATCGAGCTTGCCAAATAAATCTCAAATGTGGCTCTATATATAAAGTTAATTGTACAGTTGTCAGCAGCGACATTTATTGCTGCTGATAGTCTTTGGATTCTGTTCTGCTTCAGTGATATTGTGAAACACATTCATCAAAATGAATGAAGGAATAGACTAAATGAAATCATAGAGAGAAGAAAATGCTCTCCCCTCTCTCTAAAATCCATCCCCCCCAACCCCTGCCCCCCCACGCACCCCTAGACATCCATTTCCTCTAGGATAAACCACGCACTCCATTAGAACTAGGAGATACCTAAACACTCCCCCTTCCTCGCCATCGCCGACCAAATGAGGCCGGAAGGTTCCCCCAACGGACGGCCAGGAAGCTCGTCCGACCACCGGGGCATCCATGATATCAACTGCCTCCCTCATTGTCCACCGGACAACAAAAAAGAGACTCCAAACCCAAGGAGTCTCAATAAGGAAAAAGCCACACAACTTTTCACACTTTTGAAAAAGCAACAGCTAGCATTCCCAAGATGGCAAACTTAGAGTCCCACACCCCTGCAGCAGCTGCTGTACCTACACCATTGTCTGCCCAAAAAGCTCCACGCAACGTTCCTCTGGCAAACCCTGCCGCACCCAACTCCCAAAGTTTTTCCACTAACGGCAACAACACCTGGAACCTATCCACCATCAAAGAAACGCCTTTTCCGACCAAAAACAACCGGAAAAGACCCAACCCATACATCTGAAACAACTTCTCTCCTACACCTCTACCTGTCGCCAAGGATCACCTCCTACCCCTCCAGAGTTCCAACTACGTTTTATCCCACCAAATACGTCGTCCAACATTCCCAAGGTCACAATTCCTCAAGCGGTGGAGGATGAAGGAGCCACTTACTGGGAGTCCACACTCGTGGGTTACTTCATTGGCCGAAGGATGCCTTACACCCTCGTTCAAGCGATCGCCACTAGACTTTGGAAGGACTTCGGACTCCAAGGCATATTGGCAAGTCCCGAAGGCTTCTTCTACTTCCAGTTTGACAGAAACAAAGACCTAACGCCTATCCTAGAGAAGGTATGGTTCTTCTCCAAGCGTTTTCTCATCATCCAAAGGTGGAGGAAAGGTATGAGGTTGGACAAACCTCAACCCACACACATTCCGGTTTGGATCACACTAAACCGTCTTCCATGCGAGCTCATATTGGCGGAGAGCATAAGTCACATCGCAAGTGCAGTTGGCCTCCCCCTAAAAGCTGATACCCTCACCGCCTCATGACAGCGCCCCAACCAGGCTCGCGTCTTGGTAGAACTGGACGCACAGAAGGAACTAGTGAAACGGATTGAGATAGAAAGAGCTAATGGATCAGTGGCATTTGTTGAGGTCGACTATCAATGGATTCCCCCCCATTGCAAAAAATGCTAAGTTTTTGGGCACAGATGTCCAGCCGCCACCGTCCCCCCAAAGACCACCTCGTTCGACCCTTTCGCAAGCGCAACTCATCCTTCTAACACGGATGAAACCACACAGAACAAATTAAATAATCCCACCACCCAAACGAACACGCCTAGCGGAGACCACCCTCCCCCTCCTAGCAGTAGCTGCCCTACCCCAGGCGTAACCCAGGATAACAAGCTTTCCATCCCAGTTCAGACCAAACACAATGTCATCCAAACTCACCACTGGGCTCCTAGCGTGGAACTTAAGCACACAGCGATAGAGGAAGCTCACGTGCAAGAACCTAAAACAGGCCCCCTCATTAACACGGAACTCCCCACACCAGCCTGTCAGCCTTGCAACACTACTCTAAACAATGAAACAAGTTCCACAACTCCACAAGAAGATAGTGAGGACAGTCATTACGAAAATACCCCCTTGTCCAAACTGATGCATACAATCACAAAGCCAACAGCAAGTTCACTCAAGGGTAACAAAGGGTCCACTTCCTCTGGAAAACACAAGAAGAAATAGAGGAAGAGGCGCCGCTCCTTCACCTAGCACCGATAGGATCCAATCGTCACACTCTTATCTTCCAATGAACATAGCGGCTTGGAACATACGAGGGTTAAATGACCCTCTCAAAGTGACGAAATTGCTAAAAGAGTGTGGCAGTAATAAGATATCTCTAATAGGGATATTGGAAACTAGAGTGAACCCCAACAATGAAGCTTTAGTAAAGCAACGTATGGGACACAATTGGCAAGTAGCCATCAATCAAGAAGCACCCAAACGAATTTGGGTAGCTTGGCAACCGAGAGAGTGGAATATCCACATGGTTATGGAAAGAGCTCAACTATCACACTGTGTAGTAACTCATCGTAACCTCAACATTAGCTTTAGCATCACCTTCACCTACGGAGCAAACACTAGTAGTGATAGAAGGGATCTTTGGACACAATTGGAAGAACTCTCCATCACAAACACCACCACTCCATGGCTGGTCCTTGGGGACTTTAACATAACCAAATCCCCTTCTGAAAAGCAGAGGGGGTTAGGGGCGAATGACCTCCGCCATGATGGAATTCTAAAATTGCCTATCTAAAACTGAATTGGAGGACTTAAGATATGGAGGTGATTTCTTCACATGGACCAATCGACAAACCAATAACCCTATCCTGAGGAAGCTTGATCGCATCCTGGTCAATTAAAGCCGGATGCAAACTTTCCCTAGCTCCCACGCCAAGTTCCTATCTCCAATCTTATCAGATCATTCCCTATTAGTAGCACATATCCAACTCTCACACCAGGGAAGAAAAACACCCTTCAAATTTTTCAATTTTTGGACTAATCATGCAGAATTCAATAACATAATTTTAGCGTGTGGAACACCGAGATAGCAGGCTCCAAAATGTACAAGTTGTAAGTAAACTTAAGCTAATCAAGGGGAAGCTGCGATAGCTCAACCACAACAACTACTAGACTTATCCAACCGAGTTAAGGAAGCCAAGCAAACTCTCCTCCAACTACAGTCCAATATTCATAGTAGTAGCAACGTATCCCTAATGGAAGTTGAAAGAACAGCCTTCAAAGACTTCTATCTACTTAGGAAAGCTGAAGAGAACTTCTACAAGCAGAAATCAAGAGTGAAATGGTTGGAACTCGGAGATAAAAACACATCCTTCTTCATAAATCAATGCGAAACCATCATAACAGAAGCCACATATTCCAAATCACCCGCGAGAATGGAAGTGAAGCAATCGACACTGAACAGGTCAAGCATCAAGCGGTTGAATACTTTCAGCAAATGTACAACAAAGCATGTCCTCACCTCAACATGGATGAAATCGCCAGCCGGGTGACATGGAAGCTTACTGCGCAGCAATGTGAAGAACTACTTGCTCCCTACACGGATGAGGAAATCAAATGGGGATTCTTCTCTGAAGCAAATGAGAAAGCCCCAGGTCCAGATGGATATACGCTCTCTTCTTCAAGGAAACTTGGGGAATATTAGGAAAGGATCTTACCGCTGCAATCAGGGAATTCTTCCACTCGGGACATCTCCTCAAAGAGATAAATTCCACCATCCTCACATTGGTCCCCAAAACCCCCAACCCAACCAGCATGGGGATTTTAGACCAATAGCATGTTGCAACGTGCTCTATAAAGCAGTTTCAAAAATCTTAGTGCCCGCCTAAAGAAGGTCCTTCATGCACTAGTTGGGAGAGAGCAAGCACATTCATCCCTGGACGGAAGATCACAGACAACATCCTCATTGCCCAGGAATTAATGGCAGGCTATTAGACACAAAAAGGAGCACCACGGTGCACCCTAAAGGTTGACCTCCAGAAAGCCTATGATACCATACGTTGGGACTTTATACTTGAAGTCTTGCGAACCATGCAATTCCCCCGCACTTTTGCAGACTAATAAAACAATGCTTATCAACTCCAAAATTCTCAGTCAATATCAACGGGGAATTGGTAAGCTACTTTTCTAGCACGCGTGGTCTCAGACAAGGGGATCCTATTTCCTTGTATTTATTTGTCATAGGTATGGAAGTCCTTTCCACCTCTCTCCGGCAACTCATATCCAACCCAACATTCTCTCCCCACTGGAGATGCAAATCGGAATGCCTCAATCACCTTTGCTTTGTGGATGACCTACTCATATTTGCTAGAGGAGATGTGCACTCTATAACATTGATCAGAAACACTCTCCAACAATTTCAAGCACTCTTAGGTTTGACAGTCAACAACTCTAAGAGTTCCATAATCTTCTCCAATGTCCCCCTCAGGGATAAGCAAAGCATCTTACAAATCATGCAGTTCCAGGAAGGTTCTCTCCCAATAAGATATTTAGGCGTCCCGCTCCTCTCTACTAAACTCAAAACTGAGGATTGTGACATTTTAGTAGACTGAATCACAGCTCGCATCACCTCGTAGACAACGAAATTCTTATCATATGCTGGTAGACTCCAACTAATTCGTTCAGTTTTATTCTCCATGCAGGCCTTCTGGTGCTCAGTATTTCTCCTTCCAAAGAGGATAATCACAAAAGTAGAGCAATTAATCTGGAATTTCCTCTGGAGTGGAAATCCGCATACAGGAACCAAAGCCAAGGTCAGATGGGAAGAGGTTTGTAAGCCAATCGGATGTGGGGGATTGGGGATTCCTAACCTTCACCAATGGAACAAGGCCTTACAAATTAAACACATCTGGCTCCTATGCAAGAGCGGACAACGTAGCCTATGGCCTGAATGGGCACACTCAACACTGCTAAAAGGCAGAAGTTTCTGGACAACGCGAGCCCCAGCAGTTTGCTCCTGGTCTTGGAAGAAACTCCTAAAGCTTAGACATTTAGTGCGTAATTGCTTTCAATGGAAAGTGGGAGACGGCCTAACCATCTCTATATGGACTGACTTCTGGTTACCCATGGGTCCTCTGGACACTTTATACTCTCCAAGAGAAATCGGAAACTCTCGGATACCAATAACGGCAAAATTATGCTCCCTAGAGGAAAATAACACATGGCGGCTACCAAACCATCCTCCATGGTCTGATATCATTATTCCCACGCACATCAAGCCCAATCATCACACTCCTGACCAACTCCAATGGACTCACGCAACTACAGGGGAATACACCATCAAAAGTGGCTATTTCTTCCTCAATCTAGCCGGCCCAACAGTCCCATGGTACCGAGTTGTATGGAACAAAACTACCATACCAAGGCACTCTTTCATATTATGGTTAGCCTGGTTGAGAAAGTTATCTACACTTGATAAACTGACCACATGGGGCCTAGCCACATCCTCCACATGCTACCTATGCCAACAAGAAGATGAGGACCACTCCCACCTATTCTTCCGATGCTAATACTCCTCCCGAGTATGGTTAATAGTGAGCGATATGGCCAAATGCCCCCCTTCTTGTAAGGATTGGCAGGGAGCCATACGAGTACTACTGGCAACAAGCCAGTCCAATGCCAAACAACACCAGACTTGGAGAGCGAGCCTTGCAGCAACGGTATACTGCATTTGGAGAGTGCGCAACAGAGCAAGACTTGGACTCTCTACTCTTGGCACTTCTTCTTTAGCCAATCAAATCAAATCTTATGTTTACCTAGAATAATTAGATTAGACTAGTTTGTACCTACTTCTATAGGTATGGTACTCAAGTTGTAATAGATTAGCTACTTATGTTGTATTGTAATGTAACCGTCTTAGACGGATGTATCTTTCTTCTTATCAATAAATAATGAATTACCCAAAAAAAAAAAATGAATGAAGAACTGCAATGCATGGCCTGAAGTAATATGCAATTTGATATGAACATTTAGTACTGGATGTTCAATTAAACATTGCTCTGCACATGAAAGGATATGAATTATGAGAGGTTCACTTTTCCACATTAGGTGAAGCAGCAGAGGGGAGAGCTCCATTCAGGTGCACTTATGCTAGTTGAGCATCTGTAGTCTGTTTACTTTGAGGTCAAGGTATGCATGAATGAAATGATGCTGAATCTTATATTCTGATGGCAGTATAATTGATTTTGGTATTTGAGAAAAATGGACTTTCTTGCTGACATTATGAATTGAAATAGGATCACTGAACTTGTGGTGCTTCATTTGTTGTCACTTATATCTCTGGTCATATTTATATATAAAAACACAATCTCAATGAGCTGGTCAAGGTGTAAGGTTTCTTCAGTACCTAAATCAGTTGGTCCAAACCATAGAGGTTGGCCTTGTTTTTAAGACCTAGAATCTCTTATGACAAATTTCACGAGGTATCATTGTTAAATCCCACCAAGGCCACTTTTCAAATCTATCCTTTTTTCCCCTCTCTTGGAGCGAACTATATTATAATTACAAGGATGGGGGATGGGAGTCAAACCTATCTCATCCTTTACAAAGGATAGTATTCATGCTAACAAGACTACAAATTGTTGGCATTAAAGCTATATATCAGAGGTAGCCAATCTAATGATTGTGCCCTAGATTGTACCATCATTTTTTGGATGTTAAGCATCTTTATGCCTCCCTCTAGATTGCTTTGCTTAGGAGCTTTGATTTTATTTTAATTTTAACTTTTTGTTTTGGTGGGGAGTTGGGGGGGTAGGGTGGGGTTTGGGAAGGAAGAAGGGGGGTGCTTGTTATTCATCCATCAGCCAACGATTATTGGAAGTTGACTATTAAACAGAATGAACAGAATTATTAGGGGACTTGGAATGAGGTTGGGCTAGCTAGTTGACATGGTTTTGGGCCTTTGCTAGCTCACGGTCACTTGCGAAATAGGTTTAGCAACTCAGTCTGAGGGGTCATTATAGTAAATGTTGGGCATGCAGTTTAAGAAAGAAATAAACATGTTATTTTGTTATTGTTATTGTAAGAAAGAGTTAATTTTAGGTGTTTTTGTAAGGAGGGTCCCCTAGTGAATGCTATCTTATTACATTTTTAAAATTGATTGCAGGATTTATGAGAGATTAATTGTATAGAAAAGTGAAAAGTTTCTTTATTTGGTCTCTTAGCAAGTGCCTTGGGTTACTATTTAACATTTTTTAGTTCTGATGTATTAATATGGCAACTTGTGTAGAATGTAGGAATATCGAAATTTTGTTATTGATAAAATTAATAGATCTTATATATTCAAATGATTTAGTCATATATTAGGACTGAGTAAATTTAGAAGTTTTTGCTGTCAAGATATGAATTAATGTGTGATTTCATAAGAGAAATAAACAATTCACAGTTATAGTTTCTTAAGCAGTGCCTAGTGTTCATGTTTATGCAACTGGAGGGTTCTTTTTAACGAGCCCTCAACCGTTTTGTTACATACTCTGCTTGTGGCTAGATCCTCATCGTCTTGTATCCATAACTACTTGGTCAAAGCTAGTTGTCCAAGTTGATTATACAGCTTTACAAGAACATTTGGCTATATTTTTTTCAATAATACGCTCAAGGTCAAGGAGAGATGCAGGGGGCATGAAGATGTAGGCAGCATGGGAGAAAGATGCGGCTGAGTAGTGTGCTCTAGCATCCTAACTGGCAGAGGCGACCCAGCAATTATCAAGGATCCAATTTAGAGATTCCATTGGTAACCTTGGCGAGCTGAATAGCATCAGAGAAAGAGAGCGATCAGATCTGGTCACTGTTGCCAGTGGCCAAGATGAATAAGTGATAGACGCCATCAAGGCTGCCATGCCACCATAAGTTAGGTCTCCTTGCACTGATTTGATGCCTCACAGCTTAATGTAGGTAGAGTCAGCATCCAGCCATCATGCGATGATGGGAATGTACAATGACCTAATATGCATCCCACTGTGAGCGTAAATGTCACACCACTTCAAGGTGGATCACCTTGTGCAATACCAGCACGCAGCTACCCACTATGCCCACTAGGTGACAATATGCACGTGTGCCCACTGTTTTGCTAGACTCATGCCCTCCCATAATGCATCCAGTCACCAGGTGCTGGTTAGTGCAGTATCAATTGAAAGTGCATGAGCTCTACACTGTTGTGTGTGCATCTGGCTCTGGTTGACCCATGCCACATGAGTCTACCTCAACATGTGATCTCCTGGTGAGCTACGCACTTGTGTGAACCTCACCTTGGTGTGCTATCCAACTTGCCTGTTGAGGTGCCATTAGAGCTGCATTCATATTTTCTGGTGACCCATGCATCGAATACAAATTTCCAACTTAAGCAGCATAAATGTTGAAAAGATTTATGTTAAGGATTTGGTTCGGTAAACATATAATTAATTTATATTGTTATTACATATTGTAGAAAAGAGTTATTGTTGTAGTGTTTCAAGGATGCTGGTATTAATGTAGGAGCTCTAAGTGTGTTTCTGGCACATCAATGAAGTTTTATGTAACTCTATCATTGCCCAAGTGATCTTCCATTGAGGCCTACTTCAGTATATATAAAGTCAACCACAATCTATGGCTCATTTTGGGCAGTCTCTCTATTTACCTTTAATGGATAGCATGCATAAAGCTCTATTAGTAGGTCTCCTTTGGGTATGAATCATTTCTTTTATCCAACACTACTGGGCTTCTCCTCTCTTGGGTTTGCCCAACTTGACTAACTTCCCAATCTCAAATTAGTCGTTGAGCTCCTTCCTTCTATGCTTGAAATCTTGAGCATAGTCAATCAATCCTTCTGCTGCTTGGTGGATGCCAAATCTGTTTTACACTGCCTACATAGTTCATTATTGGCATAGGGTTTTTGCTCCTCCAGGTAATGGAAATGCTTATTTGCCTTACCGTATCATTAATGTCCAACATCAATGTAGAGAACTGCTCCACATACTCTTACGTCATCATCTGGTGCATAGCCTCGTTGAGCACTGTACTACATATTTTTGAGGAAGAATTGACTCAGTTTATGCTTCAACATCATCCATTTGTCTATGCCCCTTTTGGATATCTTCATTTTTTGGTATACAGCTTTGTCACTGTCTTTGCTTACTTGAACATACTATCTTATATTGGAAAGGATATTTTTTAGTGTCTTGGCATCTCTCATGCCTGTGAATGCTTGAGGCTCTAGGATCTAGGATCTAGGATCTAGGATCTTGACTTCCTCCTTTGATATCGACCTAAAGCTGTGGCATCAGCCATGACACCGCCTAGTATCATTAGCTTTCATAATTCATGTAGCTCTTTGCTTGAGGCATGGGTGGGCATCTCCATCTAAAGCCCGTCTACCTCTTTTGAGTGTGCTTCTGGCTTCCTTGATGGGGCATGCACTCACTCTAATCCCACATTAGCTTGCCAAGATATCCTTGATATCCTGTCTAGTCCCATCTAGTGTTATGGTTCATTCCTCTAGGTTGGCTAGTGAAAGCGCCCACTTTGGCCCAGTTCAACTTTTCTTTTTTAGCTTCAAATATCCGACACTTTTCAATGGTTCTTGTGTCCAACATGGATAGTCTTCTTATCCAAAAAAAACATGGATAGTCTAAGCAAGAATTAATTAAAGCTTGGATGTCATAGCCATTTTTCTTGGTTTGGCGTGTTCAATAGCATGCTTTGTACCATGTGGCACTTACTGCCACTCTTAGACATTAAGGCAGCCTATCTTGACATTTTGTGCCTTGTAACTCAATGTGATCTTTGTTCAATCATTTCTGTGAAAGAAGACAGGCAAGGAAATGAAATATCATGTAAAGAACAAGTAAGTGATGTGGCCAATAAAATATGATTATATGGCACAATTTCAGTAAATTTAAGCAACAGGTTATGAATTATAATGGACTTATGTTCACACAGTTAGTTATATTATAGTGGGTGCACCCTTGACCATGTTCAGTCAAATGATAGGTGAGAGCTTGAATCAATAAAGCATACTCAAACTCCTTTAAGAGCTCTATTGCATATTTGGTTTTGGTAATAAACGGAATTAATTAGAAATGGCACCACTGGAGATAAGGTAAGTACAAGAAAACACAAAAATCTAACTATTTATAAGATTTCCATTGGACAGACTACAAGTGCCCAGGTCGATGCTGGATTTCTTTATTGGTGGTCATTTTTGAGTGATAACAGCATTGGACAAGTCCAACTGTGATTGAGGTGATGCTTGAGAGGAAATGCTATGATTTCCCCTCACTTGTCTGAGACCAACATTGCCAAAACTCTGGTGTGGTCACCTTGGTTTCAATCTAAGTAGTTAAAAGGTGATATAAGTATGTTCCTTGAGAACAAGTCATAAAGTGATTGGGTTATGGTAAGTTCACTTTGGTCTTCGATTGAAGTAGCTCAAAAGTGATAAAGTATGTTTCTTGAGAACAGGTGATTAAGTGATTGGGTTGTCAGCATTAATGATCCATTCTGTGTCTCACATTGTTCTCTATCTTTTTCTTGATTGGAATGGAAGAGTCTGGTTGGCTTGAATTTCTTTTATATGTTTTACGTGTTTCTCTAACCAATTAAGAGATTTCTTTTTACTTTCATCCTCCCCAAAAAAAGAAAAAAAAAAAAAATTTCCTTGCAGCTTCCTGCATTCTTTTCTTTGTCACTTCAATGTGTTTTGCTTTGGTATTGATATGTAGAGATTGATTTGTTTTCCCTGACATGCTCATGCTTGGAGTTGGAACTTCCTGACTTCCGTTGATTTAAATGGTAACAGGTAACTGGGTGCCTATCATACTTCGATAAAGTTCCAGATGGGTTCTACCTCATATATGGAATGGATCCTTATGTGTGGACTATATGTACAGATCTTAATACCAGTGGTCGTATTCCCTCAATTGAATCTTTAAAGACTGTCGATCCATGTTCTGAGTCTCTAATTGAGGTCGTTTTGGTTGATCGACGAAGTGATCCAAGCTTGAAGGACCTCCAGAATAGGGCCCTCACCATCTCTTCTAGCTGCATAACCACAAAAGAGGTGGTAGATCAACTTGCCAAGCTTGTATGTAATGTCATGGGGTAGGTTTTTCTACCTGTTCCATTACCTAGCTTTTACAACGTGTCCACTTTTGGTCATTCATCATGTGCTTGCTGTTGTTAAAGAGGTTTGGCTCCTGCTGGTGAAGATGACTTAGTTTCCAATTGGAGGGAGTGCACACATGATTTAAAAGACAACTTAGGGTGTGTCATTGTCCCAATAGGCAGTCTCTTTGTTGGACTCTGCAGACACCGCGCTCTATTATTCAAGGTACTGTCCCTGTTATACTAATGGTGTGTGTTACTCTATTTGTATTGATTTCCTAATAGCAAGTTTGGGGATAAGTGCTTCTGAAGTCCTTTATGTTTGTGCTAGAATTCAAAATGCTCTTAAGTGACTCATTTGGGTTCTCTATGTTTATATCAAATTTCAATTAAGGTCTATGTGTTTCTAATGAGTCATTTAAATCCTTTATATTTTTACAACGAGTTAGTCCTTCATTAGTATCTCCTGTAATTTATGGCCTACATCATAGAGTACTTGCCCAAAAAACTCACTTGAAATGTGGGAGGCTTGGTTCTATTTGGACATAAACATAGCTGACTAGATGGCTTGCTTGAAACATAGAGAACTTTATTGAATATTTTTTTTTGGTAAGTAACTTTATTGAATTTTTTTGGATAATTAACTTTATTGAATTTTGACACAAGCATAGATGACCTCTAGTGGACCTTCTTGAGAAATTTGGCTTTCATATTAGAAATTAAAAGTTTGACCTTTTGTTAAATGGAAAAAACGAAAATTGTAGTTCAATCTATTTCTAACAATCTTCAACATAGTAGTCTCTTCATGTGGTGTTATGGTGAAGCACTGGTATGCTTTATTATTGCATGCTTGGGAATATTTTTCCCTAAATCTGGGGTGAATAATTGATCTTTACTTGACTGAGAACCCTCATTTTGCAGCAGTTTCAAAATTAAATAGCTGATATTCACAATAATCATATATATGTGTAATGTGTATGTGTGTATCTATACTACTAATGTATATGCACTTTTTGAAATTTTATATCTCAATAGTTCATACTTCAAACAAAAATAATTACATTAGTAAAACTAAATACTCAACACTCCACATCTTTTGCTTACATACTCCACTTTCCTACATTTTATGGATGACTAACTGCACTTGAAAATTGAAAGATTAAACTAAAATGTAGAGGAAAAAGAGCATATATGTAAAAAAGTTGTTTGTAATATCCTTTGATGGATTTTTTTTAAATTTTTTATTTTTTTAATCAATACAATTTATAATCAAGTCATATAAATATTTCATATTTATTTTGATGAACTATGATGCTCAATCTCACATGCATGTACACATATTCACATGTGTATGTATTCTGGACATGTAACGTTGGTTGTTTCCGCAAAGTATATCCTTACATGTTAACAATGGATAATCATTATATATTGTTATTCTATTAGATTTTGAAAATATTTGCTGCTATAAATTATATCTATTTCATTATTTCCTTTTGTTATTGGTCACAACAATCTTTATTTTGATTCATCCCAAAAAAAAAAAATATTTTGAATTATAAAAAGACTAGTTGGATTTTTTTTTTTTTTACAGTTTTTGTAATTTGAAAGTTTAAAAACGTAACAGTTTTTCTTGATAAGTTTTTCCTGTAAGCACTTAAAAAAAAGCACTTCATCTTCAACTATTTCATATTTTTAGGCACTGTATTGCAGGTGCATCATCATCTATATGATTTTTGTGTGTGTGCTTACGTATGTAAGATGCCCACATGATGTGTGTGCAAGATTGTGTCAATATCATGAAGTAGTGGAATAATAAGGAGAAATATTAAATTCTGGAAGCATTCAAACTGCATTTGCATCATAGAGTAAATATCAGGGGAGTTGGAAATGCTGATTAGATTTAAACAACATACATGATTACGTCCACATCACTCAAACATTAGGTAAACACATAAGATCAATCTAGTAAAGCTGAAAATGAAATATTTGTAACTATTTAAGACACAAAATGGTCTCTTCTTGTTTAATATTATAGAAAGGTTTGGGTAGATTTCAAGGAGGTAAAAGGGATGCTTTGTACTTTATCCTGTGGGAGTAAGTTTTGATAATTTGAAGTTGAAACTTTCTCTGTGACGTCTAATATGCACCTTATAGTCTAGACTGGTCTTACTTCTTAGGCACCTCTAAGTCTTTTGTTTTTATCTACTTATTTATAGCCCTACACTATCACATTTCAGAGTATTAATTCTTTCCATTATGCTACTAACACAATTTTAGGAGTAATTATCATATATATTTTTTTAATTTTAAGTAATTTTATTCTAAAATATAATATTTTTCTAGTACATGTATCATGGGCGTAAAGTTTGCTAGTATAATCAATTAAAAGGTATATTTGAATAACTAATTCATTATACTTAAAAACTTAGACTATTATGAGCAGTTGTTATTATATGTTGATATTATACTACTAAACTTAGCAATAATTAGATCATGTAGTATAGCATGTTGCTTATATAAGTGTATTTTATACATATAACAACACACCACAAACTCACACACACACACACACACACATTCGCCTACCTGTATATAAGCATGTAAATCATATAATAATGAAACTGATTGTTATTTATTATTTTATATATTGTTTGCTTATATAATCAATTAATTGTACATTAAAATTGATCCAAAAATAAATAAATAAATAAATGTTTATTAAAAAAATAAATTATTATGCTTGATTTATATTATTTTATTTTGATAATATACTACTATACTTAGTAATAATTAGACCATGTAGTATAGAATGTTGCTTATATAAATGTATTTTTTCATATAATACACACGCACATACAGACACAAAACACGTACATATGTATGTAAACTGATATCTGCTCCAGAGACATATATATGCAAGGGATCTTCTGTTTTGGCTAATGAAGGCATTTCACTTGCATGCAATTAAGCCATTGGGCTTTTGCTTCAAATAATCTAAAATGTCATGTTATGGTTTACATTATTATAATATGATTTATGATATCATATTACTTCATTATATAAATATTCACAATTTATATATAAAATTATGTAAAAGGGATATTGCTTCTTTTATGGCCAGTAAAGGGATATTACTTCCAATAATCCTAAATATTGTGGATGGTTTATATTGTTGTATTATGATTTATGCTATTGTGATACTTAGTTATAATTATATTATTTGGTCAAACTCATGCAATTTATGTATCATAAATTTATATTTTATCATGTGAGTTACATACATACATACATACAGATATATATATTTATGATTTCTGTTTAAATTTCTTCATTTTAGTATTTATTATTCCATATGTACCTTTTCTTATTATTTCATTTTCTTTAATTTCTCTTCTGCTCTATTGTATCTCTTACATCTCTTTCTCTCTCTTGCTCTCTCTCTCTATCTCCACCCCTTTTCCTTCTCTTTCCCGATTATTATATATGGTTAATTGATAGATAGAATTATTGTTATGATTACTCTGTTAAAGGGAAAATCAGAAATAGATTGAAATTTGGTCTGCAGGTTCTTGCTGACACAATTGATTTACCGTGCCGTATTGCCAAGGGTTGCAAATATTGTGCTAGAGATGATGCTGCTTCTTGTCTTATCAGATCTGGGCTTGACAGGTATTCATCATATCTTTGAATAAACTACCCTAGACATGACCCTTAGATGTTGCACTTGTATGATGATATGGAGTTCATTTTTCAGTAGTTCTAACAGAAAGTGCATCTTTCATCAGGTACAAGTTCACTATTCAAAACTCAACTGTACTTTTCTCCAATATGCATTTATGGTATCCCATTCTGCACTCCAATGTGGCAGTAAAATTTATTGCAATTGCTTTATTAAGCAAGAAAACTTCTAGTTACTCAAAGAATTGCAGGCAAACTTCTATTAGAAATATTTAGATTAGTGGGTGTGCATATTTTGTTATCACCAAAAAAATATGCTTGCAATCTTTAATGGACATGTGACCACTTTTGTTTGTACTTTAGTGAAGAGAATTTGTCAAAGAGGCATTTGATGAATTGATGAATTTTCTGTCAGGGAGTATCTTGTTGATTTGATTGGAAGGCCAGGCCACTTATGTGAGCCGAATTCCTTGCTGAATGGTCCATCATCCATCTCGATATCATCACCATTACGATTTCCACATCTCAAACCTAGTGAACCAACAATTGATTTCAGGTCTTTGGCCAAACAATACTTTGCAGATTCTCAAGCACTGAACATTGTTTTTGATGATCCTTCAACAGGTAATTCTTTTATTGAATGCCATCATAGGAAATGCAAATATATATTACATGTAATTTGGGATTCAGGTAGTCCTACTAACTAATCCATTCCTATTATATCCAAATAGGGACCCCGAAATATACTTCTCTTTACATATTAAGTTTTATTTGAAAAGCCTTACCCCCTCAATAAGAAGAACATTCCTTAGGTTTGCTCACATGAGTTGAGTTCCTTCATATTTTGATTTACATTCAAAGAACTGAGTCAGACATTTATCATGTAGCAGCTGATGGTGTTATAGCAGCTAATGGTTTTATATTTTCCTGTCTGCCAATTTAACTTCAATTTGTTGTATTGTCTTATATATCTGTGGGTTAGAATTAAATCAGTTGCATTGTATTTATCCAAAGAGTTCTAATCATTTGATGTAATTTGGACAGTTTGCTTGAGGTTACTCTTTGTGGTCTTTCTTACTGTTAAGAAAATAACTAGTAAGATAAATGTTAATGGTATACTTTATGAATTTGCATTATCATTTTTAGGTCCTCTTGATGAAAATCAATCCCCGCTTGCCATGTATCTCAAGGAATCGGATAGGAGATTTTCAGAAAGAAGTGGCCATATCCAGAACTTGGGCAACGATGAACCTTCTCAGTTACCTTTGCTGGTACAAGATGGAGGTCTAAGTTCCCAAGTAAAAGATTCCCATCTACCGAAGTCTGCTTGTCCTTCCCAGCCCCATGATGTCTTGTATAGAGTTGTTAGGGATCTGACTCCACAAAGACATATGATAGCTACTGGGCATAGAGATAGTCGACCAATATTAGGGTTGTCTACTCCAGCAGACAATACTTCTAGGGATTCAAGGTTTTCAGCGCAAAGTAATTATGTGCCCAAAGATCATTCATTTGAAATTGAGGATTTAAACATTCCATGGAGTGATCTTGTTTTGAAAGAGAGAATTGGCGCAGGTATGCTGTTTTCTTTACCTTCTCTTCTCAAAGGATCAGGAAACATGATGGCACAAGGGATCTTATTATCGATCTGTTCTTGAGCACCACTTACCTCATGGGATGTTTTTACAAGCTAACTTAATATTTTTTCAGGTTCCTTTGGAACTGTTCATCGTGCTGATTGGCATGGCTCGGTAAGGAAACTTTTTTCTCTTGCTCGCTTAAGATGCTACCTGCATATCATATGTGCATTTAGTTTTAATTATAAGATATGTGTAAGTGTATTAAGCATGTCTTTTACATAATGGATGGAAAGCATGTCACTATCATACAAGTTGATGAGATGACAAAGATGCTTCCACTGATTTTTTGTCAGTATGATGTTTTAGAGATGTGTTAATGAAACATACTTGATGGAAATTGTGCAGGATAAATTGCATGGAAGAAACCACTTTGATCCCTTGCTGTACTGTCATATGGACTTCATTGTTTTCCTTTGATTTTGAGAACTTCATTTTCTATATACATGCTCCTTCTTCCCCCACCTTAAAACACGCACACGCGCACAGCCACCAACACAAGCACCCTACTCTCGTGGATATATTTTCAGTACGATTTATCTATGCTGCACTGCTCTCCATCTCATTATTAAGAAGTGAAAAAAGTGACCACAGAGCCTATTCTGTGTACTAAACATACTACTTTAGTTTCCTCTGAACTATTATTGATCACCTGAAAATCTTACATTCAATTAACATTGATTTAACCAATATGCTGCTTTATTTCTCATAAGATGTACACTTTAATATGCTATTGCAACATTACTCAGCAGTGACATAGCATCTGTTTTTATGGCCTTCAGGTGCACTGCTCTGTACCTGTGCATAGATATAGTTACTAAACAATTCATAAAATTTTTAAATGATGTCTAATTTTATGTGGGATGGGGCATTATGTCAGTAATTCTCTTTTGTACCCTTCCAATGCTTTGCCAGGATGTGGCTGTGAAGATTCTCATGGAACAAGATTTTCATGCAGAGCGTTATAAGGAATTTCTGAGGGAGGTTTGTGTTGTCTTATTAGCTTTTGTCAACTATTATTTGCTTTGTTCTATTGAGTTGGCTCTATTTGGGTTTTTAGAACCTTTTTCTTTTGGGTTACCCATTTGGTGACTGTTAGGTTGCAATAATGAAGAGACTGCGGCATCCAAATATTGTTCTCTTCATGGGTGCTGTCACGGAGCCTCCAAACCTGTCCATAGTCACAGAATATTTATCAAGGTTTTCATATCCTTTTCCTTACTGAAAAATACACAATGAAATGTATCTAAGAAACAGCATTTTTATATAGCCATCTGCTGAAGAAAATCTGGGGATCTGATCTTGTGTGCTAAAATAAAGTTTCGAATTTTCTTATGTCATCCTATGATTTATTTTTTGTCTTGAGTTGCAGAGGTAGCTTGTATAAGCTTTTGCGTAAACCTGGGGGAAGGGAAATTTTGGATGAGAGGCGTCGGTTAAACATGGCTTATGATGTGGTATGAACTTGTTGACTTGATGTTTTTAATTTTTCTCCTTGTTCATAGTGGGATGCTTGGTTTCATCAATTCTGCTATGTTCATATTATTCCACTATTGTTATTCACAGGGCTTCTCCAAATTTGATTTGTTGTATATTGTTTGTTTCTACAGGCTAAAGGGATGAATTACCTTCATAAACGCAACCCACCTATTGTTCATCGGGATCTGAAGTCTCCTAATCTTTTGGTTGACAGAAAGTATACAGTAAAGGTAGGACTATAATCTCTTGCAGACTATGAGAGCTCCAAATTCTAGCCACAATTCCCGAACTATTTTGTCTTGGGTTGGCTGTGTTTACTTGCACCTGTCAAGGCTCTAATTTCTAATAATTTGGGGATAATGTTAAAATGACTGCCTAAATTTAGTGAGTTTTTTTCAATTTCACACAAAGTTTGAAGTAGCCAAATGTCACAATTAATTGAATTGTTACTAGTTAAAATTTGCATTTGAAGTATGAATTTGTTAAATGATATATCTAATTGAACTTTTTGCATGTTAATTTTACTACTGCAACATTTTTGGAATGGTCTTGGCAAACATTCAATAATGGTCCAAGAGTAGGTGAAATGAGCTGAAAAGTAGAAGTCCAATTGGTCATGACATTTAAAACTTGCAAACTTTAGGTATAAAATTGAAAAAATACCAAAAAAAATAGTGATTTTTTGACACTTCCTTTTCTGGATGGTGCATTATGCAGTCTGAGCATTTGCACTTCCCAAATTTATGGTTTGTAACCTGCAGATGTGGTCATGTCCACTTGCTATTTGATTGTGTTCTGCTATGATTGATCTCTGAGCAGAGGGCAATTCCCAAACTTATGGTTGGTAATCTGTAGATATGGTCATGACCACTTGCTATTCAATTGCATCTGCTATGATTGATCTCCGTGCTGAGGGGGAAAAGCATGACATGACTTAACAGAAAAAATAAAAATGATGACATGTTGCATGTTGTTGCTGCAATATTGAGTTGATTATGTTAATTTATGGACTTCCTGGTAGCTAGTTTTTACCAGTAAACTTGGAGAGAAAAATGCAGTAGATGGAATGCCCTTTATTCTTGTTCGATATGTAGTATTTATGGGAAGGAAATTGCCTGGCCAAGAGGCAATGCTATCTATAAGATTCTAGCCAATCGTAAGATGCTTTGTTTGTCCTTTAATTCACTATGGCAAATGCCGGTGCTTCTGACCCTATGGCCCTCTATTTAATCCTTAAGTGTATAAATTATTTTTGTTACTTTTTCACAACCAGCTCTAGTCATTGCATTTATTCTTGCCAGTTATAGCCACTGTAGTTTGTTTTAGCACTTGCACACTACTTTTATAGCTCCTAATCAATGAGATACAAATATTGCAATCTACTTTAGTTTGTTGGCTTTATGTCAAAATCAAAGATTGTGTTTGTTGGGCAAATTACAAATTCACCCTGAATTTATTTGGTGGATGTGGATATGCATCCTAAACTTCCTTTATTATTATTATTATTATTATTTAAATCTTACGAAACTTGTAAAGTGCATTCACTCTCCCAACCACCTCTAAAGCTTCCATAATGACACTAAAATGGGTGTCATTCAGCAATGATTTGAAAGCTTCAG
Source organism: Laguncularia racemosa (assembly GCA_037954665.1). Classification (NCBI taxonomy): domain Eukaryota; kingdom Viridiplantae; phylum Streptophyta; class Magnoliopsida; order Myrtales; family Combretaceae; genus Laguncularia; species Laguncularia racemosa. Next base: position 5,939,227 of record JBBMOL010000036.1, read on the forward strand.
CAGCAATTCTGGAGGTAAATGTACTTTTTTGGGAAGTTTCAGGAAGGTAAAAACATTTTTTTTGGAGTTCTGCTTTTTGGGTGTATCAACACCCACCAATAGCTTTTGGGTGAAATTGAAATTATCCTTAGAAGGTTTTCCAGATCATGATAATAGAAAAATATTGTTCAATGAAGAATGATTTTACAAAAATAAAATTGCTCTATTATAATGAGGAAAGTGATTTTGTTTACAAATCTGAAACTGTTGTCCTTTGTTTTTTGGGAAAAATGCAAAAAGCTCCCTAAATTTTGACCTAAGTGTGGATATACCCCTTAAACTTTTAAATGTTGCAAATCACCCTTCTAAACTTTAATAAATTGGCAAATAACCTCTTAAGTTGCAAATAACTCCCCTAAACTTTGACTTTAGTGTGAAACACCTCTTCAAAGTTATCAAAATGTGCCTTCACACCCTTTTAAACTTTGACCTTAGTGTGTTTTTTTAATTAAAAAAGCTAATATCCTTTTATGTTAAATTATTAAAGTTTAGGGGGGTAATTTTGCAATATTTGAAGGTTTAGGGTGCTTATTTGCAATTTCCCCTTGTTTTTATTTCCACTTGTGTACTACCATCACCATCACCATCCCTCAGCCATTATGTCTTCCTAGGATCACCAGCCACTACTAGCTAGCTTTTTTTTTTAGTAACTAGATACTGCTACTTAGTATGGCAGTTTTTGATAATTTGTGTAATAATCAACAATCCTGTGTCCTAAATTGTAACATATGTGAAAAAAGTATCACTGTCACATTATTAAAAGTAGAAAATTTTAATAATATAGTCCTATGACTATATTGTAAATTTCCCAGCTCAAGATTGTATACGTTTGGATATCAATAAAATTCACCTTATCCAAAAAAAAGTAGAAAATTTTCTTTCCTAATAGAATCTGATACTTTTTTTGTCCTTGCTACTGGGATACAGAACACACTCAGATTTGATAGAAAGTTATTGGCATTTTAGAGGTCTTGATTATCATAAATAGGGCCAGTGCCCTAGATATCAGTGGTGAAAAATGTTGGAGATGCAGTGTAAATTCCACTGTAAAATAATGAAAATTTTTATGTGAACCTGCCTGATGTGCAAAAATGCATGCTGCACAGGGATGGGATTCCTTTTTAATTATTCTTTTTATGAGCTATGGCTTTTTAAATGGTATTTTGTTTTCCTTGAACTTTGTTTAATTTATGCTAATAATTTGTTGGTGCTTTTTGCATTGGCTTCATGTTGGAATTTCCCTTTCCAATTAGGTTTGCGACTTTGGACTTTCTCGTTTGAAAGCGAGGACTTTTCTGTCGTCAAAATCAGCTGCAGGAACTGTAAGTCTTATTATATCCAGCAATGGGTATTTGGCTTGTACTGGCTTTAACTATTCAAAATTTAGAATCATAAATTACACTCTTGCATAATTAGCCTGAGTGGATGGCTCCGGAAGTGCTCCGAGATGAACCATCAAATGAAAAATCAGACATTTACAGCTTTGGGGTGATTCTTTGGGAGCTTGCAACACTACAACAACCATGGAGTAATTTGAACCCTGCTCAGGTTTGTTTATGAATTAATTTAATTTTCCACAAATAGACAATTGCTCTTCTCGTCTCATATATTGTTTGTTTGTCCATGATAGGTTGTGGCTGCTGTTGGTTTCAAAAACAGACGGCTGGATATTCCACGTGACTTGAATCCTCAGGTTGCTTCCATAATTGAGGCTTGCTGGGCGAAGTGAGTTTGTCATTCTCTCTGTTGGTTTGGAAATCAGATAATTTATTGTTTCTTTGTTAAGTTTGCTGGCCTCATTCCATGCCTTACATAAAATAATTTAATTGCAGTGAACCTTGGAAACGGCCATCCTTTTCAAGTATCATGGAATCTTTGAGGCCTTTGATCAGGCCTCCCACACCTCAACCAAGTCATGGAGGCCTGCCAATGATTACTTAAATGATTGGAATGTTTTCACACAGCAGGATATGACACTTTTTCAGGAATTGATCTATGCAAAGAGCACCCCATTCAGTGATTAGCTGGTATGCTTATCTGTTCCTCTGCATCTTTCTTTTGGGCCATTAGGGCATGTTTATAAGGGTTGCTTGGCACATATTTCCATGTAAGCACCCTGTAACAAATAGAGGAACTAGGATCTGTTCTACAGCCACTAAGCTAAATTCGAGATGGAGTAACTATTACCTACCGAAATGAACCTTGACCGAGAAGCAGATTGCCACAACTTGGGCACTTCTCGTCCAAGCTAAGTTCCCAGAAAATGGAGAACATCCAGCCCTCCCCTTTGAATTTTCTGTTATTTTCTTTTCTAGAGTCATAACCGTCTGATTCCCTCCACATCATATTTAAACAGCCACTACTAAGGTCATGGAAATTCAAAAAATAGCCCTATAGTACACCACCATGCACTCTCCTTGAGAAACCCTACAAAACAGGCCAATTCCCCCTAACAAGCATACATGCAACACAGTACTCCTGCACAACAAATATTACATACAACACAACACCCACAACACACAGTACACACAACACCACTGATACGAGTCAAGGGAGTGGGATAAGGTCTTTTGACCGAGTCTACTCACGAAGGAAACGTAGGAACAAGGATTGGGACAGCAAGGAGACCACGATGGGGAAGGCGGACAACAAGGCAACCAGCACCAGAAATGAGCATGGGCAGGAGACGTGCTGAATACCAGCAACGAACGTGGGCAGCAGGAGTCGTGTGTGAACAAGAAGATAAGGATAGAATAGGGAGTGGCAAGGACCACGATCAGGGAGCATCCTAGCTTGTATTTAAGGGATAAATGAAATGAATGAAATCATCTGAATTTTGAAAAAGAAATCCCCTTGTGAGATCTTGGGTTCTCTCTTAATGAGCCCTACCCCGATAACAACCATAGGTAAACTAGGAAGGAAGAGCAACAAGCAAGCTCTAGAGCCGCTTACGGGATACCTCTAGACCTAGGACGCGATCACATACTTCCGTTGCCAACAACCACACCCTACTACCACATAACTAGTGACATCTCTCATAAACCCTCAACAAAGGTTTATGAGCTCTGGAAGATGTTACACACCCCACTTTTCTTTATAAAGTTGAAGTAGCGGGTGCTTAAAATTGGAGGGGTTCTTAGCCAAGCATTGGTATTTACCTCTTGATCTCATCAATTTTGTTTGACAAGGTCATTATTTTTTCTTTCCTTTAAACTTTCAAATGCTGTTCAACAACTGCTATACTCTTATTTTGGCCATTTAATTTTGTTTATTTTGTGCTGTTGAACAGTGGCCCTTCCATATTTAATTTTTCTTTCTTTTTTATATTTTTTTCCTTAATAGTAAATATGATATTACTATTATCTTATAGAATATTAATAAAATAATCTTTCACACTTTAAAAGTCTTGGAAACATATTTAATGTATTATTTGAAAAATAATGATAATATGTGACTTCTAAAAGATTTAAAAAGTCGTTAAGGAACTTTGAGAAATAAACCTTCATAAAGTGGAGAGTTACTTGAAAAGGAGAGTTGTTTAGGATGCTGATGAGACACCCTAAGCATCTCCTTTAGATACCCATTGATAAACATGATCTTAAGAGCTCCAATTTGGAGCTTTGAATTGGGATTCTTTTTGGGCTAACAGATGACGTTTTGAAAAGTGAAACTACTGTGAAATGAGATCCTCCCGTAAAATTCTGAGATTTGCATTAGGATCTCATTAGTCACTAGGGAGATACTGATTGAGGGGACGTCAGTTGTTTCCCTCCTTGAGTGTAGCTGAAAACCATTCAGACTTTTGAGTCTCTCTTAAATTGTTACATGAAGAACTTGAATTACTTTCTGGCGTTATGCGATCACAGAGCTTAGAAACTTAGATATAAGAATTGATTGCTCCAATATACTAAAGCCAAATTTGGAATATGACTTTTACTACTTTTGAGATAGAACAGAAGCTGCTTCCTTTTGGTTCAAAACCCAGTCATCAGCTAAGTTCTGTTGGGTCTGATATGGGTTTTTTTGTTTATTGCAGATTTCCTATTGTACATGCCATTTTATTGCTGGTTTAGCGGTCAGACTATAACACAAAATGGGTCCTGCAAATGAAGCCCTCATTTTTTGTCTACCATTGTTTGACTGTTGGTAACTGTATATCTGCTTCTCTCATAATTTTGGATGTAAATGTCTTAACATGTAAAGTATAATTGGCTAATGAGGATTGACTTTGTCGGCAACAAATTCCAATATCTGCTTTTTTATTAGGGTGTTAAACATTCAAATCGAAATTCTCCTTTAGATTCAGTACATTGATGGAAGAAAGACAATAGATGAAACGCAATTTTAAAGGACAGTTGGAAAGGCAGGTTGTACTGATGGAAAAGAAGCAACATGGATGAAAATCAGATTCTTGGTTGTTTTTGTGTAGCCATATCTCCTTTTGCATCGTTCCTTGAAATGTCTGTAACTTATACAGCCTTCCCTTTTCTTCTGCCCCCTTCAATTGAATTTCTTTTAAAATGATAGGATGCTGATGTGACAATGAAGGTCAGCTGGGAAATGTGAAATTAATTAATTCTCGTACAATTTGAATAAAGTTTCAATATTACCTTTTGTTACACTGCTATTACAGGAACAAAAGAGAGGAGGTAACATAGAGTAGACACAATCAAGTTATTTTTTGGTCAGTTGGGACAGCTTTCAGATGCGAGGTTTATTTGATTTTGATGTCTTTTTCCAGATGCGGAACAATGCTGTTGAGATACAGATTGTTATAGTTCATATTTCCTTGCAGATGTGAGTTGAGTTGTTCAAATCGTGTTTTGTTCTACAGTTTCGGCTTTTCTGCAGATTTATATTGATTTTGCATTGGGCTTTCGTGGACTTCGAGTTGGTTCCGATGTGATTGGTTTGCTTTCATGGGTTTTCAATTTGATCCACATGCGGTTTGGTTTGATTTTGGGTAGGCAGTTTTGCATTAGATCTTTTCAGCTTCAGCTGCCTCCATTTCTATTTTTTTTTTTTAAGTTTTGAACTTGCTGTTTGCCCTGAAACTCAATTTGGACAATGGAGTTGCCTGTATCATGATGTTTGCCTCTTAGGCAGTGCCTTCCTCCTGCTGCTGCTGAGAGCTTGCAAGTTTCACGGGCCTAATGTGAAAACGGTGCGTAGAACTAGATTGATTCTTAAGGTGTTAAAGGTGAATTACATCCTTCTTTACTAAACAAACCACCTCCACCCCCCTCCACACACACCACCCCCACCCCGGGGTGGTTGGTCTCGGCATGGAACTGCTTGTGGGATTTGATAAACCAGAAAATATCAAAGACAAATAAATGTTGACATTTCTCTCCAAGTTATTCTGAATTCACCTTTTCTAGTTTCACGTCCTTCCTGAGGGAGGGTTAGGAAAATCTTACCGATTGCAGCTACCATAATTGTTATTGTGTGGTTGACAATTGTTCCGCAAAATTATGAGGGCACGCTCAAAGATTTTGGTTCTGAATTTGGGTCTGCATGGGTAATACTGCTATTCTTTGCGATATTTTCACCTGAAATGATAAATGAAGCTAATGGCATAAGATCTTATAAGGATCTTACCTTTCATGCTGTGCAGGAGCAAATGAAAGTAGGGTAACGATGATAGTAACTACGACCTTAATTACCTTTGAAATTGTTACCGGGGATTCGTGAGATAAAAAGTAAGATGACAGACATATTTGCTATTGATGACATTGAGTTTCATAGTAGTAAGAGTAGTAAGTGTGTTAATTTTTTTCTTCACATAACTTATTGAAGAACGTACTACTTATCATCTAGGGAGACCTTTCTGTTATGCAGCTACTTTTTCTTACCCTCCTATGGCAAACTTAATAGCGTCGACTCGAATTATTACGTTGTATACAAGATATGACTTGTGAAAGGTACACTTCTTCTAATTTCCTATTAGGAGTAACCAATCTGAACGAATATGATATAAATCCTGGCTTGGATCGTTGCGAATTGCGATGTAAGAGAGGGTTATGTCGTGGTGGATCTGATGCAGCCATGGACCACCGTGATGAAGAAACGTTACTAACCATATTTTTTCAATGACTTTGGTGCTTCCGTTTGGCCGAGAAATTGGTTAAAATACTGGGGGAGAAGCACATTTAAAAAAAAACCGTCTGGCCAAAAGAACAATGTCGTCGCAAAAATGCATTTAAGTAGCTTTACTATTGCAAAGAAGCATGACAATTTCACAATTTTTTTTGTGGATTCAACATGTTATTGATGGAGACATGGGCTGATACACGGTTTGTTACATGGCCGTGTAACGAGTCAGGGGAACTTTCAGAAAGACACACGGCCTCTATATACAGCCAGAAGCATGGCTGTGTATTTGGTCAGGAAATCCCACAAAGCATACACGGTTAGGAACACGGCCGTGTATTCGGTCAGGAATTCCCATAGAAGCATACACGGTCTCTATACACGGTCAGAAACACGGTCGTGTATTTGGTCAGGATTGCTCACAGAATCATACACGGCTGGGAGGCACAGCCGTGTATGCGACAAAGAGTAGACGTGTATAGTAATATTTATTTCCACGTGTACGTGTATATTTCCTTTTCTATGTATTTTTACATGGTAGTATATATACCGATGTTAGGTTATTTTAGGGTTACGTTTTATTAACCATTTGAAATACACTTTTGAGAGAGGATTTTCTCCTTTTATCGGTTGTGCGCAACTAGATTTCTTCAAGGAATAATTCTTCGTTATTCTTTGTGAAACCAATCCATAATCAGATTCGTTTCGTTACGCTATCCGCGCTGCGTCAGTTGGTATCAGAGCAAGGTTATTTCCTGTGGAGATGTCAACTCATCAAGGCGATGACAATGGTCGTGTTCTTGATGGTGTTCAAGACGCGAGGTCACAAGGAAACCATCAGTGGGTTCTAAGGGCAGAGTTCGACGCGATGCATCAGAAGGTCAGGCGTATGGAATGACGCCTTGATGAACTGATCGAGCGTTTCGACGCCTTGGCAGTAGACCCCAATAGGGTTGAGGGTGTTGTTAGGAATCCGCCACGTGCAGCGGAGGAATTCGATGGACGTATAATCTGGCTTGTCGTTGAGAACAGGTGGGAACGTGTAGGGGATGAGGATTCCAGTGAGGAGAGTGATGATACGTATGGGAGTAGGCCACAATGAGGGCGCGGTGGTAGAGGTAGTGGTTATCGGACGGCTCATTATGGGAACCATCATAGAGATGGCGATTATCGGAGGAACCGTGGAGGATATGATCAGGGGGACGGAGGGGACTACCGCCTGAAAGTCGACATTCCATGGTTTGATGGTAGCCTTAATATCGAAGGCTTCCTCGATTGGGTTGCGGAAGTGGATCGATTCTTTGACTATATGGAAATTCCCGAAGACTGCCGAGTGAGGTTGGTAGCGTGCAGGTTGAAGAGTGGCGCCTCGGCATGGTGGGAGAGGCTGCAGAGTAGGAGGCAACGGGAAGGAAAACACCCGGTGAGAACATGGTATCGCATGAAGCAGTTGTTGCAACATGATTTCCTCTCGCCGGATTATGAACAGATATTGTTCCAACAATATCAACGGTGCCGTCAAGGGCAACGTTCAGTGCATGAGTATACGACGGAGTTCATGAGGTTGGTTGAACGGAATGACTTGAGGGAGAGCGAAGGCCAGCAAGTAGCACGGTATGTGGAAGGGCTGAAGCTCCAAATTAAAGATAAAATTGGAGTTACAATGGTGAGGACCTTAGTAGAAGCAAAGAATTTGGCTCTCCGGGTAGAGCTAATGTTGCAGGAGTAAGGTAGTAAATATGGAGGAGGAAGGAGGGGATATGTCGGTGAAGTTGTGGGTAGTGGTAGTAAGTCGAGATTTGAGAAAGGTAAAACTACTGCATACAAGCCTACGGATGACGGTGCCAAGAGAGAAGAGAAAAGTGAGGGAAAGAAGCCGATGGAACATAAGGGAACCCGGAGGCAGAGTAATCCCTATGCCAAACCTATCTTGGGCAAATGTTTCCGATGCAATCAACCGGGTCATTAGTCAAACGAATGCCCTGCTAGGAGAAGCGTAAACATCCTTGATAGGGGGTTAGCTGTGAACTTGACGGAGCGGGAGAGTATTATGAGGAGGAAGAAGAAACAGCGGAATCGACTTATGTGATTTGGCGAATGATGCTTACCCTGAAACAAGAAGAGATCACACAGCGACACCAGTTGTTTCGCACAAGGTGTATTATCAAGGGGAAGTTGTTTGAACTAATAGTAGACAGCGGGAGTTGCGAAAACATCATAGGAAGGGAAGTTGTGAAACAGCTGCAGCTACCTATCGAGAAGCATCTGAACCCGTACACCATTGGTTGGATTAAAGTGGCCAAGAAAATTGAAGTCAGGGAGAGATGCAGGGTACCTTTCTCAATAGGGAAGTACCGTGATGAAGCATTTTGTGATATTGTAGACATGGATGCTTGTCACCTTTTGTTCGGGAGACCATGGCAATTTGATGTGAACGCGCAACATGCAGGTAAAGAGAATGTATACAGATTGGAGAAGGAGGGTGTGAGGTACACCTTGTTGCCTTTGAAGAGGGAAGGACGAGCGAAGGAGAAGAGAGTGGGAAGTTGTTCATTCCTAACCGTCACTTAATTAGAGAAGGAAGTGATGGAAGACCTGAGGGAGTCGCGAGTGGTACATGCCCTCATAGTAAAAGATGTGGCAGTTGGAGAGAAGGAGGTTGACGGAGAAGTACCAGAGGCAGTAAAAAGTCTACTGGAGGAGTTTAAGGAGGTGGTTCCGGACGATCTACCTGAGGGTCTATCACCTCTGAGAGACATTCAACACCAGATAAACCTGGTTCCTGGAGCAAGTCTCCTAAATCTCCCACATTATAGGATGAGTCCCAAGGAGATTGAAGTTCTACAGGAAAAGGTCCAAGAGCTTTTGGACAAGGGGTTTATCCGGGACAGTTTGAGTCCATGTGCGGTTCTAGCCTTGTTAACTTCCAAGAAAGATGGGAGTTGGAGGATGTGTGTTGATAGCAGGGCTATCAATAAGATTACCATAAGGTACAAATTCCCCATCCCGCGCATCGAGGATATGTTGGATCGGTTGAGTGGAGCCACCATCTTCTCCAAGATAGATCTATGGAGTGGCTACCACTAGATTCGGATCTGTCTCGGAGACGAATGGAAAACGGCATTCAAAACAAAGGAGGGGCTGTATGAGTGGTTGGTGATGCCGTTCGGTCTTAGTAACGCACCAAGCACTTTCATGAGAGTGATGAACCAGGTATTAAAACCCTTTAATGGTCGTTTTATAGTTGTGTATTTCGATGATATTTTGGTATTCAGTAAATCTGAAGAAGAGCATCTTGAGCATTTGAAGTGTATTTTGTCGGTATTGAAAGAAAATAAGTTGTTTGCCAATCTTAAGAAGTGCACATTTATGTCAAAACGACTATTGTTCCTTGGGTTCATAGTTAGCAGTAAAGGGGTGATGGTAGATGACGGAAGGGTGAAAGTGATTAGAGAATGGCCTATTCCGAAAACCGTTACTGAGTTGAGAAGCTTTCTCGGCTTAGCTAGTTTCTACAGAAGATTCATTAAGCACTTTAGTATAATTGCTGCCCCCTTAACTAAGTGTTTGAAGAAGGGTAAGTTCCAATGGGGCGAAGAAGCGGAAGCAAGTTTCATGAACTTGAAGCAACGATTGTGTGGCGCTCCTGTATTAGCGCTACCAGATTTTGAGAAGTTATTTGAGGTGGATTGTGACGCTAGTGGGGTTGGAGTTGGAGTAGTACTGTCACAGGAAAAAAGACCTATCGCCTTTTATAGTGAAAAATTGTGTGAAGCAAGGAGGACTTGGTCTACATATGACAAGGAGTTCTACGCCGTGGTGAGAGCTCTTAAAGTATGGGAGCACTACTTGATTGGAAAGGAGTTCATTTTGTATTTTGACTGCGGGGCTCTTAAACACTTAAGTGCCCAAACCCAGATTAGTAAGGACATGCACGCCAGGTGGATTAAGTTCTTGCAAAGGTTTCCTTTCAGACTAATGCATAAGTCGGGTGTGCAAAACAAGGTCGCGGACGCCCTGAGTAGAAGAGCAAATGTCCTACTTAATTTAAGTGCGGACATTGTTGGTTTTGAGAAACTAAAGGAGCTATACGAAGGGGATAGCGACTTCAAGGAAACATGGACTAAGTGTGCTAACAGAGAACCGTGTGACGACTACCATATCCATGAGGGATACTTAATGAAAGGGAATCAACTGTGCATCCCTGAATCTTCCTTACGGGAAAAGCTTATCCGAGACCTGCATGGTGGTGGATTGGCGGGGTATATGGGCAGAGATAAGACCTAAGCTGCAGTTATCGAAAGGTATTTTTGGCCTCGGTTAAGGAGGGATGTGTATAGAATCGTGGAAAGGTGTTATATTTGCCAAGTGTCGAAAGGACAATCCCAAAACACTGGCTTATATACCCCTCTTCCAGTACCGGCAAACATTTGGGAGGACTTGTCGATGGACTTTATACTTGGTTTGCCTCGTACCTAACGAGGTGCTGACTCTGTGTTTGTTGTAGTTGACAGGTTTCCAAGATGGCCCACTTTATCCCCTACAGAAAGACCGCTGATGCACGGGCAATCGCACGGTATTCTTCAAGGAAGTGGTGCGTCTACATGGGGTCCCAAAATCCATTACTTTCGACAGAGATAGCAAATTCCTTAGTCACTTTTGGAGGACTCTCTGGTATATGTTTGACTCATCTCTGAATTACAGTAGCACCGCTTATCCTTAAACCGATGGTCAAACAGAGGTAACTAACAGGACCCTCGGGAACCTCATTAGAAGTATTTGCCATGAGAAGCCAGGGCAGTGGGATCAAGCGTTGGCTCAAGCTGAATTCGCTTACAATAGTTCTGTCACCGAACTATTGGGAGGTCACCGTTCTTAGTAGTATATACCAAAACACCACAACATGCGCTGGACTTGATCAAATTACCCAAAGACATGGTGGGTGATGTGCTGCTAAACATATGGCGGGACAATATCAAACCACTGCAGCGGAAGACGAAAGATAGAGGAAGCCAATACCCGATACAAAGGGGCTGCGGATAAGCATAGACGGAAGAAAATCTTTGCTGTGGGCGATCAGGTAATGATTTACCTTCGAAAAGAGCGTTTCCCTACGGGTGGATATGGGAAGCTCCAACCCAAAAAGTATGGACCTTATGAAGTCGTGCACAAGATAAATGACAATGCATACGTTGTACAACTTCCTGAAGATATGAACATTTCTTGTACTTTTAATGTCGCAGACTTATCTCTTTTCCACCTCGATGATACGCCGTTATATCCTGATGAGAACTCGGGGTCGAGTTCTCCATTGGTGGGAGAGAATGATGGAGATACGGGCTGATACACGGTTTGTTACACGGCCGTGTAACGAGTCAAGGGAACTTCCAGAAAGACACACGGCCTCTATACATAGCCAGAAGCACGGCCGTGTATTCGGTCAGGAAATCCCACAGAAGCATACACGGCTCCATATACGGTCAGGAACACGACCGTGTACTCGGTCAGGAATTCCCATAGAAGCATACACGGTCTCCATACACGGTCAGAAATACGACCGTGTATTCGGTTAGGATTGCTCATAGAATCATACACGACTAGGAGGCACGGTCGTGTATGCGACAAAGAGTAGACATGTATAGTAATATTTATTTCCACGTGTACGTGTATATTTCCTTTTCTATGTATTTTTACAGGGTAGTATATATACCGATGTTAGGTTATTCTAGGGTTACATTTTATTAACCATTTGAAATACACTTTTGAGAGAGGATTTTCTCCGTTTATCGGTTGTGCACAACCAGATTTCTTCAAGGAATAATTCTTCATTATTCTTTGTGAAACCAATTTATAATCAGATTCGTTTCGTTACGCTATCCGCGCTGCGTCATTATCTTGGAGCTATGTTCCAGTTTGCTGTTGCGGGCAAACTTAATTCTTAAACAAAGGTTCCAGCAAAAGTATTTTGGTGAATACTGCTAGGTTGGGATTGTGATTTTGCTGCAAAAAGAAATTACAGTCCTAACTTATAATTTCTTTTAAAACGAACTTGAATCTTGGGGTTGTGAGTTGACTAAAACTCGCATGTCAAACATGTGATTTCACCTAAACTTGCATGTTTAACATGTGATTTCCATTGGTTACTGCCTCATGTGCTTTCCTATTATCGGACGTTAGGATTTAGTAAAACCTATGAAAATAAATAAACCTGTAACAAACATAAAGTTCATAATTGGAAATAATTGAACCTATTAAAATTAATGAACTTGGAAATAAATTTATTTCTTAAATTCTATATAAAACTAAGAACCTGTTAAAATGATAAACCTGTGACAATTATGAAGTTTATCATAACACAAATCAATTCGAGAAATTAAACAATATCATGTAGTCTTTCAAATTATACAATCAAAATTATATATCTAAAGCAAATGAAGTTCTAAGTATATATACATCTCAGGAAAATGAAAAAATAATGTATAATTACATAGCTAAATAGACATATATATCTAATCTCTTCACTGATGTCATATATGATAATGTTCATGTACAACGGGTGTTGAACTCTCTCCAATCTAATAAGAGGTGCTAGGTCTTCCGGTGTTGGGATGGGTCTAGGTCTAGGTTTGGAATGGTGGTTCATTGCATGAAATATAGTGAGGATCCACTTGCGTGACACCCTCTCCCATATGTTATGCACCTAAATGTCTTTCCTTTTGAGGAGTGGGTAGAGTAATGGTAGACATATATGGTACCTAGACATCGGGTATGTAAAACTCCATTGGGTCGACACTGAAGATAGGATTATTGTAATATGGTGAAGGATGAGCCACCGTTGAGTAGTGAGTGGGTGGGGCATCTGTAGGAGGGCTAGGAGATCGATCTTGCACTACCTATTGACAACAACCCCTAGCATGAGCTCGTCCTCTCCCTCAAGTCGCATGAGGTGGAGGTATCTCTTGATGGTGCTCTTGATGATCTGGAGGGAATAATTTGACACCACTATGACCTTGGAGGGGATGACTCCTAGCAGATGCTATGTCTTGATACGCTTGTAGGGAATTCGACACTTTAATGTGAGTGAAGCAATCCGACTACATGAAAAATGAAGCATGTCAATAATACAATGTAAAATACATAAAAATACAATGACATAGTTAAAGCTACTTGCTAGGGCACTAAGCGTATCTCCTGTTCGACCAATGTACCTTTGTGTGATACTATAGTACTAAGGATAATATGTAGGATCTACTTAACCCAATAACGTGTTGTTGAACTCTATTTAAATGATAGACAATCGATGCTGCTCCCATTACTAAATGTAGATCGCATGTCTCCTCCTCTAAGCCTCATCTGTTTTCTCTTGGAGATCGATCCTATGGAGGGAAGGAGACGCATCACACCATTGCAGAATCCTCTAGATCCCATTGAACTGTCTCATAACTTGGTCAGGTTGGTGCCACTCTACAATATGGAAGCACATAAGAGGCATGCTAGCACACTAAATATCACTCCCTCCTTGGTAGGAAGGGGGAAGTTGGTCAAAGAACTCTTGCATGTATGATGTCTAACACATCTACAATAAATCGAGTTATTTAGTGGACAATAGACTAGTAAAGTAAATAATATTGAATGAAGTAGTATACAATACCTTATCGGGTGTCTATTGATCCAAAGTGTCCCGGTACTGAGCAAGTAAATGGGTAACAATGTGTGTGACATCAAATACGGCATGCCAGGAGCATGCTAAAGAAGCGTCATGGGGAATGTAGACTTGACGCGAGGTTGGAGCAATGTGCAGAACTTTATCTCAGGCCCGAATTTGCAAAAGGATCATAGCTCTTCCAATCTCCTATGTTGATGCGTCAGCTGCATGACACAGAAACTGATATAGCCATGTTAAGCATGCTGCTCCCCGATTGTACCGCCTAGCAACATGGAAATCCTCCAAAAGTGGAAGAAACATCAAGTGAGCTTGGTTGGAGGATTTATCGCTGAAGACGAGACCACTAATAAGCTGGAGGATGTATATAGATAACTTCTCCATGTCGTCTGGTAGGCCTCTGAAAGAATTCTTCAACCATGACATCTTAAGCCCATATCTTAACGACTTCATGAACCCATATCTTAAGCCCTCATCAAACACTCACATCCATCTTTCTCTAGAGATACTCGCAAAGTAGTTGGGCGCATCGTCATTTTTTTCCTTAACTCCTCCATGTAAAATTCAAACTTTTTTTCCTACACTTGAAATCTTGCTGCCATTACAATTTTTTTCATTGTAGCATTCTTGAATCTCGTATTAAAGTTACTAGCAACATGATGAATGTAGTACCTATGATACGTAAAGGAGAGACGCCATCCACTAGAGGGGTCTATAACGACCTTTACTATTCTTGCATGTCGATCGGATATTAGGCATAATGGTTTTCCGTTACGGTGATGTTCGATAACGTGTTGCTTTAACAACACTAAAAACCATGACCAAGAAGCAAAGGATTCCTTATTGACCAACGCAAATGCCAAAGGGACTATATGGTTAGTGCCGTCTATGCCACATGCAATGAGAAGCTTGTGATCGTATTTCCCATAACATAAAGTTCCGTCGATGTTGACAACTGGTCTATAGTGTTGGAATGCCTGCACGTAAGGCCTAAATGTCCAAAATGTTCTTTGGAAGATCTCTTTTTTTTTTTTTTTGTCACGGTTGGCCAACCTTCCCACTCTACATGCGTGCCCTTGTTATTGATCTGGATGGCATTCAACAATTTAGGCAACTTCATGTAAGATTTATCCCAATCCCCATAAACAATTTCAATTGCTCGCTTTTTGCCATCCTATACACATTTTCTTGTGACCAAATACCCGTATGTGTCATGGATCTGTTGCTTCAACGTGGAAACCTTTATACCGAGTTCATTCCTCACCTGACCCAAGAAGTAACGTGCCATGAAGCTTGAGTCTAACTGGGGATAGTCTTGATTCAATAGAGGATTGATACATGTGTGCGGCCCTTTGACGATGGTAATTACAAAATTTGTGTCCATTCATTTTTGGCATGTACGTAGTCTCCATTTACATCCCTTATCCCTCTCGATGTAGACAATGTGCTATATCTTCTTGTCGGACTCGACTACATGATAAGTGTGATGATTCTTTATATGGTATGCCTTCACTGCATATGCTAAATCACATTTCAAGGCAAACTACATCCCTTTTCACAGATCATCACTGAAGCTTAACTCATATGAAGAATGGGTACTCTCTTCAAATGATATGTACCCATAAGCTCCACATCTCCTATTGAGGAACGGAATAAGATGTTTAAAGGATGGACTTATGGAATCCACCATTAGAGAGTTAGACATAATGGTGTGTACGATGGCAACCTTTGTGGACACTGACAACAAAGGATCATCAGACGGGTCAAACTTGATATTCATGTAGGGGCCACCCATTTCATCCTCCTTGTTTATTGCTTTTTCTTCAGAATCAACAGATACTTCATGGTCGACCTCTTCGATTTCCCTCTGAAGTGTATCTCTGATGGGTAAATTCATGTCATCGTCTTCAAAATCATCGATTTGTTGAAGTGATGTCCTTTGCACTTGGCAAACCTATGTTTTCACCTTCGATGGGGACATTATAACCTAATTTAATGAACAACTCTTAGATGAACAATGGACCTGCAACTTAAGCATATGCAACAAGGCTTTGTACATCATCATTCTCTATGATTAGGATCAACGGATATTGTGGTTAGATACAATTAGAGTTATAGATTATTGGCTGCCTATGGAGCACCTCCACTTAGACAGAGATATGATTGATTTTAATTGCTGCACATGTCTTCAAAAACAATTCTTTATACCCCACATTCGTCTTCACTGTAATTTTCTTAATAGGCTCCTTGCCATAATATGGTTCTTACTCACCAGACATGATATTCCCATAGGCAAATATCGTGAATCTGACTAAATCCTCTATCTCCACAAAATTGAGTTGAATTCTTCAAGATAGGGCAAATTTCACAAAATTAGGGTAAATGTACTAAAATTGTGGTAAATTCTACAAATAGGGCATATTTAATAATATGACCGTAAATCCTACAATTTTTGGAAAATTTAATAAAACAAGGCCTAATTCCACAAATTGGAACAAAATTTACAACTTGGGGCAAATTTATTGAAATATGGGATAATTCTACAAATTAGGGCAATTTTATTAAAATTTGGGTAAATTTACTAAAATTGGTGGAAATTGTGCAAATTAGGACAAATTTACTAACTTTGGGTCAATTCTACGAATTTGGGAAATTTCACTAAAATTAGGCTAAATCTTACAAATTATGATAAATTCTATAAATTAGGGAAAATTTACTAAAATTGGGACAAATTCTATGAATTGGGGCAATTTCAAAAAAATTGGGACACATCCTACAAAGTAGGGAAAATGCTATAAAATCTTCACTAATTCATGTGGAATAATATATATTTTTGACTACGCTTTTAATCTTAATTTTCATCTATCAAAAGATTAGCAATAATACATTTTATTTCATGGAGAGAAACAACAATGAAATGTACAATCACTACATTCAATAAATGAAATTTACCATGAATTTTTACATGAAATAAGTGATACTTGAATAAAGACCAGAAACGTGAGTTAGAGTTGCGACACTACTATTTCCAAACACAAAAACGTGTTTCGTAGATTATCTTTTGAGAGAAAATGAGTGAAATCACGTGTTTGCTATAAGGAAAATGATGTTTTGTCCGTGTGGGGTAGTATTTAGGGCACAACTAAATTACAGGTTAGAATTATGATTTCAGTCCCCCACAAATCGCAGGTTGGCAATGCGATTTACCTCTAAAATGTGTCGTATCACAAAATGGTAAATTGTAGTGCCAACATGCAATTTTAGTTTGGAGCAAATTGCACGTTAGCATTGCGATTTACCTCTAAAACGCGGTGTATCACTAATTGGTAAATTGCAGGTTGAACATGCGATTTCTTCTTTACCAAAATACTTTGGTTGGAACCCTTTTTTAAGAATTAAGTTTGCTTGTGACAACAAACTGGAACATAGCTCTATTGTCTTGTGGTCATGTCGCATGGTAATATCGAGGTCTAATTACTTGCATCGAAAAATTTCAAACTTTGAACAACTTCCCCTTGTCTTTCCTTTTCTTTTTCTTTATCTTTTTCTTCTTCTAACACCAATTATATCTTCACAATAAAAAAATAATACATCCAATTGATATAAAAAACGAAATAGAAAAATTATTGAAAAATGCAAGCTTTTCATGAGCTTGTGTGTGTGTGTGTGTGTATTGTGTTTATTTAATTTACATTTAAGTAGTAAATTTTGGAATAAGGCTAATAGTTTTGTTAATAGGTTTCGTATTAGGGTTTAAATGGGATAGTGCTAAATATTTTAATTTGTAGCACTATCCGCTTGTTGATTGTGCAAGAAAACCTAATTCATAACTTGATCCCATTTAACAAACATGTTTAATATTTGAGTTAGATTCGTTTAATCATTAAAAAAAAATCCTAACATAATTATCAAGTCTAGTAAAAAGTTACAGAGGAATAGATTTCTTTATAAAATTAAAGTCTATAAAAACAAATTACCTAAACTTTTAAACATAACAAATTAAAATTTGACAAAGTCATAATCGAAGTAAAATCTAATAAAACTTGAAAAAATAATTCTTCGATTTGCTACATCACTATATTTCAATAAATTGAGACATGGTCTAACTGAATTTTAGTGCCAATATCCAAATTCACTAAATTCTTTAATAGCTCTTCAAGAGAAGTTACCAATGAATCTATATGTGGAAAAACATTGTTAATGTAAATATAAAATAGACAATGCCAAAAAATTTAATTGGTTATATAAAACAACTTAAGTGAAATGGAATTGGACATATTTTCTAAATACATCCAATAAGTGGAGCTGGGCCTTCAAATCTAATACACTATCCAATTTGAGTTTGAATCCATTAATCTATTCGTCTTTAGTTTTCCAGGTATAATCTCCGAGCTATCCTTTGAGTGACTTGTATTTTATTAAATATATTGATTTAATTCTATACACTTGATAAACTTGTTAGTATAACATTTGACCATTTTGTTATCATCAAAACTTAGCAATAGAAAACTTAATATTTTTTCCCTTTTTAATGATATAAGATCCCTTTCTCAAAAATAATAAACATTTTCAAATATATTCCAACATTCTAAAAAATGCATAATCCATATTATGCTATGTTGTTGTGTTGTTCACTTCACATATCAATATTATATATCTTAGTAAACACAATTCAATAGATTAGATGTTCAAATTTTTGTTTTTGCCTATTACTCCTCCCTTTTGTTATCATTATACAACTTTTTGCCTTTGTTATGATTTTCTCCCCCTTAGTTTAGCACGGTATCAAATAAATATTTTCTATCAAACATGCAACAGTAATTGAATACATTTATTTTTAGTACCACAATAGTAAATAAGTGGATAACTAATATACCACAATAGCATTGGAAATGATAGTAGAACTAACATGACCAAAACATAAAAAAAAAAAAAATATTATGTCAGATGTCATCAAAATTTGTCCACATTATATCAGGAGATAAAACTTGAACACAGCTAAAATTGATCATAGAGTCAAACTAAACACATAATAAAATCTATTTCCTTGACTGTGTCTTTTTGTGAGCATAGTGTTTAACACGACTACAGTACTTGAGAACCAAAGTTGATTGAGTCAGAATAGAAAAAGATTGAGGCTGAATGTCTGGATCAAGTTAACTCTGTTGACCTTGTACAGAGGCTAATGAGGGTTGAGGAACTTGACTCTACTCAACAGATGGGGTTGATTTGAGAAGGTTACTGGCTTAATAGGTGGTGTATTAAATGGTTCTTTAGCAGATTTAAGATTAGAAGACATAGGATCAGATGTTGAAATTGACTTATCATGAGGAGATGATGATCTTGAAGAGGAAGGAGGATCATAAAACTTCTGGAGAAGCTTTTTCAAGCCTTCTTGAAGAGACTCAATAGCTGATTATGTTTCTTTGCAAGAGATATTGACCTGTTCAAATTTGTCTTTAACAAAGGCTTGTATTTCATTCTTAAAGGTACTCATCCATTGATTCAACAAATTGTCAACTATTTCCCCAACTTTTTTAGAAAAAATTGACCTTTCACCTTGTTGTTTTTCTTTATTTTGATTTGGCCCATTTCCAGAATGATCCTTTGAGTCACTCTTTAACTCAATATCAGAAACAATTTCTTTTCCCTCTCTAATTTTCAGACCACCTCGTCTTAAACTTAAAATCTGATTTTCTACTTTTCTTCCTCCCAAAACTTCTTGTCCTTTTCTTTTCCTCCTAGATTGGGTTTATTCATCCCTTATTTCGTTCCCCTCAACTGATGCATTCCTATGAGGTCTATGAGAGGGATGAACATAATTTCCACCATCAATTGCTTCCCATATCTTATTTCTCACATGTATGCTTGTGTTTGAAGTTGAGTTTGCCCAAACGTTTTGGCATGATAGGAACTTTAGGTTCGGAAGGTAGCTTAACATTTTTGTACTTAAACAATTTCATCAATAAATTTATAAAAGGTCTATTGCCCCTATTAACTAGCAAATGTCTCATAATCTATTTTGCCACGTAAAGTTTTCTCTTCCCAAGTAATTCTACCGCTACCATTGCATCTTCCTTGGATATAGTCATTGAACTACCCTTCCTTGGAAATACAAATGCGATGACAACTTTACGTAACATCCTAATCAACAACTCAAAGTTTGATACAAACACATTCTTAGCATAAGTCACTTAGATTCCATCATTCAACTCTTTAAACACTTCTTTTTTAGACATTCCAACAAGATCCTTATCATCACTTTCTGACTTTAACCCAAAAAACTTTATTATGTACTCTTTAGTAATTGTCAAATTTTTGCCTAAAATCCTAGAATTCCAAACCTCTTTTTCAACCACATTAAGATTTTTCATAAAATTCAAATATTATTTCTCCATACATGACTTCATTTAGACTACATAACCTAGCAACACTTAGATTATCTAAAAACTCCTTCTATTAGAACTTGTGCTATAGAGTTATGCAAATGGGTTATGATACACGAGTTAGCCTGTTTAATTCACTTAAAAAACAGGTTAGGATTGAAAATTTCAATCTGTTTAAAAGTGAGCTAAACAAGACCAACCCATTTAACCCACAGGTTAAAGTGGGTCAACCTATTTAACTCGCAAGCTAACCTACCAACCCAAGAAAAAAAAATTGGCATAACTTATTTTAATCACATATTACATCCATAATATAATATTGAGTCTTTAATTCATTTCATTTTTAAACTTAATGTAATAAACTATAAAACTCAAGCTATTATCATTCATCATCATCTTCCTTAGTCTTTCCATCTTCTTCAATGGTTGCATTTCTTAATCCTTCCATCATTTTGTAGCATTCATATTATAAAGATATTGTAATTATAATATATATATTATGGTATAAAATATTAAGTTGATTCATCATGCTGCTGTATAAACGTATAAAGTCATTATTGACTTTATTTTTTTTATAATTTTAAATAAAAATATAAAATCTATTGTTAATGGATTGTGGGTTAGACCATATAATCCACTAAAATACATAAATAGGTTAAATGGGTTGTATTGACTCATTTAATTCACCAAAGCATATATATGGGTTAAATGGGTTAATTGAGTAGGTCGGCTCATTTAACCAACTAACTCATGTAGGCTGGGTTAGGGCTAACGAATTATTACCTTTTTATTAGATGGGTTATCATAAGTTAACACGTTTATTTTGTGAGCTAAAGTGAATTGGGTTAGGTTAACTCGTTTAACCCACTTGCACACATCTTCCATGTTACTCAAAATACTCAAAATCAAGATAGTGACAATTAAGGACCTCATTGGTCTTACCTCCTCTTCTAATCACTATCTTGGACTTCTTCATGGACTTTGATTTTATGTGTTTTAGAGCTACATGCCTTGGAGGAATAACCCTTTTTCGTTGCTATGAAGTTTTCCTTTGCTTTTCCATCTTGGTTGTGGGTTGTTTTATCCCTTGTGACCGACTAACTTTAGGATTCTTCTCGCTCAAGTTTTGACTAGAGCTGGGAATGCGAGCCAAATGGACTGGCTCGCCTCGACCCGCACTGGCTCGCGGGTTGTCGCGGGCTAGCCCGCAGTGGCCCACCCTGTCCCGCGGGCCAATGCGGGTTGGCCCGCTCGGTCCGGGATTTTTTTTTTAAATTTAGCATTTTTTTTATTAAAGTGTAATATGTAAGACATGCTAGATGAAAAATTTTATTTATTTTTAGATAAACTTTTTTTTTCTTTGCAAGTATAATTTATATTACATATGTTAGAAAAAAAAAAGTGTTGAAAATTGTTTAAATTACTGTTTCCACTCGCATAAGAATTTTTTTTTTTTGCGGGTCAGTGGGCCAACCCGTGCCCACGGAAACTTGCCCGCCTCGCCTTGCGGGTCATGCGGGCGTGGGCCAAAATTTTGCCCGCCCCGTAATTACTAGCTCTATTTCTGACTAGCTTGAACATTTTCAAAATTTTGATGAGATTGGTTATTTAAACTTCTTTCAAGATTTCCAAAAACTTGAACTTGGTTGATTTCTAGGTTTTCAAAATTTTGGTTTTGTCCAACTTCTTATTCCTTCAAAATTTCTAAAGGTTTGGTTTCTCCACTTTTTTGGGTTTTAAAGACTACATTGTCCTTAGTTGTAGGATTATTAGGATTTTTGGGGGAATGTTGATGAGATAGAACAACACAGATAAATCCCTCAACTTTATAGGATAATTCAAATAAGGCCCTTCTCTACAAAAAAATCATTATTTAATGGATTATTTAAAGTTACTTTTCTTAATGTTTCCTAGAGTTTATTCCTTAAAATGTTATTACATGTAATTGATGGTTGAAATTATAAGAGAAAAAAGATAACATCATGATGATGCTATAAGATATTTAAAAAATAATCTTTAATTTGTAACTTTAGAGAAAAGATTTTGGAGAATCTATTTCTGTAAAATTATAGATAAAGAGTTATCAGGTTGATGAAGCTTTTGCTTTTATACTTCATGAGATTAGGTGCTAAAATTTTTTAAGTAATGATTAATAAAATAAGAGACTTATTTGAGTTATGTTTATATGATGCAGAGTTAGAGACATTAGTTGCATTTTCCTCTTATGGACCTATTTGTGCATTCTCATTAGCTTTATATCGAACTTATATACCGTATTTTGGGATGAGTGGAAGAATTAAAAGGTAAAAGTAGTTAGAAAAATAATAGATTGGACAGAGGGAATGATGAGAGATATATTAAAAAGAAAATTCAATTTGTAAAAAAAAAAAAAAAAAAAAACCTAGTTTGTTTTGGTACCCTTTTAAAAACACAATTGATTTAGGATATGCTATTTATTAAAAAAAAATAAATTTATGATATTGTCCTACACCCTCCTTTCGTTTCTTTATACTAAGGCATCTGCAACACAAATGCATTTATAAATATCATTTCCCTAGACTCTCTCGTAACTGGGGTTGATTTTGTGGTATTTGATTATCTGTTTATCTTCATACCGATCTATATATCGTAAGGTAACATGTATAAAAAAGATAAAATAAAGAATATGTATTAACTACCTATTTAATATATCTATATCAATTTATATTATCAAGCTAAAATATCTTAATCATTTCCAGACCATATGATATAGAATATTAAAAACCTATGATGAGTAACAAAAATAATAGATATAGTGGCAGGTTTTTTTAAACCTCCTTTTTTCATGAAACAAACACTATAAATATTTTCTTCATACACGTCACTTGCATGCAATGATGAAACAAAAATTAAATTTACATTTTCATCGTTCTTATAATGTAAACAATCAAGCTGTATAATCATTTTATAATTAATATTAAATAACTTCAACTTCTTTTCTTATAATTTCTTCTATCGGTATTGCCCGTGCCAGTCACGCAAGTGAAAAGCATATGCTCGAAGAGGAGGAAAATAGTGTAAAACTTATATTAATTTTAAAGGTTAAGACATTAAGTATAGAGATGGCCGAGTTGCTCAACATTTTGTCTATTAGAACTCTCTTTTTCTATGTTAATACTCTACGTAGACGAAAGTAGTCACACGTTTTTCTTTTTTCTCTTTGCTGCCATTAATATCAGTTAGCGGCCAACGCATTTTCGATGCATGTGCATTGAAAAATATATAAAAACCATTTATATTTAAATATAAATTACTTACATGATCTATGGACTGTCAAAAAAATAAAATAAAAAAGAAATTATATGAAAACCTATTAAAAAAATACTATATAAATTAGCAAATAACTTCCATATACAAGATGGGGCATATAAAAAATACAGAAAATTATCCAGAAAGTTAAACATAACAAATCTAAAATGCAAATATCTCTTAAAGTTAATAAATAGATCTTAAGAAAGATTGCATGCATAATGATATAAAATGTGTATATATAAATACATATATGAAAAAAAATATTTGTAGAAAGAAAATGAAAACCAACTCTAACATGTATAATAATATAATTAACTTTAAAATGCTTAAAAAACACCACAAGGATTTTATGATTAACTTTAAATTGCTTAGTATTATAAGGGTTATATCCCATTCTTATCTAGTTTTGTCATATCGTTCATGACATAAAAAATTCCAAAAATACATCAATGAATGATTTCCCCCCGTAATATCCATTAATAAGCAACCATTTCTCTAGTATAATAAAAAAAGGAACTATAATCCTATGAAATTACACCAAAGTCATTAACTTTTAAAATTCAATTCATAAAGGATAGACATAGTACTTTTTCTTATTCGGATTGAAATAAAAAATATGATAGAATTACACAATATAGAGTAACTATTCCCGATATTTAGAATTCTAAACTTCTCACTAATGGATAAGTTCCAATTTTTTAACCAACTACCAAAACAATTAAATAAATAAATTTACCAAAGTAACCTTGAAATATATCTTTTATATGATTAAGTTAGTACAAACTTGAAATATATCTTTTATATGACTAAATTAGTACGTGTAAAACACCAAATAAGGTTTAAAAAAATCCTTATCTACGTATGCATGCACGATTGACAATTAGTAGTCATTGTTCTTTATAAGTAGCTTTTCATGGTTTGAAAGAACTAAATGGACCTATACATCTCTAATTTATTGATACCAAATTTTTACTTGATTTATTCAATATAATAAGTCAATGACCGGTAAGTCATGATTCTGAATTGTCCGAAAATTTGAGACTTGAAATCACGATTTTGTTAGTCAGATTAAAATTTTATTACTGGAATCTAGTTTATAGTTTTTGATGCTATTAATTTCATTTTGTTCTCAAGATAATTAGAAATAGGGATGTCTCCAGGATTCTTTTTCACTGGGACAGACGTATTAATCGAGTTCAAACTATCCAATCATAGAATATATATATATATGAAATTAATAACGACAAATTTTATCAACAAAGATAAGTTATATAAAATATTGAAATTGAGAATTACACGCAAATGAGCAATTTAACATAAATATGAAATGTTTTAAAGCACTTTTAAAATAGTATCTAATTAATACGTAGAGCATCTAATTAATAAATACGTGATAAATGCTGTTGAAGAACTTACTGAAATTTGGATAAATTATAGATATACATTCTCTTATATTTTATATATTTATATACTTGATTCATTAATATTAAAATTAGTTATCTAGACCCGTACAGAATATGTAATTAATAAAAATACGGATGAAAATAGAAAAGAGGAGAATTTTATTACAACTTATGCCAAAAACCCTCTTAGCTTTGAATCATATACTGCTTTGATGTGTTTTTGAGAATAGTACCATACATAGTTGGCGTTGGATGGACGCTTGACGGAACGTTGTGGATCAGTTCATGGAATAAAATATAGCCAGCAAAAAGCCATCAGTTGATAATGATAAGGCCGTGGGATAGAATATGCCAGATATTAAAATCGAAGTGGTAGACCATTAATCTCATTGTCACTTTTAAGCTTTTTATTCTAACAAGCGGGAGGAACGACATTGCTTATCTTCCCAAGTTTTTTTTTTTTTTTTCGGTAATAAAAGATACTTGCATTACCCAAAAAATATCCTTTATATCATTGTATCTCAACTTGATATCTTGACTTGAAATTTTATCCTTTATACTCTTATTAATACTACAATTAATGACTAAATAGGGGTAAATTGGTAATTTTATCTATATTCCCAACTTAATATTGCAATCAATGAGATAAAGTAAATACTAGAATGGAAATTTCTTGCAATATAGAATTATATGAAGTAAATATTAGACTAGAAATTTTTAACCTATTTTTAGTAATAGCCATTCTCAAGATATAACTTTTCTATTTTCTATCTATTTTATTTCAGAAAGTAAATGGATTGTAAAAGTTTTAATTTTAATTCATGCTCTAAAATTTAGTGATTAGAATTGTTAATAATGAAGCTATACTATAACTAAATCTTGGGAATTTAAACCTTAGTTGAATGATTAAAACTAGTTGAAAAAGAAACTTGTATAAAACTAGAATTAATAGGAAAATTGAGACTTTAATTTATTAAATCTAAGAATGGAAAAATATAGAAGAGACAAATAGATTAACAAGTTCCTAATATAGGTTTTATTTGAAAAGTAAGATTTACATAAAGAAGTTTAGTTTTGATTTTAAAACCTTAGATGGTAATTAGAAAGCAACATGACAATAAGACAACTAATTTTGGTTATTTAATTGGTAAAAATATCCTATAAGGTCATAGATTAAATGATGAAACCAAAATTAGGAAAAACTACACATAGAGGAGTAGAGGGAAATGGGAAATGGCTTAGTTGAGTGAAACGGGTTAGCTGAGTCAAGAATTCGATCAACTAAGTTGGAATGCCACCTATTAGACTACTTCTCCTATTGGATTAACTTGGGCCAAAAGTTGTTTTAAATAATCATTAGAATACTTCTTAAACCCCATATTAACCTAAAGAATAAATTAAAATGATTTTAAGTACAATCTATAGAAGTTAATAAAGTCACTGATCAAATTATAGGATATATTAGAAGAATCAAAAGGCAAGATATTAAAGATTTTGGAAGAACAAGGAAATTAACAATGTCTATTTGTTGTTTGTTTATACTAGTCCTAATAATGAATCTAAAATATATTTAGTAATTAGTAATAATTTTTATATTGTTGATTGTGCTTATACCAAGGCTGCAAACCATTTAAGATAGATGTGTCATGGATTGGCTATTTGTATGGATGTAACTAAGGTGGTTTCAAGATGGGTTTTAAAAAGCTCGAACTCAATCGAATACCTTATAGAGTTTTCCAAAACTTAGAAAGATTCCTGTAGGGATGAAAATCAAAACTCGCCCTTGATAAGGGTATGTATTACCTGGAACTCACCTCGTTTTTCTTTTTTATTTTCTTTATTTTTTTTAAAGATCACTAGAGTAGATGATAGGACATGAAATTTGAAAATTTCCATAACATTTCCATGTAATATGGTCAAAACTAAAAAATAGAGTATGCAATAGGAGTATAGAACATGAAATGTGAAAGATAACTTACATTTCATGTTTGAGCTATTGAAGAGAGAGTTGAATAGAGAGGGATCTTATAATGTAGTGATAGTTGACGAATGTGAGTTGTTTCCTGTAGCGATGGCTCATGGGTGTGACTTGTGAGTTGTTGATAGTGATCTTGTCCAGTATTGTGCTTGTGGAAGACGATTAAGATAGACAAGAATGAGACTTGAGATTGAATCGATTATGGACTAAGTTTAGGTTTTGATCTTAGGGTTTGTTTTGTTGATTTGAATTGAAATTGTAAGTAAGGAGTAAAGGATTACTAGTTACAAATAACGATAAAGAAGTGTCAGAGTAGATAGTCTAGAGAGTGGAGAGGGAGTAGACAATGGATAGTAGGGCTTGCTAGTCACTTGATAGGGACAAAAAGAAAAAAAAAACAAACTTAGCAAGAGGGAGTAGATAGTGGGGCTCAATGCTCACTAGTCACTTGGTAGTCTCGTGGAAGTTAGCATAGATAGAAAAAAAGAAGAAGTTAAACAAGCTCACTAGCTTAGAGAAAGGGAGTAGACAATGGACATGACCGTAGGGCTCAGTAGTTAGCATAAATAGAAAAATAAATTCAACAAGCTTAGTTGTGAGTGTGAGTTGTTGCTTGTTCTATCAGCTTAGTAGTTTTTGAATTTTGCTTATTGAGGCAGGTCTATAGGCAGGTTTTAATGATGAACTCAATGCCGACTCAAATTCCTATTAGGTTTGAAAGTTAATCTCATAAACTAATAAGAAACCTTATAGGGTTAACCCTATAGGGCTTTTATCAGGTTAATTAGATCAGGTATCCTGCAAGAACTTTTCGACGTACATCCCTAGTTATTCGCTACCTATTGAGGGTCAATCATCTAGAATGAAGTAGTTAGTTTTCGTAGGCACTAAACCACCACGGGTGGGTAAGTGGACTATCAATATGGTTAATTACTTTGGTAAGGGTTAGCTCTTCCAAAAGAAGCTATAAATGGGTTACACTAGTGAAGTGGGATGTTATTATGGACTGTTACAGTGTACTAGTTATCTAATGACTTATACAAATAATGAAACTAGTATGAGATGATTTGGCTCTTAAATTCTAGGAATTTATGGATCCATATTTTGACTTAAAGACTACAGGGATTTGAGTATACAACTTCATAATGTTGAGGTGTGTGTTTGTTATCTCTACCTTAAATACCCTTTACTTAGTATTGTATATGTTGATTGAATTGGTTTATCTCATCTAGTAATTAGGATGTATATGGTTTGGCATGTTTGTGTATGCAATAGATTATTTTACTTGATGAGTGTATTTGCTCATTCCTTTTGAAGATCTGTTTTCCAAGTAATTAAAACATTATAGATAAGAAGATTGGAAATGTATAATCTAAGCCTTGTTTGCTTTTACCGAACAGTAATAACATGCAACCTATTGATCATGCCACTTGAGTTTAGGGAAAGATATTTTATGTGGTATCATATTTTAGGTTTGGAAAATCATAAACAATTAAAAAGAGGTGTGAGTTGTGGTAAAAAATGAAATTTTAGAAATAATTAGAAAAAAATATATAGACAAGTTAAAGCACATAAGTCGATGGTATCGTAAAAAATTGTAATTATAAAACATTAAACTAAACATCGTTCTAGTAAATTTTTTTTCCATTCTTAGATTGAAATTGCTATATTTATCAAAGTTAGAGAGTGCTTGGGTAACCTTAGACTCTTTTAGTTTGTAATATGAAGAAGTCATTTTATGAGCTTAAGTAATCTCTAAAGTAGTGTTATAAGCGATTTGAATTGCTTATATGAGATATGGATATGATTGTTGTGTATATGTTAGAAACCATGAGGATGATTCATATTTTTTTCCATTAGATTATGTTGATGACAAGTTAAACATTACATAGAGCATAAGTAAGGCCAATAAACTACATTGTTCCATGATTGAAGAGTTTGGTATGAAGGTTTTTTTTTCTTTTTTTTTTCTTGATTGGGGGTGTGGTTGAGACAACAAAATCCTCAAGATAGAGATTTATAGGGGTGGGGAATCTAAGTAGTTATTGTAATGTCAAAAAGAGTATATTGAGAAGATGTTAGAAGGGACTAACATAGGTAGTGCAAAACTGGTGAGTACACCTATGGAGTTTTGCTTTAGACTGTCTATCACTATTGAAAATGAAGACATGTCAAATATTCCATGTATCAATATAGTGGTTGCCTAGTGTATGCCATGATTTAGATAATACCAAGTATAGCGTAAGCTACCATTCTAAGGAGAAAGTACATGATGCAGAGCGAAGAGGATTGTGTGCAAGACAGCATGGGCATCAACAAGGCCGTGTTGGGAGGCGTGTCGACACAATCATGTGTGCAAGGCGGCATGGGCACAAACACGCTTGTGTTGGTGGCTATGTAGGGTGGCACGAGCATGAACACGCCTATGCCAAAAGGGTATGTTGGAGGAAAATGTGGCGTATCTAAGATAAAAATTACACAGAATGTTACATGGGCTACTACACGCCCTTGCTAAAGACCGTGCTGAGCTATGTTAACAAATTAGTGAAGGATGCTTAGGGTTTTTCTAGTGCTTTTTTGTTTTTAGGTGAGATCTTATCACATATTACACTTTGAGACGTTCTTGAGAGAGAGTTTATCACTTCTAATTTCCGAGATCAATTGTCAAGTGATCTTGTTTGTTCACGCTAACTTGCTACGTCAGTTGGTATCAGAGTGGGAAATTCTTGCAATAATGTTAGGAGATAGCAGTTTAGGAGGTGGTCATGTTCCAGATGTTGGCTGGGGATGTAGAAGCCTTGCGAACTGAGGTGCGAGCTTAAAGCGCGGTGTTGAATAACATGGATTAGAGGTTCCGGTGTTTAGAACAACGCTTTGATGACTTGATTGAGCATTTTGATGCGATGAGACTAGATGCCAATAAAGACATGAACAATGGTGGGATGTGACTTAGGGCAGAACATATGCACGACGATCTTATCGTCAGACCTATTGTTGCAAATCATGGGTTACAAATGTAGGGGGATGATGCAGAGGAGGAAGACCATGTGTTGTTTGAAGAGGAACAACCACGTAGAAAAGGTGGCAGCGGCAAATACAGGAGGAATAATTGTGGAATTGATTATGGAGATAGTGGGGAATTCAAGCTGAAGGTCGACATTCCCAGCTTTAATGGTAATTTAAATATTAAAGATTTATTGATTGGATTGCTAAAATTGATAGATTCTTTGAGTATATGGAAATTCTTGAGGGAAAGAGGGTAAAGTTAGTAGCATGTAGATTGAAAGGGGGTACGTTAGCCTGGTGGGAGAGGCTCTAAAGTAGGAGGTACTATGAGGGTAAACAACTAGTGAGAACCTCGTATAGAATGAAGCAATTGCTTTAGTGGGATTTCATACCTCTCGATTATTAGAAAATCTTGTTTCAGCAATATTAGTGATGTCGACAGGGGTAGAGAACTGTACGTGAATATATCGCAGAATTCATGTGCTTAGTAGAGAGGAATGACCTGAGGGATAGTGAGGGTCAATAGGTGGCTAGATACTTGGATGGTTTGAAATTTTAGATTCAGGACAAAATTGAGGTACATGTCTTACATACCTTGAATGAGGCTAAAAACATGGCTCTTAGGGCTGAATTGATGTTGCAGGAAAGAGTAGTAGGTTTGACGATGGTAGTAGTAGTCGAGGCTGAAAGTTTGAATAAACTCATGGTTGAGAAGAGTAAGACTACCTCGAAGATGCAAGGAGGAGTTTGTGATAACAAAGAAGAGAAAACATCAGGCAAGAAACTAGTTGAGATGAATGACACATAAAGACAAAATAACCCTTATATGAAGCCCATATTAGGAAAGTGTTATCATTATAATCAACCAGGCCATTGGTTTAATGAGTGTCCCAATAGAAGAGCGGTTAACTTAGTAAAGATAGATGAAGAGGATGGAATTCGTTGTGAGCTTGATGGGGGTGATGAGTACTATGAGGATGAAGATGGTTGGGATGAGTAGGCTATGTAATCAGGAAATTGATGCTGGCATTGAAGCAGGAGGATAAGACTTAGTGGCATCGGTTGTTTCGCACCAGGTATACAATTGATGGATGACTATTTGAGTTGATAGTAGATAGAAGTAGTTGTGAGAACATTATAGGTAAGAAAGTTGTGCAAATGTTGCAATTATTGATAGAGAAGCATCTCAATCCATATACCATTAGGTGGGTTAAGGCAGTAGAGAAAATTGAGGTTAAAGAATGTTGTGAAGTACCCTTTTCCTTTGGTAAATACCGGTATGAGGTGAATTGTGATATAGTAGATGCGGATACCTGTCACTTACTATTCGATAGACTTTGGTAGTATGATGTTAACACCTAGCATGCAGGTAAGAAGAATGTGTACAAGTTGGAAGAGGATGGAGTGAACTTTACTCTCTCGCCTTTGAAGTTAGCGAATGGTTTTAAACCTTCTAAGGTGGAGGGGCGTTCATTCCTCACAATCAAGCAGTCAAAAAAAGGAGATGGGGGATACTGTAAGGGTGTCTAAAATTGTACATGTGTTGAGTGTGAAATAGGTACCAACAATAGAGGTGCGAGGGAAGATAGGACAAACCAATGCTAAGTATAAAGTAGCAACAAAAAAACATTGTAGGAAGAAGTTGTTCTCAGTAGGTGATCAAGTGATGGTGTTCTTGTGGAGGGAGAGATTTCCAATTGGAAAATATAACAAGTTGCAGTCTAAGAAGTATGACCTATACTAGATCATGTAGAAAATTAATGACAATGCCTATATGGTTGGACTGCTTAATAGTATAGGTATTTCCAAGATGTTTAATGTAATGGATATATTTCCTTTTTACCCAGATGATGTATCTTTGTATCCATAAGAGAACTTGGGGTCAAGTTCTTCTCAGGTGGAATAGAATGATGCAAAGCGAGGAGGATTACGTTGAAGACAACACAAGCATGTTGATGCCTGTGTTGGGATGCATGTTGGCGCAACTGTGTGTGCAAGGCGGCACGAGCACAAATACACTAGTGCCGGAGGGCGTGTCGAAGGAAAATATGGCGTGTCCATGATAAAAATTACATAGAATGTTACATGAGCTTCTACATGCCCATGCTGAAGATTGTGCTAAGCCATGTAGGGTTATTATAGTGCTCTTTTGTTTTAGGTCATATCTTATGAAATAGAACAACTTCAGATGTGTTTTGAGAGAGACTTTGTCACTTTCTTTGATTTCTTAGATCAATTGTCAATTGATCTTGTTTGTTCATGCTAACTCGCCGTGTTAGAGCATAGCATATATTGGTTGATAAATAATGTAGTTAAGTGGGTTTTTATTACTTAAGATAGATGGAGGGGACATTATCAATTGTAATATTATGTTTGTTAGGCAACAGGGTGAGACATCTTTGGTGTATATTCATGTAAACTATGTAAGAAACTTGGATGACGAGATTGACCATAAGCTATATGTTTACTCCTTGTAGGTGAGCTTAAGTGCTAGAGGTTTATGGACTAATCTTAGTTGCTCTATCTACATTTGATGTTGAGTATATGGAGAGATTGCCAAGAAAGCATTGTAGTTGATAAAATTAGTTAGGGAGCTAGATGTTTAGCAATGTGGAGTTTAACTGTATCGTAATAACCACAATGCATAATATGTGGCAAAAAATTAGGTATATCATGCTAGGATGAAGCATATTTATGTAAGGTTTCATAGAATTAATGACTTGTTTTTCCTTAAATGAGATATTTCTTGAGAAGGTGAGTTCAAAGGAAAATGCAATAGGTATGTCAACTAAATCAGCTTGTAAAGGTAAGTTCAAGTATTGTTTTGACATGCTTATGTCTTTGGTGTTGGAAGATATATCCCACTCAGTAAGCATAGGTGAAATTCAATTGATGCTTAAAATTTTCTATGGGATGGATATTTGCCAAAATGAAGATGTGATTAATATCCATGGATGGTGTGAGAGGAGTGAAGTGGAGCAGAATGAGGGTACTTGCCCAATGTTGGGAGTTATTGCTTGTACCGATAGCTACGTAGATAAGGGTGCGAGAGCAATGCCCCTAAACCTAAGGTATGGCTAGAAACGAGGTCGAAAACAAACATTCTAGTCTATTACAATTATGTGGAGAAAAGTGGAGACTCTCGACTACGGATAGGTTGATCAAGTACATAGACATTCGATCAGAAGCCAATCGGTAAGGAGATTGATTCATGGGGGCTCAATAACGATCACCAGTGGGCATTAGTTCTTGGACGATGAGTCTTGTTATATGCTCTTTTGTTCGTCATTTTCTTATCTGGAAGTATATTGGCCTTTTACTATTGTTAGGTCTTTATATGGAATTACACGAGAGAATCTGTTTCCATACTATTGTACCTAAATAATTTGACAACTAGTAGATTTCCTTGGTCGTGGTCGGATGAAATATACTTTACAACCACAATTTTAATTGTTATTCAATATCATGGCTCGCTCTTCAATTTTTTTATTTTCAACGATTCTGATCTCAACACAAAACATTGATGGTGATTACGGATATATGCGTAGAAGTTTACATTAACGTTATCGGTTCGTATGATATCAAATTTTTTATATTTAGTTATTTTATTTAAATTATTAGATTTAGTTATATTAGTATTTTTTATTTTATGAAAATATTTTAGTTTCATTATTATTTTTAGATGGCTAATTATTAGCTATTAGATTGTTTTTAGATCTTATGGTCTATATTTATCATTTTCTTTATATAAATAATCTTTTTTATTAAGGTTTTGAACGTGATTGAGAGAACATTATTGAATTGAATTGAATTATTTTTCTTTCTTTATCCATTCATCGAAAAAGTGAGTTACAAAGATATCAAATGGAGATAGGATTTGATTGAAGACGGAAATAAAATTAAATTAAAAAGGAAAGGTTCTTTTTTTTTTTTTATTTCTTTAGTTCTTGATATTTGATGATGAATATCATAGCATATTTATTATAATTATTTTTTAATTTAGTTTTCTAATTTAATTTTCTACATCACCATATATAATATTTTTCTTCCTTTAATTACTTCTGCTTCTGTGTCTTGCGTTAGTTTTGGTATTAGAGCAAATAATCTCATTGTCTTATGTCAAATTTTGGTATTAGAGCCTAGATTAGTGTTTTTTCTTGGAAAAAAAAATGTTTAATACTAAAAAAACCTATAATGGTGTAACTTTTAGAGAGGACTCACCTACGGAAAATAATATGATTGAACTATTAAATCAATTAATGTCTAAGATGGATGAACTTACAACTATCGTAGGTATAATGCATCACCAATTAGAAACCCTTTTAGGTTGCATAGATGTCCTAGAAGCTGCTAGGTTACTTGTCAGCCAAGATGAGGATGAAGAAACTATTAATCGACCCCCAAATAGGAATTCTGACTTAGATGAGGACCCACCCCCTAGACAACACCATTAGAGGAGTCCTAAAGTTCAAAACATTTATAGAGTTGAGCTAGTGTGTCATAGGATGTAACATGGAAATTTTTAGGAAGATGACTAGTTAGAACTCGGCTTTGAAATTTCACATCATGACAATCGTGTTGACGACTTCACTAGGCATATTAAGGTAAATCCACTGTATTAATAGATTGGATAACTGCCATGGAATGATACTTTGACTTCTATAAGATGCTTGAGAATCGTAGAGTACATTTTGCTAAGATGTTATTAATTGTTCAAGCCAAATTGTACTGGACTAATGTAGAACAATAGCTTTTGTGATTTAGACAATCACCTATAGAGCATTAGGTAGAGATGAAAATCAAACTGAAGGAGAAATACACCCCTTTATGATATTAGGATAAGCTCTACCAATAATACATTAACCTTAGGCAGGGAACCATGACAATTAAGGAATATATGGTTAGGTTTGATGATTTTTTGATTAGGTGTGATGAGTCAGAGTCACCTGCATTGGCACTTTCTAAGTTGAGGAATAGGTTACGTTTTGACAATAAGAGAGAGTTTCGACCTTGTTATGGTGAGACCTTAGAACAAACCTTCTAACAAGCTTTAGAGATTGAAAATTGGTTGAAACCACGAAGGAATTTTTGTTCTCAAGTTGGGGAGCGAGTCTCTAGGAGTAACAATCTTGGTGAGAGATTTAACAGGTTCATTGGGAATGCCCCTATAGCACTTAGGTCTACTAATCCTACTGTGACTTATGATAAAAACATTAGAGGTAAGAACATGGTTGTAGAGAGTTCAAAGGTTAGCTCGAGTTAGAAGTGTTATAAGTGTTATAGTTTTGGTCACTTTACTTACCAATGCTTAGTTAGGAACCTTTTCGAGCTTAGAAAGGAGGATGATTGGAGATGAACTAGCATATTCCATGCTTATAAAAAATGTAATGGTCATAATTGTAAAGTGATCATTGATGGGGGTAGCAATATGAATGTAGTTTCATTGGTTGCTGTGTCTAAGTTGGGTCTTAAACTAGAATCATAACCTAATCCTTATAAGGTAACTTGGGTAGATAAGACCACCTTACCTATCACTAAAAAATGTCTAGTCTCCTTATAGTTTGCTATATATACAAATAAAATTTGGTGTGATGTAGTGCCTATAGACATTACTCATGTTCTTTTAGGGAGATCTTGGTTGTATAATCTAGATGTGGTTCATTATGGTAAGGTTAACACATATGTATTCATGCATGATAGTAAAAAAATTAAGCTTAGTCCTTCTTTACCAAAAGAACTTAAGGTCAGAACCAATGAAGAGTCAATTAGCACCATAGATTCCAAGAAATCCCTCTATGTTTTGAGTGCAAGAGAATTTGAGCTTGAGTCTAAGGAAAGCACTTTATACGCTTTAGTGGTTAAGGATGTCAAAGTGAAACATACCTATAGAGGTGAAAACCTTTACTTGAGGAGTTCAAAGACCTTACACCAAATGAGCTTCTAGATAGGTTACCACTCATACATAACATACAACATGCTATAGATTTAGTTCCCAGATCAACCTTGCTTAACCTACCCCATTATAAAATGAATCTTAGTGATCATGTAGAGTTAAAAAGACAAGTAGATGGTTTGTTGTAGAAAGGTTTTATTAGGAAGAGTCATAGTCTATGTGTTATGCCTACACTCCTTACTTCTAAGAAAGATGGAAGTTGGCAGATGTGTGTAGACTTATAGGCCATCAATAAGATCACCATTAAGTATAAGTTCCTAATTCCTAGGTTGGATGACGTGTTAGATTTACTCTTAGGGTTTAAGTGGTTTTCTAGGATTAACTTTAGGAGTGGATATCATCAGATTAGGATTAGATTAGGGAATGAGTGGAAAATAGCCTTTAAGACAAAAAAAGGGGTCTATATGAGTGTTTAGTTATGCCCTTTATGCCTATTGGGTTAACTAATGCACCATCAACTTTCATGAGAGTGATGGCATACGTGTTAAGACCATTCATAAGAAAGTTTCTTGTGGTGTATTTTGATGATATCTTAGTTTATAATTACACTTAACAAGAGCATTTGTCGTACCTAAGAAAATTATTTGAGACCTTAGGCATGAGAAGCTTTATGTGAACTTGAAAAAGTGTGCCTTTTTGACAACTCATAAATCTTCCTAGGTTTTGTTGTATCGGTAGAAGGATTGAGAGCAGACCATAAGAAAATTAAGGTTATAGTTGGGTGGCTTGAACTAATGAGAATTTATGATGTTAGGAGTTTTCATGGTCATGACCATTATGGCCTTAATCACAAATTACATTAAGAAAGGGGAATTCAGTTAGACCAAAAGTATATCTAAAGCATTTATGGAAATCAAGAAGAGGATGATTGAAGCACTTGTGCTTAAGTTACCTGATTTCTCTAAAGTGTTTGGGGTTGTTTGTAATGTATTTGGTATAGGGATAGGTAGAGTACTTAGTCAAGAGGTGCAAGCACTTAAGTATCTCAATTCACAAAAGAAACTTAAAGCTAGACATGTTAAGTGGATTCAATTTTTGCAGGAGTACTCATTTGTCTTGAAACACAAAGATGGAGCTAAGAATAAACCTAGTAATACTCCAAGTCATATGCAACTACTAGTAAGTACTTTAATTGTTGAGGTTGTTGGTTTTGAAAAGATAAGAGAGCAATATATGATTTGTCTTGGTTTTAGGGAGATCTATGCATTGTTGTTTGATGGCCCGTTAGAACTTTATGTTGATTATGCCCTTAAGGATGATTACTTGTTTAAGGGTGATAGATTATGCAAGAACGTTTTTGAGGGATATTTTTATCTGGGAATTACATACTAAAGGTATAGCTGGTCACTTTGAGAGAGATAAAACTATAGCCATGGTTGAGGATAGATTTTATTGGCTTAGCATTAAGAGGGATATGGCTAGAGTTGTGAGGCAGTATCGTACTTGTTAACTTTCCAAGCATAAGAAACAAAATACAGGACTTTATACACCTTCACTTGTTCCACATTCACCTTGGCAGGACTTTGTATTAGGTTTACATGTGACTCCTAGAAAACATGGTTCAGTCTTTGTGGTAGTAGACCATTTTTCTAAGATGTCACATTTTATACCATGTAGCAAGATTATAGATGCCTCTCATATAGTCAAATTGTTCTTTAGTGAGGTTGTTAAGTTACATGGGTTACCTAAAACTATAGTGTCAAATAGGGATGTGTTAAATGATATATGTACACTAGTCCCACATCTCTTAGTTAATAGAATACTAAGCTTGTATATGTATATAAATACTTATACAGTATAATATTTAAGTGAATAAGAATTAAGGTTTCAGTTCTCTCTCTATTTTCCTTTCCTCTTAACATAGTATCAGAGCTTAGGAATGAAAAACCCTAAATTTTCCTAAACACTTAAAAAAAAACCCTAATTTGGCGGTGAGGTACTGTTCACCGTACCCTAATTTCGGTGGGGAGGTACTTTCTGGTGTCGGATTTGAAATCCGATCACATCACCATGTTCCTCTCTTCTCTAGTGTCATATCCCAAAAGCCTTATTGTCAGAAGCTCCTCCATGCGCCGCCACGCACCACTATCCTTTATATCTAATTATTCGAGGGTTTACAGTGATTGTTTTGCTTTATTAAGGCATGGAACAAGAACACCATTCTCTTCTACCTTTGCTCGCCTTTATCTACCGTTAACCACCACTGTTCATCGTCGACCTACCGTCCACCGTGAACTGCCGTCAATCGCTACTGACCACCACTGTGTGTTTGTTCTTTTCACCTTTTTTCATTCCTTTTTAAGGTGTTCTCTTAATCTAATATGGCTTATAATA
The DNA here is from genome assembly GCA_037954665.1 of Laguncularia racemosa. NCBI lineage: Eukaryota > Viridiplantae > Streptophyta > Magnoliopsida > Myrtales > Combretaceae > Laguncularia > Laguncularia racemosa. The sequence goes on from JBBMOL010000036.1 coordinate 5,977,373, forward strand.
GTTCCTCATAAAAAACTAGTCCTTTTTCAAGCTTATTATCTCCTTCTCTTGCCATTGCAACTGAAAAACTGATGGGCAATTCAAATTATTTATCTTGGTCTATAGCAGTTGAGTTATGGTGTATGGGTCAAGGTGTATAGGACCACTTGACCACTAGAGTGGAAGATGTAGAGAAAGAAAATAGAAATACTTAGATACGGGCTGATGCTTTACTATTGAGTCTTATATGGAAATCCATTGATTCTTCCCTCCATCCAATTTACAATCATTATCGCACATGCTATGATGTATGGATTCAAGCAAAGACTCTTTATACTAATGACATACAATGTCTGTATTAGGTAATTTCTAACCTGCTTAATTTGAGACTGTCGGATATGTTTATTACTGATTTTCTTAGGAGATAGGCATCTATTAAAGCTGAGTATAACTTTCTCATTCCTCCCAGTCAGTCACTCAACAATGATTTAGCTTAGAGGGAAAATTCTTTATAGTTTACATTCTTGCTATACTCGGTCCTGATTTTGCTCCAATTCGTGATCAAATACTGGCTAGTCCTATTGTACCATCTATGGATGAAGTTTTCTTCCTCCTTCTTCATGTTTCATCCATCCCTAATGCACCATTATCTGGTTTTCCTCCTGTGGAAAATTTAGCTTTTGCTTCTCATGTAGCTCCTAGAGCTTGAATAAATTCAAGAGAAGCACAAGGTGGAGATCGTGGAGGCAATGGGGGAGATTGTCCTAGATGTACTTATTGTCATCGGTGGGGACATATTAAAGACAAATGCCACAAGTTACATGGACGTCCTCCACGTGCTAACATCATTCAAAATACTAATTTTGCATCATTTGAAGAACAACATCAGGACTCTCTTCTACTCACAGGAGCTGATCTAGAAAATTAGCTTTAGTATCAAGCTTCAAAGCGGTCATCATCTTCTACTGCTTCCTTTGCTCATACTAGTAAATCTATTGTGTGTCTCACTCAGTCTTCTTCTTTAGGCCCATGGGTGGTTGATTCTGGTGCTTCTGAACATATTTATGGTAATCTTCAACTGTTTTCTCATTTTGTTAAATCTACCTCATTACCATTAGTAACAATAGCAAATGGTTCACATACAGTTGCCAAAGTGATGGGTAGTGCTCAACCCTTATCATCTTTACCATTTGAACATGTTCTCTATATTCCTCAATATCCTTTTAATCTTATCTCTGCTAGTAAAATCACCGTGTACTAAACTATTCTATTAAATTTGACCATCATTCTGTTATTTTGCAGGACTTCAGTATGGGATAGGCGATTAGCACAGGATGTGAGTCATAAGAGCTTTACTACATCAATAAGTCACTAGCTTTTTCTATTACATGTTCTGCTATAATCTCTCCAACTCTTCTTCATAATCGGTTAGGCTATTTTAGTTTTGCCAAACTTCAAAAATGGTTCCTTACTTATCGCATTTATCTACTTTAGAATGTGAGTTGTGTTAACTTGGAAAATAGTCTAGGACTTCATTTCCCAAGAGAGTCAATAATCGAGCTACATCTCCTTTTTCTATAGTTCATTAAGATATTTGGAGCCCTAGTCATGTCATCTCTGTTTTAGGTTTTCAATATTTTGTAACCTTTATTAATGACTATTCTCGATGTACTTGGTTATATTTGATGAAAAATTATTCTAAACTATTTTCAATTCTTGAGTCTTTTTGTGCTGAAATCGAAACTCAGTTTAATACATCTGTATAAGTCTTGCGTAGTGATAATGCTCCTAAGTATTTTTCTACTCAATTTATGTCATCCTATGGAATTTCACATCAATCTTCTTGTGCTTACACACCTCAAGAAAATAGTGTTGCTAAACATAAAAATCGACATCTAATTGAGATTGCTCGCACACTTCTTTTACACCACCATGTTCCTACTTGTTTTTGAGCTGATGCTGTGCTTTCTGCATGTTATCTCATTAATAGAATGCCTTCCTCTGTCCTTCAGCACAAAATTTCTCACGCTATCTTATTTCCTGATCAATCATTGTATACTCTTTCCCTTTGCGTCTTTGGTTGCACATGCTTCGTTCATGATATGTCTCCTGGTTAGGATAAACTCTCAGCTTGATTTATTAAGTGTGTTTTTCTTAGTTACTCTAAACTTAAAAAAGGTTACAAATGCTATTCTCCCATTACTTGTCATTACTATCTGTCTCTTGATGTCACTTTCTTTAAATCTTCTCCTTTTTATTCCTCATCTTCATCTGATAGTCCTATGTTTGAGGTTCTACCTATTCCATCTCAATTAGCTCTTCCTAAGTCTATCCTTACCATTCCTGATTCTGTTCCTCTTATCTATGACTCTGGTTCTTCCCCTTCACTATTGTAGGTATACAAAGAATGCTCTCGAAACCTACCTTCCTTAGCATCTCTACCTCCTTCAGATGCTCCTATCGACTCACATTTTGATTCAATGTCTCCACCGATTGAGGACCTCCTTGAAATAGAACTTTCAATTACTCTCCAAAAAGGTATTCATTCTACTCGTAATCTCCACCTTATATATAATTTTCTTAGTTATCATCAGTTGTCTCCATCCTATTGCAATGTGTTTCATCTTTATCTTCCGTTTCTATTCCTAAAAATGTAAGTGAGGCACTTTCAGATCCAAGATGGAAACAGGCAATGGTAGAAGAGATGATTGTCTTACATGCTAATGATACTTAGAACTTGGTCTCTTTAACTTCTAGAAAGTCTCTAGTTGGGTGTCAATGGGTTTATGCTGTAAAAGTTGGTCTTGATGGTCATGTTGATCGGCTTAAGGCTTGATTGGTTGCCAAAGGGTTATACTCAGGTGTATGGTTTGGACTATGTTGATACTTTTTCTCCTGTTGCTAAGATGCCATCTGTTCGCTTGTTTCTATCAATTACAGCTATGAAACACTGGTCTTTATACTAGTTAGACATAAAAAATGCCTTTCTTCATGGCGAACTCCAGGAGGAAATTTATATAGAGCAACCGCCTGGCTTTATTGCTTAAGGGGAGTCTAATATGGTATGTAAACTTCGTTGCTCACTTTATGAGTTGAAACAGTCTCCTCGTGCTTGGTTTGGCCGGTTTAGTACGGTGGTTATAGAATTTGGTATGACTCATAGTTCATCTGATCATTCAGTGTTTTATAAGCACACATTTAAGGGGAGATGTATTTACTTAATTGTCTATGTAGATGATATTGTTATAACTGGTAACGATCAGGATGGTATTACTGACTTGAAAGCATATCTTTTCAATTATTTTCAGACTAAAGATCTTGGCTTGTTAAGGTACTTCCTTAGTATTGAAGTGGCTCAATTTAGTTCCGATATAGTTCTTTCCCAAAGGAAATATGCTTTAGATCATCTCGAAGAAACTAAGATGCTCAATTGTAAGATTGTAGATTCTCCAATAGATCTCAATGCAAAATTGTTACCAGGACAGGGGGAGTTATTTGCAGATCTTGGTAGATACTGTCGGTTAGTTGGTAGACTTAGTTATCTTACTATCACTCGACTTAATATATTATTTGCGATTAGTGTTGTTACCCAATTTCTCCAATCACCCTATAATAGTCATTGGAATGCAGTTGTTAGGATTCTTAAATATATTAAGAACGCTCTAGGTAGAGGCTTACTATATGAAGATTAGGGTCATTCCCAAGTAATTGGATATTATGATGCTGATTGGGCAAGTTCTCCATATGATAGAAGATCTACCTCGAGTTACTGTGTATTGATTGGAGGTAACTTAATATCATGGAAAAGTATGAAGCAAGATGTTGTGGCTAGATCTAGTGTAGAAGTAAAATACCGTGCCATGGCTTTAGCAACTTGTGAGCTGATTTGGTTGAAACAGTCACTTCAAGAATTAAAATTTTGTGAAATATCACAGGTGCAACTAATTTGTGATAATCAAGCTACATTACATATATCCTCCAATCCAATCTTTCATGAGAGAATTAAACATATAGAGATTGACTGTCACTTCATTCAAGAGAAGATCATCTCTAGTTGTATTATCACTAGTCATGTCAAATCAAATATCAATTGGTTGATATTTTGACTAATTCTCTTAGGGGTTCTCGTATTGGGTATATTTGTAACAAGTTTGGTGCAACTGATTTATATGCTCCAGCTTGAGGGGGAGCGTTAAATGATATATGTACACTAGTCTCACATCTCTTAGTTAATAGAATACTAAGCTTGTATACGTATATAAATACTTATACAGTACAATATTTGTAGGTGAATAAGAATTAAGGTTTCTCTTCTCTCTCTATTTTCCTTTCCTCTTAACACAATGTCTAATTTGTTAGTTACTTTTGGAAGACATTATGGAAAATGCTAGGTACCAAGTTATAGTTTTTTACCTTTCACCCCTAGACTGATGGTCAGAATAAAGAAATTAATAGGAGTTTAGGTGATTTGCTAAGGTGTCTAGTTGGTGACCATGTGTGTACTTGGGATCACATCCTTCTTATGGTAGAATTTGCTTATAATGGTTCAGTAAATAGATCTATTGGATTGAGAGTCCCTTTGAGGTTATATTAGGCTATCAACTTAGACACCTCATTGATCTTATACCACTTTCACTTACATCTCAACCTTCTGAACTTGCTGAATCATTTGCCACCCATATTCATGACCTAAATGTGGAAATTAGAAAGAAAATTAACTTAAGCAATGAATTATATAAGTTTGTTGCAGATGTTCATCACATGTATTAAGAATTTAAAGAGGGAGATTTGGTGATTGCTTGGATTAGACCAGAGAGGTTTCCATGAGGTTTTTGCAAGAAATTACATGCTAGAGGCATAAGACCTTTTAAGGTTTTAAAGAAGATCAGTGTAAATGTTTATGTTTTAGAGCTACCACTAGATATAGGTATTAGTAATATTTTCAATGTTAAGGATCTCTTACCTTATCATGAGCCAACTGAGATTATAGATTTGTCAATTGAGCAAATGTCTATGTTTCCTACTCCTCCAATTCCATGAGTTCCACATGTTCCACCATTGAAAGGAAAGAAAGAAGGGATAGAAGATATTATTGATGATTAAATTATTAGTGATGGTAGATATGTTCTTGTCAAATGGGTAGAGTTTCCACTTTCAGATGCTACATGGATTACCGAATTAGAGCTTTAGAGAATTAATCGAGATCATTATGAGAGATACACTTGTTTTAATTCCTCGGAGGTGAATCTTCCCAATTCGAGGGGAAATGATGTAGATTATAGATATATGTGTAGAACTTCATGTTAGGGTTATCGGTTTGTATCGCATGAAGAATTTTATATTTAGTTATTTTATTTAGATTATTAGATTTAGTTATATTATTATTATTATTATTTTTATTTTATAAAAATATTTTAATTTCCTTTATCATTTTTCAATGGCTAATTATTAACCGTTAGATTGTTTTAGATCGTAGGGTCTATATTTGTCATTTTCTGTGTATAAATAGTCTCTTTTATTAGGTTTTGAACATGATTTATTGAACATTATTGATTTACATTATTTTCTTCATCAATTCATTGAAAAAGTGAATTGCGAAGATATCTAGCATGAGACAGGATTTGATCGACGGTGGAAAGAAAATTAAATTAAAAAGAAAAGGTTCTTTTCCTTCTTTTATTTTTTTAATTCCTGATATTTGATGGTGGATATCTTAACATATTTATTATAATTATTATTTAATTTAGTTTTTTAATATAATTTTCTGCATCGCTATGTATTGTTTTTCTTCTTTTTAATGGCTTTCGCTTTCGTGTAAAAAAAAAAAAAAGAGGAGAAAATATATGCATAAGATACAATGTTGCTATTTTGTACTAAACCGATACGTTAAATACTATACCAGAACACAATTGCATGTTATTGTAATTATCAAAATCAAACGATTAGATATGATTCCTCGCTTCTCGAAACTTTAAAAATCATCAATTTGGCTATATCAATTTAGGACTATTGAAACGTGTTAATTGCTTCAGTTCATATACTGCTCTATTTTTATACAGAATATAACTTCTTTACATATGCTAATAAAATGGATGCATCTATACATAGGCCAATCATTTTACTTTTATGTTCCATAATTACTTTTTCCATTATAATAAGTCACTACAGTTAATTAATATATTCCAATTCTCTCCAGACTCTACAAAATCCCATTTTGATGTAAATGTAAGTAGTAGCAATTACTAACAATTCTATTATAATAGATAATTTCAGAAACATTTTTTTTCCCTCTTTTGTGATCGTACCTCTCCTCATTATGACTTTTTTAAATACCTTTTTGGTATCAATTAGAATTTTCTCAAAAAGCACCATTATATCTTTATATATTTATAATTTTAAAAATTTTTATTTAAGTGATACATCCTTTTATGCAAATAATGTAACTTTTCAAATAGTTATAATATTTGAATAATTTAATATAGAACAATATAACTCTTTACATTTATGATATATTATTTCTATATTTTGAACAATCATAATCTTTCTTGAAAATGGGACCATAAAAAATCTATTTCAAAAACTTATAGAAAAATCCATTTTATATTTTATATATAACTATAAAAGCTTTTGTTCAATTGACATTCCCCTTACACAAATGATGTGACTTTTTGAATAATTATAATGTTGAAATAATTTAATAAAAAACAGTATATAATTTTATATTTTAAAAGATTATAACTTTTTTTCTAAAAACGAATCATTTCATGTAAAATCATCGGTAGTCATAAAAATCGAATATATATATATATATATCTTTAATTATATAGAAGCATTTATCCTATATTAATATTAATATATAAATATATATTATTAATATATCAATTATAATATCGTTTTAAATAAATTTATGTTTTTGTTAATAAGCCTACATTAAACCAATATCCACATATAATGTGGGTTTTATCTAATTATATATTAATAGGAAAAATAAGTAAACAAATATTAAACAATGGGAGTGAGAGATGGGTTATATATGCTGCTAGTAAAAATTTTCCATCTATTAATACTGTGTAGCTTGTACTTTTTCAAATCAAACCCATAAAGTGGCTTCGGAAGAAATATTAACGAATTGAATGATAAAGATTTGATTCAAACAGTTAACGGCAACTACAAGATGAAGATGGCATCAAGATGGAATATTAATACGTATCGTATTTATTCCAATAATATATCAGAAACCAAAGCTAAGAAGTATGGGGTAAAAACACAATCCGAAATTACGTGTATATATTGAATAGAAAAGGAAAAACATGAGTTGATTAGATACGAGAAAAAATGAAAATATATAAAGAAATGGTGGAGAATAGTTTTAACATATAGATTCCTTCATAATTTTAGAAAATATTCGTTTGTCATCTTCTCTTGTTATCTCTTTGGGATTGTTTATAAGAATATTTGAGTACTATTTTTTAATAAGCTAAAGTGGTCTGTAAATCAGAGTATTGCGCATTTAGCTAATCTGAAAATCGAATTGTGAATTAAAACGTAAGTAAAACGAATCATAAGTTGTGGTTCCCTACTATTCAGTGGCTACGCTCTTGATAATGTAGGACAATCATTTGATTGTTATATTATTCATGATAACTAATATATATATATATTTAATTCAATAGGACCGTAAAGTGAATCAGTATTATAAACTCCTCTCCCTCAATATCATGCAATAATCTTGTATTCTTACTATTGTCGAGTCTAATTTTTGAATTTTTCCATTCCTAATCCGATCTAGACTACACCTTATGCTCATCTAATATAGATCCTCGACTTGAGTTAGGAACTTCGTTTAATTTTGGAGTCGCTACTCAACTGTTGTTGGGAAAGATTGAATTAAGACTAAATGAGCGGATTGGTCTTAATTTGTACCACTAGTCGTTGTGATTTCCTCTTCTCGTTTTTGGTGAAAAGAGGAAAAGGAAAACCAGGGTTTCTAAGTTCGGAGGCTAACCTATTAAAACCTTACGGTTACTACATAATCTCTTAAAATTATCTCTATCTAGAAATGTCTTTTATTTTGTTTCTGTTGCTTTTTATTATGTTCCTGAATGAATTATTTGAAAAAAATGATTTTTTATTTATTTCATTTTATGGGTTGACCCAAATGGGTGCCTACGTACCTGCTATTCATGATCAAACAAGCCGTAGTTCACTTTTCCTGAAAAGCTTTAGTGGGTTTGTGAATTTTAATTTTGAAATCTCTTTTGATATATGTTTTTACCACTTTTGGGATTTTTCTAAAAAAATCTAAACCTAAGCTTAATGATTTTTTTTTTTAGAAAATGATATTTTTAAGGGAAAACATCAATTTTGGATTTATTTGAGAAAATGATTTTCTAAGTGATAAAACATTTTTTCTATTTTTTTCTTAATTTTTGATTTTTTATTAATTTATTATTATTATTTTTGTAATTTTTTATGATTTTTATGATTCTTTTATTATTCTTTTACAATTTTTTTATAATCTTTATAAGTTTTTATATATATATTTTTTATTTTTTTTTATGATTTTTTATTAATCTTTCATAATTTTTGTGCATTTTTGTTTTATTAAAAATTTTCCTCCTAGGTTCTACCCTATTTCAAAATCTAAAGTTTTATTATTATTATTTTTCTAATATTTTTATTATTTTCTACATTTTTATTATTTATTATTTTGATTATATTTTATTATTTATTATTTATTATTATTTTTTTATATTATTAACTCATAAAAAATCTAATTTCTAACATTTTTCTATTTATTGAAATATAAATAACACATAAGTAAATAAAAAATAAATAAATAACAAATTAATAAATAAATAACAAAATTAATAAATCAATTCGGAATAAAATAAATAAACAAAATAAAATAAAATAAAAAAATGGAAAATACGACTTACTTGGATCCGGGTCAGTGCGTAGGTCGAGTCGGTCGGTCGAATCGGGTCGAAGCAGTTCGGGTCGGGTCGGTTGGACACGGCGGCGAGGAGTGCTCATTAATGGCGTTCCGGCGGTCTTCTTCAGCGGTTGAGGTGTCGAATCCTAGGTTATTGAGGGTAAGGAATCCAATGGTGGTGGTGGTTTGCTCCAGAAATGCCTCCTAGTGGTTGCTCAACTCCTAATCGGCGGTCGCGGCTTCGAACTCCTTCGGTGGACTTCGATTCTCTCTTTTCTCTCACTTTTTCTCGCTTTTGATCTGTGTTCTGGCTTCCTCACTTCATCCTCTATTTATAGGCTCTCGAAATCGAGCTGGATAAGCTCGGATTTCCACCGATTGAGGCAAATCGGATTTGCGGTTAAATGAACCAACTCCGATTCGTGTAAATCCTTCGATTTGTTGAGATTTGATTCCAATTGGATGATGTTTATCTCAATTCTGTTGAAGATCTGTTGGATTTGTGCAAAAAATCGAATCGAAATGGCCGAAATTCGAATTTTCTCCTCGCCGGCGATCTCGGACCGAGGTTGAAGACGATCATGCGCCTGACGCGTGCATTCGCTCCAGCCAATCAGATGCTACCACGTGTCCGGGTAAATGAAAAATTTGCAAAATGCGGAATCTGCTTCCCCCGCGTTTTGAACCCTTGACCTCTCACTCGCACGCACCCGCCTGACCATGACTCGGACCAGCTGAGCTAGCCCATTTTCCTGATTTTGTTTATTTCGCAAATTGCATATATGCAATGCGATTTTTTTTATTTTTTTGTATTTTTTGAAATTTCAAAAATTTGTAAAAATTATTTATTCCTTATTATTGCTATTTCTGAAATCATTTTTCAAAATTGATGTGTTTTCCTATTTATTTTTATTTTTTGAATATTTTTCTTATTTTTGCCAAATTAGAGAAAAATTGGAAAAAATTAGGAAAAATTGGAAATTGATTATTATTGATTCTTAAGGCAAAAATGAGGTGTTTACAACTGCCCCTCTTTGTAGTAAAGTTTGAAAAACTTAACTACAAAAACAAGAAAGACGCCATTTTTGGCCTCTTGATTTGAATAGATAACGCCTTGTTTTGGCTGATTATCTGGAAATTGGTTTTTGGTAGGAAAATGCTCCAAGAGCTAATAATCCCACGAGTTTAAAATGGTCCTAACAATTTAGAGTAATGTTCCTTCCCAAAAAGTACTTTATGGGCTGACTAATTGGCGATAGGAAACATCTCAAGCATTGTTTAGGAGTGTAGAATAAATGATGATAGGAAGCGTCTTATCAGACTAGCAACCTTGAAAAGAATATTATCTTAGGAAGCGCCCTGATGAGCTGGCTACTTGTCAACAAAAGCGTCTGACTAAACTAGCAACTGTTTGGAAAAATACTTCCGAAAAGTGCTCCATTGAGCTGACTAATCGGTCATCAAAAGTTTGAAAAAGTGCTCCTATGAGCTGATTAATTGATAGATTCGAAAAGTGCTCCTTTGAGCTAACTAATCGATGGGTTCGAAAAGTGCTCCTTTGAGCTAACTAATCGATGGGTTGGAAAAGTGCTCCTCTGAGCTAACTAATCGAGGGTTTCGAAAAGTGCTCCTTTAAGCTAACTAATCGAGGGATTCGAAAAGTGCTCATCTAAGCTAACTAATCGAGGGAATCTAGGAAAGTGCCCCTTCTTTGGGCTGACTGACCTATAGCGGGAAGTGTCTTCTTAGACTAACGACCCTGGGGGGAATGTTTCAAAAAGTGCCCCTATGAGCTGACCTTGAGACAAGATATTTAGGAAAGTGCCCCTCTTGGGTTGACTAACCTATAGCGGGACGTGTCTTCTTAGACTAACGACCTTGGGGGAAATGTCTCAAAACGTGCCCCTATGGGCTGACCTAGAGACAAGATATTTAGGAAAGTGCCATTCTTGGGCTAACTAACCTATGATAAAGATATCTCAAAAAGGTGCCCCTATGGGCTGACCTTAAGAGAGGATATTTAGGAAAGTGCCCCTCTTGGGCTGATTAACCTATAATAAAAATATCTCAAAAAGGTACCCCTATGGGCTGACATTAAGAGAGGATATTTAGGAAAGTGCCCCTCTAAGGTTGACTAACCTATGATAAAAATATCTCAAAAAGGTGCCCCTATGGGCTGACTTTAAGAGGGGATATTTAGAAAAGTGCCCCTCTTGGGTTGATTAACCTATGATAAAAATGTCTAAAAAAGGTGCCCCTATGGGCTGACATTAAGAGAGGATATTTAGGAAAGTGCCCCTCTTGGGCTGACTAACCTATGATAAAAATATCTCAAAAAGGTGCCCCTATGGGCTGACCTTAAGAGAGGATATTTAGGAAAGTGCCCCTCTTGGGCTGACTAACCTATGATAAAAATATCTCAAAAAGGTGCCCCTATGGGCTGACCTTAAGAGAGAGATCTAGGAATGCCCCTTTTTGGTGACTACCTATTATAAAAATATCTCAAAAAGGTGCCCCTATGGGCTGACCTTAAGAGAGGAGATATAGGGAAGTGCCTCTTTTTGGGCTGACTACCCTATTAAAGGGGACATTTAGACAAGTGCTCCACTATGGGCTGACTCATTATATGCTTTTTGAATATGCTTTCTACTGACTGAGCTAAATGATGTGATGCTTTTCATGATATGATGATAGTTATTCATTTTAATATGCTTGCCAATTTATCGTGGATGGCAACCAAACAACCGAACCTTCGTGCTGGTTTGCTTCTGCTTCACTTCTTGTCATCTTGACACGGGGTTGAAAATCTTGGTGTGCTTCCTTTCTTGTGCGCATGGCTCTTTTGCCGGTAGTGTTATCCTACTAATGCGCTAAGTTTTAATGCTCAAGAATAGATAGAATTATATTACAAAACTTATTGAGATTCATTATTATTTTAGTGTTTATCATTTATTGGTGAAGTGATGGGTAATGTGTTTAGGAATATTTTTGCGATGAGAGTCGATTGGGATTATTGACCATTCAGGGACATTAACTTTGCTTGTAAAAAGTAAAAACTCGACTCAACGAAATTTGTATCGAACATTGGCTTTCATAAACATTGGCAAAATTTCAATTCCCTTACCTAAAGATAGTACATCTTTACAGCATCTGTGTTAATGGGGTCTCTCAATTCCGGACCATCCATTTGAGTCAGTATCAAAGCACCTCATGACAGAACCTTTTTCACCACATAAGGGCTCTCATAGTTTGGGGTAAATTTCCCTCTGGAGTCTTGGGCGTTTGGGAGAACCTTCCTTAGCACCAGATCCCCTTCTTTGAAGTATCGGGGCTTCATTTTCTTGTTAAATGCTCGGGCCATCCTTTGTTGGTAACACTGGCCATGACATAGTGCGGTAAGTCTTTTTTCATCAATCAGATTCAGCTGATCAAGCTTCTTCTTTACCCAATCTGATTCGGTTAGCTGAGTTTCTGATAAGATTTTGAATGATGGTATTTCGACTTCAACTGGTAGCACTGCTTCAGTACCATATACCAATGAATATGGGGTAGCTCCAGTAGATGTTCTTATTGAAGTCCTATAAGCCATGAAAGCAAACGGTAACATTTCGTGCCAATCTTTGTAAGTGGTTGTCATTTTCTCGATGATCTTTTTGATATTCTTATTAGCTGCTTCTACTGCCCCATTCATTTGAGGCCGGTAGGGAGTTGAATTTCTATGGTTTATGTGGAATTGTTGACATAAACCTGTCACCGATTTGTTGTTAAGATTGGTGCCGTTGTCAGTGATGATAGACTCAGGAACTCCAAATCGGGCTATTATATCCCTTTTCAAGAAGCAGACTATTACCCCTTTGGTGACATTGGCATATGACGAAGCTTCTACCCATTTGGTGAAGTAATCAATCGCTACCAGTATAAACCTGTGGCCATTGGATGCTGTCGGAGTGATTGGGCCAATTATGTCGATTCCCTACATGGAGAAAGGCCATGGTGCTGACAACAAATATAGCTCATTGGGTGGAGCATTTATCCGGTTCGCGTATACTTGACACAGATGACAGTGCTTGACATATTTTATGCAATCTGATTCCATGGTTAACCAATAGTATCCTAACCTCATGATTTTTTGGGCTAACATGTAGCCATTCATATGAGGTCCACATACTCCTTCATGCATCTCTTTTATCAGTTCGCATGCTTCATTTTTGTCCACACATCTCAACAAGGTGGTATCAGATGATCTTTTGTAGAGTATAGACCCACTTAGTAAGAAATGGCTTGCTAACCTTCTGAGTGTTCTTTGGTCATTCTTGCTAGCCATTTCAGGGTATTTACTTTCTTGGAGAAAGGTCTTGATGTCGTGATACCTGGGCTTATCATCTTGTACTTTTTCAATGGTTAAATAGTAGGCGGGCCGATTTTCGATGTCTATCTTCATCGGTTGGATTTCGGCTCCCCCTGTTATCTGGATCATAGATGCTAGTGTGGCTAGTGCATTTGCAAACTGATTCTGAGTTCTCGAGATGTATGTGAAAGTGATTTCCTTGAATTCTTCGATTAGCTCTGTCAAGTGTTGATGATACGGTACCAGTTTGGGGTCTTTAGTTTTGTATTCCCCTCTTGTCTGTAGTATGATGAGCGACGAATCTCCGTATACTTCTAATTCGCGGATTTCCATTTGGTAGGCCATTTTGAGGCCAAGAATGCATGCCTCATATTCCGCGATATTATTGGTATAGGGGAATGTAAGTCTTGTCGCTGCAGGGAATTGAGTGCCATCTGGGGATATCAATACTGCCTCAACTCCTCAACCGAATACGTTGGCGACTCTATCGAAAAACAGTTTCCATTTCGGGTTCTGCTCTATCCCAAAGTCTTCTACCGGTATATCTTCCACCGTTAATATATTTTCGTTTGGGAATTGGGCTTGTAGTTCTTAGGAATCTGTCTCGACAGGGTGTTCTGCCAATTGGTCGGCTAAGGCTTGCCCTTTCGCTAAGTTCTGATTTATGTATGTGATGTCAAACTCGGATAGGAGCATTTGCCATTTAGAGATTCTCCCTATCAAAGCTGGTTTCTCTGCCAAGTATTTCAAGGGATCATGTTTTGTTAGTAGCTCAATATGATAGTAAAGGGTATATTGCCTTAGTCGATGCATGACCCAAATTAAAGCACAAGTTTTCTCCACCTTTGAGTACCTCTGTTCCCCTTCCGTGAATTTCTTGCTCAAGTAATATATGGAACGCTCTCTTCCCTCTTCATCTTTCTGCCCCAGCACACAACCCATGGATTCAGGGAGTATAGTGAGGTATAAGAATAAGGGCTTCCCCTGCTTCGGGACTATCAAGACCGGAGGTTTTATAAGGTAGTCTTTGATCGTCTTGAATGCTTCTTCGCATTCGTCGTCCCATTCTATGGTGGCATTCTTTTTCAACAGATGGAATAGTGGCCGGCATTTATCGGTGAGCTGTGAGATAAAACGAGCTATATAATTTAATCTTCCCAGCAAACTTCTTACTTCTTTAACGGAGCGTGGGGGAGGTAACTCTAATATAGACTTTACCTTGTCAGGATCGATTTTAATGCCTTCCTAGCTTATGACAAACCCTAACAATTTCCCCGTTGTGACCCCGAAAGTGCATTTATCTGGGTTTAACTTGAGTTGGAATTTTCTTAGTTGCTTAAATAATTTCCTCAGGATATCTATATGGCTTTCTCCTTCCTTAGATTTGGCTATCATGTCATCGACGTATACTTCAACCTCTCGATGCATCATGTCATGAAGTATCGCGACCATGACTCTCTGATACGCTGCCCCAGCGTTTTTCAAATCGAAGGGCATGACTTTGTAGCAGAAAGTTCCACATGTTGTGATGAAAGTCGTTTTGGTTTTATCTTCTTCAGCCATTTTTATTTGATTATATCCTGAGAAACCGTCCATGAATGAGAATAGATGGTTTCCCGCAGTGTTGTCCACTAAAACATCAATGTGAGGCAGGGGGAAGTTATCCTTTAGCGTAGCTTGGTTCAAGTCCCGGAAGTCTACGCATACGTGTACTTTTCCATTTTTTTTTCATAACAAGGACTATATTTGCCACCCATTCCGGGTAATCAGATACTTCGATGAACCCTACTTCTAGCAGTTTCTTGACTTCTTCTTTAATCTTTAGTAAGATGTCAGGCCTAAATCTTCTCAGTTTTTGTTTTTTAGGTTTGACATCTTCCCTTGTGGGAAGCCTATGAACCACTATTGATTGGTCTAGTCCTGGCATGTCGCCATATGACGAGGTGAACACATCTGCATATTCTGTTAATAGCTCGGTTATCTCACACTTTTGCTCGGCACTTAAACTGGACCCGGTTTTAAGGTTTTTAGGTTTTTCCATGCTTCTTAGATTTACTGTCTCCACTGGCTCGTCAATTGAAATTCCACTTTGTTCATGTTTTTGCCAATTTTCTTGTATTATTTCATTGCCAAGGATATCGCCTTCAACAACTGACCCAGCAGCATTGGAAACGATATCAACGTTTTTATTTTCTACCTGCGCGAAATATCCCTGATGTTCGATGGTAGGAGATCTGGGTAAAGTAAAATAAAAGCATATGTATAAGCAAAAACAAACTGTAATTGAATTGATAAAGAGTCTCAATAGAAATCATTCAATAATCATTCTCTATTTTTGAGCTGACCTAGAACTATTGATAGGATAACAAAACCAATTGTTCAGAGCCGAATGCTGATTAGATGTGCGGGGGGTTGGTTTCCCATTGTTGACGTCACCTTCGTTTATCTGAAGCTCTTGAATAAGATTTGCTCTTCAGAAAGATTGTTGGAGAGGTGGAATGCACACCTGGGCGTCGATTGGCTTCTCCTTCGTTCTGCCTTTGACACTTTTTTCTTGCGCTTCTTCTTCGGCTGTGGGAACGTACCCTAGTCCAAACGTCCCTTGCTGCCCCTCTTAAACTAAAGGCCCTCCTTGCTGGTCACCACGTTCACTTCATTGAAAATTTGTAGTCCAAGGTCTTCTGAACCTTCATCCCCAATATATGGTATGGCAGTCTCCTTATATATGGCGTAATCTTGCTCGCCAAGTACGGTGACTATCTGCCCGTTCGCAATGAATTTGATCCTTTGGTAGAGACTAGAGGGGATGGCTCCAGCAGCGTGTATCTAGGGTCTTCCCAAAAGTAGGTTGAAAGACCTTGGGATGTCGAGGACCTGGAAAGATATGTGGAATACTTGTGGACCAATTTCCACTGGTAGGTTCATCTCCCCTACTATATCTCTTTTTGACCCATCAAAAGCTCTGACCACCGTTGAGTTAGGCTTTATGTTGCTTGGATCGACCCCCAATAAGTCGAGAGTAGCCAACGGGCAAACGTTGAGGGACGATCCGTTGTCGATGAGTACCCGAGAGACAATTGTGTCATTGCACTTAACCACTATGAACAGTTGTTTTGTATGTTGGTCTCCCTCCTCTCCTAGCTTTTCCGGAGAGAAAGATATCTGGTCCATTGTAAAAATAGAATTTGCCACGTGACTTATCTTGTCTGTAGCGATGCCTTCTGGGACCTGAATCTGTTTGAGCACTTTAAAGAGTGCTTCCCTGTGGGGCTCGGATTCTGTAAGAAGGCCCATGAGTGATATCTATGCTGGAACTTTATTTAGTTGTTCCATTATCTTGTATTCACTCGCCTTGACCATCTTTGTAAACGCAGCGAGTCCCTCTTCCTCTTCCTCTCTTTTCTCCACGTTGGGCTCTTCGGTCAGGGTTCTATACTTTGGGTCGTATATTCTCCCAGAGCGGGTGATTCCTCTCACCATAGGAGGTCGCTCTTGTTCGAGGGCCCGATAGTCGAAAGGTGCAGCTTTATAACTTTCTGCCGGTATCAGGACATTAAATACATATCTTTTCCTTGGGATCTGTATCTCAGTTGATTGTCCCTCGTAGCATTTTATAACCCTGGCTTCTGATGGGAATTGATCATGTTTATAGTCTTCTCCTCTTCCTTTGGCGGGTTGTCCTCTTTCTTAAACTCTGGCCCCCATCCGCTAGGTGGCCCATACTCCATTGGGATGTACGAATAGTTTGCCAAGTATTCAAACCTCCCGTGTGATTCTCCCAAAGTGCCGACTGTTGGGTCTTTGGCTAACCATCTTCTTTTGATATGTACCTTTGGGGCTTTCTCTGGAGCTTGATGAGATTGCTTTTTTTTGTTGGTCCATCGTCTTCTGCTTAGGGGCTTCCTTAGGAGTTGACTCCTCAGATGTGATCATGTTAATGGTGGGCTTATGATTGGGCAGTGGGTTGGTGTTGACATTGGGTGCTGGGGTGCTCACAAAATTCAGCTGTACGATTCCTGTGTCGATTAGGTCTTGGATTTTGTGTCGGAGCCTCCAGCACCTATCTGTAGAATGCCCCTCTTGACCCATATGGTAGTCATATTTGAGGCTTGAGTCGAAATTCTTGGGCTTGTACCGGTTGTTGGGGATCTCAAAGCTGATCAAGTTGTCCGCCCTCAACCGAGCAAAGACTTGACTGAGCGGGATGGGGATTGGAGTGAACTGCCTTGGGACCTTGGTGGCCTGGGTATGACCTGTCGTGGATTGCTGGGCTGGGGTACTCATGGTTTGAAATGTCACACGAGTTCCAGCTTTTTCTGCCTTACCGGAATGGACAGTACTGACGGTGGACTCCTTAGCTCTATTACCTCCTAAGGGCCTTTGTGTTGGTGTGACCCTGGGAGGATCCATCATTTGGAGTCTGCCGGTGGTGATGGCATTTTCAATCCGGCATCCTGCAGCTACCACCTCTGCAAAGTTGGATGAGGTCTGGCCTACCAGATGTGAAAAGTAGGTCTTGTCTAAGGTGTTGACAAATATGGATGTCAACTCCTTCTCAGAGATCGGGATTGCTACTCTGGCGGCCTGAGCTCTCCAGCGCTGAGCATACTCCTTAAACAGCTCAGTATGTCTTTTTCGGAGACTCCCCAGATCAATCACGGAGGGGGGCGACCTCAATATTGAACTTATATTGGTCATAGAACGCTTGGGCCAGTTTTTCCCAGGTGTTGACATTATTGAAGTCTAGGTGGGCGTACCAGACCAATGCAGGGCCTGTGAGGCTGTCTTGGAAGGTCTGGATCATGAGTTGGTCGTATTGAGCATACTTGCTCATCTTTCAGGCATATAGCCTGGTATGCATTTTGGGGCACCGGTCCCATCGTATTTTTCAAACTCCGGGGTCTTGAACTTCTCAGGGTATACCTCTTCCCTGTACACTGGCAGATTGGTGATCCCGACCTGCTCGAAACCATCAGGACCCTCAATTGTTTTCATCTTATCATGGAGCTGCTGGAAGAGTCTCTTCTCCATTTCCTTCTGTCTCTCTTCCATCTCTCTTTTCAGGTCATCAGAGGTTGGCCCCTGGTTGATCTTCGGCTCATATTCAAAGGCCGGGTTAAGGTGGGAATTGATCTCTTCATACTCCGGAGGCTGTCCCTCCACTGCTTTTCCTTTCCTGGCCCCTGAATGTTCTTCCTGGGTTGGCTGAGTGGTGCGAAGGAGGCCGATGCTTTCAGTTAAGAGGTGGACCTGGGCAGCCAATTGTTGGACCGTTTGTTCTAGGGATACGATCCTGGAGTCTGAGGCAGCTTCAGTATTTGTGTTGCTGCGGTTGTCGCTACTGTTAGCCATTTTTGTTCTTGAACATGTGCGAATTGGGCTTCTGGGAGGGTTCGGTTGCTTGGGAGCTATCTTGATACCTGGCGCGCATTTTGTTTTTTTTTTTCTTTAGTATAATGTATGCAAAATGCTATGCATGTGTCACACAGATGCTAAAAATAAAAAGGGTTGACAATTGATTGACGATGTAATATTGAAACTTTCACTTTTATTAATATTGGAAATTTTGGAGTTCAATATTCACAGAAAAATGAAAGATTACAAATGATGATCTATTTCCTAGCTCTTTTGGTCTTCTGTTGTGGAGGCTCAGGCTTCCCGTTGATGACGGCTTCCAGTTCTTCGACTCTGGCCTTGGTCTTTTCTAATTGAGCTTCCAAAGCTTTGTTCCTTTGGTCGGATTCCTCGAATCGTCCTTTCTAGATGTCTTTCTTATAATCTGCAGCTTCAAAGTATACCTCCATCCGGGCCTTGACCTGCTCTAGGTAGATTTCCAGCTCTGGATTTATCTTGTCTGGCCTCGGTTGAGTGACATCTGGAACTCGGTATGCTCTCTCCCCTGTCTGGTACAGCTGGCAGATTACAAACTCTCTGGTGGCTCGGTGCTTTCCCACTTCACCATCTAGCTCCCTGAAGTCTACATTCGGGCTTTCAATTATGGCTTCCCAAAGTGCTTTGACCTCTGCCAGCTTAGCAAACTTTTCAGCCACCAACAGGTTCGGATCTTGGTACTCGAAGGTGACTGCTTCCAGCGAGGGTCGATAAACTATGTCTTGGATAATACCAAATTGGCGGACCACTGAATTGGGGTGATATCCAATACATCCATTGATTTCGATCAAAGGCACGACTTGAAAATTACTGCAGGTCAAGATAATTTTGTCGCAGCAACTCCACCTGGCTGTCCACAGAATATCCTAGGCGCTGAAGCTTCTAAGCACTTCTACCCAACTGTGGTTGGTAAGGTTGTCGGGTAGCTTTAACTTTTCTATGCATGAATCCACAAGGTCCACCCGCTGGGCCAAGGTTTTTCGACCATGTTCAGCCTGAAACACTTAAGGTGGCTTACGAACCATATCAGCATAAGGTTGATGCTTGAGCGGAGGATCCCATGGCCTTTCTTCTTGAGGAAGTTCAAGTTCCGAATCTGTTCAGTCAATAGAGCCGGGATGTAAGATCTTCCTTCCAAGAATTGGGCCACCAGCTCTGCAACCCGGTAGTGAACATAGAAAGTTCTGGTGGCGAATAGTATGGTGGCCAAAGCTGTCAAGATGAAAGCATTCACCCTTCTCTGTCTGTAAGTCTTGGGGTCCCCACACAATATGTCCTTTCTATCCCCATTGTCTTCTTGGGCAATGAACCAGGCTTCTAAATCGTCCATCCGTATGTAATATCCATTATAGTCTGCTAGGGCTTTGTTGACTATTGTTTTGCGGATACCTAGTAGTATGTTGAAGGTACCGGCCGGCCCGGCCTCGAGATCTAGCACATAGATTTGATCAGTCAATGCTGGAGCCTATAGCAGCTGGGTGTACTCTTCCAGGGTAGGGGTGATTTCATGTGGCCCGATAAAGAAAGCTGCGGGCTCTACTTCCCATAACTGGAGCATGGCCGGTACCAAAGGCAAATTCACCTCTATCTTTGTTAGTGAGAGGATGGGCCCTATTTTTTGCTGGATGAAGGCCTGCTCCTCTGGATTGTACAAGGTAAACCAATGGTCCAGTACTAACTTTGGGTCCAAAGGTTTGTACACCCGAGTTTCTTTGCGGAGGAGGGGTCGACTGCGGTGCTAGCCATCTATTACAACAAGAAATTTCCTAATTACAACCAGAACTATGAAAATATTACAGGGAAATAGATTCGAACTCCATTGAGTAGAACAATAAATTATTACATCATCATCAATTGTCAACCCATGACTTATGTATACAAATAGGTTGGTTCTAACTAGTCCCCAAGCTCTATGGCCTCCCGCATTATTGGAGAAATGGATCTCAGGCCATATCGAAGCATTGGGTGGGATAGCCTAATCGGTCCCGAACGGTGATCAACTCATTTCGCCCGAAACCTACATAATGGCTCCCCGTCTTAGGGTTCTAGGACGGTCTGGGTTCGACCGCATCTATTCACACAAACATATGCATGCATGCAGACCCAAAAGTACAGAAAACTAAACTTAGCTAATCCTTGAAAAGTTAGTAACAAAATAATAATTGAAATACATTTCTTTAAAAGAACAATTTGAGGAGATTCAGGTGGCTAGCCTACTTGAATGAGTCCCCAGTGGAGTCGCCATCCTGTCGAGTCTAATTTTTGAATTTTTCCATTCCTAATCCAATCTAGACTAGACCCTATGCTCATCTAATATAGATCCTCGATTTGAGTTAGGAACTTCGTTTAATTTTGTAGTCGCCACCCAACTGTTGTTGGGAAAGATTGAATTAAGACTAAAGGAGTGGATTAGTCTTAATTTGGACCACTAGTTGTCGTGATTTCTCTTCTCGTTTTTGGTGAAAAGAGGAAAAGGAAAACTAGAGTTTCTAAGTTCGGAGGCTAACCTATTAAAACCTTACGGTTACCACCTAATCTCCTAAAATTATCTCTATCTAGAAATTTCTTTTATTTTGTTTCTGTTGCTTTTTATTATGTTCTTGAATGAATTATTTGAAAAAAATGATTTTTTTTATTTCATTTTATGGGTTGACCCAAATGGGTGCCTACGTACCTACTATTCAGGATAAACAAGCCGTAGTTCGCTTTTCTTGAAAAGATTTAGTGGGTTTGTGAATTTTAATTTTGAAATCTCTTTTGATTTATGTTTTTACCATTTTTGGGATTTTTCTAAAAAAATCTAAACCTAAGCTTAATGATTTTTTTTTTTTAGAAAATGATATTTTTAAGGGAAAACATCAATTTTGGATTTATTTGAGAAAATGATTTTTCTAAGTGATAAAACTCATTTTTTCTATTTTTTTCTTAATTTTCGACTTTTTATTAATTTATTATTATTATTTTTGTAATTTTTTATGATTTTTATGATTCTTTTATTATTCTTTTACAATTTTTGTAATCTTTATAAGTTTTTATATATATATTTTATTATTTATTATTTTTATGATTTTTTATTAATCTTTCATAATTTTTGTGCTTTTTTGTTTTATTAAAAATTTTCCTCCTAGGTTCTACCCTATTTCAAAATCTAAAGTTTTATTATTATTTTTTTCTAATATTTTTATTATTTTCTACATTTTTATTATTTATTATTTTGATTATATTTTTTCTTTTTATTATTTATTATTATTTTTTATATTATTAACTCCTAAAAAATCTAATTTCTAACATTTTTCTATTTATTGAAATATAAATAACACATAAGTAAATAAAAAAAAATAACAAAATTAATAAATCAATTCGGAATAAAATAAATCAAATAAAATAAAAAAATGGAAAATCCGACTTACCTGGATCCGGGTCAGTGCGCGGGTCGAGTCGGGTCGGTCGGACACGGCGGCGGGGAGTGCTCGTTAACGGCGTTCCGGCAGTCTTCTTCAGCGGTTGAGGTGTCAAATCCTAGGTTATCGAGGGTGAGGAATCCAATGGTGGCGGTGGTTTGCTCCAGAAACACCTCCTGGTGGTTGCTCAACTCCTAATCGGCGGTCGCGGCTTCGAACTCCTTCGGTGGACTTCGATTCTCTCTTTTCTCTCACTTTTTCTCGCTTTTGATCTGTGTTCTGGCTTCCTCACTTCATCCTCTATTTATAGGCTCTCGAAATCGAGCTGGATAAGCTCGGATTTCCATCGGTCGAGGCAAATCGGATTTGCGGTTAAATGAACCAACTCCAATTCGTGTAAATCCGTCGATTTGTTGAGATTTGATTCCAATTGGATGATGCTTATCTCAATTCTGTTGTAGATCTATTGGATTTGTGCAAAAAATCAAATCGAAACGGCCGAAATTCAAAATTTTCTCCTCGCCGGCGATCTTGGACCGAGGTTGAAGACGATCACGCGCCTGGCGCGTGCGTTCGCTCCAGCCAATCAGATGCTGCCACGTGTCCCGGGTAAATGAAAAATTTGCAAAATGCGGAATCTGCTTCCCCCGCGTTTCAAACCCCTGACCTCGCACCCACACGCACCCACCTGACCATGACTCGGACTAGCTGAGCTAGCCCATTTTCTTGATTTTGTTTATTTCGCAAATTGCATATATACAATGCGATTTTTTTATTTTTTGTATTTTTTGAAATTTCAAAAATTATTTATTCCTTATTATTGCCATTTCTGAAATCATTTTTCAAAATTGATGTGTTTTCCTATTTATTTTTATTTTTTGAATATTTTTCTTATTTTTGCCAAATTAGAGAAAAATTGGAAATTGATTATTATTGATTCTTAGGGCAAAAATGGGGTGTTTACAACTATATGCGTAAATATGATGATGATACTTTATATATTAATTTGTTAAAAGAAGTCTACCATTAGATATAAATGTTATTGATTGTAATAGCAAAATTTTCAACCTGCATTTATTGGCCGCTTAGCATCCATTGAAAGGCCACATGACCTGATTTTTCAACCATAGTTAAAGAGATAACAGATACTTTATATGGGGGAATTCACCAAAATAATTTTATTTAAAAAAAAATTCTTAAAAAAATATTTTAAAAAATTATTTCAAAAATAGGTTTTGAAATCTTGGATCTAGATTGTACTTTCAGTTTAGCCAATTTTAGCAAAACTGAAGTCATAGACTGTATTTGCACTTTTAAGCAATTTGTTTGAAGCTGTAGACATGGTTCACGTTGAAGGCGTGGGTCATGTGTGCGCCTTCAATAAATTACTTTTACATTTTTTTTTTTGGCAAGTCTTTCATCATCCAATAATTTTATCTGATACTATAAACTTATAAAAATTATTACAAAGTGACATTGCAAATTTTCACAGTATCATAACATGTGAATTTGAATGTATAGAAAAAAAAATTATTTCACCAACAACCTTTTATTATAAATGCAATTCCTCAGTTATTCAATTCACATATCTCTATTTCTTCTTCAATTTTTCTTCTTCCTCCGCACTTCACACTTTCTCTTAATTTATTTTTTACATAGGTTTAGCTTATATATCTACAAGTGTAGGAATATCAATAGAAATTCTTTCTAATTTCTTCAGCAAAAAAGCTTGATTAAGCTATATTTTAATACTTTTTTCTCGTAAAAAATTTAATTTTTTTACTATTATGTCACTTATCGTCAATCTATATAAAATTAAATGCAATTCTTTATAGTCTACTGTTTTCATTAAAATACTAGTAGTTGTTGTTAATTAATCATTATTTTGTTATTAATTAATCGTTAATTTGTTATTTATTTATATTTAAAAAATTAATTAGTAAAAATTTCATATTAATTGTAAATATAATATATTGAGTTATTATTGTAAAAATTGTCATAAAATTAATTTGTTGTTAATTATTATTAGTTAATTACTAGAAAATTAATTAGTAAAAATTTCATATTAATTATAAATGTAATATATTGGGTTATTATTGTAAAAATTGTTGTAAAACTAATTTTTTGTTAATTAATCATTAGTTTGTTATTAATTAAGAATTAATTAATAGTTAAAAAATTAATTAGTAAAAAATTCGTATTAATTGTAAATTTAATATGTTGGGTTATTATTGTAAAGATTATTGTCAAATTAATTTTTTGTTAATTAATCATTAGTTTGTTATTAATTAATTTTTAAAAAATTAATTAGTAAAAATTTTGTATTGATTGTAAATGTAATATCTTGGTTTATTATTTAAACTATCATAAATTTATTTTGATATTAATGCTAATGTGTTTTGTTTCGTTTTTTTTTTTTTTGGCATAATAGATAGTGCTTGGGCCATTCGATCATTCTGTTTTGACATAACATCCCCTTAGATCTTTGAATGGAGCCATACCTGCAATTGGCGAGATTACTAGGTGTGAGCCACTTGCCATTCATACAGTTGGATTGGCACATGATATATGCCTTAATTAAAGGGTGGAGGATAGAGACGCACATATTTCACATGTCGACTAGGGAGTTTACTATCATCCTATAGGAGGTTGATGTCCAGCTAGGCCTCCCAGTTGATGGTTAGGTAGTGAAAGGGAGTAGTTTTCCCAATTGGGTTACAACATGTGAGAGATTGTTAGGGGCAAGGCTAGGGTCTACCACTAAGGGGGCCGCATTAGTATGATGTGGCTTTGTGATATATATTACGTCCTTCCAAACCATGTATATGAAGAGCAAGTTTAGCGCCATACATGTACGTATATATTGCAATTGTTTGGGGGATTTATCTTTGTTGATAAATCCAGCTCCCTCATCTACAACATGTTTTTATCTCTGCTGGAGCATTTCAATGTAGTAGGGACGTATAGTTGGGGGTTTGTGTGTTTGGCCTGGTTGTATCGTTAGCTTTGTATTGCATCTTTCCATCGGCTCACAAGATTAAAAGGGTTGTGATACTTCTATAGGTTTGGGCATGTGATAGATTCCCACACATAGCACCTTTTAGCCAACACAAACTAATTATAGAGGCTGTAACTCCTTTAGTCGCACGCTAGAAGATGTGGAAGGACACTCAACATCACCCGACCCATGTAGTTGCCGCATATCAGAATGCTCTCAACAGGTAGAATGGTGAGCAGTATTTCTTCAACTTTTTTTTTTTAATTTTTAATTTTTTTATTGTTCCATTTCATCATATGCATTGTTAACAGTGAATCTTACTTACTACCCTTTAGGTTAAGTGGGAGTCGTATGTTGGCAATCTGATTCACATCCTATCACATTTCTGTAGAAAAAGGTAGATACATTTGGATCACTCAGGTGCCACCCATATGCTTCCACATAGTCTAGTGGCATTACCCCAACCATTTTGCTAGGTAGTTTAGGGGAATTTCAATATATTTCATAGAATGTGAACAAACAGCTAGAGCTCCATCAGATCGACCTATGTGGGAGGGTTAATGTGGATTGGCTTATGCAGCATGCATTGTACATATCCTTATGGGAAGAGCATTTGGCCCCGTTAGTGTACATGAAGGGCCCTCGTAGCATGCATTAGGAATACTATAGGTGGTACAAATCTATAAATTGTCGATATATGAGGTATGGGAGCAGTTCTTGGATATCTAGTAAGTACAACATTAACACTAGTTGGATGATTCATTGCATATCCATTGCTTATTTAATTTACAATCCATTGAAACATATAAGGATGATACATTGAGACAAATCCAACTATCCTTAGATCATGACACAATTGTTACTTTGGCTGATTATGGTCTTGAATTCATACATGACCTCGGGGGGGTAACACTATACTTGAAGGCTCACTTGTAGCATGGTGTAGAGGTTAAGGTAGAGGCACAACTTGCTGACATGTGGCAATGGAGTCAATTCCTGCATGCTGTAGGACCGTAGGACGTTGACGACCCCAAAAATGGACTGAGGGACATGAATATCCAATATAGGACTAACAATGCCCACTAGATTCCAATGTGATGTACAATAACTCGGCCCCAATGCCTAGCACATATGTTATCCCACATTGTCATTCCATTAGTGGTCTTGTCCTTACATCAATTACTCTATATAAAAGACGCTCTGGTAAACAACTTATGTATCAGGGTGAATCTTTGCAGTGTGCTATAGATTGGAGTCCAGTGCTTCCTCGAGACTTTGACGATACCACCCAGCATTATCCAACATAGGTGTCATAGGCTTCTCCTACTCTACATTCAAGGCCATCAAGAGAGCTTACAAATGTATTTTCCCGGTTGGCAAGATAGTTCACTAGGAGAAGGAATAATAGGGGATATGATATTATTTTTTCTTATTTATTTGATATGTACATCTTTCATTGAAATTTGTGTTTGATGTAAATTAATATTTGAAATTGATAAATTTATTAATATTTTCTAATAAATTATTTTTCCATATTTTTACATCTATGCTTTCACTTTTTTTTTTTTAAGAATTTTTTCTAAGATTTTTTGTAATTCTTCTCATAAATTTTATTTATGATTTTCTTTGCATGATTTTTTTATAATTTTTTTCCAATGATAACTTTTCTCAATTTTTTTAAAATAAATTAAAAGTTCATATTAGAATAGCAATTTTTTTTTTCATAATTTTCAAAATTATAAATATTGATTTAAAATTTATAAAAAATTAGCAATTAGTAAATTATTGAAGGCATGAATAAGTCTGCACCTTCAGTTTTTTCCAAAAGTGGTTCAACTAAAGGCATGTTATGGATCAATGATTTCAACACTTATTTTGGAATAATATTTATGAGTACCCTATTTTGCAGTTTAAAAAAAAAGTATTATTTTAATAGATTCCCCTACTTCATGTTACAGCGATAATAGAAAATTCACTTAAGTCCTTGTTTTATCTCAATTTATCGGTAATTTTTTTTTCGGTGGTTACAATTTAGAGGGGATGATTTGAACTTGATTCATCTAACCTATGGACCATAGTTCATATCACTCTATTATAAGATTTTTTATAATTTATTGGTAATTTAATGATAAAAAGTGATAAGTGCTTAATTAATATATATATATATATATATATTAAGTGAGATAAAGTATTTTGCCCTTATTTTGGCATGTTTTTGAAGAATTTGAATTTTAATTGAGTAATATCTTGATTTTAGGGCTTTGATAGATAGTTGAATTAAAAAGAAAGAAAAGAAATCCAATTTTACTCAATTTGGGGCTAAATAGAAGAAATGATAAATTTTTGAGGTTAAACACAACCTAAACGTGATTATGTTTAGAACGTATTAAATTTGAAGCTTCATAGAAAGTTACATGGGGACTAGACACGATTGTGTTCATTGGTCATGTATCTCTCAAATAAGATTAACTTTAAAGCATGATTTAAACACGACCTCTAGACACAACCATGTCTAGACCGTGTTTGCTGCAACGTCCAGATTTACAAGATTTTGATCAACAAATATGACATGACCTTAAGCACGACCATGTTGGATAGTGTGTTGGCCTAAAATATAGAGTTTTTGATGCTCACTACATAAAGGAAAAAGGGGGACTTGACTTAAAAAAAAAAAAAAGAGAAGTTATATCTTACTTTTTCTAGGGTTTTTAGAGAGACTAGAATGCTATCTTTTTATATTTCAAGAATCTAGGGTTTTTCTAAGTTTTATTTGATTTTCTTGATGATGCATGTTTATACATCATTGAATAATTCTGTTTTCAATATGATTAGTGCTTAAATTTCCTTAGTACTAGACTTGTGGATCCTAGGTTTATTATATGATTGGAATTTCTATTATTTAATGAAGTCTTATATTTCTTGATTCATGCATGTTTTCTTGATTTTGATTAATTAATATTTCTAGAGTATTATTTTATCTATTTGATATTATACATTAGGATTGAGAAACCTAATGTGTAATTCGATTAGCATGTTTGAAGAGAATTAATGTAATATTAGAAATAAGTTACATAATTATTTAGGATTTAATTAATTTGGTTACGGGAATTTATTATTTTTAATGTGGTCTTTGAATTATGCTATTGTGAAGAGATTCAAATAGGTAATTCTAAGGTTAGGAATTAATAAACTTAAAAAATTTATTAAACTAAATTGGAAATTCCCTCGGTTAATGAAATTTAAGAATGATTTAAACACTATTTGTTAATGTTACATAATAATTCCTAGGGGAAACAAAGTCTAGATACTAGTTTTATCATCTTGAAGTTAATTATAATTTTTTTTTGCTTTTTTGTCTTTAAATAAAATCTTAGTTTATTATCTAATATTCGATTATAGGTTTTCGATCAATTAATCTCTATAATTTGCCGGTTAGATAATAAGGTGTAGGTTAGTATTAGTATTTGTAATCCTTGTTGGATGATATCCATATTTAATACACTATATTACAAAATTTGATAGGTATACTTGCCTTATATCAAGTTTTTAGTGTTGTTGCCAGAGATTTTGATATTAAGAACACTAATCACTTTATTAATTTAACCTTTTTTTTGTTTCTTGTTTTTAGTTTCTTTTAATTTTTATTTCAATAGTGCATGACTAGAAATACTCTATTAAATGCATTGATTTTTTATCCGGAAATTAAAAGGATAGCTAGTTGTTTATGGAAAACAGTTTGGTAAATAGTGGAGGATCTAAATCAAGGGTCTTCTTTGAGAATAAAGGCAAAAGAGGAAGAGGATGAGTTGGAAATCATGGGCGATGAAAAATAGAACCAATAGTGGACTATGTTCGATTACTCTAAACCTTCTTTAGTCGGTGCCGATTTGAGTATCGTCAGGTCACTTATTGCTAACAACAACTTTCAAATTCAACCTCATATTATGAAAATGGTGTAGCGGTTCATCTAGTTTGATGGATTACAAGATTGGGACCTTAATGCTCACATATCTAACTTCTTAGAGATTTGCAACACCCTTAAGATCAATGGGGCTTTTGATGATGCGATCAAATTGCGACTCTTCCCCTTCTCATTAAGGGGTCAAGCAAAACAGTGGCTGAATTTGCTTTCAAGGGGATTTACTTAGGATGATATGGCTCAAAAGTTTCTAGGAAAATACTTCCTACTTGCTAAAATCGCCAAACTTAGGAAGGACATATCATCTTATGCTCAATTAGAGGTCAAGATCTTATATGACACTTGGGAGAGATATAAGGAGCTATTGAGGAGATGCTCATGTCCTAGCTTACCCCTTTGGATGTCAATTTAAACTTTCTAGAATGGTTTGAGTCTATCAACCAAGCAAATAATAGATGCTGTTGCTAAAGGGACGTTGAACACTAAGACACCCAAGAGGTTTAATGTCTGATTGAGGGCATGGCCATGAATAGGTCTCACTGGGAAGGTGCTAGGGTGAGGAACAGAGTAGCGAGCATTTACGAATTATATGCGATGATAACTTTAGCTAATAAGGTTGATGCCATTAGTGAAAAGTTAGATGCACTTTTTGTCAATCCTAAGTGCAATTCGGGAGAAGTTGATGTAGAGGGTTAATGGGAATAGGTAGACTATTTAGGAAACCACTTTAGGCCACAAAACAACCCCTGTAGTAACACCTATAATCTGGGATATAGAAATTATCCAAATTTCTTTTGGAGTAACCATAATTAAAATCAATAAAGGATGAACTTGCCTTCCTTAGGATTTTAGTGACCCCTATCACAAGAGAAGAAATCAGGTTTGAAAGAACTTTTAACTAAATATATTCAAACTAATGAGGTTAGATTGCAGAATATAGAAACTTGTTTAAGGAATCAAGATGCCCTATCATAGATGCCCAAGTATGCTAAGTACTTGAAGCAACTACTCTAGAGCAAGAGGAAGCTGGAGGAGATATCAACTATGACATTAAATGAGGACTGCTCTACGTTGATGCAAAATAAGTTACCACAAAAATTGAAGGATCTAAGGAGCTTTAGTCTACCTTATTTTATTGGTAATTTATCAATAAATGGAGCTCTAGTTAATCTAGGCATAAATACAAATTTAATGCTACATCATATGTTTAAAAAGTTAGGATTAGAGAGCCCTAAACTAACACATATGAGCATTCAATTAGCCAATAGGTCTGTAAAGTATCTCATTGGTATTATTGAAGATGTATTGGTTAAAGTGGGTACATTTATTTTTCTAGTGGACTTTGTAATCCTAGATATAGATGAGGACATTGAAACACCACTAATTTTAGGTCGCCCTCTCCTAGCTACTTCTAGGGCAGTTATAGAGGTAGGAAATCAAACATTAACTCTAAAAGTTTAGGATGAAAAAAGAACTTTTAAGACGTTTGACACAATTCAATAACCATTTAAGAGTAATGATACCTGTTATTTCCTAAATACATTTAACCTGCTTGGATCCACTTGTATGCAAGATGGCATTTATAGAAACCTAGTTTAGCAATGTCTCACTCATGATAAGCAACAAGTTCTAGATAAATTTAAGCAATTTGAATGCTAAAATTTTATAGTCGTCTACATGACTAGAAAAAGAGAAGTGCATTGAGTTAACAACATTAAACAAAGGTGCTTCTTCGGAGGCAACCCAAGTTTATTTTTTATTTTATTTTATTAACTTTCCTTGGTTTAGTTTAATTTAATTAGATTTATTTTCATTTTTACACCTAGTTAAAAAAAAAAAAGCCAGCCATTTTTTTTTTGTGAGCTTGACACGACCACTAATCATGGTTGTATCAAGGGTATGTTGAATATATACTGTTCTGCGAATGTAACATAACCATTAGACATGAGCATGTAGAAGTTGTGTCAAGATCATTTATATAAAAAAAAAATTCTTTTCGAGAGTTACACGATCTTTGACATGATCATGTTTAAGTTGTGTCTAATGAAGTTTTGGATTTAATCTTTGTCGGGAGTTATACAACCATTAGACACAATTATGTTAAGGTCGTGTCAAAACATCTAAAGAATGTAAAGCCTTACTGAGAGTACATGACCTTTAAAAATGATCATGTTTAAGTTCGTGTTGAGTGTGTCCTGTTTTAATTTTTTTTTGAAAGATACATGGTCTTCAGACACGACCGTGTTAACCCTAAATCCCTTATTTTATTTTCTGGGCATAGAAATGAAGAAGATGAGGAGATTCTAATCGTGATTATAGTGACTAATTTCTTTATTTTCTTTGATGTACTAATGAAACTAATGTGGCTTGCTAAATTGGATTGTACCAATTTTTTTTTCTCCTTTAACTGTTGTTTTAGTTTCTATTCCTTTTTGTTTTTTTTTTTTTAGCTTTTACATGTTTAGAGCATTCAAGATCAACCATACATTGCACACGTTGTGTACCTTTGAAATGTAGCAAATGCCATATTTAAGGGAGTATTAGTTCTTTTCCCCACTACGTTCCTCCATTTTTGTTTTGTTTTGTTTTGTTTTTATTCTTATTTTGTTAATTTTTCTTTTTATTCGTATATTGAGGGCAATGTACGATTTTAAATGTGGGGAAGGAGGTTATAAAATTTGTGGTTATTTAAGAAATAAAAAATTGTTTATTTAATCTAGAATCATTAAGTTAGCTTGCAATTTAGTATAGAATAACTTTTTGGGTAGTATAAAAACACTTGATCAATAAGTGCTTTAATGGTTGCTTATTATTTAGTTTTTAACTTGAAGAATACAAAATTTGAATAACATCACTAGTTAGGAATTAATCATGGATTTCTTTTGACCTTACTTTGATGTATATTTTTCCCCTTTGATATTTTTAAAGCACTATAATCCTTGATAAGTAAATAATTGATACTTATCCTTTGCAAATTTCTTGAAAAAATCAATATAATTAAAGATGAAATAAATAAAATGAATAAATTGCATTGAAGTTTAGCTATGGGCTTCATTGACTTGAGTAATTAAGCTTGCGGGGTGTCTCTTTTGTGTGGAATAATATCGGTTAACTTGAGTGAAGAACTTTAGATTATCGGTTGGACGCTTACTAAAAGGGTTAAGAGAAAAGTCCATGTTAAAGCTAAATGTAAGTAGTAAGCTCCATTAAATAAAAGTAGTAGATGGTTCGAAGGGGTATCTTAAAACCTAGTAGCCTAAGATTATCTGGTTTGGGACTTACTGATCGATGGAACTACCTGAAAAACAAAAGAGAAGAATGATTAAGGGATAAATGGATATATTTATCTTGGATTATAATGTTTAGTAAAATTAAAGAAGGGGGTGTATGCATTTTAGTAAAGTTAGTAAAGTGTTTATGATTTCTTCTTGATTAGTCAAATCTTTCGTATGTTTAAGACATTTACTTAAGTGAAAAATATAAGAGTTATAATTAATCTTCTTATGAAATTGCAAGTTAATTGAGAATAAGGTTAAATAAGAATTCTACTAAATGGTTTTTTGAATAGTAGTAAGTAGATTAGGTATTTCTTATCTTACTATTTAATTTGATTAATTTGCTTGAAGACAAGCAAATGCTTAAGTATGGGGAAGTTTGATAAGTGCTTAATTAGATATATTATCAAGTGAGATTTAAAGTATTTTCCTCTTATTTTGGTATGTTTTTGAAGAATTTGAATTTCAATTGAGAAATATTTTTATTTTAGGGTTTTTATGGATAGTTGAATTAAAAAGAAAGAAAACAAATCCAATTTTACTCAATTTGGAGCTAAATAGAAGAAGTTACAAAGTTTTGAAGTTAGATACGACTTAAACATGACCATGTTAGAATGTGTTAAATTTGAAGCTTCATAAAAAGTTACACGGAGGCTAGATACGACCGTGTTCGTTGGTCGTGTATCTCTTGGAGAAGATTAACTTTAAAGCATGATTTAGACATAACTTCCAGACACGATAGTGTCTAGACTGTATTTGCTGCAATGCCCAGTTTTATAAAATTTTGATCGACGAATTTAACATGACCCAAAGCATGATTGTGTTGGACGTGTTGGCCTAAAATACATAGTTTTTGATGCTCACTATATAAAAGAAAAGGGGGACTCGACCAAAAAAAGAAAAAAAGAAGAAGAGGGAGAAATTATATCTTACTTATTTAGGGTTTTTAAAAAGACTAGAAGGTTATATTTTTTATACTTCAAGAATCTAGGGTTGTTTGAGTTTTATTTGATTTCCTTAATGATGTATGTCTATACATCATTGAAGAATTTTGTTTTCAACATGATTAGTAATTAAATTTCCTTAGTATCTAGACTTGTGGATCATAGGTTTATTATATGACTGGAATTTCTATTCAATGAATTCTTATATTTCTTGATTCATGCATGTGTTCTTGATTTCAATTAGATTAATATGTCTAGAGTATTATTCTATCTATTTGATATTATACATTAAGATTACAAAATCTAATGTGTAATTCAATCTAGCATGTTTGAAGAGAATTAATGTAATATAAAAAATAAGTTACATAATTCTATTGGATTTAATTAATTTGGTTATGGGAGTTTATTGTTTTTATTATGGTCTTTGAATTATACTATTGTGAAGAGATTCAAATAGGTAATTCTAAGATTAGAGATTAATAAGTTTGTGAAAGTTATTAAACTAAATTAGAAATTTCCTCGGTTAATGAAATTTAA
This sequence comes from Laguncularia racemosa, assembly GCA_037954665.1. NCBI lineage: Eukaryota > Viridiplantae > Streptophyta > Magnoliopsida > Myrtales > Combretaceae > Laguncularia > Laguncularia racemosa. The sequence goes on from JBBMOL010000036.1 coordinate 6,011,100, forward strand.
GAAGGATTTGAATAATTTTTGTTAATGTCACATAATAATTCCTAAGAGAAACTAAGTTTAGATACTAGTTTTACCATCTTAAAGTTAGTTATAATTTGTTTTGCTTTTCTGTTTTTCAATAAAATCTTAATTTATTAGTTAATTTTTTATTATAAGTTTTAGATCAATTAATCTCTATAATTTATTGATTAAATAATAGGGTATAGATTAATATTAGTATTTATAACCCTTGTAGGATGATATCCATATTTAATACACTATATTACAAAATTTGATAGATATGTAATAGATATACTTGTCTTACATCACAAAGCTAATAGTCAATATCTTATATATATAGATGTTAGTGAATGGAATATAAAACTTTTCAAGATATTGTTGTACTTGCAAGTTGCAATGGTTTATTTCAAATATAATTGATCCACAAATCAAATTCAACAACTTACAGTAGTTTCCTAATTGGATGTAGAATTGTATAACTAAGGAATCAAATTTATATTGTAATCGATATTAAAATATTCTTTTTTAGGAGATTTTATTTAGTTAATTATAAATTTTTAATGATGAAACGTACTATTATTAGTTGTTAAAAAAAAGTGAAAAAAAGAAGAAAATGTCATTAAATAGTATAAAAATAAATACAATTTAAAAAAAATTTGTTTTGATGATGACTTTAGTAGGATTTGAACACAACCTTATATTTGCAAAGTTGAGTATCTAATCATTTAGTTATGTTAAGCATCTTTATTCTTGAGAATATACATATCATATACATTTTTTTTTATTAAATTTTAATAATTAATTTCTTTCCAAGCTTGGGGAATTGAGCCCCTTTTCACTTCTCTAGTTCCGTCTATGCAATAGAGATAATATTATGGCGAAAAAATCATATGGATTTAAAGGAATCTAACGAAGATTACATATAAAAATATATATGATGTGGTTGGGAAATAATTTATGGATATTAATGAAGCATGATTAAGTAGTCCTTCCAGTTCAAGTCATATGTTTCTGATTATAATAGTTAAACTTCCCTCAAATTCCACTTTATTATTTTTTGAATACCTCATGTTCACTATTTGATTTATCCTTATTAGTACAAATCGGTTTTACTTGATTAGGATGGATGATTTGGGATATGTACGAAATTTTGCTTGAGGACGAGTATGGGACGTGGCTGGTGGTGTCACTGGCAGCAAAGAGGATAAGGTCTCTGTTGCCGGCCTGGATAAATATGCAGAAAAACAAATGTGATTGCACGCGTGAATTGATTTGTAGTAAATAAATATTAATAAAATTTAATTTATAAAAATATAAATAATAACTTTTTTTAAAATATTTATTATAGCAAGTACATACTTAAAAAATTATTAATACTTATATATTATTTATTAAAATACATGATATATTTTTACTAATAAATCCTGTTCTCTTTTTTTTTTTTTTTTTTTTTGTGGACTTTGGTTTCGAAGGACAAGAAATTGCAGGGCTCCCGGCCTCCAACCCATGTGGGAATTGGGAAATACTGCATTCCAAACCTGTTTGTCCGGGGCTTTCAAAATGACAAGCTTAGGAGCCATATAGAAAAGGTTTTCCTTTATCTCACCAAATCGGCAAATCTCATGGGGGATACATCTCCTTTAATCTATGTTTAAGGTTAGCAGGTCGAGTCCTATGGCTCCCCAATTCGGTAGAGGTGCTTCTCTATCCGAGCTTGCAGCAAATAACTAGTTAACGGAAAAAAAAAAAAAAACTCTCTTTTAGCCTATGTTTAAGGTTATGGAGTCGAGCCTTATGACTCCTCGATTTGCTAAAAGTGCTTTACACTTCGAGCAAATGGCTAAAAATATATTATAAAGGGATGAAAAAAATAGTTTCTTCGAATTTATTTCTAAAATTGTTATTTTAAGATATAAAATTTTCAATTTAGTATAAATATTTTTCTACATGAGGTTACATTAAATAATCATCTTTTAATTTATTTGTACATACTTTTCTATTTAAATTTTTAATTTTTTTTCTTTTTATTCTATTTAAGTTCCTACTACTTTTAAAGAAAAAAAAATCATCAATTCTATTAAACTTATTTCCTTTACAAAAAAAAAACCCTAAATAGCTAATAAATTAGGAAAATCTCTCCCCCTCGCTTTCATTCGCCTTCATGCGACCTCTCCTTCTCCTTGCTCGTGTGATTTGTCGTAAGGATCATGCTTTCTGATTAAGAGTTACTAATTTACTTTTTGATTAAGGTTACAAACGATGAAAAAAAACCCGTATTGACTGATCTGATTATAGAAGCTCTAGCTAAAGGATTGTAGAATCTGGTTCAAAGGACTTCGATGAATTCGCCAAATGAAGAGGAACACGCTTACACGAATGCACAAGCGTCGGGGAGTTGAATTTCAACCTGAGAGTTGTAGGTTGTAGCAGAGGAGAAAGATTAAGAGCTGCAGAATTTTGAAAAGCCATTCGAACAACTAAGATTCGCTGTTCAAAAAGCGACTCAAGTTCCTGGTTCATGGAAGACTCGCCACCTCGTCCAAATGCAAATGTAAAATCTACCATTCGAACAATAGCCTTGCCTCCATACAAACAGCTTCCATGACTTGACCGTAGAATAGTTTTGCTGCCATGTAAATGATACCTTGAGGACCTCCGGATAGCATGTTAGTTCCTAGCAAATATTTAGTTTTTTGATTTATTTTTATTTATGTCCTTTTTTTTTTCTTATGGCTATTCTACCTTTTAATTATAGCTTGAAAAAAGTTTTTATGTGTATTCAAACTCATTATTGAATAATAAAAACCTATTGATTGAGTGTTTCCTCCATCAAATTCTATTCTTGTCAATATAACAATTGTGGCAAACAACCCATTTGCTTGATTTGTGCATAATATCGATTTGAGAGGGCTAGTTCAAACCATAGGTATGCAATATTGAAAAGAGATCCAATCATGTCCCTTTTATTACGAAAAATCCATAAAAAAAAAATTTCATCACTTGATTGAGTTCTTGATTATGTCTTGCTATTTATTGAATTGGGGTAAATTATCATTTGGTATCAAAGTGAAGGTTGCGATTCATAGGTGTTGTATGCATTGTAGACGTCTAGCATGAATGTGAGGAGTTAGAGGCATGTGGATTGTTAGTGTAGTGTTGAAACATCCAATCTTCATTATCATAATTCATCAATATTGTAATAGCAAGTAAGATATTCAATGAATTGTTTAGGTGAGATTTTTTTGTTGATTGGTATGATTCATTATAAGATGTTTGGTAAGTGTACGCATGGAAGTGTTTGTGGTGATGTGGAATCAGGTAATGGCAATATTTCCTAAAGGAGAGCAATAATGGATGGTGAGAGTATGTATTGATAATAAGAATGTTCTACTTAACTAGAGAATGGTTGATCAGTTTGATTAAACAGTTAGCCAGATTCAAGCAATGAGTGAGGTTTCCTTTCTAAGCATGTTTTGATCAGCCACAATTTAAGTAATGGTTGACTAAAACACTTGTATAGGGTTAAACAAAGTATAAATCATATTAAGAATTAAGATGTGTTTCTTTCTATAGGCAATCAAGTACAAAGTGAATCAAATGCTTGAAAATTTAAATCGAGGGTACAAGGTGAGTAACCAACACATTCTTAGACTAATTGGTGTATTGAGAATGTTAGTTATATAACTCTCGAGCTTGTGCAAGTTTGATTATTCTCAACTTGATTATTAATAAAATACGCGTTGACTAATGCCTTGAAAATTGTTTTTTCTTGTGATTGCAAATTTAGATGAGACATTAGATTGGAGAAGTTGCATTAGGTGTTGCAGAGTAGGATATATAGTAAGTTAAGAATTAATTATCAATGGCAGAACGCTTAAGCTAAAAAATTACAGAGAAGTAGTTACTTCGAGTACCTATAATCTCAAGAAAGGTATGAGTCCAACTACCAAAACTAGAAATGCAGTTTGAAAGTTGATATTGCTTATAGTATTTACACCAAAGAGTTTGAGGATTGACTATTGATCATAACTAGAATGTTGAGTTGGAAAATAAGAGAATAATAGTTTTTTTTTATGTATCAATTATATAATATATGATAGGGTATCATTAAGAATCATTATTTATATATAGACATAGGAGATAGGCTAAACTGGTACTAAATTGGCCCAAACCTACTGGTTCCTAGATAAAAAAAAAATCTAGGATCAGTTTGGGGTACCTTGGTTTCAAATCAGTTAGATTCATGATTTGGTCTTAATTTTTTTTTTTAGCTTAAATTTAACTAATTTGCCATATGAACTTGCCGAACTAATGGGTTCTTATACGAATTAGCAATTCTGAACTGGTTTACAATTCATAAACCGATGGATTGAATTACTAGTTCAACCTTTCCATAGAAACTATTTCATGAGAATTTGAGTTGTTTAATGCAATAGGGTACGGGCACGTACATATGGTGGTTGCGCATAATTATATCCATCTATCATGTTGGCGAGGCAATCCACTGAAGCTTCAAAAGCTTATTTTACATTGGGTATCTATTTCTGGTGGCGACTGCTGTTTGGGATACTATGGGCATGACGATGGCTATGGCTACGTAAGACTAAAACGATAAGTTCAAGTGATACTAGGAGTTTGCTTAGGAACAACCCATCGAAATTTTACTTAGGCTGGACTTACATCATGTTAAGTACAGTTGGAAGACATCTGCTGATTTGCCGTCGAAGGATGGGGACTTGTTTTGGTAGATGAATGACCTTAAGGATAGAAAGTGACTGCAAGTAAAATATTCTTTACCACAGTTACTTTATAATGTAAACATTCTTATATGTTTGGCTTTTTATTTTTATTTATGAATCAATAATAGTTATTAGTATTATTTAAAATTTTAAATAATTTTATATCATTATCATAATATTACCTATTTTCTTATAATTTTAACTATTAATTATATATAGTATTTTAAATAAAGCCAAGAATGGAGATAAAAGAGATATCATGTAATCTTGATTTTAAAGCGAAGCACCAATAATTATAAACTTTGTTGACATCAATAGGCTACATAAAAAATTAACATCAGTAGTACAGAATCCAAACCTTATTCTGGTATATAATTTTTTAAAATGAGAATATTCTTTTATGCTCGACATATAGTATATTTAATTATTGAAAAATATAAACATAAAGAAAAGTTCGAATTCCTTTCCTCTTGCATTTGCTTGAAATCTGTGTGTCCATACTAGATACTTCCATTCACTTTTTTTTTCACTTTCAATTAATAAGTGCAAGCGGTGGCTCTCGATCTTTCTTTCACTATTTAAAAACTAGAATCCTTAACCCTTTCTCCTTACTTCGTCTCTTTCCTTCTCTTTCTCCTCTCTTGTTTTTGGTAAAGCCAATCCCTACTCTCTCTCTGAAGAAAAAACATGTCGTGCTTCAAGAGCAAATACCATGGTATAGTCCTTTCGCGTTAAGATCTCATGTTATAGTTCTTCTTTTAGGATGAAAAATCCTCTCTCTCTCTCTCTCTTTTTTAATATATATAAATCCATTGTACTTTAGGGAAGTTCAACTTTAATTTGTGTTGCTCTTGGTGGGTCTTTTGTTTGGAGTAATAATTACATAGCTAAACGGCCAATCTGTTAGTGATACTATTGTTTGTCTCTTTTGATGCCTTAAGCTTGAGTTTTGCTTATGGCTTTTATCATTAGTAAAAAGTTTTTAATTTTTTATATTGATAATTCCAGAATTAAGGTTTTTTTTTTTTGTAGTCCACAACGTTGGTTCTGTCAAGGTAGCTTTTATGGTAGTTGCTTATGTTTTGTATGAAGTTTTGATTTTTTATGTTTTTAATATAAGAATTGAGCCCTTTTTTTTGGGGGGGGGGGGGGTTGGGGAGGAGGGCGGGGTGGTGTGGCGATGGCGTTGGATCTATCTAGATTTATAGTTTAATATCGGTTGGTATATTATATATGTAAGCGAAGGTCGAGGAATAATTAGACTTGATCCTCTTTTTGGATATTGAACTGACTTTGACACAATTTGAATAATGTTATCCCGTGCCGATAATCTATGATGTTTAGCTATTTGGATTTGGATGTGTATTGTTTAATGGTTTCCCGGACAAGCGGTGAATATTCCCGACTAGGTTAAACCCTTAGACAGCTACTAAATCCATTGAAATGATTTTGGATTACGTTAATCTTGTTTGTAGTTTATGCTTCCTTGATTTAGGTCTTTTCTGATGTGTTTTAGTTCTGTCTCTTACATGCAACTATTTTGTTGTGTGATTTTAAAATTAAGACATTGAGTCAAGAGACAAATTAGTGAAAGCACACAGGCCTTTTGAGCAAAATTGATTTTAGTGTGGTGTTCGAATTACAAGTGAGAAGGTTTTTAGAAGATTTAGTGCTCATTCTTTGAATTTTTATGGATATTCGTAGATCTCGAAATATTTATTCATAACAAACATTCTCTATGGAAAAGATAAATTTAGATTAATTTGTAATTTGATTTGTTAATTTCTTCATGTTAGAGGTTTATCTTGATTATGTGATCTGAAGTTGATGGTGTGAACCTACTGCTTCCTCATCTTTGTGTGCATCAGAGTCTTTTTTGATTTTCATTGAATTTTGTACTGGGTAGGAATGAAGTTGCAAGATATCTAAAAAGCATTTCTTGATATGTTATGTGAATCTCTATTAATGCAGACGAGCTCATTTCTAGTGCTGCTTACATTGGCACCCCTGGAAAGGGTATCCTTGCTGCTGATGAATCCACTGGTACCATCGGCAAGCGGTTATCCAGCATAAATGTTGAAAATGTTGAGGCTAACAGGCGTGCTCTGCGTGAGCTACTTTTCACTACTCCTGGTGCTCTTGAATGCCTCAGTGGAGTAATTCTTTTTGAGGAGACCTTGTATCAAAAGACAACTGATGGTAAGTGTTATAGTGCAGATTTTTCTGCTGGAGGCTTTAGGTTCTACTTTGGAATAAGTTTCACTTTCACTATTCTTCTCTTTTTCCATTGCCACAAGTTGAGGTACGAGCTTTTCCCTGTTTTCAAGCTGCTTTTTGGCTTCCCTTGTATTGAATAGAGTTACTTGGAAATATCATCATGCCATCTTTATTAATTCAGTACCAAGGAGGCCAATAAGTGAAAAACATCTCCTTTTCTGTGGAGTTGCATTTCCAGAAGTATGATAACCCACAAAAATGCCTTTACATTGTTGAACCGTATTTGAAGTTTTTTAGGTTTGAAGATTGAAGAAATTCATTAAATGTTTTCTTTAGTCATTATGTCCTTTATGATCATGGCAAGGGCACTGGTTGCATGGCTTTTTTGTTGACATTGTGTAGGCAAGCCCTTTGTTGATGTTTTGAAAGAAGGTGGAGTCCTTCCTGGAATCAAGGTTGACAAGGGTACTGTGCAGCTGGCTGGAACAAATGGCGAGACAACCACACAGGGCCTTGATGGCCTTGCTCAACGATGCCAGCAGTACTATGCTGCTGGTGCTAGGTTTGCTAAATGGCGAGCTGTGCTGAAGATTGGACCAACTGAACCATCACAGTTGACTATTAATGAAAATGCCAATGGCCTTGCACGATATGCCATCATCTGCCAGGAGAATGGGCTGGTCCCAATTGTTGAACCTGAAATCCTTGTTGATGGTCCCCATGATATTAATAAATGTGCAGAAGTCACTGAACGTGTTCTTGCTGCATGCTACAAAGCTCTAAATGATCACCATGTCTTGCTTGAGGGTACTCTCTTGAAGCCCAACATGGTTACCCCTGGTTCCGATGCTCCTAAGGTTGCACCAGAGGTTATTGCCGAATACACAGTCCGTGCCCTCCAACGCACTGTCCCTGCAGCTGTTCCTGCTATCATGTTTTTGTCCGGTGGGCAGAGTGAGGAGGAGGCAACCCTCAACCTCAATGCCATGAACAAGCTCAAGACAAAGAAACCATGGTCTCTTTCCTTCTCATTTGGACGGGCACTCCAGCAGAGCACATTAAGGGCTTGGGCAGGAAAGCAGGAAAACTTCTCCAAGGCTCAGGTTGCATTCCTTTCGAGGTGCAAGGCAAACTCGGAGGCTACTCTTGGGACATACAAGGGTGATTCCAAGCTTGGAGAGGGTGCTTCAGAAAGTCTCCATGTTAAGGACTACAAGTACTGATGTAACTTTGGACCCCTTCATGTTTTGTTTTCATTATGAAACGAGTGAAATGTGAAATGCCCTAGGGATTCGAGTGGGTCTGCCATCCTAATTATTAGGGTCTAGGACCCTCTACTAGTGCCGAGGTTGTGATGGATGATGGTATCTAATAAATTGAAGGGAACTTTACGGTGTGACCTGACGTTCTCAATGTACAAAAAGTCCTGGTTTCGAGTCCATGCCTTCATCTTTGCGTTCTCCTAATTCCTTGGCTTCTTCTTTTGGATGCCACCTTCTATTTATTCTGTCGTTACATTCTTTCATCTGCATTTAGCGAGCAAGACTAACCAAACCAAAACAAGGGACAGGATTGAAAGCCTCTTTTAACTCTTAACGCTGTGGTTTCTTTAAATTTCGATTTTGAGAATGAATTTCTCAGGTTGATCAACTTTGATCCAAATATTTCACTTCATCAACGTTTCTTATCAGGACAATGATGCTGACCCCGGTAACACGGACACTTGTAGTGGGAGTTTTTATTGAAAAAAATTTCAAAGTACTCTCTCTCGTTCTTGGAATCTTTCCTTTCAGAATGTATACCAAGTTTTATAGGGTTACAGCTCAAAGGATGAACCTCTCACCAGTGGTTTTAGTTTAGCGGTGTAGTCGTTATAAACTGTATTTAAAAGTAAAGCCGTCAGTAATCCAAGAAGCCGGTCCATGACGAAATATAACGAAGTCAACATCAGCCCAATAATCACAAGGCCCAACACGGACGCAAGGAAGTGGACACAATGACGTATGCAGCCCATTCCTGATTCCTTTATTACGGCCACCGACAGGGAGAGTTCAATTCTTTTAATCACAGGACAGCACAAGCATCCTGAATAGTTAAAATTAGAGCTCAAATTATAATTTGTATCAATATGTCATGTTTTGTATTTATGTTAAAATGAGTTTGCGTTTTGAAAATTTCAACTTGTAATTTAATTTATTTATTAATTATATATAAAAATTTAAACTTATAACTTGATTTGTTTAATATTTATTTATTAATTAAAAAATTATAAATAAATTAATAAATGATTATAAATATATAAGAAAAAGAGAAAATCATAAAATTAATATTTAAAAATAAAAATAATATAGTTTTAATACTTAAATATAAAATTACAACATGTAAACACTATTTTTATATTATTTCTATTTTTTATTTTTATTATTAAAAAAAGAATATAATAAATACAATTTAGTTATATTATATGATCGAAGCATAGGCCAATAACCTAATGAAAAATACACAAACAATCTTCCCCAATCTCAAATTCAAATCCTTGCTTGCGCATTGCATGAGAGTTTTTTCCTTGGTGGAAAACGCGAGTTGAACTTATGATTTCAAAATTTTCTTTTATATCGAGAAAGAGAAAAACATAAGTTGAACTCACGTTTTCTTTCGTTTCTACATTTTTGTTACAATGAAAAACATGGGTTGAATCCATGCTTTCATAGTTTTCTACCTCTTGTGGTTGTTATGGAAGAACATGTAGAGCTTAGAAAAAAAAAGAAGTTTTTTTTTTCTTTTTTTTTTTTATGTTTCAAAACTTATAGAAGATCAAACGACGAAATCTAATACTTCCGCAATAAAAAATCCGATCTTTGGCCTTTCTTCTTCCCCATGCATTTCAAACTCGCATTAGCCCATAAATAGAGTCCCATATGGCTTGAATACCACTCGGAAATTTTCCTCAAAAACACCCAATCTTTTTCTTTCGTGTTCTAATTTTTTGACGAAGCTCTCTCTCTCTCTCTCTCATTAATTTTTTTTTTCAATTAGCCCAACTCCAATGCTTGGTGTTGGACCATCACTATCGTTGAGCTCCTCCACTTTTAGAAGCTCCAACCGATGGTTAATCTACCACTGTCTCTCTATTGTTATCACTGGAAATTGTCAACTCTCCTCTGATTCACCTCTGATGAACCAAATTAGGTTTATTTTTTTTTCTTTTTTTATGAAATATCTTTTTTAATTTCTTTTAAAGAATTTTAGTTATTATATATATATATATATTAGATATCTAGATTAAAAAAAATTATTTATATACATTTTTGGACATTTTAGATTCATTTTTGTTTTAATAAAAATTTCTAGTTATTTTAATATTTTTTAGTTAAGAAATTTTGATTTAAAGAAATATTTATTTTATATATAATAAGACATTTTAGATTTTTTATTTAAAAAAATTTTAAAACTATTTTTTAGTTATTTTATATATTTTTAAGACATTATAGCAAAATAAAAAAAATTATCTAAAAAATATATTTTAGATATAATTTTTTTTATGAGTTATAAGTCTTCAAAATTTTATTTTTTTAATAATTTTTTTTATAAAAAAAATCATTGCGAACTACGATCGATTTGATCTTGAATAGTGGGTATGTAGACATTTATGGGGTGACACCATTTGTAAATAATTTTTTTCTTTCTTTCCTTTTTTGCTTTATTTTTACCAAAAAAAAAATAATTTGGATGGTTAAAAAGTGGTAACATAAAGTTTTAATAAGATAGCTCCCAAACACCAATTTTTTTTGTATAATAGATTTTTTTATTTTTATTATTATTATTTTTTTACATAGACTAGTAGTCAAGTTAAGACTAATTCACTTAATTAGTCTTAATTTAATACTTGTCCTGATTTCGATTTGGTGACGATTTCTTTTCTTTTCAATTTTTTTTTCTAATCTTAGTCGAGGATTTACATTAAATAAGCATAGGGTTTAATGTAAATTAGATTAGAAAAAAAAAGAAAAAATTGGACTCGATAGGATGACAACTCCATTAAGGAAAAAAGTAGGCTAGCCTTTTAAACCTTCAAAAAAATATATATGTTTTTAGTTTTACTTGTAGAGATATATATGTATATGTATATATATTTATATAATTGTATTAACCTTTATTTTTTTTGCAGCATATTTATTTATTTTTTAATTTAAAAGGAAGACATTAGATACATGGTAGATATAGTCAAATTTAGGCCGTCTTAGGACCTTAGGAGGGGAGCCATTGTGTAAGCTTGGGTGTTGTGGGGCAACAACCACTCGAGGTTGATTAGGCTACCCTACTCAAGTTTTGATGTGACCTGTGAATCATTTTCTTTGAAAATGAGTGAGGCTATAAAACTTGGGGACCTATAGAACTCACCAAGCTGCATTCATGAACCCTTCAAGTTGGCGAATAAACATGATGTGGCAAAAAAAAAAATTGCAACTTTAGTGGAGTCATTTTTCAATTTGTTTATAATTTGTAAAATTGTTGTTGTAAATTTCTCTGTAAATTATTTGTAGCAAATGTATTTTCTTATAAATAATATAGTCATGATGTATTTACTTTCATAAATTTTATAGCAATGGTAAGCTCATTCTATATGCAAGCTCTTCTCAAGGATATCCATGTTCACAAGCCCTTGGAGCTAAAGGTAGTACTTGAATGATGGATCTTGTTTTTCGACCCTAGCCAACAAGAGGTCATTCAAGATAAGATCGAACCAATTATTTCATTATAGAAAGTCTCTATCAACATCACTTTAGTAAGAGCCTTGGTTCATTTTTGGGATCCAAAAGTTATTGCCTTTTGTTTGGGTCCCCATCAATTAGGCCAAACAATGGAAGAATATGTCAAACTACTTAAGGCTCCATTTAACATTGAAAACATATATATCATAGATCTTAAAGTAGGGTTAGTAAAAATCTTAAGTAAATTGTTGGGGATTTGTAAGGCTGAAGTCAACAAGGCTTTAGTAAATTGTAATGGTAATTGTATTATGACTGATGATCTATTGACTTGGTTTACAGCTTAATCCAATTACCATGAAAAGCGAACCCTATTTTGTATAGATTTTGAAACATGGCAACAACATTGATTCATGCATTCATCTTAATGGTGTTCAAAACTATATTATTTTCGAATGGGATTTTTCATATCCACTTTAGGGTTGTAGAAATAGTAACTGAATTTCTAGAAGGAAAGTCCTACAACCCTACACTCCACATTGAGTAAATTAAATCACTTAACCACTTAAAGACAAAAGGACATGGGGATTTAAATAAATAATATGGTTTGTCAGCCATATGAGATGCTATAGACTTGACTTCATTTGAGAGGCCTTTTCACAACAGATTGACCTTATTGATTCATTTGCCTCCAGAATCACATTGCTAAAGGATATTCTTATCTACTGCTAGATTGACGTCTTACAAGACTTTTGTGTTGAAGACATATTATGGGCAGCCAGATGAAATTCTTGTACTAGGATGGTGTGTTCTTGCAAAAATTACGAGCTAGTTCCCTTGATTGGATTTAACTGGTGCACCGATTACTACCTAGCTACTTTAATACGTCAATTGGGACCTACTCAAGATATAGTCCATAAACCTTCACTTGAACCCATCACACTTAATTTCCATAATCTTTATATGATAATAGTTGATAAGATAGCTAAATTATCAGAGATCAAAACCTTATGGGAGACTCAAATAATAAGCTCTACTATTGGCACAGGGAGTCTACGGGGGTATTTAAGTAAATATCAAGCAACTAAAGAGTATATTCTTCATCAACTCAAAAAGATAGGTGAAAAACAATATAGTGCCCTAGTTATACTCCAACTTGCACCAGCAAATCCCACTCATGAAATGAAGACATGCATGGAACAAGTGTAAGTATAAATGCAAGTCCATATGGAAAATATGGAAAGAAAGGGGGACATTAGGAAGAATCAATGTCGAGAATACAACCAATGAGTTGAAGCTCTAGAAGCTTAACTAAGAAAAGCCAGACAAAAGATCAAGGAACTAGAAGCTCTTGTAGAAGAGAAAATAGAAAAGGATCATGTCATCTTTAGAAGAGGAGGATTTAGATTTTAAAGTCTTTGTAATTTCTTTTCAAATGATGTAATCAAATTCCAAAGTTAATGTACTAATAAACTTTCCATTTTGCCATATTATGGATTATTTGCTAACCCCATAGCTGCATCCGCTTGACATATGCATTTAAAAAATTTATTTATTTATTTATTTTTACTAACAAGTTTTCTAGTGTTGATAAAACTAGATTTCAAGATAGCGCTAGAATAATCAAACCCCACAAGAAGTCCATACTATACTCATTCAAGAGCTAAAATGTCAAGTAACAATGACAGTATTACCAGTGACAACACTACTAATTAGAGAATGGTTTCGTTGGAGCAAGCTATGCAAAATCTCAACGATTAGGTGAAAATTTTGGTGGAAAGTTTAACTCTTCTTCAATCAACCCAAGCGGTTCAAGAAGGCTACTTAAGGGGGCAAAAGGGAAAAGCAGTTGAGATTTTACCCCCCTAAAATGAGGAAATTAACTTTAGGTTCAATCTAACATTTGTGAAGTCAAAACCTGGGGTGCAAACCTCATATGGCCCTGAAGATCTGCAAAGGCAATTTGAAGAAAGATAAAAAGAAATAGAAATAAAGCTTTTCCAACATTTAGCTGATAAGGTGAAAACTTTGGAAGGATCTTATGGATATGAGCAAATTGGCATCACCGACTTAACAGTTTTTGATACCGCTGCTTATCTTGAAAAATTTTAGGTATTAGATTTTAAGAAAAATAATAGCACTAAATGTCCAAAAATGCACACTAGACTGTATGTTTGGAAGATGGGTAAATATGTACAATATTACCAATTAATGGTGTAAAACTTTCTAAGATAGTCTCATAGGACCTACTCTAGCTTGGTATGCACAATTGGACCTTAATCAAATCAATAATTAGGAAAAGTTGGCCCGGACATTCTATGAGCAATGCAAATTCAACATTGAAGTTGCTCCTTTAATATGGGGCTTAGGGGGTATCTGCAAGAAGCACAATGAATCATTCAAAGAATACACTTAGCGTTGGAGGGCTTAAACTACAAAGGTCATTACCCCACTCTCTGAGAAAGAGCTTACATCCATATTTATCAATATGTTGGAGAAACCCTATTTCACCCATTTGATTGGGCAAACTTCTTCAAGTTTTGTAGAAGTGGTAGCTATAGGATGTAGGGATGAAGATACCATCACCTTTGGAAAATTGCCAATCAATGAAACCCCCAAGATAATATCATCCAAGCCATTAAATAATATCAAAGGAAAAGAAGCCACAATTGAAATGATTAATTCCAATAGAAGTCACAAGCTAACCCCTCACCTTTCCTTCCAAACACTAGACCTAACCATAAACACTTCAATCCACATACAACCAAACAATCAACCTTAGATCAACAGACCTCTCAAACAATTCACCCGAATCCTAGTCCCCTTAGCTAAGCCTTTGCTAGCCTTAAGGCTAATAATTTAATCATTTTTGAAATTCCCAATGAGAAATACATGCCAAAAACATATGACCCTAGTCTCAAATGTGAATACCATATGGGTAGGCAAGAAATTTTATAGATAGATGCTGGAGCCTTAAGAATAAAATCTAAGATTTGATTGATGAAGGAGTAGTGCAGCTAGACTTTGTTGAGCCACCTACTCCTAATGTTAACAATAAGCCACTTCTCAATCGTGGTCCTACCGTTAACATGATCACTTTGGAAGAACCTGAACTAGAAATTGATTTGGATAGGTTAACGATAGAGCAGGTAGCATAGAACTTGCAACAAGTCGGCTTCCTATTATCAGTTAACCTAAACAACAGAGCACAAGCTAAGTCAGCCAACTATGAATTATTTATAGAAGGCAAGATTCAATCATCCTACATTCAGGAAATGTTGACTCTCAAGCCTTATAAGTCAACAACTCAAAAGGAGTTGGAAAAAAAGATGACATGTAAGTGATCTTACAATTGGTTTATTAGGACAATAGTAAGGGAAGTTTGATTATTTTGTTGACTATTCTATCTAACTGCCAATCCATGAAGAACCTTACCTAAGTGGTTGGGGTTTTGATTTTGAAGGAGAAGATAATCCTTAGGATGAGAAGGATAATGATCAAGTTGTTAATATGATAAGATCTAACTTCAAACCAATGAGCCTAAAATGTTATAAAGAACCTGAATAAGAGCAAAAAGTTCCAAAAGCTAAGAAATATACTTTCCATGTTCTCTTGGCACCTAGAAACTATAAAGCTGCCTTATTTAACTATGTGGCGGTTAATTAAGAGAAACCCTCAAGTTCTATCATTGGAGGAATTACTCGGTCAAGAAGGATTTATAAGCCAAAAGAAGAGACCACTGAAAAACCTGAAATTGATGAATCAAGCGAGAAAGTTATAAAGCCGGTAGCAAAAGAAGAAAAGGGTTGTTAATTTTTTCAAAGATGATCAAGTTCAGTGAGTAAAAAATCATGGATCAATTATCAAAAACCCTAGCTCAAATCTCCTTTATGGGTCTTCTACTCTCTTTTGAGCCTCATAAATAAGCCTTATTTAGAACTTTGAGGGAAGTTAAAGTGTCATTGGGAATATTTACTAAAAAATTAGGACACATTGTCAATTTCATTTTTGCCATTGATTATATATCCTTTTCAACTGAAGAATTAGGCAAAGAAAGTAATCAATACACCAAACCACTTTTCATAGTGGTGAAATGCAATAACATGATTGTTTCCAAAGTCCTCATCAATAATGAGTCCTCCTTCAATGTATGCCTTCTAGCTACTTTTAACCTGCTAGGTGTTGATACATCTAACATCAAACTTTGTTCTATCATAGTAAAGGCTTTTGATGGGTCAAGGAGAGAAATTATAGGGGAAATTGACTTGATAGTAGGGATTGGCCTGTAGTTATTTAGAATCCCTTTCCAAATCTTAGACATACCAAGGTCCTTCAACTTACTTCTTGGGAAGCTTTGGATACATGTAGTGTAGGCCATTCCTTCTAGCCTCCACCAGAAGGTCATATTCATTTCTAATTGTTAGATTGTCATTGTTCTGGGCCAACAAGATTATGCTATTTTTAAAGAAATGACCATACCCTATATAAGATAAGAAGGCTCAGATGATCTTGGACTCTAGATATTTGATGAGGTGTGTATGATTACTAGTTTTGAGACACGAGAATATGGAAAGGTGTAGTTTAAAGAAGGTCATATAGGGACATTTGGTCTTAGATTTAAAGAAGGTCATATAGGGACATTTGGTCTTAGATATGTTCCTACTCCAGAAGAAAAATTTTAGATGAGGTTTAGGCAAGGAAAAGGGGGAGAACAAATTGCACAGTACCTTAATGAATTTTCCACCAATCCAAACTACATTCACCCATCCAACCGGTATTAAGACACTAGTATTTGCAAAAGAAGACAACTCCGATGATCTTACAGTTAAGCAACAACAAGACTCAATGGGCATATCCTTCAATCACTCTAAAATTGGTTCTCTTACCCTCTAAATAGCAATAGGCTTGCTTTAGAGTAAGGGTGGATCATGATTTAATATTTGTTGAGTTTTTTTTTTCTTTTTCTTCAATAAGTATAATCTATATAAATAAAATCAATGAAATCTTGAATTATTTCCTTAATGTTGTTCCATCTTTTCCCTTATACTTATTCATTTCTTTTCTTTATACATTTATCCAGATCTATTGATGAAAATCAAGGATATCTCGCACATGTAGAGGGTAAAAAATATTAATATCACCTTCAACCCTACTGGGTTATTCATTGGGGATGATGTTGATGACCACAAAGTAATTCAAGAGAATTGGCAAAGATATGAATATGATAGGATTTCCATTGATGAGTTAATTGAAACAATCAACTTAGGAAATGAGGATAACCCTAGTCTTCTTAAGATTGGGAGCAATTTTAATGATGCACAAAAAGGGAAGGTTAACTGAGTTATTATTTGAATATCTTGATGTATTCACTGTCTTGTGAAGATATTCTAAAACTTGACCCATCAATCGTAGTTTATAATTTGCTCACATAAGAAAAAATTAAACTTAATAAACAAAAATTAAGGTGATTTCAACCTAATATTTTATTGAAAATCAAGGAAGAGATTAAGAAATCAATGGAGGTTGGGTTTATTGAGGTATCGAATTATCCTGAATGGGTAGCTAACATAGTACTAGTAATAAAGAAAAATGGGAAAGTTGCATATGTGTAGATTTCCAAGACTTGAATGAAGCAATACCAAAAGATAACTTTCCTTTACCCCACATAGATGTCTTGGTAGATAATACAGTTGGAAACCATCTTTTCTCATTCATAGATGATTTCTCATGGTATAACCAAATCAAGATGTTGGAAGAAGATAAGATCAAGACAACCTTCATTATAACTTAGGGCACCTTTTGTTATAAGCTTATGCCTTTCTGTCTTAAAAATGCTAAGGCATCATATTAATGAGCAATGGTTGCATTATTTCATGATATGATGCACTGAGAAATTGAGACATATGTTGGTGACTTGATTGCTAAATCGAAAGAAGGGGAAGACTATGTAGACACTTTGAAAAAGCTGTTTGAATGGTTAAGGAAGTACTAATTGAAACTTAACCTAGAAAAATGCACTTTTGGAGTTACCTTTGGGAAATTTCTAGGTTTCATGGTTAGTCAAAAGGGCATCGAGGTAGACTTAGATAAGGTTAAAGTAATACTAGAAATGTTACCTCTACACACACTTAAAGAAGTTAGAGGGCTACTTGGGCGTCTAAGTTACATTGCTTGGTTTATCTCATAGCTCACAGATAAATGTCACCTTTTGTTCAAGCTACTAAAGAAAAATGTTGTCATGAAATGGAATGAGGAATGTGAAGAAGCTTTCTTGGAAATCAAGCGATATCTCATGAACTCTCCTGTATTGGTGACCCCTAAACTTAGTAAGCCCTTGTTCTTATAGTTGTACTTGATAATACTACTTGAATATATAGGGTGTATGATTGGCAAGAGGATGGAAGGGGAAGAGAATAAGCCATTTACTACTTAAGCAAGAAATTTATTGATGGAAAAAAAAAATCTCTAAAATAGAAAGGACATGTTGTGCATTAGTTTGGGTCATGCATAGATTTAGACAATATACACTCTACTATTTAGTTGAATTATTAACAAGACATGATTCCTTGAAGTATTTAGCAAACAAACTAGCCCTAATTGGTAGGATTTATAAGTAGCAAATGTTATTATCTAAGTTTGACATCACCTACATGAATCGGAGTTCAGTTACATGTTAAGTTGTAGTTGATTAATTGGCTAAGCATTCACTTGAAGGAACTTCCCAAGAACCATAAGCACAATTTCTAAACGAAGATATATTGGTGATTGAAAACAATCCTAACTCTGAAAAAGAAAACATTCTCAAATGGAAATTGTACTTTAATGGAGCAGCTAATGTATTTGGTTGTGGAATAGGAGTAGTGCTAGTCCCACCTAAAGGTAACCAATTCCTTATAGCAACAAGGCCCATGTTCCCATATACCAATAACATCATAGAGTATAAAGCATGCATTCTGGGTCTTAAAATGGCTTTGGATATGAGAATTCATAAATTAGAAGTATATAGGGACTCCTCACTCATCATTTGTCAAACCTAAGGAGAATATAAGACGAAAGATCCAAAATTAGTACCTTATCACCAGCAATCATCACGATTAATAGGGAAATTTGGAGAGATCACATTCACATATATACCAAGGATGCAAAATTAGTTTGCTAATACTTTGGCTACATTGGCATCTTTGACTCAAATAATAGAAGGGGTAGAAATCTAACCCCTTAGGATCGAGATTGAAGATAAACTTGCTTTTTGTTTAGCTGTTGAAGGAAGGTATATAGAAAAGGTTGACAAGAAAGACAAAAAAAAAAAAAATGCTCAGAAGAATGGTGAGTTATTTTTTGTTAAGTGGGCTCACACTATATAGACAGTCATTTGACATCACATTGTTGAGATGTTTGGATGAGGAAAAAGCAAATACCCTTATGAAAGAGGTGCATGGGGGAATATGTGATCCTTACATGAATGGCTATATGCTGGCCAAGAAGATCATGAGATTGGGTTATTATTAGTTGACTATGGAATCTAACTGCATCAAACATGTAAAACATTATCATCCATGTCAAATTTATGCCAATAAAATAAATCCCCCTCTTTAAGAACTTCATACACTTTCTTTGCCATGACCATTCTCTATGTAGGGTTTAGACATAATTGGACCAATTAACCTAAAAGCATCCAATGGTCATCAATTCATATTGGTGGTAATTGATTATTTTACTAAATGGGTCGAAGCTTCCTCATATACCAATGTTATCAAAGGAGTAATGGTTAAATTCATCAAAAAGGACATTATTGCTCGATATGGATCTCCTGAGTCAATTATTATAGATAATGGCATGAACCTTAACAACAAGCTCACGATGGAATTGTGCTTACATTTTGGAATCAATCACAAGAATTCCACTCCATATTGACCACAAATGAATGGAGCCGTAGAAGCAACCAATAAAAATATCAAATGAATTATTGAAAAGATGGCTATTACTTATAAAGACTAGTAGGAAATGTTAACATTTGTACTCATGGCCTATTAGACCTCCATCAGAACATCAACATGAGCTATCCCTTACTTTTTGGTATATGGTACTAAAGTGGTATTACCAGTTGAAGTTAAGATTCCATCACTTAGGGTATTGTCAGAAACTTAACTAAATGAAGTTGATTGGGTGAAAAAGCGAGTTGAACATTTGAGCTTAAATGAAGAAAAGAGATTAGTAGAATTATGCCATGGCTAATGTCACCAACAAAGAAAGGCTGGAGCCTTTAATAAAAAAGTGCATCCTTGAAGTTTCCATGAGGGTGATTTAGTTTTAAGGAAAATCGTCTCAAATGTACAAGATCCTAGAAGGAAGTTTACTCCTAATTACGAGGGGCTATAATTTGTAAAAAGAGTGTTACTTGGAGAGGCATTAATTTTGTTACATATGGATGGTCTAGATTTGAAGGACCTTGTAAATTCTGGTGTAGTTAAAATATATTATCATTAATGAATCAATGAAATCTTGCTTGAGTTTATTGAAAATATCATTTGTCTCTTTGTGGTTCAATTTTTATGATCTATGTGTAAAGTGGATATCCCCATTGGTTATCAAACCAATCATCTCCCTCCTCATTGACAAGTTTCTTTCTCTTTTACTCTTATTTTTCTTTATACACTCAAACATGAGAGAAGCTATGAGGAATAAAACAATAATGAATAATGAAAACTCTTCAAATACTCCATCATGGTTTCACCTTTTTTGAAAAAGAGTGTTTTTTTTTTTTTTGCTATTTTAGGTTGGAGTCCTAAATGACAGGCATAGAGATAATTTGAGCAAAATGAATTAGAAGAGTTGAAATTCTAGAATGAAAGTGAATACCACAAAGCATGGTTCATCCAATGATGAAAGGAGTTGATTCAAGATAGAGACAAGTAAATGGGTGTGTTGAACTTTAAGAAAGATGGTTCATTGTTTTGGTGCTATCTGCAAGACTAGGTAAAATTCTTTACTATTAAAAATATGTCATGCATAAGTAGTTAAAATTTAATATGATTTAGGATAGTCAGCCCATAAGGGCATTTTCCTAAAATTCATTTATAGGGTTGCTAATCTGTAATAGATACTTTTCCATAAGAATTAGTCAGCCCACATGGGCACTTTCCTAAAAATTATTTTTGGGGTTGCTAGTTTGTAACAGATGCTTTTCCATAAGAATTAGTCAGCCACATGGGCACTTTCCTAAAAATCATTTTTCAGTTTGCTAGTCTTTAATAGATGCTTTCCCATATAAATTAGTCAGTCCATAGGGGCAATATCTTAAAATTCTTTTTTTTTTTTTTAAGGATTGCTAGTCTATAATAGATGCCTTCATATATAAATTAGTCAACCATCTTTTTTTTTGAAGGATTGCTAGTTTGTAGTAGATGCTTTCATATATAAATAAGTCATTCCACGGGGGTGCTATCCTAAAATTCCTTTTTTTTTTTTTTAAGATTGCTAGCTTGTAATAAAAGCTTTCCCATATAAATTAGTTAGCCCACATGAGTACTATCATAAAATTCCTCTTTTCTTAGGATTGCTAGTTTGTAATAGATGCTTTCCCAAAGGGGCACTTTCCTAAAAAACATTTTTAAGCTTGCTAGTTTATAATAGATGCTTTTTTTCATGTAAATTAGTTAACCCACAAAGGCACTATCTTAAATTCATCTTTTTCTTAGGGTTACTAGTTTATAAGGATGTTTCCCAGTATAAGATAGTTAGCCCATAAAACACCATCATAGACATTTATTGCTAGTTCATTGGAATATTTCTATAACTCTTTAGAGTACTCTTTTAGGCAAAAATAGTGTATCTCTTTGGTCTTTGTAGTAAAGTTTGCCTCAAACTTTACCACAAAGAGGGACAGTTATAGACACACAATTTTTACTCTATTTGTATTTTTATTGTTAAAAAAAGAATAGAATAAATGTAATTTAATTGCATTATATGACCAAGACACAAGCTAATGACTTAACAGAAAACACATGTACACAATCCCTCGAGTCCTAAGTTCAAATCCTCGCTTGCGCATTACGTGAGAGTTTTTTCGTTGGTGGAAAATGTGGGTTGAATACATGATTTCAAAATTTTCTTTTATATTGAGAAAAAGAAAAATGTAAGTTAAACCTATGTTTTTTTTGTTTCTACATTTTTGTCAAGATAAAAAACATGAGTTGAACCTATGTTTTTATCATTTTCTACCTCCTATAGTTCACTATGGAAGAACATGTGGAGCTTAGAAAAAAAAAAAATTTTTTTTTGGACGTTTCAAAACTTATAGAAGATCAAATGACGAAGCATAATACTTTTGGAATCAAATTAAAAGTGCAATAAAAGACCTTAAATAAAAAATTAAAATCACAAACACATTTGTAATAAAAAATCCAATCTTTGCCTTTCTTCTTCCCATGTATTTCAAACTTGCATTAGCCTATAAATAGAGCCCCATTTGGCTTGAATACCAATAAGAAATTTGCCTAAAAAACACCCAAACTTTTCCTTTTGTGTTTTAATTTTTCGACGAAGCTCTCTCTCTCTCTCTTTCTCATTACAAAATTTTTCGATCAGCCTAACTTTAATGACCTGGTGTTGGACCATCACTATCGTTGCATTCCTCCACTTCTAAAAGCTCCGACCGATAGCTAATCCATAGCTGTCTCTTTACCGTTGTCATTGAAAACTGTCAACTTTCTTTCGATTCACTTCCGATAAACCAAACCAAGTTTGTATCTTTTTTTTCAAAAACAATTAAAAAAAAAATCTTCTAAATAATTTTAGTTATTATATATATATATTAGATATTTAGATTTAACAAAAATTATTTATATATGTTTTTTAGAAATTTTATATTCATTTTTGTTTTAATAAAAAATTTTATTAAAAAAACTTAGTTCTTGTAGTATTTTTAGTTAATACATTTAGATTTAAAAAAATTAGTTATTTATATATAATAAGACATTTTAGATTTTTTTGTTTAAATTTTTTAAAAAAATTATTAGTTTTTAGTTATTTTATATATTTTTAAGAAATTATATATATATATATAAAATTTTACCTAAAAAATATATTTTAGATATGCTTTTTTTTTTTTTTAAGAATTATAAGTCTTCAAAATTTTTTAACAATTTTTCTTTTTAAAAACAACCCTTGCTAACAACGACTGGTTTAACCCCAAATAGTGGGTACGTAGGGACCTATGGAGGGTGACTTCATTTGTAAATAATTTTTTTTTCTTTCTTTCCTTTTCTTCTTTATTTCCCAAAAAAAAAAAAAATTTGAAAGGTTAAAAAGTAGTAATGTAAAGTTTTAATAAGATAGCCCATGAATTCCAAAATTTTTGGTATAAAAGATTATTTTATTTTATTTTATTTTTATGTAGACTAGTAGTCAAATTAAGACTAATCCCCTTAATTAGTTTTAATTTAATATTTTTCTCGATTTCGATCAGGTGACGACTGATGAAGATCACACTAGAAGGATTGGTCTACGAATGATCAAAGACAAGATAGGGAGATTGGAGCAAGGAGCACGACCCTATTTGAAGTACTGATGACGAAGGTAGAAGTTGAAAAAGGAATCAAAGGCCAATAGCTTAAGAATCACTGAAGGCCGCTGGCCTAAATGGCCGGTGTAGGGAGAAGGCCGCTAGCCTAAGTGGCCGGTGTAAAATACATGGTAGGCTAGCAAGTAAGCTGCTAGCCTAAGTGGCTAGCTTACATGTCCTTTTAGGTCGGCTGGAAGTAAACAAAAGCCATTGGCTTTGGTGTTGGTTTTGCAACAATTTTAGGCCGCCAGCGTATAATGTTTTCCTTAGTCACATTAGGTTTTTTTTTATGATGTTTTGTTTACTCTTTGTTGTGAGACTATAAATAGTCATCAAACACTTATTTGTAAGGATCTTTTGGAAAAGTTTATTCACAAATTAAGAGTTATTTCTCTTTGGTTCTTGAAATAACTAATTGAACTTATCAGATTTTGAATCCGTGGCGTTCATCTAAACTTGTCAATTGATCATTCCATAATCGATTATGGCGTTATCACTTATATCAAGGTTCTTGTCTCGTTTATAGACAACAGGTCGCGGTTTCCATCGTTCTTGATAGATCCATAGGTTGTGGGATTAGAAAATCTAGTTGTCGAGTTTCGTCACGGGTTGATAGGGTTCGCATCAGTTTGGTATTAGAGCAATTAGGTTTATTAGGATCGCCTATCCTTTTGTTATTTCAATTATTTGTTCTTAGATATAGGGTTTTGAACAAAAAAAAAAAAAACCGTTCTTTGAATTTCAGTTGTTGCAAGTAGATTTTAGTTTGATTGTCATTAGTGTTTGAAAGGAATCGTACACACTTCCTTTCTTAAGAGTCAAAAAAAAAAAAAAAAAAAAGAGAAGAAGCAAAGGCAAAGAAAGAAAGGAATTCACATATATATAAAAGTCTTGTTACAAAATTGTTGATTTATAGTTTGTGGTGATCCTTATTGCAATTCTTAACGTTTTGTGAATCTTGTCAAATTGTGTTATGAAATTGCTGTTGCGAAAGTTGGGTGGATTTTTATAGGAATAAATGCGATTGGATTGTTAGTTCCAAAAGAACCGAAAAGAGAAATTTTGAGTGGGTAAGGATTGGTGAGAACAGTAGAGCGATTTGAGTGAAACACGTGAGCGAGTGAATTTCAGAATTTTATTTTATTACTCTTAACATTTTCTTATGCAACATTATGTCAAATCGAAATTCTTTTGAAAGTGTGTTGGGGGCAATTGATATAAAACTGATCATGAAAACTCTAACTATTGAGATGAGGAGAATGTTTAGAGTAGAGATGGATCAATTTCATGAGTAGATGGAGTAGAATTTTGAGTAGTCATGGATTGCTTCTGTTGGGCATAGGAGAGAAAAAAATGCCAAGAAGGTAGTGCGAATGGAGAAAGATGAGTGGGGTAGGGAAGGATCTATAGTTGAATTTGATTAAGATTCATTTGTGGGCTATAAGAGGAATGCGGGCAAAAGTAGAAGAGTTAGGAATGAGGAAGATAACAATCTGGGGAACATAAAGATGAAAATCCCTTCTTTTTAAGGGAAGAATGACCCTGATGTATATCTTGGGTGGGAGAAAAAAAGTAGAATTAGTTTTTGATTGTCATAACTACTCTGAAGTCAAGAAGGTGAAATTGGCTGCCATAGAATTTTCTGACTATGCTATAGTTTGGTGGGGCCAATTGTTATTGAGTAGAAGGAGGAATAGAGAGCCACCAATAGAGATGTGGGAAGAGATGAAGAAGGTGATGGTGAAGCAATTTATTCCCACTTATTACTATAGGGATTTCGTACAATAAGTTGCAAAAATTAGGCAAGGAAATAAGGGTGTGGAGGAATATCATAAGGAGATGGAGATTACAATGATCAGGGTTAATATTGAGGAGGATTGAGAGGCAACTATGGCCAGGTTCTTAGCAGGCTTGAATAGGGAGATTCAGAATGTGGTAGAGTTGCAGCACTATGTGGAACTAGAGGATATGGTTCATATGGCCATTAAAGTCGAGAAGCAACTTAGGTGGAAGGGCAGTAGCACCACACGTGCCATATCGAGTTCTTTTAATTGGAGAGTTGAAATAAGGGAGAAGGATGAGAAACAACTTCATTCCAAACCATTGCCAGAACAAACATCAGACTTGGTATCTCATGAGACTAGAGGTAAATTTGATCCTTCTACTTCTAGGAATCGAGATATTAAATGTTTTAAATGTTAGAAGAGTGATGGTGATGAGGGATAATGGTGAAATTGAAACTGATAGTGAGTCGGATCATGATTCTATACCATCATTAAAGTGATGATGATGGGGAGGAGTATGCTGTTGAGGGGGAGTTGCTAGTAGCTAGGAGAGCTTTGATTATACAAGTTAGATGAGAGGAAAATGTGCAATGGGAGAATATCTTTTATACTAGATGCTTAGTTCAAAACAAGGTGTATAGTGTGATTATAGATGGTGGGAGTTGTACAAATGCTGCTAGCACGACCATGGTGGAAAAATTGAGGCTTCCTATAATTAAACATCCTCGTCCTTATAAATTGCAATGGCTGAATAATAGTGGTGAAGTGAAAGTCACAAAATAGGTGTTGATTTCTTTTAGCATTGGAAAGTATGGGGATGAAGTGCTGTGTGATGTAGTTCTAATGCAAGCTACACACTTGTTATTAGGGAGACCATGGCAATTTGATAGGCAGGTGAAGCATGATAGATTCACCAACAAGTACTCATTTCTACATGATCAGAAACTTGTTACTCTTTGTCCTTTGAAACCTAGTGAGGTTTATGAAGATCAAGTGAGGATACAGAAAGAGAGGGAACAAAGGAGAATAAGCGGTAAAAAAAAATTGAGTAC
The DNA here is from genome assembly GCA_037954665.1 of Laguncularia racemosa. NCBI lineage: Eukaryota > Viridiplantae > Streptophyta > Magnoliopsida > Myrtales > Combretaceae > Laguncularia > Laguncularia racemosa. The sequence goes on from JBBMOL010000036.1 coordinate 6,037,164, forward strand.
TATTGTAGAAGAAAAAGAGAGAGAACAAACGAGAGTGAGTGGTAAAAATAAGCTGAGTGTTATTACAGAGGAAAAAGAAAAGAGGGGAAAAAGATTAAGTGCTGAGAGAAAAATAGAGTGGAAAGAAAATTTTTATAAGAGGGTTAATGAGGTTAAGAATGCTCTGTTTTTAGGAACAAAGAGATCTACTGAGGAGCATGAGAAGGCCAAGCTCAATATTGAGTGACAGAAGAAACAATGTACCAAACGAGCTAACAAAGGGCATCGTCAAGTACTCTTTGAACTTAGAGATTGGGTTTGGGCGCATATGAGTCAAAAGCAATTCCCAGCACAAAGGCGATCAAAGTGACTTCCAAGAGTCAAGGGTCCATTTCGAGTCCTTGAGTGCATCAATGACAACATTTACAAATTGGAATTACCAGGTAAGTATCAAACTAATGCTATTTTTAATATTACTGATTTGAGTCCTTATAATGCAGGTGACGATTTGAGGACAAATCCTTTTTAAGAGGAGTGGAATGATGAAGATCACACTAGGAGGATTGGTCCACGGATGATTAAAGACAAGATAGGGAGATTAAAGCGAGGAGCACGACCTTATTTGAAGTACAGATCACGAAGGTGGAAGTTGAGGAAGGAATCAAAGATCAAACCCATTTAAACATAATAAATTTTGCATCTGAGCTTGGGTTTAACTCATAAAACCTGTTTATGAACTCATTTATTAAACAAAGCCTGTTTACATAAATAATAAAATAACTAATAATATATACATATATATATTGCTCTTGCTGCTTGGACACGGTCTTGGACTAAAATTACACTTTTGGGTTTAGTGTAATTCAACCTGCAAAATGAACATATGTGAGCTATCAAAACATTGGAGATGTTTTCGGCACTTAAACTACAACACTTAAGTTAGAGAAACAGCGTAAGAGTAAGGCAATCAAATTATATGGGAAGTATTAGATGATTTTACCTGAATAAGAAAACCCCTTTTATACTGTTAGGGAAACTTTGTTTTAAGTAAATAAATCTTTTTTGAAAACACCTTAATTATAGCTTTAGAATCACTGAAGGCCGCTAGCCTTGGTGGTTTAGGCCGTTAGCCCAAATGGCCGGTCTAGGGAGAAGGTCGCTGGCCTAAGTGGCCGACATAAAATACATGGTAGGCTGGCAAGTAAGCTGTCGGCTTACATGTCCCTTTAGGCCGGTTGGAAGTAAACAAAAGCCGCTGGCTCTAGTGTTGGCTTTGCAACAATTTTAGGTTGTCGGTGTATTATGTTTTCCTTAGTCGCGTTAGAGTTTTTTATGACGTTTTGTTTACTCTTTATTGTGAGACTATAAATAGTCATCAAACACTTATTTGTAAGGATGTTTTGATAAAGTTTATTCACATATTGAGAGTTATTTCTCTTTGGTTCTTGAAAGAACTAATTGAACTTATTAGATTTTGAATCCGTGGCATTCATCTAAACTTATCAATCGATCGTTCCATAATCTATTGTGGCGTTATCACTTATACCAAGGTTTTTGTCTCATTTATAGACAACGGGTCGCGGTTTCCATTGTTCTTGATAGATCCATAGGTTATGAGATTAGCAAATCTAGTTGTCAGGTTTTGTCACGGGTTGGCGAGATTCGCATCAGTGACTCCTTTTCTTTTTTATTTTATTTTTTTATAATCTTAGTTGAGGATTTACATTAAATGAGTGTAAGGTTTAATGTAAGTCGGATTAGGAAAAAAAAGAAGAAAAAATTAGACTCAACACAACCCAACAAAAGTTTAATAAAATAAAGTTAATATAATATATATATGTGTGTGTGTGTGTGTGTAATATATATATGTCTTATGTATTTGTTATCTCTCTCTCTCTCTATACACATGTATCTAAATTAAATATTTGTTATATATGTATATAAATATATATGCTATGTATATATAATCTATAGTTAAGTATGACATACACACACATACACACACACACACATACACATACATATATATATTGTTGTATGCCCATACTAGTTCGGGGCCTAAGGTCTATATTACTTTAGTCCAGCTACAGAATGAGAAAGTGCCTGAAACTGGTTGGGATAAAATAGAAAAGTAATCTAAACCTTTTAAAGAATACACCTAAAGTAAATATTTCTTATTATAATTAAGGTGTTTTTTAAAAAAGATTTATTTACTTAAAACAAAGTTTCCCTAACAATATAAAAGGGGTTTTCTTATTTAGGTAAAATCATCTAATACTCCCCATATACTTTGATTGCCCTACTCTTACACTGTTTCTCTAACTTAAGTGCTGGAGTTTAAGTGCCGAAAACATCTCCAATGTTTTGATAGCTCACGTGTGTTCATTTTGTAGGTTGGATTACACTAAACCCAAAAGTGTAATTTTGGTCCAAGACTGTGTCCAAGCAGCAAGAGCAAATATATAATATATATATATATATTATTAGTTATTTTATTACTTATGTAAACTTAGACCTATTTATAGGCTTTGTTTAATAAACGAGTTCATAAAAGGTTTTATGGGTTAAACCCAAGCTCAGATACAAAATTTATTATGTTTAAATGGGTTTGATCTGTTTGTATTTCGTATTGATTTTTTCTATACATAAATCTATTTATAATTATATCATATTGTTTTCAAATTTATAAGATGTATTTTGAATTACCAGCTTTAGTTGAGATAGCTTGGGAAGGAGTTGAAGACCATTTTATGCGTAAAAACCCATTTAGGTGTTTTCTTATATTAAACTTGATTTTAGTGGAGATTCTTGATGTTGTGTATTATTTTTATTTCAAATATGAAGTAAGTTGGATTTAGTAAGATTATAATGTTTAGTTGATGGTTTTGTGGTTTTGTGATGCTACTATACTTTATTGTTTAATTAGTTGCAGATTAAGTATTCTATATACATAGTTTATGAATCTATTGATTGTTTAATAATATTTTTATGGATGAAACTTGAAAAACTAGAAAAAAAAATTATTTGCTTAATTTAATTTAATTTCGACATGGACACATATGGTTAAATTAATTTTCGGATCCACTACTCCTCTAACATGGCTTGTGATAATTTTTCTGATTGTCTGTTTGCGAATGTTTCTGCTCTACAAATTCTTTTTTAAATCCAAAAACCACTTAATTTCATAATATAATAGGAAATAAATGCAAATTTAATTATTAATGTTTGATACTTTTTTTTTATTTGAGTCTTAAACATTTTTTTTTTATATCTAACCTCATTGTTTCTAAAAATTTACAAAGTACCTTTTTTTTTTATTAGCACTATTAGCTTTTTCGTTAACATGTGACATGTAATATACTCTAATTGGTTTATATAATTATTTTTAAATAAATAATATAGTATTAATAAATTAAATTACTAAAAAATATAAACAAATTCAAAAAATTACAAAAATTAAAAAACAAATATATAACTCTAGCCACTCTAAGGCCATAGGATAATTGCATAGGATAATTAATAGGGTGAAAGAAGATGAGTGCCTCTTTAGGTGGCCACCCACTAGTTTGGCTTTGGTCACTTGAAGGTAATTGGGTTGTGACCCACTTAAATAAGTGGGTTTTTTTCACCCATTAGTGATCAAGGGTGGCAACTTATTATATGAGAGAACAATTAAAAAATAATTTTCTATATTAAATATATATATATATATGTATGTGTAGATGGAGGGTTCTAGCAGGAGTGGTCACGTGCGTATCACGCAGGTACCGCATCACATGTGACTTTAGATAAAAGCGATTTAGAGATGGCACGTGATGAGATGACTAGGGAAAGAGAGGTAGGGAGGAGGAATGGGTAATCTCAAGCGTCTCGAATGCACAAGTGACGGACAAGGGAGCTAAGGGGACCTCAAGTGTCAACCCTTGGACAATGGAGATTGTTCTTTACCTAGTCTCCTGTTTGATCTTTGAGAACAGAGAACTCTTGGTGGAACACCGGTTCTCTGATCTCAGGAATTTGGGAAAAGGTCCCCTAATGAGGAGGAATGATTGAGTATTTATAGACTCTTAGGCTTAATGACATACGTTAGATCATTTTAGCGGTCAACGGGCGAGATGGAGTCTACTCAATTTAGGATTATCCTAATGAGCTTGCCATAAGCCCAAGATCAGTAACCTTCTCTAGTCCAACGATCCCTATTCCGAGCCCACCAAGCTAATTTTCCTTGAGTCATCCAAAAAATTGGGATGGACTCATTAGGCCCTATCACCTAGCCCAATGAGTCAAGCTAAATAATTAATGGGCTTAGCTGAATATATTTACATAATATTTTTAACCCTCTACATTTTGCCCCCTGACCAAAATCCTTCGAATGAGGTTGAAGGGGTTTAGGTATTAGATAAGCCTTTTTAATGGTTATGAAATTGTTTGGCACATGTATGCTTATTAAATAGTTGCACCGCTGCTGCATACATGTCTTGCGTGATTCATATTCCAAGAGCTTGGAGCCAACGTTACATATAATTTAGTTTTTTTTTTAAATGCGCAAGATTTAATTGTATGTGTCTCCTTTAAGTCATTGAAACAACATATGCATAAATTTTTTCTTTAATAGACAATATATATATATTTGGAGTATCTGGCTTTTCAAATTGCCTTGAATTTTTTTTTTTTTTTTGTGTAGTATCTAGTTCATTAAGTTGTCTTCAATGTCTTCAATTGGCCTACTGATTCTACTCCATGGACATGCACCGGTAAATCCACGTATTATGCGTACATTAATTTTGATAGGAGCAGAAGTTCTGGATAATAATAGTAACTTTATGTTTGGTGCCACCTTAGCGTATTATATATTTTTTATTTATCGTTGAACTAAAATATATATATATATATCTTAAACCATTTCAAATCTTTGATGGAAGATTACACTTATCTTCTCCCTTTATTCTCTTTTCTTTTGGTAGGTAATAATATATCTGGCAATCTTTTTTGTGAAATTCACTTCCTTATATACTTCGTATTGCGTCTAGTAATTATTTTGTTGCCTCCTTTGCTGTTGATTGACATTCCTTATATAAGTCTACCATTTAATTGAATGTAAAGTGCATAAACTATCTTCAAATACAATTCTTCCTTTCCTTATTTGTCTTGAAATAATTACCCCTCTTAACTTCACCTTTGTTTTATAAATTAGTTTGCTTATACTTGAGGTGCTTGCATTAGTAGCGAAGTGCTAAAGGTTGTGCAACACAATTTTTTTTTTTTTTTTTTGAATTCTTACACCATTCTTGTATTTTTGTTTTTAGTTGTCGGTAACTAAGGAACCATTACTTTCACTTCCGTGGGATAAAGGCTTATTACTTTGCCGGTCATCATTGTGCTTCAGCATCTTGCATCGTCGAACGCCGCAAGTGAGTTTCTTCCAAGCTCGTAATAATTTTTTTCTTTTGGCACATAATGCAAATTGCCTGTCACATGATTTCAACTTCTCATAAAATGCGTCCACAGTCCTGAATCATCATTCCTTTTAGACTCCTTGCTAACCATATAGCAGTCTCTCTTGGCGAGACTTTGTCTTTTCCAAAACGCTTCAAGGCAACTGCAAGTTCTTCTAGTCGATTTTGCTGCAGCAATTCAGTAGACAGTTCCAGTAGTCCTTCAAGTGCCTCTACCCTCTGCCTGAAGGACTTCACATCTAGAGTTTCTTTCGCTGGAATATCATCTTCGATAGTAGAGGAATCAGGTTTTGGTCGCTGCAATGAATTAGATTTATTGACCATATCCTGTCTTGAGGCTGAAGGTTTAGCCTCAGTTTCTTTAACACCAGCTTGATCAGAAATGTTAGATCGCAATATTGGAGCTTCAGAGGAACTTGAAGTTTTGTGTGTTGCAGAGGTGGTCACATTTCTCACCTCCAATTCATCTTGAACTACATTTATAAGCTTCCCAACACTCACATTTGGGACTCCCATTTCGACAGTTTCCATTACTGGCTGTTCACTGCGAACTCGAAAGCTACGGTGCCGAATCACATGTATAATATCATCAAAAACAATAGGAAGATGTGGATTAGGTGGCTTTTCAATTGTCTGAAGGTGCAAGGCCATCCCTTTATCAGGCTGCAAATTCTTGTTTACAGATGAAATGTGTTAATACTTTTGCTTATTAGGACAACAAATACTTTACAATTTTGTTTGATTAATTTAGTTATAAACTATAGGAAATAAATAAGTTTGTTTAGATTTGATTTACTACAATTTAGTTAGTGATACTTATCAACTTTGATATGATTGTGTCTTACAAAAACAAAAAGATTACATTAAATGAAATTGCGTTTGGCTTTGCTGCTGCAAATTTTCGAATTCCTCTGTTCTGTTTTTTCTGTGGTCTTGTAACAACAATTGGTATCGGAGCACCTATTCTTAAGGGACTTGAAGTGTTGAGCTTTTTCTGGCTGCCATGGAGAGTGAGATCAGCTTTTCGTCTGTTGCTCCACTGGGGTTTGATGGAGAAAACTATCAGGTATGAGCTGTTCGAATGGAAACCTATTTGGAAGCCTTAGATCTGTGGGAAGCCGTGGAGGAAGATTATGATCTGTCTACGCTTTCCAAAAATCCGACCATGGCACAAATCAAGACACACAAGGAGAGGAAAATTAAGAAGTCGAAAGCAAAAGCATGCCTCTTTGCTGCTGTATCCTCAACAATCTTCACGAGGATAATGTCGTGTAAGACAACCAAGTCCATCTGGGATTATCTTAAGCAAGAGTATGCCGGAGACGAAAGAATCAGAGGGATGAAAGTGCTGAACCTGATTAGGGATTTTGAGTTGCAAAAGATGAAGGAGTCCGAAACAATTAAGGAGTATTTCGATAGGCTCCTTGATATTGTAAACAAAATCAAGCTGTTAGGATAAGAGTTTATGGACTCAAGGATTGTGGAAAAGATCCTAGTCACGGTGCCTGAGCGTTATGAAGCAACTGTGACAACACTTGAGAATACTAAGGACCTCTCAAAAATTTCGTTGGCTGAGTTGCTGCATGCGTTGCAAGCATAAGAGCAAAGAAGGCACATGAGAGAAAACGCAACCACCGAAGGAGCCTTGATGGCAAAACACCATGGAGCTGATAAAAGCAAGTGGAAAAAGAAGAAGAATGAGGATAGGAATCCTCCATTTTCTCCTAATGATAACAGGGGAAGAAAGGGGAACAACAAGAACAAATATCCTCCGTGTAGACATTGTGGCAAAGAAGGTCATCCACCATACAAATGCTAGAGGAAACCTGATGCAAAGTGTTCCAAATGCAATCAAATGGGACATGAAGCAATTATTTGCAAAAGGAAGGTTCAGCAGTAAGTGAGTGAAGCACAAGTTGTTGAACAAGAGGAAGAAGATCAGCTGTGTGTTGCTTCATGTGTTGCAAACAGCTGCACGTCAGACAGTTGGTTGATTGACAGTGGATGCACAAATCACATGACCAATGACAAGAAACTCTTCAAAAGCTTGAGGCTAACTGACATTACCAAGGTTAAGATAGGTAATGGTGATTACATCTCAGTTGAAGGAATTGGGATAGTGATCATAACAGGGCAAATGGCTCAAAGAACATATCTGATGTTCTTTATGTTCTTGACATCGATTAGAACTTGCTGAGTGTTGGCCAGCTGATCGAACGAGGACTCAAGGTTATCTTTGAAGAGAATTTTTGCAAAATTCTTGATGCCATAGGTCAGAAGGTTCTAAGTGTAAGAATGAGAGGAAAAAGCTTTTCATTTGAACCAATATCTGATGAACCAGCAGCATTCACCTCAACTGCAAGCAACACTGAGCTATGGCATAAAAGGCTTGGACATTGCCACTTAAAGAGGATGAAAACACTAAGGGAAAGGGTGCCTACGATTGGAATTCCAACTTTGGCCAACTCCCTACCTATTTGCAATGCGTGTCAGTATGGCAAGCAAATTAGACAACCATTCCCTAAGCCGACTTGGAGAGCCACACGTAAATTGCAGCTGATACACACTGACATTGTTGGTCCTCAAAGAACACCTTCCTTAGGAGGTAGTCTTTATTATGTTATATTCATTGATGACTTCACAAGAATGTGTTGGATTTTTTTCTTGAAGTATAAATCAGATGTTGCTGATGCATTCTGGAAGTTTAAACGTTTGGTGGAAAATCAAAGTGATTGCAAGATTCAAGCCATAAGATCTGACAATGGGAAGGAATATACATCTGAAAGATTCAACATGTTTTGCGAGGAGGCAGGCATTCAACATCAGCTAACAGCTCCATACACTTCGCAACAAAATGGAGTGAGTGAAAGAAGGAATAGATACATAATGGAGATGGCAAGGTGTATGTTGCATGACAAGGAGCTACCTAAAAATCTTTGGGCTGAAGCTGCAAGTACAACTGTCTTCTTGCAAAACAGACTTCCCACATGAGCACTGAAGGACAAAACACCTTTTGAAGCTTGGTATGGCTACAAACTCTCTTTAGACTTCCTTAAAGTGTTTGGTTGTTTGTGTTTTTCGCATGTTCCAAATGTCAAACGTGACAAGCTAGATAAAAGATTAGCACCTGGTATCTTCATCAGCTATAGTTCCACATCCAAAGCATACAAAGTTTATCAACCTCAAACTGGAAAGATCATAGTCAGTAGGGATGTGATCTTTAATGAAAGTGACAAGTGGAACTGGGAACAACCAAAGGAAACACAAGCATCAAAACAGCAAGCCAACCTTTAGCTTCAAAAGAATGATGATTAAGAAACAAAGCTGCTGCAAGAAGAATTGGAAGATGATCCACCTATCATAGGAACAAGACCACTTCAAGAGGTCTATCAGCGCTGCTATGTTGCAGTATGTGAACCAGCAAGCTATGAGGATGCAACTAAAGATAAGAAATGGATAAAGGCAATGGAAGAAGAAATGGAAATGATCAAGAAAAACAAGACATGGAAGCTTGTGGACAAACCTGCTGATAGAAAAATCATTGGAGTGAAGTGGGTATTTCGGACTAAACTGAATCCTGATGGATCTGTCAACAAGCATAAAGCAGGGCTTGTTGTCAAGGGATATGCTCAAATTTTTGGAGTGGATTATTCTGATATGTTTGCTCCTGTTGCTAGATGGATACCATTCGTTTGGTCCTTGTAGTTGCTGCACAGTAAGGATGGAAAGTACTACAACTAGATGTGAAATCTACATTCCTAAATGGTTCTTTACAAGAAGAAATTTATGTAGAGCAACCTGAAGGATTTGTAGTACAAGACAAAGAAGATAAGGTGTATTTGCTCAAGAAGGCCTTATATGGTTTGAAGCAAGGACCAAGAGCATGGTACAGCAAGATAGATAATCATCTATCAAGTTTAGGATTTGAAAAGAGCATGTCTGAAGCCACTCTTTATGTTAAACGAAAAGGATTAGATATAATTATTGTCTCTCTTTATGTTGATGATCTTCTAATTACTGGTGGAAACTCTAAGTTAGTGGAAGAGTTTAAAGAGGAAATGTTGGAAAGTTTTGAAATGACTGATCTAGGATTGATGACATATTTTTTGGGAATGGAAATTAAGCAACAAAAGGAGGAAGTCTTCATATGTCAGAAGAAATATGCAAAGGAAATCCTCAAGAAGTTCCATATGGAAGATTGCAAGGAAATGACAACTCCAATGAACCAAAAGGAGAGCTTAAGAAAGGATGATGGAGCTGATAAAGTTGATGAAAGCTACTTCAGAAGCTTGGTTGGATGTTTAATGTATTTGATAGCAACAAGACCTGACATACTCTTTGCTGTAAGCATCTTATCTCGTTTCATGCATTGTGCTAATGAAATACATTTAAAGGCAGCAAAAAGAGTGGTTAGATACATCAAAGGAACAATCAATCTTGGTGTCAAGTTCAAGAGATGTAAAGACTCAAATTTATTTGGATTCTCCGACAGTGATTGGGGTGGATCCATTGATGATATTAAGAGCACATCAGGTTATTGTTTTAGCTTAGGATTAGGGATGTTTTGCTGGAACCCCAAGAAGCAAGAAACCATGGCTCAATCAACAGCTGAAGCTGAGTTCATCGCCGCTGCTGCTGCTGTCAATAAGGCGTTGTGGCTTCGGAAGCTGATGCACAACTTGAGGATGGATCAACAAGAAGAAACAAGGATATATGTTGATAATCAAGCTGCAATTGCAATCTCCAACAATCCGGTTTTTCATGGAAGAACAAAGCATTTCAAGATAAAGTTGTTCTTCTTAAGAGAAGTGAAAAAGGAAGGAGAAATCAACTTGGTATATTGCAAATTGGAAGAACAAGTGGCTGACATTTTTACAAAGCCTTTGTCAGCAAACAAATTTGAATTTTTGAGGCACAAACTTGAGATTTGCAGTTCCTAAAAGCATGGAGGAGTGTTAATACTTTTGCTTATTAGGACAGCAAATACTTTACAATTTTGTTTGATTAATTTAGTTCTAAACTATAGGAAATAAATAAGTTTGTTTAGATTTGATTTACTACAATTTAGTTAGTGATACTTATCAACTTTGATATGATTGTGTCTTACAAAAACAAAAAGATTACATTTAATGAAATTGCGTTTGGCTTTTGCTGCTGCAAATTTTCGAATTCCTCTGTTCTGGTTTTTCTGTGGTCTTGCAACAACAAAATGGAAGAAGCATTAGGACTGTCAGCTCGTGGTGATAGAATCTCCCTTACAGTAAATTTCTCATCACCACTGGATGGAGACGTAGGTTGCGACCTTTTATCGGACACCGCATTAGATGTGATCAGAGGAGTCTCACCTTTGGAAGCAATTGTTTCTTCATTTGAATTAAGGACTACATTTGAACTCACTCTCTCAATGGCAGTGCCTGTGTTCTGAACATCAACAACAGTTCCAGAGCTTTTACATGAACCTACTTCACATATATTGTCATTTTGAGATGGTTGTGTGACCTTAATATCAAGATCATCAATCTACGGATGAGACATGGCAGAACTTGAGTGATCTGTACTCCACTGATGGGAGTCACCACCTCATCATAAACCTCGAATCCTTAAATGGATATGGAAGATGACTGAGAATTGCTACTCATAGTTTGTATTCCTTGGATGTCCCGAAAGGAACCTTCTGGGATTCCTCTGAGCTCTGCTAGCGAAGATTTGAAGCAACATTAGGGGGTGCTTGATGAGGAATTTCGTCAGGTTCTTGATTGGGCACATCTGAACATACTTTGCCACCATTGCTTGCAGTGTTGGAAGAACTAATCCCCGATTGCCTAACTCGTCCAGGAAATGAAGATCTTTTGATTAGATTAGATGGAGTCGTCCTCTGTCTAAGCTTCGTCGAATGTGGATCATCAATGTTTTGTCTCACAGCACCAGAAGGGGGAATGCCATCATGTCTGGGTTTCATCTTTGTAACCTTTTTAGATTTGTAAGCCCTTTTGGGTGCTTGTCTGGGAGGAGCTTCACCTCTAGCATGATTTCTTTTTTCCTTTGTAGCTATTCTAGCTTGTTGATGTATGAAGGCACAAGAGCTGAGAGCATCTCAAAATGAGTTGTTACTTACTATGCCCATATGGTTTATATCATGTTAATATTGCCATCTTCATGCCCGTAATGTATATCTTTCTCAAATATCCCAAGAAACATGAAGGCCAATTTATTGCTTGGCGATCATGGGTTATTTGTAATGCTGTCCTCCATAAGAGGGGTACAGATCGTAAACTACAGGGAAATATACGAGATCTTCCGTTTGATCCCCGTCGATGGACTACACCAAGACAACTGACCATACACCTTGTCCCTTGTAAATGTAGAGGGATTTTTGGCTTGTGATGATGGTGAATAGCCTTTCTTTGCCGGCTTTAGATTTATGGAATAACATACTTGCCTACCCAAGCTCAAGTATACCTACTAGTTTCAATATTTTTCTAATATATACCTTTACTATTCTTTTTGTCTTCTATTTTGTGTTTTCTCACTTCAAATTTATACAGTGCATTTTATGTTCCCTCGACAAGTATGAGTTGGTTTTCCTCCTTGCCTTAGTTCCATGGTGACCGAAAATAGTGATAGGTAAGTAACTTATCACGTGATCTTCCAGAATCGACCTTTTCAGGACAACTGTGCACAATAAGATTTTTTTTTTTTACTTGCTAATTTTCCATTATAAGCTTGTCTCCAAATGATTTCTCCTTATGCTTCCAATTTTTTATTATGAATTTTTGGTTCTTTGCACTGTTTTTAACGCACCGAATGTCTTGTTTGCCAATGTAGGATAGAGCCATTTTATTGCTATGTTCCATTCATGGCTCCATGCTTATTATCTATCTGTAACTCGAGAATTTGATTCAATCTCTATCAATGAACATGCTTGATCAAAATAATATTTTTCCCTTGCAATTTCAATTGATATAAGGGCTTAATCTATTGACAACTCGACATAGGAATGAAGTGTGTCCAAGTTTAATGATAGTGGTCATTCTCATTGCAGCCTTGTTCACAAGTTTTCTTAGAAAGCAAATAGGAACTTCATTTCTCCAAGTTTGCTCTAGTTGTAATCAACAACTTTATGAAGTTTGGCAAGCGATAGGGACTTTGTCCCTCTTCTTCCTTCGATCATGAGTGTGACAGGAACTTCATTCCATTTCCACAACAAGAGCATTCTTATCCACCTCAAGGTCATATAATATTGCTCCCTTGAAGAAGACTAGGATCCTTCATGCCATTATTACTTCCACTCAACCGCGGTTCCTACACAAGAGCAAAATGGAAGTGTAGCTATGACTTAAGATCCTTATGCCATTACTATATTTGCTTAACCATGGTTCCCACATGTGAGCATGATGGAAGTGTGATTCTTATGTTCCTTTGAGGATTTGAGGGGAAATATCCCCAAGTTCTAGGTCCAAGCCATAAACAAGAGTAAGTATTCTCATTTTGTGTACGTATATGAATACATCTTATATTGATAGCTCATGTACTTCTTTTTATCATTGTAGGTGATAGAAGTTGGTTTGTCAATTCTATTAGAGCAAGAATGCCATGACATCGAGTATAGTAGGCCACTAACAGAGTGAGCTTTACACATAGTAGACCCTAGTAGGTCTCGAGTGTAGTGAGCCTCAATCATGGCATGTGTTGCACATAGAAGGACTTGAGCATAGTAGGCTTGGTGTGTAGTAGGCCTTAGTAGGTCTCAATCACAACCAGCCTCAAGTTGATCAAGTGTTGAGCATAGCGATCCTCAAGCAGATTGGAGGGTCATCATCAAGGTGATTCGGTGTTGTGCTTTGAAAGAAGAGAGCTACCTCTTTTTTTCACGTAGACTGCACTCTCAAGTAGTCACCATTTGGGTGGAAGTCTTAGGTAGAGCATGTCAACTTTGACATCAGAGTGCATAGCTCTTTTAAAGAAGATCGGACATCTATGTGCCGACTAGAGATTGCTTTCCTTGATTGGTTGTTATTGGTCAAGCATCCTGAAAGCTTTTTTTTTTTTAGGTTGACCATGGTGATAGCATTGAAGATCTAAATGATTCGATGAAGCTGCTTTGATATTGAGGTAAAAGTTGAGGAGTAAGAATAATGCTTATGTTGATGAGTTGCTTCTTTGTGTGTTGCATTTGTAACATCTCTCCTCGCCCAGTTGCTAACATGTTTCATCGAGATGAGGTAGCAACTTTAGATTTCTGGTAAAACTTTTTCTCTTACGATTTTGTTGTGCCATCTTATCTAATAGTGCCATCAGAGAGCCTCTTGGTAGCCTGCACTATTTAAATTCATGTAAGTCATCGTGCGCTTAGGAGGTGATGCCTTCACTTAGCAGCAATGATGTAAAGTCCTACTTAGAGGGGCGTCATGAATATGAGATTGCTTAGACTCTTAAGATCTAAGAAGCCTCTAAAGTCATCTCGCACATTAGAGCAAAGTCTTCTCTTGCTAGTGATGATGTATATAAAAAAGAAATATTTAGAGAAAATATTCAATTGCGCTTGAGCAGCGATAATGACATTCATTGCCTGAAGTCGTGAGCTCTCTTTTACTAGTCAAGGGGGTATTTCCCACTAGACTATTTAGTATAAGTTATTAGGAGATTAAAAATACTCCATGATAGAAATTTTATGATTGAGCATAAGTAGATTGATTTTCTTACTTAGTTGCAATGGCTAATAATGTGCCTGGGAGACAATGCTCTTACCAGTGTACACTGTATATGCTTGTCTTTCTATCATGCGCCTGGGAGTCAAAGCTCATACCGATCTGTACTGTTCATACCTAACTTTCTATCGTGCGCTTGGGAATCAGAGCTCTTACTATTCTGCACTATATATGCTTGACTTTCCGTCATAAGCCTGGGAGTTAAAGATTTTACCAATTTGCACCGTATATGTCAAGGTTTCCATTGTGCGCCTAGGAGTCAAAGCTCTTACCGGTTAGCATCAATGTTTACATTACCCCTTATATACTTTGTTTCAGTGAATCATAAATCTTGTATAAATGCTAACATGATGATTCATTGGGGTATAGGAGTAAATTGACTAAATGCTGCTCAAGTTGAGAAGTAGCTTCATGGCTAGCTTTAAAGGAATGAGTAAGTATTGCTCATAATTGGAAGCATTAACATGAGAGCTGAATGCCAAGGCGTCGCCTGGGCTTAGGCTGTAAGAGCCGTGATGCTAAGGTATTAGCCTGGGCTTAAGGCGTAAGAGTCGTGATGCTAAGGCTTTGCTTGGGCTTAAGGCATGAGAGTTAAGATGCTAGGGTATTACCTAGGCTTAAAGCATAAGTATATAAGACTATACTGTAATGAAAAAAAAAATGAAACTTTCGTCATTTGTGGAAAAAATTGCTCTTTATTTACAAAATAAATGTCAAGTTTTAACCTTGACTTTAGTGTTTAATAAATCATTGATCACTATAAGATGGATATCTTTCTTAAGCCTTGATAATCTATCTTCCTCAGATCTTTTATATTGTCATAAGGAGTACACCCTTCACTAATCCTCGCTGATGAAACTTTCTATTCCCTTATTTCTTTTTTTGCTTTTTCTTGCCCCCATGAGAGCCTCGCATTCTCTTCTTTCTCTTGGACTTCTCTTGTGTGTCCTCCCAAGTGGGTAGTGGTGTGCCAAAGGGTTTCGTAATAGGAATCTCTCTCTCTTCGGCATATTAATAAAAAAATGCGGCTTCGGTGAAGTATTCTTCATTATGCTCGAATGGATTGTTTGTGGTGGGAATGAATACGTCCTTTCCCTTCCAATAGCCTTTAATGCACTTATGCCATGTTGAGGGTATGAGATTGTAATGGTACAACCACTTTCTTATAACTAGTAGATGGTAGGATACGGGCTCATTGATCACGTGGAATTATGTGGAGCTTTATATAGGGCCTACTTTAAAGCTCACATTAACATATCCTACTGTGTTTGTAAGCACATCAATAAAACTATTCACGGCGATAGGTTGTCTCACTAGATGCTGGTTGTCTATCCCTACAGCCTTGAGTGTAGACATCGGCATTATGTTTATAGAAGAGCCATTGTGTATGAATGTCCTCTTAATGGGATGCCCATTTAGCATGCTTTCTACATAAATAGGGCGGTTATGATTGGGATTCTTGGCACACCTGTCGGCATTAGTAAAGAGAATTGCATTCTCATGCGCCTTTGCCATTCTTTGTACAAGTAGTGTTAGACTGCACTCCTCGTATTGTCTCTCTATGATTTGGGTAAGGGCAATTGTTGCTGCAAGATGTGCATCCTTGTTAAACCCCAGTAGGTTTAAAATTTTTTTGAAGTCAACCGTCCTCATTAGGGCAGCTACTTTTGGCATACATGTATCCTCATTATTCCCAATCGTAACTTCTTGTACATTACGTACCTCAGCATGTGATATATCTCCTTCTTCAGTATTAAGATTGTAGCTGATAGCATTTGCAGTACCCTATTGATTATTGTGTGTAGGAAGTAGATTATTACGGATATCATTGTTTTCTATGATAAGTTCCCAATTACGGACCCTATCATTGAAAATCTTTTTTAAAGTCCAACACTCTTTTGTAGGATGACCTACAAATCTGTGGTATTTACAAAACTTAAGATCATTCTTCTCATTTTGTGTTGGTAATCGATCAACTCTTGGGAGCTTGATATTCTCATCTTGTAACCATTGGTTAAACAAAGCATGTACCTTTCCCATTGGGCATGGGAAAGGGAGAATTGATGTAGATCCTTGAGATGTATCATTCCTTGGCTTCTTATTGTCTATAGGGGTCTCAACTTGGGCCGAGCTAGTAGAAGTTGCTTGTTTCTCAAACCTCTCATTTTCTCCTTGTTGTCTTGCAATAGAATTGTTGATTCTCCATGTAGTCTCAACTAATGCAGAAAGGGGCTTAGATTCAGATTTTCTAAATGGACTGCATACTCAATAAATCCTTTGGATGTAAATCTTCACTAACTCCCTCTCATCACATACATCTTAGATGTCCAATGTTTGCTCCCTAAAGTGCTCTATATAATCCATCAAGTCTTCCTTGGGGTAATGCCGTATTCTTCCTTGTCTATGATCGTGACCCGTTCCTGAGTAGAGAAGAATTTTTCTAGGAATAGCTTACACATAGACACCTATGAATCAACTGACCCTGTAGGGAGGTTGACATACCAGGTGTATGCCTTTTCAGTAAGTGATTTAGAAAATTCTTTAAGCTTTAGGTCATCGTCCAGCCTGTATACCTCCAGGGTCTCGATAAACTTAAGTAAATGTTCTTTAGCGCTCTGTTTCTTGCCATTGAACAAGATGAACTTAGGATTAACATAGTCTTTAGGATAAGACTTTTCAACAATATGCTGATGGTAAAGGAGTCTTAACTCTGGTACTTTCACAATTGACTTTGCTTGTATTTCTTTGAAGTATATCTCCAAGTCTTCCTTCGTTACAAAGGAAGTCCTTAGGGCAGATACTGTGGAAGCAGGTGTGGGAGTAGGCTAACGGCTAAATCCACCGAGAGCATTAGGAGGTAGAACATCTAGTTGAGTAGTTTGCTCTTGAGGAATGTTCTCCTCATCTATAGGAGGGTTAACAGGATGAATTGCATGTGATGAAGTTACATGGGCGGCACCTTGCTACGTAGCAACGTTGGTGTTTGGTAGAGCCACACCTTATTGTACAGTAGCCATGGCAGCCAATCCTATGACAAGTGGAGGAAGCATGGTCATAAGTTGATTTAGAGCCCTTGTGTTCTCTTGCATAGCCTGCATCATTTGTGTAGGATTTATAGAAGCCTTAGGCTTTGAATTGCTTTGACTAGTATTCTGTGGTATTTGAGGCAAGTTTTGCTCAATCAGTTCAATGTTAGGATCTTGTTCTTGATAGATATTACTAGATGGTCCTCTCTTCCTAGAGGGTGCTATTACTCTTTTGTCACTTAACTCTATCCCCAACAGAGTTACCAAAATATAGATGGGGGGTTCTGGCAGGAGTGGTCACGTGCATATCATGCGGGTACCGCACCACATGTGACTTTAGAGAAAAGCTATTTAGAAATGACATGTGATGGGATGACTAGGGAGAGAGAGGCAAGGAGGAGGAACATGCAATCCCAAGCGTCTCAAATGCATAAGTGACGGACAAGGGAGCTAAGGGGATCTCTAGCAGCAACCTTGCAGTTCTTAGACAATGGAGATCGTTCTTTGCTTGGTCTCCTATTTGATTTTTGATAATAGAGAACTTTTGGTGGAACACCGTTTCTCTGAATCTTAGGAATTCGGGAAAAGGTCTCCTCATAAGGAGGGATGACTGAGTATTTATAGACTCTTAGGCCTGATGACATCCATTAGATTACTTTAGCGATCAACGAGCGAGATGAAGTATAAGATTATCTTAATGAACTTGCCATAGACCCAAGACTAGTAGCCTTCCTCATAAGTACATAAGTTTGCTTTAGAAAGATTGGATGCAGATGGACCGATCTAACGATCCTGTTCCGAGCCAACCAAGTCAATTCTTCCTGAGTTTTCTCAAAAATTGGATTGGACTCATTAAGCCATATCATCTAATCCAATGAGTCAAGTCAAATAATTAATAGGCTTAGCTCAATATATTTATATAATATTTTTAGCCCTTTATAGTATGAATTTAATGTTTACAACATTACGGTTATGCATTATTAGTATGCACATTTATAAATATTTTATCCATATAACCACAACGTTTTATGTTTATATAAGATAATATATCCACTGTATTATAGTAATTCGATAACAATAAAGGATATGTACTACCACGTGTACGTATTTATTCGAAATCGAATATGATATCGTCTTACATAGAGAAGATAGTCATATACTAATTATACATATTATATTTAACTCCACCAACATGTACTGTCGATGCATGCAACATGAATTATTTAATATCCATACAGGGGACGGGTCCAATAGAACTCATGCAACAAGCACGACCCGCTACGGCGAGCCCCAACCAAACCCAGCGCGTGGAGCCAGTCGAGATCCAGCTGGCACCTCCCAGATCCTACCGACACTTTAAAAAACATAAAATAAAATAAACAAAAGCATGCATTTTGGCAGGCCCGACTGCACATTTGTAGCTTTTAATAATTTGTCACACGATCATATTTCATGCACAAACAATCCCCCCCCCCCACCCCCCCCCCCCCCCAAAAAAAAAAAAAAACAGAGAGTCAAATTTCATTGAATTTATTCATACGAACTAAGCAGATATCTTCCTACAAATTCAGCCTTGCATACTTGCTTTACTCTCATTTGAGACACACATGCCACAGGTTGTACTGCACACATCTTTCTGAGAATGCTTTATGAATATATTTTCTCTCATTCTTTAAAGTGTCTCCTAAGGTAATAATCTCTGTACACTTTAATTTTTATAACTTAATATAGTATAGGTTTATGAATTCAAATGTGTGAATCATGTGTATATTGTATACAAACATGCTGTATAGGGCTAACGGAGAAAAGTAATACGTATGAGGAGGATTGAAATTGAATAGAATGATAAGGAATAGGTAGTCTCAATTAGACTCAAGTGCTTTAGTAATTGATAGATGTTCTTTTATACATTGTGGTTTGATCTTTTAAGAGAGTAATTTGGTAGAGTAATGGTATCTTCTCTCAACTTCTACCCCCTTAAATGAGAGAGCTATGGATATTTATAGAGTTTTGGTCATGTATTTAGTTTGTTGGATGGTGATGGCGATCAACGGTCATGAGTGAATGAGTCGTCATATAAACTTCTCATGAACCGGGGCCATTAAAGGCTTTTCATGCATGAGCTTTATTAAGAAATGTTGGATCAGACTAGTTAATTTAACGAGTTTTACTCGAAGCTCATCATGCCAAATTTCTCATGTTCATTCCAAAATACACAGGTCCAACTCCTTTAGGCCATGTCACTTTAACTTTGAGAGTCAAATCCATTTGATTATTAGACTTACAGCTTGAAATTTGATTTCGCCATCTATATTTTGCTCTCTAACTAAAGTTCTTTGGATGAAGTCAAAGGAGTGTGGGTATCGAATAAACCTTGCAAATGGTTAAGACATTGCCTAGTACATGTGCGCTTATATAACAGTTGCATTGTTGCCAGTTGCACTTAAATAGTTGATTTTCTTTTTATTATAATTTCTTTGCAATTCGCAATATAAAAGCCTAGTGTTAGTACTGTAAAGTAATTTAAGCTTTTCTTAATGTGCAAATATGCAACATCATTCGATCGCTTGCGTCACTTTAGCTAACCAAGGTTGTATTGCCCCCAAATACCATAGAGCGTAGAGCGAATATATCAATGATACCTTCTTCGATGATTAATGAACCCAACTCGAAGTGATTCACTTTCTATGTTGGATTTATGTAGACATCTCTTTCATTTGAATTGTTTATCATGAACCTGAAAAATTCTTCACCCTCCTTATCAATCATGTGAAGCAAGTGTAGCACAAAATCATTCTCTAATATGTTGCAAGTTCCTGTAAGCTTTATGATTGAAATCCATGCTCTCTTTTTATCATTAGATGTTTAGGAATAAGGAGCTCATTTGGCTCAATAGCATATATTAATTTATATACATCTAGATGATTTCCTTCAAGAGCCCACTATTTATCCATGAAAATATTAAATGAGTGTTTGTTTATCATTTTTTTTTAATCAAGTCCCACCTCGACTCAATTGTAGCTACAACCATCAAATTTTCTTACTTCATAGACCTTCAGCACTACATGAAAATTATGTTTATCTTTGGGCTAACCAAAATTTTATTGCTCTCTAGTTATCAAGGTTCTCTCCAAATATCAAATACAATCACATATAAATTCCATGTTTTCATACCAAACTTACGAGAGCACACATGACTGAAGGAATAAATTCCCTTTTATGAATCAAGACTAAGCTTATATTTGAGTATAACTCAACTTGTATATCCACATCGAATCAACTTAATTTTATGTCAAGAGAATGTATATTTGCAATGACATAAGACACCATTTAATTTTATCTTTACTTCTATTGAAAATCATCTCCATCCCCACTCATGATATTATACGTATGGAGAAATAAAATTCTTACATTATAGTTTCTATTCTCAAAATAAATCCAACTAAAGTACAACACATTCACATAATGCAAACCCATATTCAATGTCGATTAGCAATACTGAATGGAAATGAACCTTCAATATTCTTCATTGTCAAATGGGACAAGAGTTTACCCCATTAGAACCTCACTCATTTTAAATAAGAGTTATGAAAAAAAAGTAGGTGTATGAATCTAAATGTGCAGATCACATGTGTCTTGCGTGTACACATGCAAGTGCGCTTCACATGGCCAAAGGAGAGAAGCGACTCATAGAGGGATGATTAGGAGTAAATAGGATGGGGAAGTAGAATAGGTAGTTTTAATTAGGCTCTATCGCTTTAGTGAAAAATAGATATTATTTTATAAATTGTGGTTTGATCTTTTGAGAAAGCAATATAGTAAAGTAATGGCATTCTTCTCTCAACTTTTGCCCCCCGTTAAATGAGAGAGTTGTAGGTATTTATAGAGTTTTAGTCATACATTTTGTTGACTAGATGGTGATAGCGATCGACGATCATAGGTGAATGAGCCCTCATATGAACTTCTCATGAAGTTAGGCTGATGATGGAAGGCAAGTATAACTATACAATTTAGTAATATAGTGTATTAAATATGGATATTGCCCTATAGGGATTACAAATACTAATATATCCGACATTTTATTATCTAATCGGTAAATTATAGAGATTAATTTATCTAAAACCTATAATTGAATATTAACTAATGAACTAAAATTTAATTGAAAGAAAGAAAAGAAGAATGAATTATAATTAACTTCAAGATAGTAAAATTAGTATCTAGACTTTGTTTCTCCTAGGAGTTATTATGTGACATTAACAAAAATTGTTCAAATCCTTCTTAAATTTCATTGATAAGGGGAATCCCTCATTTAGTTTAATAACTTTCTCAAGCTTATTAACGCTAATATTAAAAATGCCTATTTGAATTTCTTTATAATAACATATTTCTAAGATTGCATTAAGAATAGTAGATTTCCTTAAACAAATTAATTAATTCCAAAAGAATTATGTTACTTATTTCTAAGATTACATCAATTCTCTTCAAACATACTAGATTTAATTAGACATCAGATTTCTTAATCCTAATGTATAATATCAAATAAATAGAATAATACCTTAGAAATATTAATCTAATTGAATTCAAGAACATATGCATGAATTAAGAAATCTAAAAATTTATTGAATAGCAGAAATTTAGTCACATAATAATCTTAGGATTCACAAGTCTAGATACTAAAAGAAACTTAAGCTCTAATCATATTGAAAGTATAAGTTTTCAACGATGTATAAACATGCATCATTAAGAAAATAAAAGAAAACTAAGAAAAACCTTAAATTCTTGAAGTATTAAGAAATAACCTCCTTGTCTCTCTAAAAACCTTAAAACAAATAAAATGTCTTTTTTTTGATCAAGTCCTCCTTTTTCCTTTATATAGTGAGAATAAAAAACTTTGCATTATAGACCAACATGCTGTCTAATAAAATCGTATCAAATTTGTTGGTAAAAAACTTGGAAAATTGGATGTTGTAATAAACATGGTTTAGACATAGTTATGTCTAGGTCGTGTTTAAATCGTGCTTTAAAATTAATTATTGTCGAGATATACATGACCAACAAACATAGTCATGTCTAACCTTCATGTAACTCTCTATTTTATGCTTTAAATTCAACATGTTCTAAACATGGTTATGTTTAGGCCGTATCTATTTTAAAAACTTTATAACTTCTTCCATTTAACTCCAACTTGAGTATTTGGATTTCTTTTCTTCCTTTTTCATTCAATTATCTATCAAAACCCTAAAATAAAAATATTACTCGATTAAAATTAAAATTCTTCAAAAATATACCAAAATAAGGAAAAAATACTTTAAATCTCACTTAATATATATATATTTAATTAAGCACCTATTAACCCATTAAAGGTCTTTAATGTATGATTTTTATTGAGAAAGATTGAATTGGATCAACCAATCTAATGGACCTCATTCCAAGCCAACCATACAAAATCTCCTATAATCATCCCAAAATACATGGGTTTGACTCTTTTAGGCTTTAAAAGTCAAATTTATTTGATTATTGGATTTAGAGCCTATAATTTGATTTAGCCCACTACATATAGGTTTTACAATAAATATTAACATCTTTATCTATGATGTACGAAAAATATTAACATTATAAAATGTTATTAACTGTAGAGTTTAATGGCCATTGTATTTCTTTGTTATTTTTTCATGGAAGAGTAGTAATATCTTATTTACTTTCAACACATTTGTATTTCATTGTAATGGGAGCAGTACTAACATATTGTAGATGGGGGGTCCCGGTAGGAGTGATCACGTGTGTATCACACGGGTACTGTACCGCACATAAATTCAGAGATGACATGTGATAGGATGACTAAGGAGAGAGTGGCAAAGAGGAGGAATAAGCAATCTCAAGCATTTTGAATGCACAAGTGACAGACAAGGAAGCTAAGTGGACCTCAAGCGTCAACCTTGCAGTTTTTGGGCAATGGAGATCGTTCTTTACCTAATATCTTGTTTGATCTTTGAGAGTAGAAAACTCTTGGTGGAACACCATTTCTCTTATCTCTGGAATTCAGGGAAAAAGGTCCCTTAATGAGGAGTAATGGTTGAGTATTTATAGACTCTTGGACTTGTTGACATTCGTTAGATTACTTTAGTGATCAATGGGTGAGATGGAGTTTGCTTAATTTAAGGTTATCCTAATGAACTTGCCATAGGCCCAAAACTAGTAGCCTTCCTCATAAGTACATGAGCCTACTTGAGAAAGGTCGGATGTGGATGAATTGGTCTAACAATCCCTGTTCTGAGCCCACTAAGCCAATTCTCCCTAAGTCATCTCAATAATTGGACCGAGCTCATTAAGCCCTATCATCTACCCCAATGAGTTAAGCTAAATAATTAGTGGGTTTAGCTCAATATATTTACATAGTATTTTTTGCCTTGTATATTTTGCCCCTTGATCAAAATCCTTTAAATGAAGTCGAAGGGGTTTAGGCATTAGACAAGCCTTTCTAATGACTAGGAAATTGCTTGGCGTATGCACGCTTGTGGAATAGCTACATTGCTGCCACTTATATGTCTTGTGTGATTTATATTACAAGAGCTTGGAGCCAATGTTGCATATAATTTAGTTTTTTTTTTTTTTTATTGCATAAGCTTGCAGCTCCATTTAATTGTGCGCATCTCCCTTAAACTCATCGAAGTGACCTTGCCCGTAAGACAACATATGCATAAATTTTCTTTAATAGAAAATTTCTTATATATATATACATACATACATATATATATTTAATCCTTGTGGAATATCTAGCTCACCAAGTTGTCTTCAATATCTCAATTCTCCATTAATAACTTCAACTGACTTGTTGATTCCAATATATGAAAATGAACCAGTAAATCTATATATTATGTGTACATTAATTTTGATAGGAGTAGAAGTTTTGGATAATAGCAATAGCCTTATGTTTGGTGCCACCTTAGCATATTGTTTATCTTTGATATATTACTTAACTAAATAATATATATATATATATATATAATATATATATGTTAAACCACTTCAAATCTCCAATGGAAGATCACACTTATCTTCTCCCCCTCACCCTTCTTATTTTTATTTATTTTTTAATTAATGCTTAAGACAATGTCTTGACTGGAAGTTGCATTTCTTGTGATATGTCTTCTTGATATTGTATTAAACAAAGAAACTATGAGTTGTATACTTGCAATCGTCTACATCTTTTTTTTTTCTTGAAATCTATCATAATAGGAAAGATGAACTTTTTTTTCTTTCAAATCTTTTCTAATTCTTCACTTAATCGAATACATCCCAACAAGAATTCAATTTCCTATTCTAATATATCTCAATATATATCAAATCTAACTTTACATATTAATAAGATCCTCATAACCGATTAACTGCCAAATTTAAATCCTTGAGCTTTATTACTATATCCCATAAACATAAAATTCAATCCTTAATTATTAATAAGATTTGCTAAATTCATTAATTTCCAAATTTAAATCCTTGAGCTTTATCTTCTCTCATACAATTGGTGATATATATATGGCCATAAGCTTTTTACCCATTTCAAGCTAAGCAATATCAGGTTTCCTTCATACCTTCCTTTGTATTTTTCCTCTTTTTTACATATATATTTTGAATCTCTCGGCTTTTTGAGTTTCTTATGTAATTTTTTTTTATTTTTTTTTTCTTTCGGTGTCTTGTTTGGAAGAAATCAAACATGAGTAGTCATTAGGAGGGACTACACTTTTCCATAATTTTCCATTGTTGGGCTCTATTTTCATTGGGGCTTCCACAGTTGCAACGGCGGCCAAGACAGTAGGTGCTCTCTACGGTTTTCCATCTTTTTGCTCTATTTTGCTGGAGCTTCCACGGTTGTAGCAGTGGTAAAGACAAGCAGGTGCTTTTCCCTTCTTGTGTATCTTTTTTCTTTTAATCCTCTTCTTAAACCATCCACCCGATCTCTTTTTCTTTCGTGTATGGTCCCATCCTCCCAAGCATGGGATGTGGAAATTGTTTCAATTGCTGAAGCTTGTTGACATGACGAGGGAAGCTTCAATTATGTACTTAGGCTTCTTTTCTTTTCTTTTCTTTTTTCTTTTTAAAAAGATAACCTATGCATGTTCTCACTCATATACATATATACATATACATATATGTATGTATTCCTTTGCCATATGCTATAATCATGATTACACTCTATTTCCTTTATATAACAGCGTTAATATATGGCACATCTGCTAACAAATATCAAACATTTATGAGGATGGAGGATACATTTGTCGGTGAAATGTCATCCAAGAGTGCTGTTTCTTCTTTTTCTTTTTATTAGTTCAATTTCATGTCGTTTGTTTCTATTCCTTGATGGTTTATATGAGTGTGACTAGCTAAGAAATTGAAATCAAAATAATGGTGGTTTCTTTGATAATGGTGCATGTCTTGCTTATAATTAGGCTTTGATTTCTTTCCCTTGAACCTAACATAAGCAACAAGACTGCACAGGTTGGAAAAGCTTGTTAATTAGGAGAAGAGAAAGGTTTGTAGTCAATATAAGATCTAAATCTAGCATTCCAAGCATTATCACCGAATTGATGGGCCTTAATGACCTACCATCTCAACATCTAACGAAGAATTCCATGGAGGAATTATTTTGCTTAGCATTAGATGGGAGAGGTCTTTTACAAGGTAGGATGTAGATTGCTTAATTGGTGATAAACTGAAAGGTTCGGATACATGTTATTATAGGTTGGAGAATTTGAATCCATCTTAACTTGCTTGTCTTTCCTTGCCTTCTAATAACTATAATGATTCATGCACATGCATTTGTCTTATATGATTTACTCCTTAGTATGATAATGCAACTTCTCATGTCCATTATCTAGTTAGTCGTCTTATTCTTGTCTTCACTTTTGGCCATTTTATTACTTTGTTCCATTCATGGCTCCAAGCCTATTATCTATTTGCAACTCAAGAAGTTGATTCAATCTCCATCAATGAACATGCTTGATTAGAATGTTATTTTTCCCTTGCAATTTCAAGTGATATAAGGGCTTGATTTGTTGACAATTTGACATAAGAATGAAGTGTGTCTTTTAACGACCTTAGACATTCTCATTGCAACCTTGATCACAAGTTTTCTTGGAGAGCAAATAGGAACTCCATTTCTTCTAAGTTTGTTCCAATTGTAATAAGCAACTTTATTAGGACAGCAAGCAGGAACTTCGCTCCTCCAAGTTTGCTCTAATTGTAATCGGCAACTTTACTAAGTTTGACAAGCAATAGGGACTTTGTCCCTTTTCTTCCTTTAATCTTGAGTATGATAGGAAATTCGTTCCTTTTCTTGGTAGAAAGTTCTCCATAGGAGCATTCTTATCCACCTCAAGGTTATATAATATTTCTCCCTTGAAGAAAACTAGGATCCTTCATGCCATTATTACTTCCACTTAGCCGTAGTTTACACACAAGAGTGAGATGGAAGTGTAGCTATGACTTAGGATCCTTTATACCATTACTACATCTGCTTAATTGTGGTTCCCACACGTGAGCGTGATGGAAGTGTGATTCTTATGTTCCTTTGAGGATTTGAGGGGAGATATCCCTAAGTTCTAGGTCCAAGCCATAGACAAGAGTAAGTATTCTCATTTTATGTACTTACATGAATAAATCTTATATTGATAGCTCATGTATTTATTTTTTATCATTGTAGGTGATAGAAGTTG
The DNA here is from genome assembly GCA_037954665.1 of Laguncularia racemosa. Taxonomy (NCBI): domain Eukaryota; kingdom Viridiplantae; phylum Streptophyta; class Magnoliopsida; order Myrtales; family Combretaceae; genus Laguncularia; species Laguncularia racemosa. The sequence goes on from JBBMOL010000036.1 coordinate 6,064,043, forward strand.
GTTTATCAATTCTATCGGAGCAAGGGTGTCATAAGGTCAAGTATAGTAGGCCTCAAGCAAAGTGAGCTTTGCATGCAGTAGGCCTTAGTAGGTCTCAAGTGTAGTGAGCCTCAATCATGGCATTTGTTGCATGTAGAAGGAATTGAGCATAATAGGCTTGGTATGTAGTAGGCCTTAGTAAGTCTCAAGCACAACTAACCTCAAGTGGATGAAGTCTTGAGCATAGAAAGTCTTAAGTGGACTAGGGGGTCACTATTAAAGGTGATTTGGTGTTATGCTTTAGGAGCGAAAGAAAAGAGTTACCTCTATTTGTCACCCAACTACACTCTCAAGTAGTCACCCTTTAGGTAGAAGTCTTGGGTAGAGCATGTCAGCTTTGATGTCCGAGTACATGGCACTTTTGAAGAAGACTAGGGCATCTATGTGCCGACTAGGGATTACATCCCTTAATTAGTTGTTATTGGTCAAGCATCTTGGAAGCTTTTTAGGTTAACAATGGTGATAGCATTGAAGATCTAAATGATCCAATGAAGCTACTTTGATATCAAGGTACAGGTTGAGGAGTGAGAATGATGCTTATGTTAATGCGTTGTTTCTCCGTGTTTTGCATGCAAAATATCTCTCCTCCCCTAGTTGCTAACATGTCTTATTGAGACTTGGTAGTAACTTTATATTTCTAGTAAAACTTTTCCTCTTACGATTTTGTTCTGTCATCCCATCTAATAGTGCTATTAGAGGGCCTCTTGGTAGTCTTCATTATTTAAATACGTGTAAGTCATCGTGCGCTTAGGAGGCGATGCCTTTACTTAGTAGCAGCAATACAAAGACCCACTTAGAGGGCATCATGAATATGAGACCCCTTAGATTCTTAAGATCTAAGAAGCCTCTAAAGTCATCTCGTGTATTAAAGCAAAGTTCTCTCTTGCCAGCGATGATGTATAAACTATTTATTTAGAGAAAATATTCAATCGCGCTTAAGCAGCGATAATGACATTCATTAGCTGAAGTTGTGAGCTCTCTTTTACTAGTCAAGGGGATATTTCCCACTACTTAACTATTTAGAATGAGATACTAGGGGATTAAAAATACTCCATGATAGAAATTTTACAATTGAGCATAAGTATATTGATTTTCCTACTTAGTTGCAGTGTCTTATGATGAGTTTGGGAGACAACGCTTTTACCAATCTACACTGTATATGCCCAACTTTCTATCATGAGCCTAGGAGTCAAAGCTCATACCAGTCTACACTATTTATGCTTGACTTTCTATCGTGCGCTTGGGAATCAAAGCTCTTACTAGTCTGCACTTTATACGCTTGACTTTCCATCATGTGCCTAGGAGTTAAAGTTTTTACCAATCTGCGTTGTATATGTCAAGCTTTCTAGTGTATGCTAGATGGTCAAAGCTCTTACTAGTCAGCATCGACATTTACACTACCCTTTATATACTTTGTTTCTAACATGATGATTAATTGGGGTATAAGAGTAAATTGGCTAAATGCTGCTCAAGTTGAGAAGTAGCTTCATGGCTAGCTTTAAGGAATGAGCAAGTTTTGCTCATAATCGGAAGCATTAACATGAGAGTCGAATGCTAAGGTGTCACTTGGGCTTAGAGTGTGAGAGTTGTGATGTTAAGGTATTGCTTAGGTTTAAGGTATGGGAGCCATGATGCTAAGGCTTTGCTTGGGCTTACGGCATGGGATCCAAGATGTCAAGGCATTTATCTAAGCTTAAAGCGCAAGTATATAAGACTATATTGCAAAGATTAAAAAAAAAAATGAAACTTTCATCATTTGTGGCAAAATTTGCTATTTATTTACAAAATAAATGTCAAGTTTTAACCATGACTTTAGTACTTAATAAATCATTGATCACTATCAGATGAAGTCTCATATATAATATCCTTCTTAAGCCTTGACAATCTCTCTTCCTTGGATCTTGTATACTATCATAAGGAGTATAACCTTTGTAAACACCCCATTTTTGCCTTAGGAGTCAATAATTTTCAGTAATAATCAATTTTTCAATTTTTCCTAATTTTTCCCAATTTTTCCTAATTTAGCATAAAATAATAAAAATGTTCAAAAATAAAAATAAATAGGAAAACACTTAAATTTTGAAAAATGATTTCAGAAATAGCAATAATGAATAATAAACAATTTTTACAAATTTTTGAAATTTCAAAAAATACAAAAAAATAAAAAAAATTGCATCGCATATGTACAATTTGCGATGTAAATAAAATCGGGAAATTGGGCCAGCTCAGCTGGTTCGTGCGTGCGCTGGGAACATGCGGGAGACTTGGAGGTCGCGAGTTCGAATCTTCCCCCGAGCACTTGATGCAATTTTTTTTCTTTCTTTACTCTGGAGCTGCCACGTGGCAGCATGTGATTGGCCAAGAGGAAACGCGTGCATGGCGCGTGATTGTCTTCTTCGCCCAGGAAAATCGGAGGAGGAGCCGGAGCCGATCCGATGAAGATGAAATCGGCCGTTTTCTTTTTAATCTTCTAGATTAAAGTCAAGATAAAGCCAAATCCATCAGAAAAATCAAAGAAAAACAAGAGATTTACATCAAATCGCTGGGATAAAACCGAATCCAAAAATGGAAAAATATGGGTTTATCTAAATCGGCCAATTCGAGCTTATCCAAGAGGAGTTCGAGGTTCCTATAAATAGAGGAGAACAGGAGGAAGCGAAAACACGAAGAAAAAGTGAGAGAAAGGAGCGAATCGGAGTACGCCGGAGGAACTTGAAGCCGAGACCGTCGACCGGAGTTCAAACCACCGCAAGGAGACGTTTGGGAGTAAACCGCCACCACCATCGGATTCAGCACCCCCAAGAAGCTAGGATTCGACACTTCACCCGCCGCAAACGACCGTCGGAACGCCGTGAACAAGCCAATACCGCCGCCGTGTCCGACCGATTCGACCCGACCCGATTCGGCCCGATCCGATCCGACCCGCGCACCGATCCGGATCCAGGTAAGTCGGATTTTCCAGATTTTTTATTATTATTTATTTTATTTATTTTGTTTATTTGTTTATGTTGAATTTATTTATTATTATTTATTATATTGTTAGCCATTTATTTATTTATATTGTCGATAAATAGGAAAATGTAGGAATTGTATTTTTCTACGATTTAATAATGTAGAAAATAGAAAATAGAAAATAGGAAATAAGAAAAAATAAAATAAAAATAATAAAAATGAAGAAAAATAATAGAAATATTAGAAAAAAAATAATAAAATTTTAAATTTCAAAATAGGATAGAAAATAAACTTAAGATAAAATTTTCAACAAAAAATATAAAAATTATAAAAATCATGAAAAACTTACAAAACTTATAAATCAAAAAATCCAAACATAAAAATCAAATCAAAAAATTCAAAAGAATTATAAAAGAATCGTAAAAATAAGTTTTAACACTTAGAAAAATCCTTTTCTTCGAATAAACTTAAAATAGATGTTTTCCCCCAAAATCATTTTCAAAAATCAAATTCAAAGTTTAGGCTTAGAAATTTTTAGAAAAATCCCAAAGATGTTAAGAATGTAAACCAAAAGAGTTTGCAAGAATTAAAATTCATCAACAAATCTAAAGGTTTTCAAAAAAGCGAACTACGGCTTGTTTGATCCTGAGTAGCAGGTACGTAGGCACTCATTCGGGTCAACCCATAAAATAAATGAAAAATCCTTTTTTCTGAAATAAATTCAAA